>JAPPVO010000019.1:175391254-175991254 GCA_030407325.1 Camellia japonica
ACACTCTTGCCGAGGCTCTATTTGCTGCTAACCAGACTTTGTTCTGGTCCTGTGTGCTTCGGCTACCCCTCTAGGGTGGTTCGGGTTCCCTTTTCCCCTTCTCGGGGTGTTGTGCTAATGTTTTAGGTACTTTTTTTTTTTTTCTTGATTCATTGGGCTTCCAGATTTGTTCGGTAGCATTTATTTGGATAAGCCGTTGAGTTTTTTTTCTGGCTTCTTGCATTATTTCAGCCATTGTTGCTGTGATTTTGTGTGTTTTTCAGCCCCTATTCTTCCACCGTGACTAAGCCATCTTTTATTGTCTCTTCTGATGTACCCACCAAACCTATTCCTGTTGGTTTTGATTCTTCTCTTTCTCATCACACTCCTGTTGATCGTATTACGAGTGTGGTGTTGAATGGGAAAAATTTTGCTGCTTGGAGCCGTTCCCTTAAACTCTATCTTGGGGGAAAGGAAAAGGCCCATTGGCTTTTATCTGTTATTACCCCACCAGCGGCGATGGATCCTATACATGCTCAATGGAATATCGATAACTGCACTATATTGGGATGGATGTTTAATTCCATAGAAGATTAGATTTATCATATGTTTCTTTATTGTGATATAGTTCCGAGTTTGTGGCAGACATTGTCACAAATGTACGCTCATGCTCACAATGATGCCCGTATCTTCGAGCTTTACTAGGATATAGCCCGGGCCTCGCAATCCTCTCTTGGCCTTTCTATTGTTGAATTCTTTGGATATCTTCAGGCTCGTTGGGAGGAACTTGCTCAATATGAGCCTTTGACTGACCTTTCACCAGCAGCCGCCTCCCTTGTATCCAAGAGGCTTGCCCGACAGCACACTAATTAGTTTCTCATGGGTTTAAACTTTGAATTTGAATCTCTTCAAATTCAGATTCTAAACACATTACCCATGCCATCTCTTTATGAGGCTTTTGCCATTATTGACAGTGATAAGCGTTGCCGGCGATTGGTTCAGCCTAATGTTCCTTCAGTCCCTCCAGTTTTAGCAAATGAGATGGCTCTTGCTGCGAGTTCTGGTTCTCGAAGTTCCATCAGTTCTGTTACTTGTCATCATTGTGGTGCCCCTGGACATGTCAAAGTCCGTTGCTTCAAACTTCATCCTGAGTTAAGGCAACGCCCTTCCCGTCCTCGTGGTCCTGCTCCACGTGGTTCTGGCTCTGCTCGCACTGTTACTTTGGTGGAAGTTACTCTTGTTTCTGAGCCTTCTAATGTCCCTAATCTACAGCAGTTACAGACTTAGATTGGTCAACTTCAGGCTCAACTTGGGTCTCTACATTTACTTTTTTTTCCAAATAAATTAGAATATAAATATGGAAAAAAATCTCTATATTTTCACGTTTCTTTTTTCTTTTTTTATCCAACTTCTCTAAAATGTAAAGAAATCTCATTCAATCAGAGATATCAGATTCAACTCTTTACCCAGGCCCCGAATCTTACCCAAACAATTAATAGTAAATTTAAAATAAATAATTTACCTAGATAAAAAATTACTATTTGCCATAGTAGTTTAGTGGTGCGAGTCTTTATTCATTGCAATGAGAGAACATGTTTATGAGTTTAAATTTTTAATATACATATACAAAAAAATTTAAATGTTGGATTGATTGAGCAGGGTGGACTTGCCAGCTCTAGTAGAAGCTAACCAATTCAGAACATCGTGTGGTAAAAATTGATTTCGTTTGGGATAAATTTTTTTGGTCTAATTTTTTTTAATTTTTAGTCTAATTAAAAAAGTTATGCTTGAAATAAATTTTTGGCTTTTTTTGTAATTGATTTGATGGTTGTGAGAGAAAAAGTGAAATGATTATGATTTAGATGTGATATTTTATCTTATTGGCTAAATTAGCCTATTTTGTTTTTTTGTGGGCTAATTTAGCCCGACCTATATGCTAAATGGGGGCATGCCGAAGGTACTATTTAAACAGTCCCGAGGCTCTATTTGCTGCTAACCAGACTTTGTTCTGGTCCTGTGTGCTTCGGCTACCCCTCTAGGGTGGTTCGGGTTCCCTTTTCCCCTTCTCGGGGTGTTGTGCTAATGTTTTAGGTACTTTTTTTTTTTTTCTTGATTCATTGGGCTTCCAGATTTGTTCGGTAGCATTTATTTGGATAAGCCGTTGAGTTTTTTTTCTGGCTTCTTGCATTATTTCAGCCATTGTTGCTGTGATTTTGTGTGTTTTTCAGCCCCTATTCTTCCACCGTGACTAAGCCATCTTTTATTGTCTCTTCTGATGTACCCACCAAACCTATTCCTGTTGGTTTTGATTCTTCTCTTTCTCATCACACTCCTGTTGATCGTATTACGAGTGTGGTGTTGAATGGGAAAAATTTTGCTGCTTGGAGCCGTTCCCTTAAACTCTATCTTGGGGGAAAGGAAAAGGCCCATTGGCTTTTATCTGTTATTACCCCACCAGCGGCGATGGATCCTATACATGCTCAATGGAATATCGATAACTGCACTATATTGGGATGGATGTTTAATTCCATAGAAGATTAGATTTATCATATGTTTCTTTATTGTGATATAGTTCCGAGTTTGTGGCAGACATTGTCACAAATGTACGCTCATGCTCACAATGATGCCCGTATCTTCGAGCTTTACTAGGATATAGCCCGGGCCTCGCAATCCTCTCTTGGCCTTTCTATTGTTGAATTCTTTGGATATCTTCAGGCTCGTTGGGAGGAACTTGCTCAATATGAGCCTTTGACTGACCTTTCACCAGCAGCCGCCTCCCTTGTATCCAAGAGGCTTGCCCGACAGCACACTAATTAGTTTCTCATGGGTTTAAACTTTGAATTTGAATCTCTTCAAATTCAGATTCTAAACACATTACCCATGCCATCTCTTTATGAGGCTTTTGCCATTATTGACAGTGATAAGCGTTGCCGGCGATTGGTTCAGCCTAATGTTCCTTCAGTCCCTCCAGTTTTAGCAAATGAGATGGCTCTTGCTGCGAGTTCTGGTTCTCGAAGTTCCATCAGTTCTGTTACTTGTCATCATTGTGGTGCCCCTGGACATGTCAAAGTCCGTTGCTTCAAACTTCATCCTGAGTTAAGGCAACGCCCTTCCCGTCCTCGTGGTCCTGCTCCACGTGGTTCTGGCTCTGCTCGCACTGTTACTTTGGTGGAAGTTACTCTTGTTTCTGAGCCTTCTAATGTCCCTAATCTACAGCAGTTACAGACTTAGATTGGTCAACTTCAGGCTCAACTTGGGTCTCTCACCTCTAGTTCTCTTGGTTCATCATCCTCTACTGCCACCTTTGCTACAGGTATTTCTATTGCTTTCCATGTTCAGTCTGTTAGTCCTTTATGAATTCTGGATTCTGGGGCTACTGATCATATGACTGGTGAGTTTTCTTTTCTTTTTTCTCTTGAACCCACCATTGTTGCCCCATCTGTGTGTCTTGTTGATGGTTCTTGCTCTTCTGTCCAACATAAGTGTGTTGTGTCTTTATCCCCTACTATCACTTTATCTTCTGTGTTGCATGTTCCCAAGTTTGCTTATAATCTTTTATCTATTAGTCGTCTTGCCAAAACCTTTAACTGCACTGTTATCTTCTTCCCTTCTTCATGTCTTTTATAGGACCTGAGTTCGAAGAGGATTTTTGGTAGGGGATATGAGTGTGATGAGCTATACTACTTTGGGGATCCACCGGACCAGCCTTTGATTTTAGCTAGTTTTCAGGCATCTGTTTTGCCTACTTCTATATCTTGTGTTTTTTCTGTTCAAACTTTAGAGTTATGGCACGTCCGTATGGGTCATGTTAACTTTCAATATTTATGTCAACTTTTCCCTTTACTAAATAAAGCTTGCAAGGATTCTAAATTTCATTGTGTTACTTGTGAGTTGTCTAAACATATCTGTACTAGTTATATACCACATATGACATGGGCCCCTAGTGCTTTTGACCTTATTCATTTTGATGTTTAGGGTCCCTATCCTATTTCTGCTTTTTCGGGTTATCGTTATTATGTGACTTTTATTGATAATCACACTAGGTGCACTTGGGTCTATTTACTTCGCCGCAAGTCTGATGTGTTTTCCATGTTCGTTCAGTTTTTTGCAAATGGTCAAGACACAATTTCATACAGTTGTTAGGAACATCCACTCTGATAATGGTGGGGAATACATCTCCAATGAGTTTCGTTTCAACCTTAATCGAACGGGTATTCTTCAACAACTTACATGTCCTCGGACTCCTGAACAAAATGGTGTGGCTGAACGTAAAAACTGTCATATTATGTCTGTCGTACGTTGTCTTTTTCGTGGTATGCGTGTGCCCAAGTCTGATTGGCACATGGCTGTTCTTACTGCGATCTATCTCATTAATAGGACTTCTAGTCGTGTGTTACATGGCCTTACCTCATTCCATATTCTTATGCCTAATACTATCATTTTTCCTCTTTTACCTCGTATTTTTAGGTGTACATGTTTTGTTCAGGACCGCCGTCCCGCTCGCACTAAGTTAGATGACAAGTCTATTCGTTGTATCTTTTGGGGATATTCTTCTATGTCTAATGGGTATATATGTTTTGATCCCGTGTCTCGTCACTTTCACCACACTCTGAATGTTACTTTTTGTGAGGATCTTCCTTTTTTTAGTCCTAACCCCCCTTTGCAGGTTTCCCCTTCCCAGTTTGTAGGCCCAACATTACTCCAGTTGTCTATCGGCAAGCTGTGTTTATTGAATATCTTTACACAAGCTTGAGGGGGAGTGTTGGAATTAGGAAATAGTGATATTATAATTATGGTAGTGTTAAATTAGGAAATAGTGAATATTGTAATTATGGTAGTATGTATAAAATCAATCACAGATTTAATGCCTTTTTTATTTTCGTTTCCTATTTTGTAATATTGTTTCATTATAAATACAAGGCTCTAGGTAAGCCAAAACAATTCTTTTCATCCTTTTCATATCAGAGAAAAATTTCTATAGGGGAGACAAGCTTTTGCCATATGGACATATGAGAGAAAAAAGTCTGATTTTTTTGTAGTACACTATAAATGACGTTTTGTTGTTGCTGCTTTAGTTTTTTTTTTTTTTTCGGTTGTTGTTGCTCTCTTCTCCACAAATTTAGATCTGGGTTGCCACCAACACCACCTCCGGCGATAGACGAGGAGCACCAACATGACCTATTCAGATTTGGGTTGCCACTAATACTACCTCTGGTGACGGACAATGAGAACTAGCATGACCTTTCCTCTTCACCTTCCCTTCTCCTTCCGATCTAGTCCGGATGCCACAAACACCACCTTCGGCAACCCCTCAACCACCATCAACAACCCTCTTCTCATCCCCACCCCTTCTTCTTCTTCTTTTTTCTTCTTTGTTGTTGCCGTTGCAAACCCTTCTTCTTCTTTGCCACTGCAAACCCTAGATCCAGGGTTTGTGGCAAAGAAGAAAGAAGAAAGAGGAGGAAGAAGAAGAATAAGAAGAGAGGTTGGGATTGGGTGACGATGGCAGTTGGCAATGGTGCGAGGGAAGCGGGAAGGGGACTGTGATGCGATGGGTTGAAGGTGGGAGAAGGTGATCGTCAAAGCAGGTTGGGGTGGTCACCACTCTTCCCTCAATCTGTTCTATATCAAAATGATGTCATTTTTATGCACAATAGAGTGGGCACTACAGAGGATCCAAGTTCAAGAAAAAAAAGGCAGAAAAGTGGTAAAAATAAACGTTAGTTGTGGCATTAAAAATTTATTTAATATTTTTTTTTTTTGTCCTTTGTACATAGATATGATAGATGTAAATATACATTTAGTTGTACCATTGGAACACAATCACTCTCTAAACCAACAAACACTACGCACGAAATTGATTTTCACTTTTATCACTATGGAGTGGTTTGGGAAGATGGTAAAAAACTGACTTTTGGCTTTTTACTAAGTTTTTTGATTTTTTTGGAAAGTGATTTGGGAAGTTGGTAAAAAGTTAATTTTTTGCTTTTTGGGTTAATATTTGTTTATGGCGTCACACTAAAATGACCAAAATACCCCCACCCAACTTAGGAAATTTACTTTTTTACCCATGTGGTTGTTTGAACAATTTTTTGGGAATATAATATTAATGTTACCAACAATGTAAAAGTTGGTGTTTTTCCGAAGAAATTGCGCTTCAAATTTTTTTTTTTTTTTTTTTTTTAATTTCTGATTTATTTCTGCTAAACGCATTTGACGGCCTTTGTTTTATAAAGACAAACAGACAGTATTATAATCAATTCAACAGTGCGATACATTCATATCATTTCCCATCAATAGGTGTGTTCGAACAGGATTACAGCCCGAGTTCACGTCGATGTCGCACCAACTCATTCTAAATGGTTTTCTAACTTTGTTCATATGTACGTCATCATCGCCCTCCGGTTCACCATCATTGTCATCACCAACACCCGCAGCATTTGGCATGTCATTGAAAATAAAAGTCTTTGCATTGGCAACCCTATTGAAGTCTTCATCGTCGTTGGAGTAGCGGTATATAAAATTTGAAGCCCCGACCAATGGCACCTGTATTTTTCCAAAATCATACCAAGGCATGTTATGTAAGAAACCCTATCGCACTTTCCATACTCCGAACGTACGTTCAATTGCACTCCGTAAAGAGGAGTGCACCGTGTTGAAAACTTCGTTTGCATTTTTTGCCCGTCCACTAGCGTGAAACTCTTCTTAGTGGTATCGACATCCCTTAAACGGTGCCATAAAGCCTTTTTGGTTCTTGTACCCCGCATTAATGAGGTAGTATTTTCCTGCTTGTAATAAGATCATTTTGCATTAGTAACCTCATTTATTAACCAAATGCACACAACTAACAACAACATTGAACACCCCTAATTCATCTAACCTTCCTTTGGGTGGGGGAATTGTTTTGCCAGGTCCTGTGTTACTTTCGTTAAAAACTCTATTGTCGTGCATATTACCCTCCCATTTGCAGGAGATAAAAGTAAAACACAAGTCAAAATTACACACCGCGAGTATGTTTTGGGCAAGGGCATTGTGTGTAGGTGAGGAAAACATTCTTAGCATAGAAATGGAAAGAGGCTTGGCAAGGCATTTTGTAATGGTAAACAGTAAATTCACACCAGTCGTACAAGGGCTCCCTATTAGTTAAAAAATCTGGTGTGAGTTGGTGTGACTGGAGGGGTGCTGTATTAATATTACCAGCGCCCCCTCTCTCCCCCGCGCACGCGCGCGTTGATCTGAGCCGTCCATTCATTGATTATGGACACGTGTATGGATGTAGTTAAAAGGAACCCAGGCCCAGGTGTGAGTGGTGTAAGTACTTTTGATTCCTTTATTGGGTAGTGCTTTACATGTGTCACGTTTACTGCGGTTTGCGTGGTTGTAATGTAAAGATATTTTCAGATGGAGTGACATAAAGCAAAGACGGGAAAATGATTGTGCTTTTGAATTGTTTTGAATTGGGAATCTTTGTCCTTACTCACGGGCTAATTTTGCTATTTATTTGGTACCAGAAAACATTTGCTCGTAGAGAGGAATATGCTTTTGCAGTGGGATAGCGATTGCGGTTACGTTTTCTGGTACCTTGTTTTGTCCCTCATTTTCTGTCTTTTTTTGTTGTTGATTGTATTGGTATACAATGTTGTACTACTTAAAAGAGTATCATGAGAATTACGGGCAGTTCACTCAAATGTGTATAGATTGTTCTTTGACGTGGCAAATAGGATTATGGGAAGAGAGTCGGTGGTCAGTTCCAGCGAAGTTTGTTTGAGGGTACGAGGAGTAGAGGGCAAAAATATCAAAGCTAAGGTGTCTGAACAAAAGGGTTGACAGAGGTAATCGATTTTGTAAAAGTGTTTAGATAAAAGATTTGGAGTTTTTTTTAAAAAAAATGAAAGGAGTAGTAAGTAGCCAATATCGGACTCCCCTTGCGTGCTGGAGGTCAAGGACATTGGCGTCCAGTGGATATAAGTGTAGTTACCGTGGTCGTGCACCTTTTAGGGCAGCATACATTCGTAGATGGTACATTCATAATATTCTCCGATATATTAAGAAGACTAAGAGGGGAGTAAGGAAGTTACAACTGTAGGATGAACAATTAAGGGACATTCAATTTGATAATAAAGGTGTGACGAGATTGTTGAATGGTATTGAGTTGGGTAGTAAAAGATATGACTGTCAATCAGACAAGATCGTGGTTAAGGGTATAAAAATGTTTAATTAGGATAAGAGGCTAAAGAGAAAACTGTGGTCCTGTCACGACCCAAACCCGCCTCTATAGGTTTAGTATCGTAATCGGCCAGTAATCCAGGGATTACCGAAGGCCTCTGAATAGATAAGCATAAGATAAGGGGCTGTGGAAGCAATAATACAAATATAGTTGTTCAATGAGCTGTGTTGACTTATATGAAACAGAAAAATTAAAACTTTATATGCATATCCGATCGTCAACCATACATTATACCCACACACATTACATAATTTTAAGTACAGCCAACATAATCAAATCAAGTCTTATATATACAGGACTAATCAAAACTTGAATCCAAGACACTTCGGGAACCTCCACGTGAGGCGCAATGGTTGGCTGACAACAGAAACACAGCCCCTTACAAAAACCTTCGGGCTTGCACTCCAGAATGCTCACCTATATACATATATATACAAACAGTGAATAACATTAAGGTAAAGGGGTTAGTAAACGAATTCCGAACATTTTGTACGTACAGAACAGATCATAGCATAATCATAGTCATCTCATATCAGAACATAGTAATGGCATATCCCCATAGAACATATCGAACATATCACATAACGTCTTCCGACTAGAGTAACCGGTCCCGGACACCGATTAAACACATATCACCACAATGAAGTGGCTAACGAGATCTCGTAAATGTCATGGACCCGCATTTTCATGCCGTCCCCCATGACTTGGGACTATCTATGGATGCCATAATAGATTTCAAACTTGGAATGTTCGTTCACAGAAACATATATTATTTCAGAAATCATAACTTATCATATTTCATTTGGAACATCATTTCATATAAACGTATCTTTACGATAACGTTACTCACAGTGGTTTCAGTAAGCGGTCAATCAATTCTCGGACGTTGACCTACAATCACACAAGCACATAAACCAACAGATCTTATCATTACACATTTAAGTGGCCAACATAGCTTAACTTACATTACGTTGGTTCTTATTCGTTCTTATCATATTGCTTAGAACACACACACCCTTGAATTCTCTTAACTTAGCACATTCATTATTTAGTGTGTTTCTAATCCATAACCTCATTACTAAGTCCTTCTTTTTCAAATAGATTGATATTTTACTTAGCTTCTTAAACAATTACCACTAGATCAATGATTAATTCTTTAACTAACTAATCTATGTTGATTGGTAGTCATAAATCATGTCTAGAATGCATTGGAAAGAGATGAGGATAAAAATATGAACAAAATGCAACTTTCCAAAATGTGCTGAAAATGGGTCTTCGCTCGAGCACCACTTTGGTCGCTCGAGTGGACTGTAAAATTTGAAAAACTACTGGGAGGTCGATTTTCATGCTCGAGCGATACTTCCCTCGCTCGAGCGGACAACGAAAATTCTGAAATTCCAAAATTGCAATTTAAAGTTCAAATTTGGTATTCAAAGCTTCAAAACATGTACTTTAGTATACAACCATGGAGAACCATTTATTAAAGTCATAAATTGCTAAATCATTTATTCAAAATCATGCCCCAATTGCCAAATTTAGTTTTAATTCATTTTCTCCATATCAAGCCAAATTCTAACTCAAAATGATTAACCTCTAAATTAATCTCCATAAATTGGACATGGCTCCAAACTCTCATTTTCTTTTTAGTTACATAAAATTGATTTCAAGCTCTTTCTACTTTCCTTTGAAGCATGAAATTAAAGTCATAACTTCCTTAGAAAATTATTCACATGTATGAAATTGACATCAAAATTACTAGTTTTATATTCTTATAAATTTTCCAACTAATTTCCATAACCATGAGTCTACTTAATTTCTTACTTAACCCATGAGACTAATTTCATAGCTTTCTTAATTCATGATGCATGTAACTTATTTTATATTTGACACCCAATTTCATCTTAATTCCATGAATTAAATCTCAAATCTCCAAGTATTATAGGATGGTTCTACAAAATCAAGCCAAAGATAATTAATTTCTAATTTATTTTCCATAACCACTCATGCATGTAACCCATTTCAAATTAACTTCTAAAATTTTGAATCTAATTCAATTTATCACTCTTTTACTAATTCCTTTTAATTTACATGAAATTGAAGTTATATGACTCTTAGGAAAGCATTTGCATATATGAAATTAAGATTAAAACCAACTAATTTTCTATATTCAAAATCAAATCATAATTTAATTCTTGATTTAGCCAAATTTAGATTAAATTAATTTCCTTCATAACACACCCAAAACTTAATTCATAATCATAGATATTCCAAAATATGTTTAATTTGAGTCAAACTCTTAAATTACATTACATGCATGGGTTAAGGATTTAAAATCAAAACCTCATTTATCTTCAAAATTAATTCTAGATTTCCATGAGTTGAATGTTTTGCAAAACTTTTCCTCATTCTCTTCAAAACATGGGTTGATTATCTCAAATTCTTCAAAATCTAAGATGAGAGTACTAGAACTTATAAATTTGCTCATGCATGTAGCAATGAAACTTAATCCCATGCATGACTACAAAATCACACTCAAATTATTAATTTCTAAATTTATTCCATAACAATAAACCTAGATCAAATTTTTTTTTTCATCAATTTGCTAATCTCTTCCAATTACATACTGTTGATTCCAACTCATCTTTAATTTCAAGGGTAATATAAATATTCTACAAGAAATCAAGCATAATTTCATACCTTACACTCTATTTCCAGCATGATTGGTTAATTTTCCCTTCCTTTCCCTTGTTCTTCCTTCAAGATTTGAACTCTTGTTGAGTTTCCAGCACCTCTCTCTCTCTCTCTCTCTCTATAGAATGTTTTGAGTTTAATGCTCCAGCACAAACAAAACCGAAGCTCCTACTCTCTCTCCTCATGTATATAAGTTTGACAACATTCTCAGATTTGTTTTTCTAGAACCCTCTCCAACATACCAACGGGTTAATTGGTTGAATGGGATCAAATTAGAATTTTAATTATATAATAGCTTAAGTAAATACCACTTGGTCTAATTATAATTAACACTTGGATATCACATAATTAATTAGTCAAATTAATCTTTGGTTAAGGCCCAATTAATTATAACTAAATTTATTAATCTGAATCAGATTTTTAATCGACTCCTAAAATGTTCCAAATATTAAATTAACTTATTTTCATCCTCAAATTAGATTTCTTAAATCTTTTAACCTTCAATTTCTGATCAAACTCAAGATTTCGCCAATAGATTACATATTCAAATTGGACACATCATAATTAAATTTAACTTATAATAACCACAATCCTCAATCCTCATAACTTAATCAACTCCAATTAGGACCTAATTAATCAAATCTCAATTTTACTAAACTGAATCGAATATTTAATTAAACTCCCAAATGGGTCCGTAATTAAGATTAAATTGATTCAACTTTTTAACTTCACTTCCTTAAGCCATTTGGACCCTTAATTTCTAATTCCAAAGTAACTCTTTAATAGGATCATATACGAGTCAGATCCCACAAGTCTCATAAATCCCAAATAAATTATAATACTTGGCAATTAAATCTCAAATCCTCTTAATTAATCAAGTATCAATCATTATACGTGATGGGCCGTTACAGGTCCACCATGTTTTGTTTTTCATCATAAGTAATAATAGTCCGTCAGATTCCATTCCCATACCTGACAAGATATTTATTGGAGTTGGTGAGGGTAATCTTGAGATCTTGATTGTTGATCTTGACCTGTCCAACAGGTTTCAGATGCCAAAGAAAATGAGATTCAAGCTCTTTGGTGGCAAGGACAAAAAGTATGTTCATCACGGAATAGAGGTTGTGGATCGATTTTTTTAAGTTGTTGTTTAGATGGACTACAAAGATACGCTGTTGGGAAATGTTTGAATTATTCAGAAGGGTGAGATATATTTAGTGGCTGCTACTGTTAGTAGAAAAGAATGCAAAATTATGGAGGAGTCAAATGTGCTTAGAACTGTTTAGATTTATAATTTTTATGTATTTTTATTTATAATGTTCAGGTGGATAGAGGTGGACGATATAAAAACTAGTGTTGTTGAAGGTGTTTCAGCAAGTGATTTTACTTATGTTGAACTTCCTTTGCCTAATTTATTTTATTATTTGAGATTGAGATATAAACAAAAGAGTATTAAGGTTAATAAAATATTAATAAAATATTCCCCCTTTTGCCCACCTAATGTCAGTGGTTGGTCAGAGGTAAATGTGTACGATCGAAGGTTGGATGGCAATGACAGTTTGTAGACGTATTTTGTTTTTCCCGTGGACTGTCAATGCAAATTAGTGTATTATGGGAATGGTTATTGTTCCATTAATGATAAAGAAGGTGCCATGGGTTATTAAGTATCGACTTGAAGATTCGAATGTTAAAAGGGGTGTAACATATTGTAAAATGAAGGGCTATTTGAAGTATTCTACGAGTGAGATGCTAGAAGATTTGCAAATGAGGGCCCCATCTATTGTTGTGTTATCTAAAAAACATATGAAGGCGAATGTGGATATTTGGCATTGTGCCCTGACCAAAGCTGTTCTGATTCTCGCACGGACTATGTCTGTTGGTTTACTTGAGACGCGGAGAGATTTGCTGTTAGGAGGTTTTGGGGAAAGTGATTCAATTATTGATGAATGTAGAGGTCGTCTCAGCTTGTTCGAGATTGATATACGCAGAGGTGGTGATGGTACTAGAGATGTGCCTCCACAATAACCACTTTGTACAGTTTACAACATTTGCTTGCCATAAATGGTGTTCCAATAAATATATTAATAGCAAATACCAATATATATTAATGTCAGCCACTTACTAGACCTTCGACAGGGTTATGTTAGTGTGAAGTGAATAAAAAAATGAAATGCAGAACTTGTTCAACATAAGTGAAATTAGGAGCACAACAACAAATGAACTAATAATGAGCCACCAACTTCTTGTTTCCATACGAACATACCATGTCTGTATATAGCACTTGTGCGACAAGTTCAAGTACATACAACTATTTGCATGTGATGCATGAAGAATGTGGATGTGACATTTCCCTGTGAAAGCTAGTACGTGGTGCATGTGGCCAACAAATTCCATTGTCATGCATCCATGGCATTAGCAACAAAATAAGCAATAGTTTCATTGTTGCATGTACACTTGTTGGATACCCACGTCATATGTGAGGATTAAATCCTACTCCTGCCATCTACCAACATCCAAAAAATTTCGTTTACCCTACAGTAATTTATAGAACCAAAATAAATAAATACAAAAAACTAGTTTAATAGCAATTTCCAAAAAAAAAAAAAAAAAAAAGAAAAGAAAAAAGAAAAGAAATTTCTTACACATTGCAGCATACGTAAGGAAAAGGTAGTATATTGTGCATGTAGCTCACAGAGTACCTAAGATTCCATTGCCATAGATCCATGGCATTAGCAACATGTGACACAACAGTCTAATGTGACACAACAGTTGCATATAGTGGCATGTACACTTGTTGGACATTACCCACGTCATAAGTGAGGGTCAAAACCTACTCCTCCCATCTACCAACATCAAAGAAAATATTTTTTACCCTGCAACAATTTACATGATGCAAAAAAAAAAAATTAAAAAAAAAAAAAAGTTAATAGCAAATTTCACAACAATAACAAATAAAAAATATATATATAGTTTACCTTACTACAAACTTAAGTAAATGCACCCAACACAAGTGAAATTAAATGTCATTGTGTTGCACAGAGAGGCAAACTAAAACAGCATAAACTCCGAACAAATTTAACAACTACATTGTTGTCAAACATATCCTTCTTAAAACAAATTTCAAAAATAACAAAATGGAAAAAAAAAAAAAAGGTCCAGAACATAAAAGTCCACAATAGTTCAACTACAATAGTATAGCAGCAGTAAAAATGACAATGACAGGGCAGAAGATTAATCCATATCAACCACACCATCATTCCTGAACAGACGTACGTCCCACTGACGCTCCCTGCCAACATTTTGCGGCGTGCAGGCATGTTTCTCTTTCAACCACGCAACAATGTAATCCAGGGGGAGAGCTATCATGAGGTTGCGATTATCGCGCGAAGCCATTATGCTGCATGCGAATAAGAACAACTAATGCCGGGCTCTAATCCAGGCGTGTTCATTAGCCTCGCAAGATAGTCCCCCACAGTGTTCTCACCCTTCCCTGTGACAACATATTGCGTAATTTTTAGTTCTTAGCTTTGTTTATCGACTACCTGCACAAGGTTGTCCATGCTACTTATGACAGCACCAAGGGCTAGCTGCTTGCAACATTTTGCATTGGCTGATCCGTCAGTGGTTGAATATGGGGAAACATCGTCAAACAGCGAACTGTCCACCACGTTCTCCCCAACAGTATCATGGCCCGGATGTGGTGGTGTGCCAGCACTGAGAGGTCCCATGCCATTGTCATCGTCAGCATTGGCCACGGCATCATCATCATCATCGAGGAGTTCAGTTGGAGTCCATGCATGTTTTCTTGTCGAAGCAGCGCCGGAGTACACCCGTTCCATCAGCTCTAAGTGGTCCAGAGGCTTCATCTTGAACTTGGCACATCGGTTGTTCATCTGAGACACAACAAGACACATATGTAAAAAATTGTAGCAATTTATTTGTAGGGATGGAAGTGAAGCAGCAATGATAGTAAAATCCAATAATACTGAATACATAAGTGAGAATGTAAAGTTACTGTAATCGTAACTGAGAATGTGAACCAATTAATGCCACCAAATTATTTGAAGGGATTATGTAATTACTAATAATCAATTACATCGTTGACAATGTAAAATAATGGTAGCAATTTTTTTGTAGGGATGAAAGTGCACCAGCAAGGCAATTGAATTCCAACAATAATCAGTTTCAGTAATAACTCACAAACAATAATTCTAACCATACAAATAATTGTAGACATTGAAAGTTGTGCGGTTCACAAGAAAGAATTTTAATAATATAGCAATTAATAATGAAAATATTACTACACCAAAGTTGTTCATTCATTTTCAGGTTGGATTGGATGGATGTAAAAACTATCTTCGAACTTGGCACAATTATCTATATGATAATTTTAATATATTGAGGAATTCCTTTGAATTCAGAAAGTAGTTACATAAACACAATATTGCACTACATATCACAAACAGTAGTACAAGAATATGGAAACAAAAAATATTGCACTACATACCGCTTGCATTTTGGCCCACCAATGGTCAGGTGCTGTGAACAAACTCGTCTCTTGGTTGTACCCAAGCCCTATCAAGCCTTAGCTGGAATCCTCTAGCTTCTTCCACGCAATCCAATCTTTCTTCAAGTTGTCATATTTATTTTTCATTTGTTTGGCTGAATATAGCAGGCTGGTTTTGTCCAAAAACTTCTTGGCAACGTTTTTACACCCAGTCATCGACAATCAGCATCGGTTGTCGATTACCCGCGTCCATTTAAGCGATGACGAGTTGTAGATACAGCTTTGTGTTGTCACTGTCGAACTGACATTTGTGAACTGGTTGTTGTTGGGTTGATGTAACATCCTTACCTCGATTTCGCGAAGGGGTATGGGGTGACGAACGGTTTGTTGCCATGATCAGTAATATTGGTGTAGCTGGAGTGATGAGAAATGATATCCAACAAATATGTAAAGTTAATGATGTAGCAGTTTAATAAAGTTTGAGTAAATGTTTTTCATGTCCACAACCGAAAACATTGTCCATAGACAATTAATGAAGTTGTAGATAATAGTACAAAACGACAAAAAGACAAAGACAGTTCATCAAGCAATTTGCAGAAATATTATGTGATACAGTACCCTATGCATTACTGACAACAACAACATATAACAATGGTAGGTGATACAAAACCAAACGTACATGTAACAACGAAAATGACCAATGCATCACATACGAAACAACAACACAACAACAACGATGCACAAAACACCGACGACAGTCCTAAGCATACGTAGGCTCTGATCTATGTGAAAACGTCTGCACGTAACCCTATATCGACAACATTTGGTGGGTGGTCAATAGCAAATCTTTCGCTGCAAAATTCGTTGCACCAACCAACCCACGGAACACATCGCTGCCAGACAAAAGTGAAATAGATAGTTAGACTGCATGATACGCGACATAATGACAAATGAACAACCACATGACTAACTGCATAAGATAGGGGCAACACAAACGCACCATAGGACCAGGGCAGATGTAGTACGCACAACCTGAGTTTTTGGCAGATCTGAAAATCTTGACAACACAATGTCCAAAGCCACATGCATACATCCTTGGTGGCCATGACGAAGTGGCAGTTGACATGGATGACGCCATCTCTATAATCTTTTTTTTGTTGAAGGGTTATCAATCTATTTTAAGATGCAAAATAGAATCTACGGTAGGGTCGTGGGTGTTTTGTCATTGCTTTACTTATTTTATTTTATTTCTAACATTCACGTTCGTTAGTTGCATTCCTTGTGTTTCTTGGGTTTTATAAGTTATACCAACAATTTGATTGTGCTGTCTCGGGTACCCAAAAAAAAAAAAAATAGACAAAAAAAAAAAATACCAAACCAAAAAAAATAACAATACAAGGAAAAATAGAAGCCCTTTTCTTTTGGATTTCCTATTGTTTTTAGATTAGCTCTTTTAGTTTTAGATGTAATATTTTTTTGCCCATCACCTTGACTACCAAATACACAACTGTTCCATGTGTAGTTCTGTTTCTTGGTTCCCAATGTAGTCCCAATTTATCTATCTGCAAACATTGCTAAAAAGCTTCAAGTAGATGGTAGTTTTTACTCCCATTTGGATTTAAGAAAAGTTGTGTATTGTTCTTAAACTTGGGTCCAACATCCTAAGACTGTTGTACATGCCTCACTAGGGGATTTAGAGTTGCAAAGGATGGAGGAGAGTAGCTCTGTTGGTAAAGACTGCAACAACTCCCATATTTGCTGTGGACATTGATGGCCACATAAATGGTTGGAATGCTAAGGTTGCAGAGTTGACAGGATTATTGATTGCGGAAGCTATGGGAAAATCTTTGGTTCATGATCTTATTTTTAAGGAATCAGAACAAACCGTTGACAAGTAATTATTTGATAGGTAGTCCTCTTAACTGTAATGTTTATTAATTCTGCTAAATCTAGAAATCTATTACTGTGGTCTTTTCATACCCCTTGGAAATGCAATATCCTATTTTTTTAAACTCTGAAAAGCATAAATCTCTTTATGATAGGATAGCATGAAGAATTAGAGAAATAACATAAATTCCTTTATTTGTTATCATATATGTATCGCAAAATACATTATACAAGAAGATATGTATTGAGAACAGTACCAATTTACCAATACATATATTGAATCGTAAGATACGTATCGTGATTCATAAGTTACTAACACTGTTTGAAATTGGTCAGATAAATTTCCATTTGCCTTTTTCGACTGAAATGGAAAATATGTGCAAGGTCTATTGACAACAACTAAGAGGGTTAGTATGGATGGCTAGATTATTGGAGCCTTATGTTTCTTGCAAATTCCCAGTCCGGAATTGCAACAGGCCTGGAAGTCGATAGACTACAAGAGAATAAATGCTTTGCAAGGATGAAGAGTTGGCTTACATTTGCTAGGAAATTTTGTTTCCATTAAGTGGTATACACTTTACGAATTTGCTTTTGGAGGCTACGGACTTGACCGAAGATCAGAAACAGTTTCTTTAGACAAGAGAGAAATGAAATTTGGAGAACTTTTCATCTCAATTATGATTAATTTTAACAATAGAAAGAAGATGACACAAATTTAATCTAATGTCAACCTTCTTGACATATTCTCCCTTTTACTTTAATTTATGGAATAAGAAAAGGAAGGTTTTGGTCGGTGTGAAAGAGCATCACCAATAAATATTGCATTGTGAAATTAAACTAAAAAGCAAGTTTAACATAAAAACAAAAGGAAAGAAAAAAGAAAAATAAGTAACAATCCAATATTAATACTGTGCCAAAGCAAAATTAAACATAAAAGACAGGACTCTACCCCTTGTCAAGGAACTCATAATAAAACCCAAAACACAAATCACATATACAAGTACATATTTAAATATTCTTATATATGTACTTTCAATCTTTCATAAAAACATAGGAAAAGCAAACAAAATAATAATAATAATAATAATAACACCCATCACGCATAAGGTATCATATATCACTCTGGAAAGTAAATAAAGATCTATTTATGCTATTTGTGAGTCACAGATGTTAAAAATTAAATGGGATGTCAATCTGGGTAGTATTGAAAATGGTTGAGTTTCTCTAAATTTGTTGTGCTCAATAATAGATAAAGAGTCGAGATGCATAAATATAAGTACCTCCATAGCTATGAAACAGTCCATGAAAACCCTGTAACAACTAGATTAATCATGAAAAAAATTCAGGATAACCTCTAACAATCAAGCTTTTTAAACCAGTGTACATTTTTATAACACGAGTATTCATCCTCTATTTTCGGAAATATTTTTTTTCTATAGTAAACGATAGATAGCCCCCAATAGCAGTGGCGGGAGAAGGAAATAGCAAAAAATAGATGGATTTGTTGTTTTGTGTTCACAGAACACCAAAGACCAAAGTCGAAAATACAACATGAAAGAAGGCAGGATCTCACAAGTGGAAGCCAATATCGTCAAGTATTACAGCATACAAGTGTTATACAACACCAGATGTGCAACATTTTGACCCAATTTTCTATGAAAATGGTTTCGAAATAACTGTAACCAAATAACAAGGGAGGAGGGTTCCTTGCTTACCTGATGTTGCAGATCCAACGATGACGAGGAAATGGACAAGGACTCCGGAGGCAGTGTCGGTGGCCGACGGTTTCATCGTGGGTTGTTGGAGGGAGTTCCACAAAAGTGGTAAGAGAAAGAGGAAGTGAGAGCAGTGGCAAGAACGAGGAAATGAGCCAAGTGTTTTGCCCTAGCCCTCAAAATGTAAACATGGAGGATAGTTACGTAATTTCACAACCTGCGTTTTTATCACTCCCAAATGGTTGTTGTTTGCATTTTTGCTGCTATTGGCGTTTTTATGAAGCTGCAAAACGCAACTTTTTACTTCGTTCCCAAATGGCCACCATGTTATATAACATACTTCAGCACACAAATTTAACCATCCCTTTAGGGATGCTCTTACCTCCCATTCCCAACAGAGACCATCACCCACATCCACCTTCCCTATTCCGCTCCCAACCGCCACCGCCATCACCACCAAACCCTCAACACCAATTCTTTGCTCATTTTCACTTGTGTTTTCTCAAACACCTGGTAAGCATTAAAAAACAAACCCAGTGATAACTGATCAAACATCTACCAATGAGACCTGATCAAACAAATACAAATTCTACATCTCTTAGCCATTTCATCGAACACAAATTTTGCATCTCTCAAATCAACTATAACCATCATAAAAAGTTTAAAAAAAAAAAAAAAGGGTAGTGAAAAAGGGTAAAGATGAGAAAGGGGAGAAGAAGCAAGATAGAGGAAGCAAATGCAGTAGTGGCATTGTTGGAGGTCTAGGCAATGGTGATAGTGTTGTTGGGTGGTCTAGGCAATAGTGGTGGCACTGGTGGTGGCTTTACGCAGTACTGATGGCGGTGATGTTGATGGCTCTTGGCAACGGTCAACCTCAAATGATGGGAACAACAAAAAATTAAATCGAATGAAGCTTGCGATAGAGGTGAAAAGGACTGGTGAAGCATGTGGGCATGCGGTAGAGGTGAGATACAGGAGAGAATGTGAATAGGCTGTTGGTAGGTGGTGTCTGATGGTGGCAAAGATGGAAGAGGAGAATGGGTGGGGGGATCGCGACAGTGTGTGAGGTGGCAAAGATGGAAGGGGTAGAAGCAGTGTGTGATAGTGGTAGAGATGGAGAGGAAGGGATGGGGGTTGCAGCGGTGTGCAATAGAGGGGGAAGACTACCCCATGCAATGTTGTGTGATAGAGTGAAAAGAATAGGCAGGGGCCACAACACTACGGTAGGAGAAAGTATTGTATGTCACAGGTGCACTAGCATGGCGCAATACCTTCTAGGTGAAAAACACAGGCTAGGTGATGAAAAAAGAAAAAGAAAAAAGAAAAAGTATATGTTTGAAGCAAATTAATTTATTTTCCCTTAAATAAGTGAAGCTCAGTTATCTGTCTAATGGATTTAGCTTGGCATGAATTTTCCAAAACAAATCTTGCCAAACCACTGCTACAAAGTGGAAGCATGGATAACAATTGGGATTTGATGGCCAAGTTTTCTATTCCCAAATCCCTTTTCTCTATCCCAAAACATTTACCCAGACCTGTCTGACCTACTGTTAGCCGGCTAAAACTTTACTACTCGGGTAAGGACAGGTGGCACATTGTAGCCCTCACCAATACAAGTGACTGGACACATCTTGACCAACTCATCCCAACAGAGTTCTCCTCAGTGCAAAATCCTGATATGAATACAAAGAAATTTTTTGGGCATTTCAGAGGAGCCCAAAGGCATTCTCTATGAAATTCAATGTTCATGTCTTTATCCTAAAGGCTATAAAACTATCTTTGAGAAGCATTAAGCAGTCAAACCGTCAACTCTAATCTCAAAATATAATTCAACAGCTGTCAAGTATTATATGAGAATTCTGAAACTTTGTTTCTTACAACTCCACGAACGGAAAACTTCGAAAAAAAATTCCAAGCATGGCCTTTGTCTCTCGAAACAAGATGGGTGTTTTTCATTTTTTTACGGAACAAAAGCAGCCAAGAAAGTAATTTTAAAGCACCAAGAGACAAAGAAAGAGAGCAAGAAATAACAAAGCCTTAAACTATTCTCATTTATTTATAGCAGCATAATCACAGTAACACAAGGAAACCTTTAACTGGTCAATGTCAACATCTGTGTGGTACAGTTGACAAACACCAACAGTTTAACAATTAAAAGGAGGGTACAACAAGCCAGTTTGAACTTCAGGAAACTATGGATAGATGTTTCAAAACGTATAATCACATCACTTAATTTTATTGCATTATTGTTATTCAAATGTACAGACAAAGCTTGGTGGCATTACAATCTGCTAGCGACAGCTCTGCATCAGATCTGCTTCACCAGTTTTACCTTGAAAGTTCAATCTAACCCGACTCTTCTGATCTAAATATAGAAACAAAAGAAAGGAGGAAATTTTAGTACAAATCCAACAAAGCTTTGCACCAACTCTGTGAGGTCAAACTGAAATTTAACAAGAAAAGAAAACTTGAACCAAGTATCACAATATTATGAGAATTCAAAGTATAGTTACATGAAGCGAGGGTAGGGCAGGGAGCGCCTATTGTGAGTGTGTGTGTATTTTATATATTAAATATATAAATATGTTTTAACAAATTATTATTTTTAGTTGTAATAGGTGTTAAAATATGAATTATTAGTAGAGATTGATATCAACTACAAATTGTCTTTGTTAAGGATAAATAAATATTATGTAAATAGAAAGTATTAGAATAAGCTTGAGGTTTGTTTGCATTGTTTTTTGGAGATTGTATGTTTGAGAAATTCTATCTTAGATGGGAGTGAGTTCCTCAGCAGGAGTGAATTTTTTACAGGTTTCTTACTTGGGAGTGCGAAATCACATTTTCGAGTAATAAATGTCACCTAAATACAGCTACTAAGGTTCAAAGCCACTAAACCACCACTGGCCTTGTTGGACCCTTGTGCATTGGAAACACCAACCACAGCAATTCATTAGAATCCATCTAAGAAATAGGTCAGGTAGCAAGGCACCCTCAAGTAGAGCAACGCAATGGTGGTAAATGAATGCATAAACTCATCCCCCTTCCCTCCCAAAAAAACAAAGCAAAAAAAAAAAAAAAAAGGAAAAAGAAAAGACGAGGAGAGAACAAAGCATATATCAAGAGGTACTTTATACTAGTTTATTGCCTCATGCCTCAACTGATGTGTCTGGCTGGTTTTCTGGCATGGCATCTTGGAAGGCAGGAAGCTCATTGTATGCATTGTTCAACCTAGAGAGAAGAGGGTACTGAGTCTGCAAGAACGACAAGAAACTTGTAATTAGAACTTTCTCTGAGCAATACCAGGTGCACAGAAAATACATAGCATCAATTCCACGTAACAAGCAGGAAGAAAACAGGCTGCAATTGCGGCCACAGGGGTGTGCACACATGTCACAGAGATGGAGAGAGATTTAACATTGCACAAAGAACTCCTAAGGTGTTGAAGTTCAACTCAACTCACAAGTCTTTACTCCGGGTCGGCTACATGGATCCATTTCCTCACAATGACAAAACTAAAGATGTTACAAGGAGATAGAAAAAATCTAGAAAGTCCAGAAGCACAACACATTCGTATTTGATTGCAACCATCACGTGATCAAGAAGATGATGATATATTAGATTTTCAAGTGTAATCTAGGTTATATTAGATTCTACACGAACCCATTCTATTGGATTTGAGACTACCAGAAACCACAATTCTTGCAAACAATGCACCAGCGTACATTGCATATATTTTAAAAAAGCTGACAGCAGAGAAAGTTAACACGATTAATGTGGATTTCCCCCCATCTCTTTTTCTCCTTTTCTTTAAGAAATGGGTATGGAAAAATTTAGAAATGTAAATTACATAATTATTTGAAGCTGAAATATAAATTATTACAGATTCAATTGGCCATGAACTAAAAGAATGACGTACCATGTCAAGACTGAACAATTTGATTGCTCCATGAATCTGAGGTGCTAGAAAACAATCCACCTGCAAACAATAGCCAATATTATATTTCAGGAAGTACTATAGGAGTACAAAATAATTTTACATAAGCACTTGTTATGCCAGCTAATTAGAAGTGAAATTCCTATCTACGTGTAATCTATGTTATATGGAAAAAATCGCCACAAGCATGAAAAGCAACAATTTCTCATGTCAAAACCTAATATCTGGATTCTGGTTCCTATCTATGTGTAATCTAGGTTATATGGAAAAAATTGCCACAAGTATGAAAAGCAACAATTTTTCATGTCAGATTCTGGACCAATAGTCGGTACTCTTCCTGCTTGGAAACTACTGACCTATGGTTTTAGCGCATAATTGTGTTCAGATTGAAGCTCAAACAATGTCCTGGTTTTCAAATTTATAAATTATATATTGTGGTGGGTAGAAAGTCTATACGATGGTTTAAAGAATCTATCAATGTCAAGCACTTGCTTTCATTTTGTGAGAAAATAAACTACATCAACAGAATATTGATCCCAGTAGAATTAGGAGAAGCACAAATTTGTAGATGTACATGTAAAACCTCTATTCGATAGAGTTGAGATTTTAAAATTTAAGATTGTTTTAGTGTGGTTTTTATCAACCCTTGCGATGGTGAAGCCCCCTCCCAACCCCAAAACAAACCTATTTCAGTCCAAAGTCCCTAGCTAGTCGAGTCCTAATAAACCAAAGTATGGCCTTCAATTCAAAGCCTTCAAATTTGTTTCTGTCTACAGATTTCAAGTGACTAGTTTCCAAGAATGTAGAAACCCAGCACCTTGGAAACCAAGCCAATTTCAATCCCTTGTTGACTACAACCTTAGAACTCTTCCACCCTTAGAACTCTAAATGTAAAAGCTTTCCTCAACCAAGGCCAGGCCACCACAAAAATAAGTGTAGCCTGTAGGCAACACTATCCTAAGTTCTGAAATGTCATACATCACAAGTTCAACACTTCGTTATACCATTTTAGGGTCTATCATGTACAATTTGGTACTTTGTCTATTCAGGGGTATTTTTTTATCAAACCCACGTTTGTTTAAAACTAATTTTCCAAAAGCAAGCACACACTTGTTTCCCAAACCTAGGTTGTTTTTGAAGTCACGTGTTCAAAACACGATTTTGTGTGTGAAGTCTTGTTTCCAATACATGACTTCAGAAAAGAAAAGAAAAAAAGAAAAAGAAAAAAAGTTACACGGACCTCAATGTAGTTTCTGAAATTACACTGACTCCCCTGTTAAGAGTTGTTGGCTGACCAAGATTAAAGGGAAATGTGAAATTAACCTTTTGCCCTTTAACAATACCAAAATTCCATCACAATATTTCTAACCAAACAAATCCTTTCTTTTAATATCTGTTACCAAACAAACACAAATTACAAAACCATCCATTTTGGTCTCTAACCAAACACTGTCACCACCCACAACCTCCCCTATTTCATTAGCCAAACAAAATCCAATGCCATCCCTCATCCCATTGTTCCCACCTATAACTCCACCTTCTCTACTCCACCCTCTCTGTCCCACTCATTCTCCCATTCTGTCTATTGATTGCATCACCTAAAACCCACAACACAGTTGGTGAATCAATTATAGGATTATGAGGCAACCACCATCACCGTAGCATACAAATCCAGCAAATTGAAATAAGGCTTTTATGTTAGCGAAGGGTTTTACCCATGGAAGTCGTGCATTGATCACACGATCATGAAATCAATAAACATATTAACTCTCCATTGTTTTTAAAATTGTATTTTCAAAAAACGTTTTTATCTTAAAGTCATGTTTTGAAAACATGATTTCAAAAACAAACTTGGTTTGGTATATAAGTTCAAAACGGCTTGAGTTTGGGAAATTTGTTTCGAAATGACGTGTGTTCGGTATAAAAAAAAACTATCTATTCAGGTTACACAGCCAGCGTGGTCTCTTATTTTAAAATTTCATTAGGGCTTAGATATTCACACTTTGCAACGGAACCCCCCTAAACATACAGTATGCATATAGGCTTGAACACAGATAGCAGGGAGGGAAGAAACAAACCAGACAGACTTCATCTCCAGTGGCATATTTCCCAGCATAATCTTTTAATAGCTTCTCAAGAGCTGCAACGTGTGTACATAGAAATCAACTCAAATTCAACACTCAATTTTCAAAGCAACCTTAATCATATCATAGCAAACTTGTTTTTGGTCACTGTTTTCCCAGAAATTACTCTAATGGAAAATTTCCCAACTCAAAAGTTAAAATAGGTTAGGATTTTTTCAGAGGAATTCTACAAAAAGAAACTCCTATTGGTGATAAATATAAATCAGCAGTGATTTTTTTCCTAATGCTTAGTACAAGATCAAATTCTCACCTACCTTCATGGCAATTGAAACTTAAACCAATAGGGTGCCATGATGCACTTTCAATCCACTCCCCACATTCATGGAGATGATTACCAATTGAATATGCTAATCCTAATTATGTATGTTCAATCAGATAAATTGATGCATTCTTATTGAATGTGTCGATTAATCCTTTTAAAGCACCAGAACTTGTGTGCAAAGTCCTATATTTGATACACTACTAAGATCATTTGAATGGATTGTAGATCCTCATGGCATAAAATATAAAGTTGCCTCAAATTTAACTTGCATTGCACATAAGTTGTCTGGCTTGAAAAAAAGGACAAAAGAAAAAAGGATAGAACATGTTTCCATTGGACTGAAACATAGGTTGTATTAAAAAAGTTCCATCCTTTCAATGTAAGGCATGCTAAAACAAGGTATATTAATGACATGCCCATTTTCATTTGTTGGACTCCAACACTTGTCTTTAGACACTTCCAACACGTGTCAAACACGTCCAGTTATTATTATTATTATTATTATTATTATTATTATCAACTAAAATTTAAACTCAGACACGCTTTGGAAACTTGAGGGACACATAACATTACACATTTGAACAAAATAAATTAGGAACTAATAATTATAAGAAAACGTAAATTTATACACATTAATCCATTCTCATTTGAACTTTGGAAACGCGTGTTATGTTGTGAATTTTTATTAACTTTGACTGGAATATTTATATATATAACATATAATAAATAAAAAAGTATATATATATATTTTACTCATGTCCCCACGTAATGTCCTGCATTTTTTTGGAAAACTGTTGTATCGGTGTGTCCATGTCCATGCTTATTAGATTATAGGGTTTTTGGTAGAGGACAAAGTGAAGATTTGAATAGATAACAAGATCACATCTTCTACTTTTTATGTATTTATTTGATGATCCTAATCATGCTTTGGTTACTATTCTGTGTACCACTGATGCTTTGGCTTAGGTAAGATGGAAGGAAAAGGATAAAACACAAGACATGTTTTAAAAGTAAGCTAACATCAATGACTAATAAATTAATTAAGTAATTGGCAGGAGGAAAAAGGTTCCAGTCACTTCATAAAGTCTTCTTCTTAACAATGATCCAGCTATTATTTGGTTGATACTAGCAAAACAATTAAAATACATTATTAAAACAAAATTATCATAAAGGAGTTTGGATCAAACTGTGATGTCCATGGGTTGCACACACTTGCTCTTTGATAGGAACAAAGAAACAAAGTATTGCTTGGATGATTGGAGGCAACAGGTTAAGAAGGTGAAACGTCGAGTAGTCTGCTCTAGCAGGCTACACACAACCAACTTGTGTATTCAAACTGGTATGACAGATTTCTTTAAATGAAAAAACACAATAAAAATCCATAATCTGTAGTTCATTAGGTAAAGCTTACCTGCAAAGCCTTTCCCAATATGATACTGAACCAAAACAAGCTTCTCATCAGGATGAACTTTTTCCCCAATATACTTCTGTACATTAAAAAGCAGGGAAAAAGATACCCATCACTATGCTAAAAAAAATGTTGTGATAGCATTATATGAATTTTAGCAATGAAACAGAAATTTTAAAGCAGTGATCCCACTCCAATACTCACCAGTACACTTGTATTCTGAAACGGCTGTATGCTTGAGGAAACAATATTTGCAGCCTATAAATCAAATAATAAATACATTTGAGGATTAGTTTAAGTAATCAGAACAGAACAGGATGAAGAGAAAAAAAATTGAGAAAGTAGAAGGATTACTTTAACAACATGTTATTCCCTTAAAGCCGGATAAAGCACTTCAACTAGAGCAAGGGTGTTCTAAGGATATCCTTTTCCATGTAAAATGACAGTTGCATGTACGTGTTGGACCCACTAAGGTCCATTTTCAGACTTTCAGTAGCATTGCTATAACCTATACTCCATCCTCCCAAGAATTCCCTTATCTTTCAATAAGTTCCTTATCTTATCTAAGAAATGAAAATACCACTGAAGGTGCATAGCTTGATCACAAAAGATCACATATATACCAACAAGTGGATTTGAGCACCCAACATCAAAGATGAGTGAGGTCAAACAGATACCACTAAGCTTAGATCACCGATTTTCTGTTGCTAAGCAGTCCAACGAATTCCTGTGTTCATTATTTTGTGATTAAGAACCATTTGATCTCATTGTACTCCTCACATGAATATAATCAAGTGGTTTGAAAGTTTAAATTTGACAATAGTCATATTGATATGGTTGTTAGAATCGTACAATTCACGATTCGATACGATTCACGATTTGATTCGCAATTTGACAACAATGGGTAACCCATTCAAAACAATACAGGCCAACTTGGTAAGAGGAATATCCTTGTGGAAAGTGACTACCATTGGTGATTAATTTGGCCAATAGCTTCTCATAGTGTCTGTGGTGGCAACCACACCTATGCATGAGGTGTCAGATTCTGTCGAAGAAGAGATTTCTACCCTTTTTATGATTTACATAAAGAGAGGCTATTAGCATTTGAAGCAACTAACATGCATACATGCTGGTTAGCCCAATGCAACCAAATTTGCTAAAAAAGGAGTGGGCTTGTGAAGAGAACATTTGAACTTATGATGTGTATATGGCTCTTTAGGCATGTCATTGACCAATACCAAGATAGTAATCACCTCCATATGATTGACAAGACCTTCATCAAGCATTATAGCAACCCAACATTTGTAGGATATTTTAATTAAATTTTCCTGGTTTAAACAACTTCAACTGTGAGAGTAATAAGATGCATAAGTATAACTCCACAACAATATAATGTTAACTCTGTTGTCACATAATGAATTTTAAGCCAACTAGTGTTTCTTCACCAGGTCTGAATTTTCTAGCTTATTCCTCATAAAAATTGATTTGTTACTATATTCGATTTGAATAAAGTTTGCTAATACTAGTTGTAACTATATTTGGTTTAAGTAAAGTGTGCTAATATTAGTGAGAACTTGTAGAAAATATGACGACATAAAAATTATGCAAGCAGTGAAATTCTGGCCTTTCCAGAGCCTCACATGGATGCTTAGGTTCAAACACATTGAATCAAATAAATATCATACTGGTGAATGGAAAAGAGCTAAAAAATGTTGTCGTAAATAATAAACAACTCATATCAATTGATCAAAAAAATAAGAGATTACATGCATTATACCCGGTAGTTGATGCCTCTTCTTTGAAGATCATGAGGCAACAATGGATGTTGAGGATACTTCTCTTCCAAATACTGCAAATTACTAAGCACATGTTAGAAACATTGAAAATTTTTACTAAAATCAAATCCAATGGGGTGAAGACAATAAAGGTCCAACCACACACCATTAAGATTGCAAAAGAGTCTGAAAGCACAATGTCCTCATCCACCAACACCGGCACATAACCAACAGGATTGAGCTTCAAAAACTCTACATTCGAGAAAGGAACAAATGTTATGAAGCATATTACAGTATCTGTAACAAGTCTCAGTTATGACGGAACCCAAAATTTTGGCCTCCTAGTTTTATAATATGCATATGTATCTCAAGAATCAATGTCATTGTAAGCAATTTATATATATATAATATAAACTGCACTCACCTCCTTGAGGTTTGGGAAAAATACAAGTAGGCCCACACTTTTGACATAATTACACTGACTTTCCTTTTACTAAGGCTAAAATGACTGAAACTAATGCAAATGGTGGATAGACTTTGAAATAAACAAAGATAAATATACATTTTAGTTGAAAAGAGATAATAATATTATTTTTTTCATTCATAAAACTAATGATTTACTGATTAAAAAAAAAAAAAAAACCTAATTGTTATGTGAATTAAAACCTCAATGGAGACCAATGTAATTATGTCAAAAGTGTGAGGCTAGCTATATTTTTCCCAAATCTTATCCATTCATATGTATTCTGTTGTGCTTTTGGTCTCCGTGTCAGACCATCTCCAACCCTTCATCAATTTTTTCATCACATTTGATTCTAAATTTGAACAAAAAAATTGATTTAATATGAACTACATATTACTACAATTTATAAAATTCCCAAATTTCCCTTTTATTAGTAGCAGAACTGTTACAAAAGTACACCTACTACTAACAACAATCTATCTGTGTGTGAAAATGAGCACCCAGTAAAATACAACTCACCAGGACTCAGCTGCTCTCCCTTGAGTAAATTAACTGCTTTGTATTCATAATCAAGACCTGTTTATAAACATGATGAACAAAAATCAACCACCAATTCATCAAAATTGGGTTTGAAAAAGAAATCAAATTTAGGGAGTTAGAGAGAGAGAGAGAGACCTTTCAAGTTGAGAGCAATACGAACACGTTGAGAGCAAGAGCTCCGAAAGTAAGAATACAATTGCAGCTTCGTTTTGGGCTCCACAACACCACCACCACCACCACTCGCCTAATCATCGATTTCAAAAATTCAACAATTCAGGGGTCAATTACTTGAATTAGTCCGAGAAAATGAGCAAGAAAAAAGATTTGTTTCTGCGTAAATTATATAAACATAGAGAGAGAAAGTGAGTGTAGAAATAGAAAGAGGAGAGAGAGAAATGCGCACCATAACTAGCTTGAAAACTTCGATTGGATTGGGACTGAAAATTGACTCTGTTTTCAAATTAGTCCCTATTTATATTAGTGTACACATTATTTATTTACTTATTTTATTTTTAGTATCATTTTTGGTCTATCACATATGCCAATTATGATTTAATTATAATTTATTATAATATTAATTATGATTCAATTATAATTATTTATAATTTTTAGAGAAAATGTCAAAAGAGTGGAAAGTTGAACAAGTAATTACCTCAAGTCTTAATAAAATTGGAAATGGCAATTGCTTTACTTCTGCAACTACTCTAGACAATAACTCCTCTAACCTTTGCATTGTGCAGGATGTTAGGGATAGCAACAGTGCAATAGATTCTTGGAATTTTACCATAGATGCATCATGGAAATCTTCAACAGATCAGGTTGGAATTGCATGGATTTGTTTGGATAACAAGAAGCAACAAATTGAAAGGCGGGCTGCGGTGAAGATATCATTACAACATCCATTACTAGCCGAGGCGCATGCATGTTTGGATGCCATCCGATGGGCTGTACAGCAAGGTTTGAAACAAATAACAGTGCATGCAGATTGCCAGGTCATGGTCAAGCTGCTGCAGCAGACAGGCCGCCAGGAGGATTGGCATATTACTACTATTATTAATGATATTATAGTTTATGCTAAGTGTTTGGACTATGTTTGTATTTGTAAAGTTGCTAGAAGTGTAATTCAACTAGCGTATAATCTGGGTAAAAATGTAGCTACTAACACTTAAAAGTTTTTTAATATATGGATGTCTGGTTTCGTTCTAAAAGAAAAAAAGAAAAAAAAGTCATTTATGTATTAAATTGTGCAAATAAATATTGTAATTTTATGAATTTATAATTATTTTTTCTACTTCTCATTTTTTATTTTATTTTAAATTTCTCCTAACTTTTATTTTAATTATAATCGAATAGGTCATTGGTTATGTCCAAATGATATTTGGTTATAATAATTAATTATGACTATTTTTTATGTTGGTTATCACATGTTATAATTATTATTTTGATTATAATTGAAAATGTCTTTATTATGTCTTGTGTTTGATTATTATTCATTGTTATTTTTTTTAGTTACATTTTAAGATGATTTAAATACTACAAATATCTTAACTTACATTAATACAATGATTTTGGAGTGTTTGATAACCTGATTTAGCACTTAAAATTGAATATATTAAGCGATAATCAAATGAATCCGTTTAATAACCACAATTGATATCATTTAAAAATTTAAGTGTCTTAAAATTCAAGCTAAAAGTTAAAAAAAAAAAAACTTCAACTCATATAAAAATTATTTAATTGAGATTGAATTTATAAATACTAAACATAAGAATCGATATACCCTATTATAAACTCACTACCATTGCCACTACCACTACCACCCCTACCATCACCACCACGGCCACTGCCACCACTTCCACTACGACTACCACTATCACCATTATGCCACCGCCACCGCCACTACAACTATCACCACCTTCATCGTCATTGTCATTATTGTTATAAGCACCATTATCATTTTACTACTAGCACCGCTGTAGTTGCCATTGTATTACTATAACAAGAGAATGGCTTCCCTTCAGTCCCAGATTGGATTAGAGAGTACTGTTGGACTTGTGGAGCCCATCATGGGTCCCGTTTCGATAATCTGAACCTTTCAATATGTAGAACTCATTGAGTACTATATACTTGTAAAAAATCACATTGATCGAATATTGATAGCTATTTCATCGGATCAGATTTCTTTCAACTGTTTATTTTTTCACCATCTATTTTTTTTAAATGCAAAACTGATTTGATCACATAGCTATCGATATTCAATCAATGTGATTTTTTACAAGCATATAGTACTCAACGAGTTCTACACATTCAACAATTTGGATTATCGAAACAGGACTCCTAATGGGCCCCTATAGACCCAACAGTATACTCCAGTCTGATCTGGGACTGGAGGGAAGCCATTCTCCTACAACAACTACTACAATCTTTTACCTCTATAATCATTGCCATCATTGTCATAACTACTACAACAACCACTGTCATTACCCTTCCACCATTACAAACATCATTATCTATCTATCTCTACCACCATTGACATCAGCGCCACAGCTAATGCCGGCGCCTCCACCACCACCAATTCACCATCACAATATAAAAATTGAAAGATACAATTTAAAAATAATAAATTTCAAATTTAATTTTATACATATCAAACAACTTGCCTTAATTCAACACTTAAATTTTTATAATCAACTTTTCAATTTAAAAAATTTAGCGTTCAATTTTTGGTACTTAATTTTCAGTTTTCAGTTTTCAAACTTTATCAAGCACCATCTATATATATATATATATATATATGTATTAGTGGGTTTGTGGTTAAATCTGTAAAATATAAAAGTGTATTGATTGTGTGTCACTCAAATGATAAAATTATTGTTTCACAGATCAAAGGTCTTGAGTTTAAACTCCATTCACCCCATTTTGTGTTTTAAATAATTGTTATAGGGGAATTTTGGAAAAAAAATCTAAAATATAAGAGATAGATGGGTAATGTTATGATACATACCTCTCAAAAAGTATGTATTATATGCATCAGTGTTAGTAATTTTTTTTAGTAGAGTTATGGTGTATTTTTTTATTTTATTTTATGGTAGAGTTATGGTTAGAAAATATTTGGATAAAAAAATATATAATATTATCACAAAAAAAGTAATTTCATTTTTAAATTACAAATTGTCGTCTACCAAAAAATTAGGTTATATTTACTACAAAAATGCATAATAGAGTGCATATGATATACACGTTTGGATGGATAGATAAAAGGATTAATTACAAATATATCCCCGAAGGTTTACTTAAAATATAGATTGCTCCCTATGGTTTAGAAAATTACAAATACTCTTTATTAGATTTTTTATTTAAAAAAATCAACTGAAAAATTTAAATTCCTAATTGTTTTCTTATATAATAATAAAAGGGTAAATTACATATATACCTCTTGAGATTTACTTAAAATACGATTTACCTCATGTAGTTCTGGAAATTACATCTCGCCCCTTAAAATTTCTAATTTCATCACAAATAACCCATTTTATTAATAAATCATGAAATTAATTAATAGTTTTTGATGATGTTATAAATTTATTTCAATTAATAATTCAGATAATTTTATTATTGTATAGGAGAACAATTAAAAATTTTATTTTTCTCAATTAATTTTATTAAATAAAAAAATTATGACACAGGGATATTTATAATTTTTCAAACCACATGAGATAATTTATATTTTAAGCAAATCTCAAAGGCATGTATTTATAATTTACCCTTTTCGATCAATAATTCAGGTAATTTTCTTATGGGTAAATTACAAATACACCTTTTGAAGTTTGTTTAAAATATGGATTGCTTTCTATGATTTGAAAAATAACAAATACCCCCTTATTAGAATTTTTTATTTAACAGAATTAATTGAAAAAATGAAATTCTTAATTGTTCTCCTATACAATGATAAAGTTACCTGAATGATTAATTGAAATAAATTTATAATATCATTAAAAATTGTTAATTGACTTAATAATTTATTAATAAAATTGGTCATTTTAATGATTTATTAAATTGTATTTTAAGCAAACTTCATGGGGTGTATTGGTAATTTATCCTTAAAATAAATTTCTAGCATCATTAAAAATTGTTAATTAACTTAATGATTTATTAATAAAATGAACAATTTGTTATGAAATTAGAAATTTCAAGAGGCGATATATAATTTCCAAAACTATAGGGGGCAAATTGTATTTTAATCAAATCTCATAAAGTCTGTTTATAATTTATCCTAGATATAAACTAAAGGGTTTGCTTCTCTCAAGTTGGTTATCTCAACTTGAGAGAGTGTTTAAGCTTGGTAAGTCTATTTTTGGACAGATTTTAGTGTTCTGAATTGTTCATTTTTTAAGATTCGTTAAATAGAATATTTTTACAAAAAATCAAGTCAATCGAATATTAATAACTATATATTTGAATCAGTTTTATATTAAAAAAAATAAATGACTATTATTAAAATTAGAAAATGAGTGAGACTCTTTTTTTTTTGGGATCCCCACATATCCCAAAAGTGATCCACACCACTTACGTATGTGTGGGGCCCACATCATTTTCTATTTAAGATTCGTTAAATAGAATATTTTTACAAAAAATCAAGTCAATTGAATATTGATAACTATATATTTGAATCAGTTTTATATTATAAAAAATAAATGATTATTATTAAAATTAGAAAATGAGTGAGACCCCCTTTTTTTTTGGGATCCCCACATATCCCCAAAGTGATCCACACCACTTATGTATGTGTGGGACCCACATCATGAGTGGTGTGGATCACTTTAGGAGTTGTGGGGTCTCTAAAAAGGGGATCTCTATCATTGTTGTATTAAAATTATATTTATCATTTATTTTTTAAAAACAAATCTGATTCAAACATATAATTACCGATATTCAATTATCTTAATTTTTTGTATAAATATTCTACTCAACAAATTTTAAAATATAAATAGTTAGAATCACCGAAATCAACCATAAAATAAACTTACCAAGTTTAAACCCTCTTCCAAATTGATACGACAATTTAAAACAGCCAAATCCACAAAAGCCAATTTTTTTATTTTTAACATTTTTTAAGTCACATTATTTTTTTATTTTTTTTTAAAAAAAATTAACTTTTACCTTATTTTTCAAAATAATTTGGCGACGGCCACTAAGTCTACCGCCGCCTTTGTCTAGAGTGGATGTACACTAGCATATTAGAAAAACATAGCATATTAGGAGGCATTTAGATTGAAAGAGTTGCGTATGCGATGACCTCAGAAGAGATAAATGCCAGCTTCGCCATGTCCGACCACTACCGCCTTTGCCTTTATTATATTAAAAAAACATAGTCAAATTACCATCGCAGATAATTGAGGCTTTTCTCAAAATTGGTCAACCTATTAATTTATTTTTCAAACTAAGTTTAGTTTGGCTTAAATTCTCAAAATAAGTTAAAGCGTGTTTATAAAACACATTTTTAACATGTTTTTGACCCACGCACATAAAATGAATAAAATCATAAAAACGTGATTATAAAACACGCTTTTAATTAAAAAAATGCTGTTCCTATTAGCGTTTTCATCTTTAGTAAAAGCGTGTTTCCGAATCGCGCTTTCAATAAAAAGCGTAGTTAGAAACCACGCTTTTAAAAGTCCCTGAAATTAGTAAAAAGCGGTTTATTATTATTATTATTTTGATTGATTTTTCTTCAATCCACATTTTATAATTCACTCAATCAACTTTTAGATCTCTATATATAAATTATTCATATAAAATATTGTATTGATAAACAATCTTAGCTACCAAATTTTATTATTTTAATATTTAAAAATAAATTATGTAATTTTGAAATTATATTTCTCATCCAATATTTTTTAAAAAATGATAAACTTATATATACGATTATCAGATTAATTTGATATTTACATAAATAATTTATACATAATTTTTTTTAAAAATAAACAGCATGAATTGTCTAGAGAGTAGTGATTAATAACTCTAAAATTAGAGTTCTGATTTAAGCTGTAACGACGCGGCATAAAAAAATAAAAAGAAAACCACAAACAAGCAAGCATAAACATCATATCAAAGATTATTAGACTAAGATTTTACCATTGAATCAATGATCACCGCTTATGACTTTAAAAATATAAAAGTAAAAAAAAATATGAAAAAATATAAATTAAATATTTGCTTAATTTACCTGATTATTTTGTTTTTTTAAATTTTTATTTAAATTTATAATTCAACTATAATTTAAAAAAGATTGATGATGGACAAAAATAAAGACAACCAATAAAAAATTAAAAATTAAAAATTAAAAAAGAAGAAGAAAATAATGGCCTCGAGACATGCACCTTCCCCAGAAAACATTTTGCGCAGTTTCGGAGAGATTTTGTGGGGGGCTTTTCCCAAACTAAGCCCCTATACTAATTTATTTCCCAAACTAAGTCTACTTTCGCGGAATTTTCGAAACTAAATATTTGTTGTGCTCTTAAATATTTGTTGCCAAGAAATATTTAAATAAAACTTCACACAACGTATACAAAGTATCTAATTTGCTAATTACTACTACGAACAGGAAAACAAAATAAAGGTATGACTATAACACTTATAACACTTCAGAACGACGTAACTAGTTCAAAGATAAGTATCCCACAAAAATAATTTGTGGAAAAATTCAACATAACACAGTACATAAAATAAAGCGATGAGTGCAATACTTAACAGTTACATAGACAAATATTAGTCAAACCTTTCACAAACTCATTGTCGAAAGAATTATTTTAACACACACAATACATAATTATGGATAACCTAATATAATTTAGTAGACAGGTAGACGCCTAATCCTCGCTCAAATTGGCAATCTCAGAGTCCGAACAATCTAAGAGCTCAGGGTCAGAGAGAAGTGTTGGATCCTCCTTGACAGCCTTGATAGCCTCACCATTTGGTGTTGTTCCGTTCTTCTTGGCATTCGACTTAAGTATAGATAGTTTCATATCGCAGGCTGACCTACGGCGCATTTGAGAAATCTCACGTCAAAGTCTTTCACATAGTCGATCAACATTATCTGGATCTTCCTTTTGGATCTTAACTGAACGTGTTTTTGGCACCTTCAGTCGATTTTTTTGATATAATTTTTCCATTTGCACGCGCTCTATAAATAGTGTAGGCGACTTCAAAAGTGTAGCGTCTGCTAAACCATATCTTGTTTGATTAACAGATGCATCTTCCACGAAACCACATAGATCTCGATAGTACTTCGGCATCACAAAATGTCGCTTCCCAAACCTATCATGATAAGCACAAAAGGCATCTAACAAAGAAAACGGTGTTTCAACTTCAGCATCGCCACTTCCACTTCTCGTTCCTCTTCTTCGGCGAGAACTCTCACCTCTTTCGAAGTTCTTACCCCCTGCGAGTCCCCTTCCCGTTCCTCTTCCTCGTCGTGAACTCTCACCTCTGCGATTCCTACCCCTTACCATGAATGTATATTCCATTTGATTTTTTCTCAATAAATAAATGATAGCTTCCTAGGGAGAACTGAGTGGAAAGGTTGTGTGTTTACCATCACTCCTTCAGTCTTTTATATAGTTGTTTGTCAACACTATTGCCATGTGGTCGTATTAATGTGATTAATAATTCAAATATGAAATGTGAGGAAAAAACAAAGCATCTAAGTCGTGCTGCACAAAGTCACATGCCATTAAAAGCCCACATATTTATGAGTAATAAACAATCAATGCTAAACATGCTCCACACAACTAGTACTTCAATCGTCACTCGAAGGTGACTACTCACTTTTTCAAAAAAGACCAATCATTCGTACACTGTTTACTGTGGCCATGTGAACTTGGCCATTTCATTGAGTTCTTTAATTTATTGCCTCTGTTAAAGTCACTGCATCACTACATGACTGAGAAATGTTGGACGTATCACTGCGACGACTTTGACGAGACTGCTCACTATATGAAAAAAGCAAGAGGTCGTACCATAGCTACTGTACCCATGTGAACTTCAGCAATTCATAATGAGATGAGGGGGTGTCAGAACAAAACAACAAAATAATTAGACCCTTTGTGTTTAGAAAGCCACCCTATACAGCTTCAAATAGATTCATAAACCTTGAAGAGAAAATATTATAGAGTTGGAATGTATTGAAGATTAATTTGTAATAGAGTACTTACAGATGGGTTTTTCAATGTATAGAACTTGAAAGTGTTACAGATAAAAGCTAACCTAGTATGCAGACAAGAACAACACCGGCTTTAATCAACACATAGTTAACTTGAAATTAAATTGGTTAAATTTCTCCAATTAAATTAAATTAAATATGTAAGGTAAGAAATGAAATTAAACTATTGTATAATGAAAAATAAATTGAATTATATTTGTAAGCGGAAAAGTGAAATTAAATTTCTAAGCAGATTTGAACTTTGCTTAAAACCTTCAGATATGTACTGAGTAGTCAATAAAAGTTGAAGTGACAACTCCTATAAAATTGATGCATAATTGTTCAGGTCATAAAGGTTGACGTGACTACTCTTTTACAGTAATTTTAAACATACAGCTACCATGTGAACTTCCTGAAGTATCAGTACTTCATTGTTGGCATGTGAGTTTAGAGTTTATAAGACATGAATACTTGCGTCCATCTCCACATACGAGAGAGAGAGAGAGAGAGAGTAGAGAGTGACCATAAAGAGAGAGAGAGAGCAGAGAACCCACGAAGACAGAGAGTGAAAGTAGAGGGAGAACTGGTTCGGGGGGAAAAAAAACATAAGTGTTTATAAAAAGCATGGTTGCAAATGAGGGGGGTGGGCCATTTTATATGGGTTTTAAAAGCGTGGTTACGAACCACGCTTTCTTTTAAAAGCAAATTTTCTTTAAAAGCATGGTTTCTAACCACGCTTTCTATTGAAAGTGCGATTCGGAAACACGCTTTCACTAAAAACGAAAACGCTAATAGGAACAGCGTTTTCTTAATTAAAAGCGTGTTTTTGTAACCACGCTTTTATGATTTTATTCATTTTGTGCGCCTGAGTCAGAAACATGCTGAAAGTGTGTTTTGTAAACACACTTCAGCTTATTTTGGGAATTTCGGCCAAACTAGGCTTAGTTTGGGAAATAAGTTAGCAGGTTGGCGTATTTTGGGAAAAGCTTCCAGATAATTTTAGGTCAACAATTCCAGTTTGAATTTGAGTGAATTTTAAAATTTGTGGAGGCTTATAGATAATGTTATGGTATATTTTTTTAGGTTGTATATTATATGTAAATTATACTATTTTGTGGTATTTCTTATCATACATGTCATAATTAAATTCTCATTCAGTCATAACTACAAAAAAATAAAATTTGAGTTATAACTACCACATGAAATATAAATAAATAAAATTTAGATCATAATTAAAATAGGACATGGCTTCTCTTCGGTCCCAGGTCGGACTGGCGTGGGTGCTGTTGGGCTCGTGGACAGTTGCGGAGCCACACTTGGTCCAGGGGTTTTGGAATATATATATATATATATATTGCAAATATAAAGAAAAAATTTTAAATAAAAAAATGATAAAATATTATTTAGATTGAAATATCAATGCCATTTTTAAAATTATGAGAATAATAATGGTTTTTTTTTTTTGTTATTGAAAATAAAGATATTACGATAAATCATATTATTATTTATGAAAATTTCAATACAATGGTGATGTCCATCATTCTTAACATGCAATTATAATTAAATTCAATGAAGATATGAAATTTATTGAATTGTTAGTACATTTGACACTTAGGATTCATCCTCTATGTGTTTCTTTACTATTGGTTGGTGATATCATATATCAATGATGACGTAGTATGACTATTATATTGAATTTTTACTGAAATTTTGTATAAAAAAATACTTTATCATTATATAATTTATTTTTAAAAATTATATCCATGACTTTTTTTTATATTGTCCATGATATACTAGTTATAAATAATATATATATATATATAAATCTTTCTTAAAGTCAATCGTAAAAACTTATGTGAAATATTTTTATAAAATTTTTTAATGTTGTAATTAATAAGTGCCCTCTCTGATTTAATTTCTTGACTCCGCCACTACCCATGGGGGCCTACCACGAGTCCCGTTTCGATAATCTGAACCGTTCAATGTGTAGAACTCGTTGAGTACTATATGCCTGTAAAAAATCTTGTTGATCGGATATCGATAGCTATCTCATCGGATCAGTTTTCTGTCAACCATTTATTTTTTCACCGTCTATTTTTTTTTATACAAAACTGATTTGATCACGTAGTTATCGATATCTAATCAATGCAATGTTTTATAATGATATAGTACTCGAAGAGTTCTACATATTGTACGGTTTGGATTATCAAAACGGGACTTGTAGTAGATCCCTACGAGCCCAACAACACCCTCCAGTCCAATCTGGGACTGGAAAAAAGCCAATGCCATTAAAATAATGTCATAATTAATATCATGATGAGTCATAACTAATATAAGAATAATCACAATAAATTATAATCAAATACCACAAAAATTGTAACTAAGTGCATATAATGTACACCTTTCGAGGGTTTTATATCATAGATCATAACAAAATTGATTTAATAATCATAATTTCTTTAATTTATCATATTTATTTTTAAAAATATATTTATCGTTTAATTTTTAAAAAATAAATATAATAAATTAAAAATATTATAATAATCGGATCTAGAGCCGGCTTTACAACTAAACCATTTGCATTGTGTTTGGTTAAGGGATTTAGAAATGAATTTGGAAAGAAAAAAAGAAAAAATAAATAAAATATATTTACATTTCACTTAATTTCACACATTTTCTTCTTTCCCTTTTTAAATCCTTTTTCAAATTACTTAACCAAACACAACGGGTCGGCCTGTTGTTGCATATGAAGGTCCCTGACTTGGGTAATAATGAAAATGGTTTATTGTTTTTATATTAAAGGCCCGTTTGACCTGTTGTTGAAAATCTTTTATTGTTTTTATATTAAAGGCCCATTTTAAATTATAATTATTTTTTTCCTTCTAGTATTATTATGTGGGTTTGAAAAGTGGCTATTTTTAGATTTTTTTGGCTATTTGACTATTTTAATAGACTATTTTAGTTTTAGTTTTTGTGTTTGGAAAGATGGGATGAATTTTTATTTGAGTTGTTATATTGAAAAATGTGTTTGAAATGATAGGGGAATGTAAAATGACCAAACTGCCGGTACAAAAAGTTCAAAAATGGTGAAACATGAGAGATAGAAAAGAAGATGAACTCAAAACAGATATTTTCAGCTTTTGGCTGTTATTTATAAAGCAGTCGGATTGCGGGGGTGAACAACAGGTCGCGGGCGCGACCTTCACCACCGTAGGCACAACCAATACCCTTGCAGGTGCGACCTTCACAACCGTGGCCCACCTCGTGGGCCACGCACTTTCCTCCAATACAACAGACCTAACGACGCACTTTGGTCGTGGCCTGGTTGCAGCCCATTGCGGGCGAGACCACCAAACACACACACACCGCGGGCGTGATTAGGGAGACCGCGGCCTACCAGCCAAACAGGACAGGTTGCTCACTGGTTCTGGGTTAAATACTAAGGTTCCAAGCCATAGAAGAGATTCAACACAAAATAATACGACCCACAACAAGCATTAACCCAAACAAAAGAACAAGAAAGGTTAGGTTTTAACTCGGACCGCTACATATGTCACATCAGATATTTTTCATTATTATTAAATTTATTCAATTTTAGCCATCAACTATGCCACATGTAACATTTAAAGAAAAACATATCTATTTTATTATACAGATTTTTTTTATACTCATTAGATTTTCAATATAAACCCTCAACAATGTTCTCTAAAATAATTTTCAAAAATTGATCTGTTTTATTTTATGGAAATCCCTTCGGTACACACTTCCTATAAGGTGTGTATCTTAGCACATTATTACGCATTTTGCTTGTATGTGTCATATATTTTTGTGGTAAATATTACATATTTTTTTGATAGATAAACAAAAATTTGTGGTTCAAAGTCAAGCATTTTTGTTTAATGTCATGCAATTTTGAGGTTAAACAATGTTTCGATGAAAAAATGTGTAAACATTATCACAAAATACGTAATTTAATTTCTAAATCACAAATTGTTATAACTCTACCAAAATAATCCTCTTCAATTGTCAAAAATAATCCTTTTCTTCTTATCTAATGCTATATATTCCATCCTAATCAAATATAATACAAGTAGTTTCATATTATATTTAATCTACTAGTTCCAACCTTAATCCTATGGTATTACCAATCCTAAACTGTGCAAAAAAAATCTATACCAATTGTCTAACATGGCTTATGATATCAAAATAATATTAATCCAATATATCTTTCTCAAATTTGGACGTACTTTCACACACACATACATATATTTTAGAGGATGTTATTGAGATAATGCATTTCTGGTACTTAGATTAGGTCACACCAATTCTAATATTTGACTTCATATCTATAACTATTATATAAAAGAACTAAAACGTTATTTGAATCTAACGCTCGCAAATTTCAAAATTCTCTCCATTGCAATCACTAAAATTTGTAATTGCCCTTGTTGTTGCTGTTTATTACGGCTCATATCACTACAACAAAATGCACATTTTTAGTCGCTAAAAATTTTGCCGGACTAAATATTTTGGTCGCCGGATTGGTTGCGGGAAAGCTTGTCGGGGAAGGTATTGGCGACTAAATATTTTTTTGGTCGCCAAAAGTCCTATAAATGGCAACTAATATTTTTAGTCGCCAAAAATCTTATTTTCCGCTACTAAAACTTTGGTCACCAAAACTTGAAATATCTATGGCGACCAAAGTTTTAGTCGCCAAAGGGTTTTTTCATCTTTTTATTTTTTTCATTTTATTTTTTTTATACTAAATTTTTAGTCGCCTAAAATCTGCTTTTATTTTAGCTACTAAAAATTTAGTAGCCAAAAGTTTTTCTCCATTTGGTCGCTAAAGATAAAAAAATAATTTTTTACTTTCCATTCGGCAACTAAATGCTTTTAGTAGCCAAAACTCAATATATGGTGACTAAATTTTTTTTTTTGTCGCCAATTCTCGAAGTTTTAGTGACTAAATTTTTTTTAGTCCCCAATAATCAATATACACCGACTAAAAAAAATTAGTAGCTAAATATTTTACTTTTGCCGACTAAAAAAATTAACAGTCGCCAATTCCCCACCTTTTGGTGAATAAATTTTTTTAGTCGCGAAATGTGCATTTTGTTGTAGTGTATCTTTCTATCCTTTTACAACCTATATGCCTGTCTTTGTGTTTGCAACTTTCGCCATGAAGAGATGAGAAGCGAATAATGAGCGACCACCTTTCCTTACGATTCAGAATTGTTTTCTATTGCTTAAAAAGCCACCGCACCAGTTGTACATCCGCTGAAATCAACATCTTCCTAACCCATGACTTTGAACTCATGGTCAGTTAATAATGCCTCTTTCGATGACAACCTTTTGTGATTATTTTTGTTACTACCTATTACACGGATTTTTGGAAAGTTAGAATCTGTACAGATTATGTGTGAAAACACAATTGTTGGTGCTCTTTCAAACTCCTGATTTTGATCATCAATTGCTGAACTAATTGTAGGTGGGAGATTTTGGCCCAGCAAGGTGGCAAGTAGATGGGCAATCAGCTGATGGGACATATATCATTGGTGCATTCGGGTATTAACTTATCTATCTCATGATGAGAGATCATTCTTGTTCAAACATAAAACCTATTGTTTAGAAACTATAAAAGACTTTCAGATTATATATTATATTCAAGATTTTAATTGATTCCCCCATCCCTCTCTCTCTCTATTTATTTAGTTGAAATATTTGTTGCATCTTCCTTCTGTTAATTTCGGTTTGTGAAGTTTTGAATTGTTACAATTTCTTTGTTTTTGTTGACTATATAATTGACACTTGTCTAAGAAGTAAGAACATGTGACACAACACGGATACATAAATTTTCAAAAAATATAGTATACGACATGCGGGGACACATGCAAAATATATAATTTTATATATTTATTATATGCCAAATATTTATTCTTATCAAATTCATCTACTTTGGGTATGCTATTATAGTGGGAAACAAAAATGGACACTATGTGTCCCTAGTCCGAAGTGTGTCCTGTTGGAACAATTCGTCTTTTTGAATTCTTCAGTTAGTGGTCTTCGAGTCTTCAAGATTTGGCGATGATTGTGTCTATGTAGAACAGAAATTTAATGCTTCAAGTTGCGTTACTTAGTCGCTTTCCTAAAGACAATATTTGTACCCACCAAAAGGTGTACAAGGGGGTTACAACAAATTTGCCTCCAAGATACAATGAAGCCTGATCTAAAGATCAAGTCTATCGACGTCTGCACTAACGACAATAGATCAGAACACTAACCAAGACACTGATAATCAAATCTGTAGAATTTGACTACCAGTAAGAAAAATAGAAATTTGCTTAAGAAACTCTTGATTGAAAACTCTAAATCAAGAGGGAGAGAGAGAAAATTGTAGGAATGAATTCTGAATTTTTGGATGGATTGAAATGGTTGATTTCATAGCTTATTTATAGGCCTTGATGGATCTGATCAAATGCTCATGTCCCTTGATCGCATTCGATCAAATCTGACCGTTGGATCGACGATCTATGGTGCAGATCATTCTAACATTAAATAGCTACCTTGACTGATCACACCTGATCACGATCGGGTGCCATCTCAACCGTATGATCGTGCGCATCTCCAATCAACGGCTATGATCAACCTGCTCCAGATCGGTTGGTTGACTCATCGCCAACAAACGACACGTCACTGCCACGTGGAGCTGGCTATATTCCACATCACCCATGCCACGTTGGATCCACATCATCGCTCCAACCTGTTCGATGCAAATAGGAAAGCGCCCTCAAGGCGCCTTGCGCCGATGCGTCTGTGCGCCATCAAACGCCACACAGTCCACTGCCCAAGCGTGTGCGGATGGTGCGAAGCACCATCCTTGCGGTGTGGATCTTTTACCTCAAAATTCCATATTCAAAGGAATATTCTATGTAGCACTTTATTAAGTGCTCTATGTTTTCCTTTCTTTCCGATGTGGGACAAAGTCCCCAAGCTTAATTAATGCTCTCCAAAGAAAAACAAGGAAGGTTTTGAAAACATCCAAAAATTAAACCATAAATTTCAAAAACCATTTTGAAAATTCCCTAACATTCCTCCACCATTTTCAAAATACCAGATGATGACTCTTGGTTCACTTGGCAGCCTTATGCATAGGTGAAGATATCTTACGATTTGAATCATTCACTTAGTGAAGACATCTCAAAGTTAGTCAAGATGGCATAATAGACTTGTCTTTGAACTAGCGATCTTATTCGACTAACTGGACATGTCTCACGCACAGTACAGGTTACCTCAAGTATTTAAGCAAACCGACACGTGAATTGGCCTTGTATCTATATCATGTTTCATGAGCGCTCTAGAGTCAAGCCCTTGGACTTATAGGAAGCGACACCACCTCCTATACTCACATAGGTAAGCTTACTGAGAGTACCCCTGTAATTTACAGTACCCTAACAACCCAGTTGTAAGCTTATTAAGAGTTTGCTAACTTATCCTCTTCTTTTCACATTATAGGTACCAAGCACTTCAACCTTGGGATGAAAATAAAATAAAACTAAGTGCTTACAATTATGACATATGGTGTACTTGGGCTTATTGAACTCAAGACTTGATGTTTCTTCAAGCGTTAAGTCGAGTTTCCACCAGGAGTGATTATGTTAAGTGGGCTTAAGATCCATCCCCTTTGATGTTTTCCACACCAAATCCGTTGCAAGTCCCTTTGTTAAGGGGTCAGCCAAGTTTTCACTTGATTTTACATAACTAATAGTAATCACACCTTCTGTGATTAACTACTTGACACAACTATGTCTCAGTCCTATATGTCTGGACTTTCTGTTATAGACATGGCTATAGGCTCGTGATAGAGTTGCTTCACTATCACAATGCAAAGATATTGGTGGCATAGGTTTTGGCCATATCTTAATCTCTAACAAGAGATTCCTTAGTCATTCTGCCTCTTTGCTACAAGAAGCCAATGCTACAAATTCAGACGTCATGGTTGAGTCTATTATGCATGTTTGCTTCTTAGAACCCCAGGAGATGGCTCCTCCTTTAAGAGTAAAAATCCAACCACTCGTGGACGAGTGATCTTCACGGTCAGTTATCCAACTAGCATCCATGAATCCTTCCAGCACTGCTGGATAGCCACTATAGACTATTCCATAGTCTATCGTTTTCCTCAAGTACAGGAGAGAATGGGTGAGATACAGGAGAGAATGTGAATGGGCTGTTGGTAGGCAGTGTCTGATGGAGGCAAAGATGGAAAGGGAGAATGGGTAGGGGGGTCGCGACGGTGTGTGAGGTGGCAAAGATGGAAGGGGTAGAAGCAGTGTGTGATAGTGGTAGAGATGGAGAGGAAGGGGTGGGGGTTGCAGCGGTGTGCAATAGAGGGGGAAGAATACCCCCATGCAGCGGTGTGCAATAGAGGGAAAAGAATAGGTAGGGGTCACAACACTATGGTAGGAGAAAGTATTGTATGTCACAGGTGCACTAGCATGGCGCAATACCTTCTAGGGGAAAAACACAGGCTAGGTGATGAAAAAAGAAAAAGAAAAAAGTAAATGTTTGAAGCAAATTAATTTATTTTCTCTTAAATAAGTGAAGCTCAGTTATCTGTCTAATGGATTTAGCTTGGTATGAATTTGCCAAAACAAATCTTGTCAAAGCACTGCCACAAAGTCGAAGCATGGATAACAATTGGGATTTGATGGCCAAAGAATTTCTATTCCCAAATCCCTTCTCTTCCTATCCCAAAATATTTACCCAGACCTGTCTGACCTACCATTAGCCTGCTAAAACTTTACTACTGACAGGTGGCATATCGTAGTCCTCACCAATATAAGTGCCTGGACACCACATCTTGACCAACTCATCCGAACAGAGTGAAGAGCCCTCCTCAATGCGAAATCCTGACATGAATACAAGAATTTTTTTGGGCAGTTCAGAGGAGGCCGAAGGCATTCTCTATGAAATCCAATGTTCATGTCTTTATCCTAAAGGCTATAAAACCATCTTTGAGAAGCATTAAGCCGTCAAACTGTCAACTCTAATCTCAAAATATAATTCAACAGCTGTCAAGTATTATATGAGAATTCCAAAACTTTGTTTCTTACAACTCCAAGAACAGAAAACTTCGAAATTTTTTTTCCAAGCATGGCCTTTGTCTCTCAAAACAGGATGGATGTTTTACATTTTTTTACGGAACAAAAGCAGCCAACAAAGTAATTTTAAAGCACCAAGAGACAAAGAAAGAGAGCAAGAAATAACAAAGCCTTAAATTATTCTCATTTATTTATAGCAGCATAAACACAGTAACATAAGGAAACCTTTAACTGGGCAATGTCAACATCTGTGTGGTACAGTTGACAAACATCAACAGTGTAACAATTAAAAAGAGGGTACAACAAGCCAGTTTGAACTTCAGGAAACTATGGATAGATGTTTCAAAACGTATAATCACATCACTTAATTCCATTGCATTATTGTTATTCAAATGTACAGACAAAGCTTGGTGGCATTACAATCTGCTAGCGACAGCTCTGCATCAGATCTGCTTCACTGGTTTTACCTTGAAAGTTCAATCTAACCCGCCTCTTCTGATCTAAATGTAGCAACAAAAGAAAGGAGGAAATTTTAGTACAAATCCAACAAAGCTTTGCACCAACTCTGTGAGGTCAAACAGAAATTTAACAAGAAAGAAAACTTGAACCAAGTTTCACAATATTATGAGAATTCAAAGTATAGTTACACGAAGCGAGGGCAGGGCAGGGAGTGCCTATGTGAGCGTGTGTGTATTTTATATATTAAATATATAAATATATTTTAACAAATTATTATTTTTCGTTGTAATATGTGTTAAAATATGAATTATTAGTAGAGATTGATATCAACTACAAATTGTCTTTGTTAAGGATAAATAAATATTATGTAAATAGAAAGTACTAGAATAAGCTTAAGGTTTGCTTGCATTTTTTTTGGAGATTGTATGTTTGAGAAGTTCTATCTTAGATGAGAGTGAGTTCCTCAGCAGGAGTGAGTTTCTTCCAGGTTTCTTACTTGGGAGTGCGAAATCACGTTTTCGAGTAATGAATGTCACCTAAATACAGCTACTAAGGTTCAAAGCCACTAAACCACCACTGGCCTTGTTGGACCCTTGTGTATTGCAAACACCAACCACAGCAATTCATTAGAACCCAATACTGAAGGGCTAAGCATACATCCATCTAAGAAATATGTGTCAGGTAGTAAGGCACCCTCAAGTAGAGCAAGGCAATGGTGGTAAATGAATGCATAAACTCATCCCCCTTCCCTCCCAAAAAAAAAAAAAAAAAGAGGAAAAAGAAAAGGAAGAGAGAACAAAGCATATATCAAGAGGTACTTTTATACTAGTTTATTACCTCATGCCTCAACTGGTGCATCTGGCTGGTTTTCTGGCTTCGCATCTTGGAAGGCAGGAAGCTCATTGTATGCATCGTTCAACCTAGAGAGAAGAGGGTACCGAGTCTGCAAGAACAAGAAGAAACTTGTAATTAGAACTTTCTCTGAGCGATACCAGGTGCACAGAAAATACATAGCATCAATTCCACACAACAAGCAGGAAGAAAACAGGTTGCAATTGCGGCCACAGGGGTGTGCACACATGTCACAGAGATGGAGAGATTTAACATTGCACAAAGAACTCCCAAGGTGTTGAAGTTCAACTCAACTCGCAAGTCTTTACTCCGGGTTGGCTACATGGATCCATTTCCTCACAATGACAAAACTAAAGATGTTACAAGGAGATAGAAAAAATATAGAAAGTCCAGAAGCACAACACATTCGTATTTGATTGCAACCATCACATAATCAAGAAGATAGTTGATGATATATTAGATTTTCAAGTGTAATCTAGGGTGGTGTTTGGCAACAATTTTTTTTGGTTTTTTTTGATTTTTTTCACTATAAGACAAAGTTTTTGCAAAACCAAAAAAAAGAAATCCAAACAAAATATCACATCAAACCCCATAATCATTTCATTTTTTCTCTCACAAACTTCACATCCAACCAAAAAAAACCCAAAAACACAAAAAAATTTCTCCAATAATATCCTACAACTAAAAAAACTTACATAAAAACCCACTTCCCAAACACCCACTAGGTTATATTAGATTCTACACGAACCCATTCTATTGGATTTGAGACTACCAGAAACAACAATTCTTGCAAACAATGCACCAGCATACATTCCATATATTTTAAAAAAGCTGACAGCAGAGAAAGTTAACACGATTAATGTGGATTTCCCCCCATCTCTTTTCCTCCGTTTGTTTAAGAAATGGGTATGGCAAAATTTAGACATGTAAAATACAAAAATTATTTGAAGCTGAAATATAAATTATTACAGATTCAATTGGCCATGAACTAAAAGAATGACGTACCATGTCAAGACTGAACCTTTTGATTGCTCCATGAATCTGAGGTGCTAGAAAACAATCTGCCTGCAAACAATAGCCAATATTATATTTCAGGAAGTAGTATAGGAGTACAAAATAATTTTACATAAGCAGTTGTTATATATCTACGTGTAATCTAGGTTATATGGAAAAAAAATCGCCACAAGTATGAAAAGCAACAATTTCTCATGTCAAAACCTAATATCTGGATTCTGGTTCCTATCTATGCGTAATCTAGGTTATATGGAAAAAATTGCCACAAGTATGAAAAGCAACAATTTTTCATGTCAGATTCTGGAGCAATAGTCGGTACTCTTCCTGCTTGGAAACTATTAACCTATGGTTTTAGCGCATAATTGTGTTCAGATTGAAGCACAAACAATCTCCTGGTTTTCAAATTTATAAATTATATATTGTGGTGGGTAGAAAGTCTATACGATGGTTTAAAGAATCTATCAATGTCAAGCATTTGCTTTCATTTGTGAGAAAATAAACTACATCAACAGAATATTGGTCCTAGTAGAATTAGGAGAAGAACAAATTTGTAGATCTCCATGTAAAACATCTATTCAATAGAGTTGAGATTTTAAAAATTGAGATTGTTTTAGTGTGGTTTTTATCAACCCTTGTGATGGTGAAGCCCCCTCCTCCCAACCCCAAAACAAACCTATTTCAGTCCAAAGTCCCTACCTAGCTAATCGAGTCCTAATAAACCAAAGTGTGGCCTTCAATTCAAAGCCCTCAAATTTATTTCTGTCTACAGATTTCAAGTGACTAGTTTCCAAGAATCTAGAAACCCAGCACCTTGGAAACCAAGCCAATTTCAATCCCTTGTTGACTACAACCTTAGAACTCTTCCACCCTTAGAACTCTAATACTGTGTTTGGTTGGGGGATTTGGGAACGGATTTGGAAAAAGAAAGGGAAAAAGTGTGTGAAACTAGGTGAAATATAAGTATATTTTATTTACATTTCACCTTCCTTTTCCATTTCCCTTTCCAAATCCTTTCCTAAATCCCCTAACCAAACACAGCATAAATGTAAAAGCTTTCCTCAACCAAGGCCACCTACGTTACACGGACTCGTTCATTTTTGGGAGGTATCCGTGTCAACACGACACGACACGGGTACGAATATGGGTACGGGATATGGCCGGGATACGGCTAATTGTTTTTCTATAATATTTTTGTTACAAAATTTCTTTCTTGTTCTTGGTTTGAACCTTAGTTTCTCAAAGCGGAAGCGGGAGCGGGAGCGAGAGCGGGGAAGCATGGCCATGTAAAGGAGTTGTAGTTTGGGAGCGCTTATATATTATTTTTATTGAAATATTTTTAATTTATCTATATAAATTTTTTTAAATTTTTTTAATTAACATACATATGTTATAATTTTTTTTATTTTTATGCAATATTTAATTAATTAAATACAACATAAAAAAATATTTTTTAAAAATGAATAACAAATAAAAGTAGAGGAGTGATATTTTTTAGAACACTAGTCATTATCTTTGAATAAAATTTATTATATTTTATTTAATACAACAACATTTATGTTTTATTTAAATATATTTATTATTTTTATTGATAATATTATCAATAATTTTAATTTATTTATATATATTTTTAATTTTTAATTGACATATATATTATAAATAAATATGATTTATAAATAGTTATTTTTATTGATATATGACATCTATGATGCATGGACACAGACACGGAACACGACACGGACACGTAAATACGCAAATTTTCAAAAACTAGGGGACACGACACGTTGGGGACATGTTTAATATATATAATTTTATTTATTTATTTTATATCTAAAATTAAAAAAAAATATTAATTCTTATAAAATTACAATAATAATAAAATTAATAAATATATTACCTAAATTTTTTTAATAAAAATTGATTTTTTTTAAATAAAAATAATTTATTTTATAAATTTGAATAAAAACATGGATATAAATAATAAAACAAAAGAAATTTTTTAAAAAAAAAGAGAATAAAAAGAAAAGGGTGGAGTGAAGAGAATAAATGAAATCAGATGATGAGAAAAGAAGAAAGAGAAGGAGACAGAAGAAGAGACGAAAGAAGATAGAAGATAGAAGACAGAAGACGAAGACAGAGGAAAAGGAAGACGAAGAGAAGACAAAGACGATGACAGAAGAACAAGGAAGCAGAAGAGAGAAGAAGAACAGGTTAGGGTTTGTTCTCTCTGTCTCTATCTTCCCTCGATCTATCTCCCTCTCTCTCCCCTCGATCTGTCTTTGGCTCTCTCTCTTTCTCCTCTCCAACAGTTCTAGGGCTTCTTCGATCCACTTGCGTGTCTGAATCGTGTCCTCGCGTGTCCAACCTCGTGTCTGACTCTGAAAAATTTTGAAAAAAAGGGGGACACGCTCTGTTATCAGAATCTTACGATTCGCGATTCGATTCGCAATTTTTGCAAAATCGATACGAAACGAATCTATGGGTGAATCTATTTTAGAAGTGAATCTCTAGTGAATTGTACGATTCACAATCGATTCACGATTGGATTCTATAGCGACCCCAGTCTTTTCCCATTTGGTTGTTGCATCCGGACTTAGGTTCCGTAGATCCTGTTGTTATATAATTGTTGTTGTCGTCCTTTAATTTCTTATTTCTGAGTTATGGGATGCATTGAGCAGGTTTGTTACAGGTTGGTAGTGTTTGGGAGCAAAGGGTTGCTGCCCAGAATTTTGACCCTTCGCTCGAGCGAGCAGTTCGTCGCTCGAGCGAGATCTTTGTTTATGGTCCGTCGCTCGAGCCAGGGTTTATTCGCTCGAGCGAGAGACTGCGTCTAGGTATAGACCTGAGAGCTGTATTTCTTGGCTCGATTAAGCTCTTCTTCGCTCGAGCGAGCTGGTTTGTTCATCGCTCGAGCGAGCGTTCCGTCGCTCGAGCGTGCGTCTGGTTGCAGACCTGAGGGTTTGAGTTGTTGGCTCGAGCAAGCAGTCTATCGCTCGAGCGAGCTTCTGGGTTGTTGGCTCGAGCGAGACCTTCTTGGCTCGAGCGAGGGTTTTCTATGTCTGGTCGCTCGAGCGACCAAGTCTTCGCTCGAGCGAGCCTGTTTTATTTAAATACGCAGCAGCGGTTTTAAATACACTTTTTCATCCTCTTTTTGATTTCAGAACCCTAGGTCCGTGTTTTCTCTCCCTCCACTCACCTTCTCTCTTAGGTTTCATCTATTTATAGGGTGTTTCTACCCTAGGTTCTTTATTAAAAAGATAGAGGGTCACGAGGGCTTTACTTTAATCTGAGAGTTTGGCGGTTTGGAGCACTTTGGATTTTGGGTCATCATCTCCATTTGAGTTCTTCACTTCGAGGTAGGGATTTCCTACTCCACATTATAGGTTTTGTCCTAAGTTTTGGTATTTTTGATATGTTGGTGTCGTTTAGTAATTTTGGGAAAACTAGGGTTTGTATTATAATTTGAGAAATAGGGAATTGTTTATATAGTAAATTCCATGTGATTGTGAATCATGAAAAAATGGCATTGGTAGTGTCAAGTTGATAAAATTGAACCTTAGGGTTAATTTGAAGGAAAGGGGGAAAAGCCCTACTTGCTGTAATAAATTAATTTGTATAATTAATTTTGGGAAAATCGTGGAATTAAGTTTAATTCATAAAATTGGGGAACTATGGGATTAGATGGTGTAGTTGGATAATTTAATCACTCACCTATGAAAATGTTGAGTTTACATTTGTTGATACATTTATTTCCTGTTTAGAAATAACTGATTTGGGCTATCGGTGGAGGATAGTCGTGATTGTTGTAGACATTGCATGTTGATTAGGGAAACTGAAACTAATCACATTGAATGAGTCATTGAATATGACAGTTGAATTAATACAGCGAATTTGTGTATTGATTGAATATTGTGTATGACAAGTGTTTAATACATTGTATATGCATATTGTTTGGGACGAGATAGGGGATGTACTTCATGGTTTGAGGGAAGATAGGGGATGGACTCTCAAACCTGTTTAGGAGGAGAAATGGGATGGACTCCATTAGTACAGCAAATATGTGTACTTATTGATTATGGAAGTGTTTTAGTATGAGCCTTAGTCTCATTTGATTTGTTGATATTGGAAGTAATGTTAATGTGAGATGTGATCTCATTATTATTGTTTGGCCAGGTTCTGAGCCATGTCTGTGTAATTGGAAAGTTGAATAATAACGTAAAGAGAAACATGTCATGGACATTATTGTCATGAAACTGTAAAGAAATATAATGGATTTAACAGTGTTAACCATCTATCGAATGCTATTGCTTTAGTCAATTCTTATATTTGGTTTAGTATATTTCTGCTAGGCTGTGGCTCATCCTATACGGGAACATCATTTTCAGGTTCAGGTGATATGCTACCTCCAAGGAATTAGCTTGGAAGGATTTGGAGTTGAAGACTTTGTTTAGATTAGTTGTTATTTTGTTTTGTTTTGATATTACATGTAAACTCAAGCCAAGGGCTTAATATGTAATTGAGTTAGTACTCAGACTTTTGTGTCCAAGTGTTGGCTTGGAAAGATGTAAGCCCGTAGGGCATTTACTTTCGTTATTACATGTAATGTCTTTTAATAAGATTACTCTGATGAATGGAATAAGATTTTGTTTTTTTTAATCAATGCATGTTAATATTGTATATATATTATGTGTTTATTTTGAGGGCGTTACAGATTCACTTTTTACGATTCACACAATTTTTGAAATTATTGTGTACGACATATTTTCAACTCTTTTTTTCTCCATCTTTTTAGTGAAAATGGCATAATACAACTTTTAATAGCGTTTAATACCAAAATAACCAACATATATACATGATTTATTGTTATTTTAGTGATCATGGAGTTTTTAATAGGATCCAATTAGATTCAATTAGACCCAACATGTTTTTAACCTTTCTTCTCATTTTTTTTCCTTTTAAAAAATCATAATATATCTTCTAAAGATATTTAAGATAAAAGTTACACTATGAATTATCTATTACTATTTTATTAAATTGAATATTACATGTGTGAGGTCAGTTATACTTTTTAAAATGTTTTAGGCTTTAAAATAAAAGATTCTAAATAATTCCTTCTTATTATTTGCTCACTGTTACTTAGAAAAATATATATGCTTATTGTCCAAATATCAACATTGTTGTTAATTATTGTTACTTTGGAAATTGATAGTTTATCTATTTGGTTACTATCTTTATTAAGAATGGCTGATAAGAAATATCTAAAAAAGAAAAAAGGCAAGATGGTAATATTACATCTTTATTAAGAATGGTTGATAAGATATATCTAAAAAAGAAAAAAAGGTAATATGGTGATCTTACATAGAAACCTTGGTTAACTTCTTACCTATTAAATTACGTGATTATTATTCAAAATAACATTTTTATTGATTTAAGTCTAAATATTTTATATTCATAAGATATATTTAATATCTAAATATGTAGATATATTTTTTTAAGTAATTTAGAAAAAGTGACCGAATCTTTACGATTCACGATTTGATTCACGATTCGGTACGAGACCATTTCGATTCACGATACGAATCCCGATTTGACAACTATGGGGACACGTAGGGGAGAGTGTCGGACACGTGTCCACAGCGTATCCGACGCGTGTCCGTGTCCGACACGTGTTTGACACTCATACGCAAGCCTCAAGGACGTGTCCGTGCTTCATAGTATGACATATATATATATTATAGTTGACATATATATTAATTAATATCTTTTGAGAGAGAGAGAGAACAAATTATAAATATAGAAAAAATTTATAATTTCAACCTATGTTACACGAACTCGGGTACGAGTATCGGGTGTGGGTGCGTATCTAGGGGTCGAACACTTCAAAATTAAAAATTGAGGATACGTGGATATGTATCCAAATTTGGATACAGATACGGGGATACATTAAATAATTTTTAAAAAATATATATATATTATTATATGAAAAAAACTATATTTATTATATGAAGATGAGTTATATTATATAAATAACAAATAAAAATTATTTTAGATATAAAATAAATTATATTATATATAATAAAATAAGTTATTTTTATTTTAGACATAAAAATTATATTATTTATGATATATTATATTATATAATTTTTTTGGATGAATAATATTATATATTATTATATTAATGTAATTTATACTATATGTCAATGTAAATGTAATATGAATAATGGATGAATAATATTATATATTATTATATTAATGTAATTTATATTATATACTAATATAAATGTATATAATATTTATTATATATTATATAATATAAAGAGTAGAGAGAAGGACAGAGAAGTCAGACAAACAGACAGAAGAAGAGAGGAGAGGAAGAGGGAGATCGAGATCGAGAGACGAGAGGAGAAGAAGAGAGATCGAGAGACGAGAGAGAAGACAAAGAAGGAGAAGGAGATCGAGCATTGAGCATTAAGCATCAAGCAAAAGTCGAAGCTGTCGAAGCTGCGATCAGAAAGATCGAAGTCGGTGACCGATGTCTTCGTCGTTTCGAAAGGCGACTAGGTTCTCTCTTGCTGTCTGTAAAGAGCCATGTCCGAGAGAAAATAGGCAAATCTGACACAGATCCCACACCCGCACCCGTGTCGTGTCATGTCGACACGGGTACTTCGCCCCAAAATGCTGAGTCCATGTAACACAAATTTCAACCATTATACATCACAGGAAAAACAACCCGATGCTTCAGCCCACGTCATTATTATAATATAAGCACTACACTAAAAGTAACTATTAATATTGACTTCTTAACTTATTTCCCATCTTCATTATTTAATATTTATATTCTCTGTTATCAGAATCTTACGATTCGCGATTCGATTCACAATTTGATTCGCAATTTTTGCAAAATCGATACGAATTTATGAGTGAATCTATTTTGGAAGTGAATCTCTAGTGAATCGCATGATTCACAATCGATTCACGATTCGATTCACTTTTTACAATTCATGTAATTTTTGAAATTATTGTGTCCGACATATTTTCAACTCTTTTTTTCTCCATCTTTTTAGTAAAAATAATATAATACAACTTCTAATAGCGTTTAATACTAAAGTAACCAACATATATACATGATTTGTTGTTATTTTAGTACCCAACATATTTTTAACTTTTCTTCTCATTTTTTTCCTTTTAAAAAATCATAATATATCTTCTAAAGATGTTTAAGATTAAAATTACACTATGAATTATCTATTGCTATTTTATTAAATTGAATATTACATGTGTGAGGCCAGTTATCCTTTTTTAAATGTTTTAGGCTTTAAAATAAAAGATTCTAAATAATTCTTTCTTATTATTTGCTCACTGTTACTTTGAAAAGTATATATGCTTATTGTCCAAATATCAACATTGTTGTCAATTATTGTTACTTTGAAAATTGATAGTTTGTCTATTTGGTTATTATCTTTATTAAGAATGGTTGATAAGAGATATCTAAAAAAGAAAAAAGGTAAGATGGTGATCTTACATAGGAACCTTTGTTAACTTCTTACCTATTAAACTACACGATTATTATTCAAAATAACATTTTCATTGATTTAAGTTTAAATATTTTATATTCATAAGATATATTTAACATCTAAATGTGTAGATATATGTTTTTAAGTAATTTAGAAAAAGTAACCGAATCTTTTACGATTCACGATTCGGTGCAAGGCCATTTCGATTCAAGATACGAATCCCGATTTGACAACTATGTTTATATTATAATCAAAAGAATTAAAAAAGAAAGAGAGAAGAGAGACTCAGACAGACACGAGAGAGAACACCGAGAAGCGAGAGAGAACAGCGAAGCGAGAGGCGAGAGAGGAGACAGAGAGGAGGAGAAGACGATCAACCGAGAGAGAAGAAGAGTAGATCGAGAGACGAGACGAGACGAGATCGATCGAGGGAGAGAGGAGATGAGATCGATTGATCTAGAGAAGACAAGTCACGAGATCGAGATCGAGAGAAAAGGGATAGACAGATTGAGAGGAAGAAAAGAAGACAGATCGGCGATCAAATTCGCATTTCTCTAGCATCAAACTTGTGATTCTTCTACGAATCTGAGTCAGAAGCGCAAAATCGCGCTTTTGAGGAAGAATTGTGAGCAAGTTGAACAATCCTGCTACTAAGGTTTGAACAAAAAGAGGGCAAGATGAGAAGAAACAAACAAAGGAAATACAGAAATTCACAATTTGATTTGAACGGAAAGGAAAAGAAACCTAAAATGTTGAAGCAAAGTTCAGCAAGACGAAGTCGAAGTGCGATCGAGTTCGAAGTGCGCAGTCGATCTCGTCTTCCTTACCCGTACTCGCGTCGATCTCTTGTTCTTCTCTCTCCTGTTGTGATCTTGATCTCGTGTTCTTCTCTCTCTCGATCTCTCCTGTTCTTCGTCTCTCGATCTCCTTTTCTCTCTCTCCCTCTCTCTCGATCTGTCTTCTCTTCCGTATGTTCTCTCTCTCTCTCTCACCCCAATATTATTTAAAGATAATAATGACTCTCTCAAGTCCTGCTGACTCCACTACTTTTATTTAAATAATAGCTCACCACTACTCCACTATTTTTATTTAAATATAATGACTCTCTCCCCACTTTTATTTAAAGACAATGACTTTTTCTCTCTCTCACCTCATTACTTTTAAAATAATAACTTTATAAAGATAATAATTTTATTTAAAAATATTTTTATATAAAATATTTTTATATTATATTTAATATGCTGTATTTAATTAATTAAATATTATTTAGATAAGTTTTTAACATGATAATTTAACAAATATTTTTTAAAAATAACTATTTACTGTATTTCTGTACCCGTATCCAAATTTGAATCCATATCCCCGTATCTTCCATTTTCAGTTTTAAAGTGTCCGACCCTTAGATATGCACCCGCACCTAATACTCGTACCCGAGTTTGTGTAACGTAGAAGGCCACCACAAAAATAAGTGTAGGCAACACTATCCTAAGTTCTGAAATGTCATACATCACAAGTTCAACACTTAGTTATACCATTTTAGCGTCTATCATGTACAATTTGGTACTCCGTCTATTCAGCAGTATTTTTTATCAAACCCACGTTTGTTTTAAACTAATTTTCCAAAACCAAGCACACACTTGTTCCCCAAACCGAGGTTGTTTTTGAAGTCATGTATTCAAAACACGATTTTGTGTGTGAAGTCTTGTTTCCAATACATGACTTAAGGAAGGGAAAAAAAAAAGAAAAGAAAAAGAAGTTACACGGGCCTCAATGTAGTTTCTGAAATTACACTGACTCCCCTGTTAGAGTTGTTGGCTGACCAAGATTAAAGGGAAACGTGAAGTTAACCTTTTGCCCTTTAACAATACCAAAATTCCATCACAATATTTCTAACCAAACAAATCCTTTCCTTTAGTATCTGTTACCAAACAAACACATATTTCAAAACCATCCATTTTGCTCTCTAACCAAACACTATCACCACCCACAACCTCCCCTATTTCATTAGCCAAACAAAATCCAATGCCATCCCTCATCCCATTGTTCCCACCTGTGCCTCCACCTTCTCTACTCCACCCTCCCTGTCCCACTCATTCTCCCATTCTGTCTATTGATTGCATCACCTAAAACCCACAACACAGTTGGTGAATCAATTATAGGATTATGGGGCAACCACCACCACCGTAGCATACAAATCCAGCAAATTCCCTTTCTGTCTATTTGGTTAACTAACATTGATTGAAATAAGGCTTTTATGTTAGGGAAGGGTTTTAGCCATGGAAGTCGTGCATTGATCACACGATTTCAATGAAATCGTGAAATCAATACACATATTAACTCTCCATTGCTTTTAAAATCATATTTTCAAAAAACGTTTTTATCTTAAAGTCATGTTTTGAAAACAAGATTTCAAAAACAAACTTGGTTTGGTATATAAGTTCACAACGGCTTGAGTTTGGGAAATTTGTTTCGAAATGATGTGTGTTTGGTACCAAAAAAAAAAAAAACTATCTATTCAGGTTACACAGCCAGCGTGGTCTCATATTTTAAAATTTCATTAGGGCTTAGATATTCACACTCTGCAACGGATCCCCCCTAAACATACAGTATGCATATAGGCTTGAACACAGATAGCAGGGAGGGAAGAAACAAACCAGACAGACTTCATCGCCAGTGGCATATTTCCCAGCATAATCTTTTAATAGCTTCTCAAGAGCTGCAACGTGTGTACATAGAAATCAGCTCAAATTCAACACTCAATTTTCAAAGCAACCTTAATCATATCATAGAAAACTTGTTTTTGGTCACTGTTTGCCCAGAAATTACCAAACTCTAATGGAAAATTTCCCAACTCAAAAGTTAAAATAGGTTAGGATTTTTTCAGAGGAATTCTACAAAAAGAAACTCCTATCGATGATGAATTTAAATCAGCAGTGATTTTTTTCCTAATGCTTAGTACAAGATCAAATTCTCACCTAACTTCATGGTAATTGAAACTTAAACCAATAGGAAGCCATGATGCACTTTCAATCCACTCCCCACATTCATGGAGATGATTACCTATTGAATATGCTAATCCTAATTATGTATGTTCAATCAGATAAATTGATGCATTCTTATTGAATGCGTTGATTAATCCTTTTAAAGCACCAGAACTTCTGTGCAAAGTCCTATATTTGATACAATACTAAGATCATTTGAATGGTTCGTAGATCCTCATGGCATAAAATATAAAGTTGCCTCAAATTTAACTTGCATTGCACATAAGTTGTCTGGCTTGAAAAAAAGGAAAAAGAAAAAAGGATAGAACATGTTTCCATTGGACTGAACCATAGGTTGTATTAAAAAAGTTCCATCTTTTCAATATAAGGCACACTAAAACAAGGTATATTAATGACATGCCCATTTTCATTTGTTGGACTCCAACACTCGTCTTTAGACACTTCTGACACGTGTCAAACACGTCCAGTTATTATTATTATGATGATTATTATTATCAACTAAAATTTAAACTCAGACACACTTTGGAAATTTGAGGGACACATAACATTACAAATTTGAACAAAATAAATTAGGAACTAATAATTATAAAAAAAAAAATGTAAATTTATACCCATTAATTCATTCTCATTTGAACTTTGGAAATGTGTGTTATGTTGTGTATTTTTATTAACTATTATTATTATTATTATTATTATTAACAACTAAAATTTAAACTCAGACACACTTTGGAAATTTGAGGGACACATAACATTACAAATTTGAACAAAATAAATTAGGAACTAATAATTATAAAAAAAAAAATGTAAATTTATACTCATTAATCCATTCTCATTTGAACTTTGGAAATGTGTGTTATGTTGTGTATTTTTATTAACTTTGACTGAAATATTTATATATAACATATGATAAATATAAAAAAATTATATTTTACTCATGTCCCCATGTAATGTCCTGCATTTTTTTTGAAAACTGTTGTATCGGTGTGTCCATGTCCATGCTTATTAGATTATAGGGTTTTTGGTAGAGGACAAAGTGAAGATTTGAATAGATAACAAGATCATATCTTCTACTTTTTATGTATTTATTTGATGATCCTAACACAAGACATGTTTTAAAAGTAATCTAACATCAATTACTAATAAATTAATTAAGTAATTGGCATGAGGAAAAAGGTTCCAGTCACTTCATAAAGTCTTCTTCTTAACAATGATCCAGCTATTATTTGGTTGATACTAGCAAAACAATTAAAATACATTATTAAAACGAAATTATCATAAAGGAGTTTGGATCAAACTGTGATGTCCATGGGTTGCACACACTTGCTCTTTGATAGGAACAAGGAAACAAAGTATTGCTTGGATGATTGGAGGCAACAAGTTAAGAAGGTGAAACGTCGAGTAGTCAGCACTAGCAGGCTACACACAACCAACTTGTGTATTCAAACTGGTATGACAGATTTCTTTAAATGAAAAAATAAAATTAAAATCCATAATCTGTAGTTCATTAGGTAAAGCTTACCTGCAAAGCCTTTGCCAATATGATACTGAACCCAAACAAGCTTCTCATCAGGATGAACTTTTTCCCCAATATACTTCTGTAGATTAAAAAAAGCAGGGAAAAAGATACCCATCACTATGCTAAAAAAAATGTTGTGACAGCATTATATGAAGTTTAGCAATGAAACAGAAATTTTAAAGCAGTGATCTCACTCCAATACTCACCAGTACACCTATATTCTGAAGCGGCTGTATGCTTGAGGAAACAATATTTGCAGCCTATAAATCAATAATAAATACATTGAGGATTAGTTTAAGTAATCATAACAGAACAGGATGAAAAATTTTTTTTTGAGAAAGTAGAAGGAATGAATGAATAGTTCTGCTAACCTAAAGTTTTATTACTTTAACATGTTATTCCCTTAAAGCCGGATAAAGCACTTCAACTAGAGCAAGTGTGTTCTAAGGATATCATTTTCCATGTAAAATGACAGTTGCATGTACGTGTTGGACCCACTAAGGTCCATTTTCAGACTTTCAGTAGCATTGCTATAACCTATACTCCATCCTCCCAAGAATTCCCTTATCTTTCAAGTTCCTTATCTTATCTAAGAAATGAAAATACCACTGAAGGTGCATATCTTGATCACAAAAGATCACATATATACCAACAAGTGGATTTGAGCACCGAACATCAAAGATGAGAGGTCAAACAGATACCACTAAGCTTAAGCAGTGCAAAGAATTCCTGTGTTCATTATTTTGTGATTGAGAACCATTTGATCTCATTGTACTCCTCACATGAATATAATCAAGTGGTTTGAAAGTTTAACTTTGACGATAGTTATATTGGTATGGTTGTTAGAATCGTACAATTCATGATTCGATATGATTCACGATTTGATCTGCAATTTGACAAGAATGGGTAACCCGTTCAAAACAATACAGGCCAACTTGGTATGAGGAATATCCTTGTGGAAAGTGACTACCATTGGTGATTAATTTGGCCAATAACTTCTCAAAGTGTCTGTGGAGGCAGCCACACCTATGCATGAGGTGTCGGATTCTGTCGAAAGAAGAGATTTCTACCCTTATTATGATTTATATAAAGAGAGGCTATTAGCATTTGAAGCAACTAACATGCATACATGCTGGTTAGCCCAATTCAACCAAATTTGCTAAAAAAGGAGTGGGCTTGTGAAGAGAACATTTGAACTTATGATGTGTATATGGTTCTTTAGGCATGTCATTGACCAATACCAAGATAGTAATCACCTCCATATGATTGACAAGACCTTCATTAAGCAATATAGCAACCCAACATTTGTAGGATATTTTAATTAAATTTTCCTGGTTTAAACACCTTCAACTGTGAGAGTAATAAGATGCATATAGTACAACTCCATAACAATATAATGTTAACTCTGTTGTCACATAATGAATTTTAAGCCAACTAGTGTTTCTTCACCGGGTCTGAATTTTCTAGCTTATTCCTCATAAAAATTGATTTGTTACAATATTCGGTTTGAATAAAGTTTGCTAATATTAGTTGTAACTATATTTGGTTTAAATAAAGTGTGCTAATATTAGTGAGAACTTGTAGAAAATATGACGACAAAAAATTATGCAAGCAGTGAAATTCTAGCCTTTCCAGAGCCTCACATGGATGCTTAGGTTCAAACACATTGAATCAAATAAATATCATACTGGTGAATGGAAAAGAGCTAAAAAATGTTGTTGTAAATAATAAACAACTCATATCAATTGATCAAGAAAATAAGAGATTACATGCATTATACCTGGTAGTTGATGCCTCTTCTTTGAAGATCACGAGGCAACAATGGATGTTGAGGATACTTCTCTTCCAAATACTGCAAATTACTAAGCACATGTTAGAAACATTGAAAATTTTTACTAAAATCAAATCCAATGGGGTGAAGACAATAAAGGTCCAACCACTCACCAGTAAGATTGCAAAAGAGTCAGAAAGCACAATGTCCTCATCCACCAACACCGGCACATAACCAATAGGATTGAGCTTCAAAAACTCTACATTTGAGAAAGGAACAAATGTTATGAAGCATATTACAGTATCTGTAACAAGTCCAGCTATGATGGAACCCAAAATTTTGGCCTCCTAGTTTTATAATATGCATATGTATCTCAAGAATCAATGTCATTGTAAGCAATTTATATATATATATATATATAAAATATAAACTGCACTCACCTCCTTGAGGTTTGGGGAAAATACAGTTAGCTCCACAGTTTTGACATAATTACATTGACTTCCCTTTTACTAAGGCTAAAATGACTGAAATTAATGCAAATGGTGGATAGACTTTGAAATAAACAAAGATAAATATACATTTTCGTTGAAAAGAGATAATAATATTATTTTTTATTCATAAAACTAATGAATTATTGATAATAAAAATAAAAAATAAAAAAGACCTAATTGTTATGTGAATTAAAACGTCAACGAAACCAGTGTAATTATGTTGAAAGTGTGAGGCTAGCTATATTTTTCCCAAATCTTATCCATTCATACGTATTCTGTTGTGCTCTTGGTCTCCGTGTCAGACCATCTCAACCCTTCACCAATTTTTTCATCAAATTTGATTCTAAACTTGAACAAAAAGTTTGATTTAATATGAACTACTTCAATCTTTTCATCAAAATCTTTATAAAATTTCACCTTTTATCCCAAATTTCCCTTTTATCAGTAGCAGAACTGTTACAAAAGTACACCTACTACTAACAACAATCTATGTGTGTGTGAAAATGAGCACCCAGTAAAATACAACTCACCAGGACTCAACTGCTCTCCCTTGAGTAAATTAACTGCTTTGTATTCATAATCAAGACCTGTTTATAAACATGATGAACAAAAATCAGCCACCAATTCATCAAAATTGGTTTGAAAAAGAAATCAAATTTAGGGAGTTAGAGAGAGAGAGAGACCTTTCAAGTTGAGAGCAATACGAACACGTTGAGAGCAAGAGCTCCGAAAGTAAGAATACAATTGCAGCTTCGTTTTGGGCTCCACAACAACACCACCACCACTCGCCTAATCATCGATTTCAAAAATTCAACAATTCAGGGATCAGTTACTTGAATTGGTCCGAGAAAATGATCGAGAACAAAAAATTGTTTCTGCCCAAATTATATAAACATAGAGAGAGAAAGTGAGTGTAGAAGTAGAACAAGGAGAGAGAGACAAAGAGAGAGAGAGAGAGAAACGCGCACCATAACTAGCTTCAAAACTTCGATTGGATTGGAACTGAAAATTGACTCTGTTTTCAAATTTTAGTCCCTATTTATCTTAGTGAAATTCTATGGTACACATTATTTATTTATTTATTTTATTATTCCTATCATTTTCGGTCTATCACGATTTTGTAATTTTTTATTTTGACCAGTTATGATTTAATTATAATTTATTATGGTATTAATTATGATTCACTTATAATTATTTATAATTTTTAGAGAAAATGTCAAAAAAATGTGGAAGTTGAACAAATAATTACAACTTAAGTACAAGTCATTTATGTGTTAAATTGTGCAAATAAGTATTATATTTTTATTAATTTATAATTATTTTTTTACTTCTCATTTTTATTTATTTATATTTCATCTGATTTTTATTTTAATTATAATCGAATAGGTCATTGGTTATGTTCAAATGATATTTGGTTATAATATTGGATTATGACTATTTTTTTAAGGGAAAATTAGTCTAAAGTTCCTCTCCAATTTTTAGTAATGGAAGAGATCCACCATATTATTTTGTGATGTTTAAGGTCCCTCAATCATTCACGCATATATCACAGAGAAATTTGACCTTACCAAATCAAAACTCATCTTTCTCTCTCTCTAAACTTCTCTATTCTTAGACCTCTTCAATTCTGCCAAGAAATCCAATCAAAAATTGAATCAAAGTCCTCCACAGGAATGGCTCGTCAATTCACATCCATCCTCAAACAACTCTGCACTCGATCACCATCAAGATCAGTAACGTATATGCCCCGACAGAGAGATGGTGCTTCGAGAGCCATCACTCTGATTTCCGGCGACGAAATCAGACTTCTGGTCACCATTGTCGTCGAGCAGGTCATGGAGGCAATGCATGCGCCGGTGTACTTAGATCGCTACCAAGTCCGAGACGACATGAAGAACGTGTCTTCGAAGGTGATCAAATCGATATGCAAAAACAAGGCGTGCTTGAAGGGAGGTTTAGGCTTTCTGAATCGTCTCCGAAGGTGACCAGTAGCCGTTGTCGGGACTGGTGGTCCAGCCGGTGGTATTTCCTCAGAACCGGCTGTCTCCAGTGGTGAATGATTCGTATTTTAGGAGGAATTGGAGAAGCAGAGGCAGATGATTGAATTGGAGAAGTAGAGAATGCAATTCGCTAAAGATTTAGAGATTAAAAGGATGTAGCTGTTCAAGGATACTCAGGTTCAGCTTGAAAAGATCAAGCAAGCTAAGTGGTCAGGTTCGAATGGTGACAGAAAATGAAAATTTTGAGTTGTGACAATGGGTTGAGTGATTTGAAGAGGGGGAATTTCTCTGATTTGAATAAATTTCTCTGAGTTGTAAAGGGAAATTTCTCTGGTTTTGAGAAAATTTCTCTGGGTTGAAGTGAGTCCAGAGAAATTCTTTCTTGGTCCAGAGAAATTCTCTGGATTTCTCTAGTTTAAACTCAGAAAAATTTCAAAAGAACTGAATTTTGTTTCTTGGTTGTACTCAATGCAATAATTTTGTGTATTATCTGTCTGGTGTGCACATTTCTTGAAGTGAGTCCAGAGAAATTCTCTGGATTTCTCTAGTTTAAACTGAGAGAAATTTCAAAAGAACCGAATTTTGTTTCTTGGTTGTACTCAGTGCAATAATTTTGTGTATGATCTATCTGTTGTGAACATTTCTTTTTGCATCAGTGTTGCTGGTGGTGGTGTTGTTTTGCCCTTTTTTTTTTTTGAGTTAAAAACCATATCTGTTAGTTCTTTACATAATCTGAAAATTTCTCTGGAGAGGAACAGAGAATTTCTCTAGGTTGGAGAGAATTTCTCTAATCCAGAATTTCTCTGGATAGAATTTCTTTGGAAAGTCCAGAGAAATTCTCTGGATGGAAATTTCTCCGGTTTGAAATTTCTCTGGATGGAAATTTCTCTGAATCGATTTGAGGGACTTTAGACATTATGAAAATATTGAATGTCTTTTATGCTATAAAATCTTAATATCATGGACCCTAAAAAAAATCCCTCTTTTTTTATGGTAGTTATCACATATTGTAATTATTATTTTGGTTATAATTGAAAATGTCTTTATTATGTCTTGTGTTTGATTATTGTTCATCGTTATTTTTTTTAGTTATATTTTAAAATGATTTAAATAGCACAAATATCTTAACTTACATTAATACAATGATTTTGGAGTGTTTGATAATTTAATTCAGCACTTAAAATTGAATGTATTAAGTGATAATTAAATAAATCCATTTAATAACCACAATTGATATCATTTAAAAATTTAAATACCTCCTAAAATTCAAGCTAAAAGTTTAAAAAAATTTAAGTCATACGAAACTAATTGTAATTAAATTTATAAATGCTAAACATAAGAATTAGTATATACTATTATAAACGTATTATCATTGTCACTACCACTACCACTACCACTACCACCCCTACCATCACCACCACAACCATCGCCACTGCCACTGCCACCGCCATCGCCATCGCCATCGCCATCGCCACCACTTCCACTTTGACCACCACCATCACCATTATGCCACTGCCACTGCAACTATCACCACTTTCATTACCATTGTCATTATTGTTATAAGTACTATCATTATTTTACTATCACCACCATTACAGTCGCCATTGTATTACTACAACAATTACTACAATCTTTCACCTCCACAATCATTGTTATCATTATCATAACTATTATAACAACCACCATCATTACACTGACATTACCCTTCAACCATTACAACCACTACTATCCATCTATCTCCACCACTATTGACATTAGCACGATAGCTAACACCAACGCCTCCACCACCACTACCACCACCACCAACTTACCATTACAATATAAAAATTGAAAGAAACAATTTAAAAATAATAAATTTCAAATTTAATTTATACATATCAAACAACTTGTTTTAATTCAACACATAAATTTTTATCAATCAACTTTTTCAATTAAAAAATTCAGGATTCAATTTTCGATATTTAATTTTCAATTTTCAAACTTTATCAAACACCATCTTTATATATATATATATATATATGTATATATTAGTGTGTATGCGGTTAAATATGTAAAATATATAAGTGTATTGGTTATGTATCGCTCAAATGATAAAATTATTGTTTCGCAGATCAAAGGTCCTGAGTTCAAACCCCATTCACCCCATTTTGTGTTTTAAATAATTGTTTAGGGGAATTTTGGAAAAAAATCTAAAATATAAGACGTAGATGGGTAATGTTATGGTATACACCTCTCAAAATGTATGTATTATATGCAGCATTGTTAGTATTTTTTTTTAGTAGAGTTATGGTGTATTTTTTTTTTTTTTTTTTTTTATGGTAGAGTTATGGTTAAAAAAATATTTGGATAAAAATAATATATAACATTATCACAAAATACGTAATTTTATTTTTAAATTATAAATTGTTGTCTACAAAAAAATTAGGTTATATTTACCACAAAAATTCATAATAGAGTGCATATGATATACACGTTTGGATAGATAGATAAAAGGATAAATTACAAATATACCCTCTGAGATTTACTTAAAATATAGATTGCTCACTATGGTTTAGAAAATTACAAATAGCCTCTATTAGATTTTTTATTTAACAAAATTAACTGAAAAATTAAAATTCCTAATTGTTCTCTTATATAATAAAAGGGTAAATTACAAATATACCTCTTGAAATTTACTTAAAATACGATTTGCCTTGTGTGGTTCTGGAAATTACATCTCGCTTCTTAAAATTTCGAATTTCATCACAAATAACCCATTTTATTAATACATCATGAAATTAATTAGCAGTTTTTGATGATGTCATAAATTTATTTCAATTAATAGTTCAAATAATTTTATTATTGTATAGGAGAATAATTAGAAATTTTATTTTTCTCAGTTAATTTTTTAAATAAAAAATTCTAACAAATGGATATTTGTAATTTTTCAAATCACATGGGATAATTTATATTTTAAGCAAACCTCAAGGCGTGTATTTATAATTTACCATTATTTCGATTAATAATTCAAATAATTTTATTATGGATAAATTACAAATACACCTCTTGAGGTTTGTTTAAAATATGGATTCCTTTTTGTGATTTGAAAAATTACAAATATCCCTTGTTAGAATATTTTATCTAACAGAATTAATCGAAAAAATGAAATTCCTAATTATTCTCCTATACAGTGATAAAATTACCTGAATAATTAATTGAAATAAATTTCTAATATCATTAAAAATTGTTAATTGACTTAATAATTTATTAATAAAATTGGTCATTTTAATGATTTATTAAATTGTATTTTAAGCAAACCTCATGCAATGTATTGGTAATTTACCCTTAAAATAAATTTCTGACATCATTAAAAATTGTTAATTAACTTTATGATTTATTAATAAAATGGACAATTTGTTATGAAATTAGAAATTTCAAGGGACGAGGTATAATTTCCAAAACTACAAGGGTAAATTGTATTTTAATTAAATCTCACAAAGTCTATTTATAATTTACCCTAGATATATACCCATGAAGGGTTTGCTTCTCTCAAGTTGGCTATCTCAACTTGAGAGAGTGTTTAAACTTGATAAGCTCATTTTTGGATTGATTTTGGTGATATGAACTATTCACTTTTTAAGATTCGTTGAGTAGAATATTTATATAATAAATCAAGACAATCGAATGTCGATAACTATATATTTAAATCAAATTTATATTACAAAAAATGAATGACTATTATTAAAATTATATTTGTCGTTTATTTTTTAAAAACAAATATGATTCAAACATATAACTACCCATATTCAATTATCTTAATTTTTTTACACAAATATTCTACTTAACGAGTCTAAAATATGAATAGTTTGAACCACCAAAATCAATCCTAAAATAAACTTACCAAGTTTAAACTCTTCCAAATTGATATGAAATTTAAAACAACCAAACCCACAAAAGCTAAACTTTTTGGTTTTTAATTTTTTTTAGATTATATCACCATTTTATTTTTTTATATAATTTTTTTAAAAAAAAAATAATTTTTAACTAATTTCCCAAAATAACTAGGCCACAGCTTTTGGCAGGACAGGCATGGGTATTGCAAGGGCAGATGTACATGAATTGATGTCTAGAGTGGATGTGTATGGCATATTAGCATGAGAATGAAAGTGTTGCGTATGGGATGACCTCAGAATAGATGCAAGCTTCGCCATGTCCGACCACCGCCGCCTTTGTCGTTATTATATTAAAAAAACATAGTCAAATTACCATCGCATATAACTTCAGGTGAACAATTTCAGTGAATTTAAATTAAAATTTGTGGGGGCTTATCACAATTCATAATTTGGTTTATTTTATAGATAATGTTATAGTATATTTTTTTTGGAGTAAACTACTAATAGATTTTAATAGTTGGACTTAACTCCTATCAAATTCTATTGAAAATAAGTTTTGGTAAAATTATTATTAAAAATAATTTTTTTGTGACAATTTTTTATATATGTCGCTAAAAATTAACAATTAGTGTCTTATTTTTGTCATGATTTTTATAAATTATCGTTAAAACTTACAATTAGTGATTTTTTTATGACAAATTTTTTTCATAAGACCTATTAGACAATAAGTTCACTTATTAGGACCTACACGTAAGTACCCCATTTTTTTTTTTTTTGTTGATAAAACACCATTAAATCTCTAATTAATGTTTGTTGCACCATTTAGTCATGCAATTTATAGGACCTATTAAAATGGTAAAGACGTTGGAGCCCATGGTATTAGCCCGTGTCTTGCAAGTTGTGGGGGGTAATTATGGGTTTGTGTTGATGTTAAAGTTATTAAATTGTCTATAGAGCGTACTACAATGTTTTTTTAGTTTTCTTCTTACTCGATTAAAATGTAAAAGACAAAGATGAAAAGTTCTAGACCACCATCCAATGTTAGGGGAATGATGATCATTCCATTCCTTTGAAATCCATTGTTGGCAACGTTAATTACTCGAATAACATTTCCAAAATTAACATTCGAGCCCCCACTCCCAAACCCTAGAAACTCGAAACCCCTATTTTGTAGAAACATTGTCGTCATCATGTAGGTGCGGACATTGGAACATTGTGAACCGTGGTTTACAGTGACGTTGTGTTGTTGGTGAGTTCTTAGCATCCCCGTAGTCTGCGTTGGTGTTAATTTTGTGGTTCTATGGCATCGAGTATATGGTTTATGACGTGTTTGTGTTTTTTTATTTGTTGTATGAACATTGGGTTATCAGAAGTCAAAATTACCTACATATTTGGTTCTGACTTCGATTTTCGTAATCGTGTATACTAGATTGCATGGTGCTGAATGTTAAAGGCATTGTGGGTTTGTAACTGTGTTGATCTAATAATGGTGTGGAGTACTTTTGTCTGTGTTGGTTGGTATGGTGGTGTCATTGTAGAGGGAGGGTATCCCCTGTTTTTTGTGTGTGTTAATGTTTCGTTTTTTGCATGATGTTGAAGATACTGATACTAGTGTGTAATATGTAATGGGGTTTGGTGGGTAATTTGTGTGTAATGTGGAATGTGTGATGTGTGCTAGTACTAGTTTATAATATGTAATGTAATTTGACATTATGTTGGCTGTAGCCCCCTGTTTTAAGGTCTATTGTGTGACGGTACAAGTGTGTACTGTTTACGTAATGTTATGTCGTTCGTGGGGATATGTAGGGTGTGTGTTTGTTGTTTTGTGTGTTGTCGGTGTTGGACAATCTTCACTGTAATTAAATTAATTAATTATGTTTGGGTACTAAACGACAAACAAAATATAAAAGAAAAATAAGAAAGGAGAGAGCAAGTTTGATTACAAAAATTAAACTAGAAATAGAATTAAATACATAAAAATAGATTTATTTTGTTACAAAAACAAAATTAAAATCTGATTTAAATAAAAAATAAAACAGAAAATAAATAAATAACTTACTTGATTAATATTTTGAATATTATTCTGATCAAGTCTAGTGTTCGACACTGTCTCCTTAAGACATATTCGTCATCTCCACGATACTTTCAGAATATGGACGTCTATCTCCCAGCATGAAATTATCAACTACAAATAAATGCAGCACTATAATTTATTTGTTCAACGAACACACTAAGTGTTTACACTCTTTCTCACAAAAATTAAATGCAGCAAAATGAAGAATAAATTTGAAGAGGAGAAGTACGAAATTTCTGAATTTTTAAACATCAAATGAGGGCTACCTATTTATAGATGTAGTGGTGGCTATTGATTTTGAATTAAACAGGTGCTAACCTGTTTTGAACAGGTATGAAACCTGTTTGGTTTTGAATTAAACAGATTTAAATCTGTTCGGTTCAAAATTCAAACAGATAAAAACGGAAGGGACTTGTTTGGGTGTAGAGAAAAATCGGAACAGATTAATTCCGGAATTAATTTGAATTCTGGACAGTTGGACAGATTTTATTTCAAAAAATAAAATTAAATCCAAATGTTTCTGGCCCAAAAAGATTAGTATTGGGCCGAACAAGCCCAACCACACACCACACACCCGCACCCAGCCCGCCCGACCGGACGGACGGCGGCGTGCGTGTGTGGTGATTTTTGGGTCCAATGGGTCAAGCCCATTTTGCCCATAATCTCACTCTCTACAAAACTTGGGTACCCCTTGGGGCACACCCCAAGTTCCAATCCCATGCCTTATAAACCCATTCAAAACTTCCCACCAAATCAATGTGGGACAAGCCATTTTCCAACCTTAAGGAATTTCCACCAAAACTCCATTTCCATGGAGCTCACTTTGGCTTCAATTTCCCATTCACTCGATAATGGTTTTGAGCAACCAAATATACCACGTGAATCACAACGCGGCATAGAACGCGTTACCACTTAGACCCGCCAAATTTGACGCTCGGGTCTTACCTAAATAATAGACCAAAGTTAGGAAAAAATTCTGGTTTTACCCAGAATTTTCCAACCATTTCCAATAGTCGGGAATGGGATGAGCTGGCTATAGCTTGCTTTTCATGCTTCTTGAAGGGCTTTAGTCTCATCGGATACGATAGTCCTACAGTTTGGACTCCAGTGGTTTTAAATCTGATTTCACAAGTGTAATGTGAAATAGAAAAAACACAAAAGAGTCCAAATCTAGCAAATCTTTGGAAAATCAATTTTTAATCAAAAATGCCAAAAATGGATTGCATTGCTATATTTCAGAGTCGCTACCTAAATATTTTTGAAAAATTTAAAAAGCCTGTAACTCATGCCAAAGGCCATTTGTCCGTCATTACCAAAGTGTCTCGACTCGGGAACTTAAATATGAGAGGGGAAGGTCATGAATTGAGCACCCTACTCACTCGATCAAAGATCGGCCTCTACTAATCATGATGTGATTCCAATGTACAGTATATGCTCTTATTTTGATTATTATGATATCTTTACTATGTGATGCACACAAGTATAAACTAATTTTACAAAATTTGGACGCTTTGATTTCATGTTCATTTTAAAAAGTGTTTTGAATATGTACTACTTTAAAAAGTGATCTCATATGTAATCAAATCATCCCAACTTAAGTGAAAAAAAGCCTTCATCTACCGGCATTCAAACAACTATATCGACTAAGCACTTAGCCTCATGGTAAATATGCTTGATATGTCAACACTAACATACATGCAATATGCTAAAGTAAGAAATGCTCACCCAGTACTCAACCAAGATAAGCCAAAAGGAAATCAAACCATTAGAAAAAGGCATGCTCTAATATGCAAGTGACTAATACAACACATACAAAATGTAACTACGAGGTTCGGTTTTTAATATGTCATGTGAATCAACTTAAACATGCGGTAGCACATGTATTCAAAGAAGTAAGAAATGACAACATTGTCTTAGAATGATGAATCGAACCCGATGCATGCAAAAATGGGTATTTTTCACATGGGAATGATATGGAACCAAAATATGGATGCAACCATCATAAGCGGGTAAATAAAAGGGAGAAAGAATAGGGATTGGAAGACATACACAATATTTGTAACGCCCTCATAAGTACACACTAAATATAACCCGAAAGCATACATACATAAAAGACAGCAAAATCAGAGTACAATGTTCTTTCATTTCATAACATTAATAGTACAAAAGAGTTTAACGTAAATAGATGCACTTCAGGCTTACACCTTTCCAAGTCTTGGCTTGGTTACAACAAAAGTGAGACTAGTTCATACAATTTTAGCCTTAGGCTATACAAAAGTGAAACAAAACAAGAAGCTTTTGCTTTCCAAAAGTCCCTCCAATGTATTGCCTTGGTGGAGGCATGCCATCATTACTTGAAAATATTTTTCCCAAATAGGGTGAGCCACAGCCCAGTAGGAATAATCTAACACAGTATATGAGGTTTAACAAAGGTACAAGTGCAATGTGCATATACATTGCCGGAGATAAAATATTCACATTTTATATGGTCATAGAATACCAAGTCCATATTTCGTTTCATTTCCTTTCAATCCATTTCAATACATGAACCAATTTCATTATTTTTCAAGAACCCAAAAGAGGCTACAACTCAATGGTTCTACAATCATACCATTAACACACAACACTTCAATCTTGCCATTTTACTGACATTTCGGCCGCGAGATCGGCACTCATGTATAACTTTTAGGACTTTCACCCAAGACACTTCGACCAACTTAACTATAATGGAGTCCATCCCCTTTCTCCTCCCAAACAATCATACATATGCAATGTATTTAAACACATAATCATACCTGGAGTACATCCTTTTTGTCCTCCCAAATAATCATACACATACAATGTATTTACAATATAATCATATTCAATGATAACCGACCATGGATTTGTTTTAATTCACCTAATCCTCATGCAATTTCTACAACAAGCATAACTATCCTCTACCGATAGCTTAATACATATATTTCTAAACAGATATACAATCTCAAAATAGATGATTTATTCAAAATTTCCAAAGGTGAGACATATCACCTACTCAATTCCATCATCTATTTCAATATTTGATCAATTTCATATCTACAATACCAATTTCATTTATTTATACAAAATAAATATCATAATCGTTTTAGGGCAAACTCCCTCTCTTTCCAAATATCAATCAAATGCCCAAATCAACAATTTTGACATCATACGACATCATTTTCAAATCCACAATCATTTTCTTTTCAATTACTAAAAACCCTCTTTCAATTTTATACCCAAATCCTAGGTTTGCTCACATTTTTCCCAAATTCCACCATTGTTACATAATGACAAAATAACTAAGTTAAAAACCATATTAAAGTGTAGAAAATCCCTACCTCAAGAAGAGAAGACCAAGCAAGGAGAGGAAGAAACCTCAAAGATGCCGAAATCCAACTTTATTCAGATCAAAGTGTAGATCTTGAGATGTTCTAGCTTTTTAACAAAGGCACTAGGGTAGAGAACCCAAAGGATCTAGGTTAAAACGTAGAGAGAGAGAGTATTTTAGAGAGAGAGGGTCAAGGTTTAGGTTTTTGAAAAGTTTTAGAGAGAGAGAAAAGAATGAAAAAGTGATGTAAAATGTCATTTTCGCGATCTGATATACGTACAGTCCGCTTGAGCGGAAGGTTTGACGCTCGAGCGTCAGACACAATAAATTGTCCCGCTTGAGTGTAAGAAATGGCCCACTCGAGCGTAGAATACACACATCCAGTACTTATGCAGGCAACAGACAGCCCGCTCGAGCGTAAGAAAGGCTGCTCGAGCGTAAGAAATGCCGCTCAAGCATGAAAAACATCCTTCTAGTACTTTTGTAGACGTGCAAAGTACTGAGAGTTTGTAAATCTCGCTCGAGCGCAAAAAAGGCTGCTTGAGTGGAGGACCAAAATTTACATACCTGCTCAAGCGCAAGAATAGTTGATTGAGCAGAGAAACAAAATCTGGCCAACAAGGTTTGGAAAAACAAGCAACCAACCTATTTCAAGTGCACAACTATAACTCGATAACCAAAATAGAGGGGAGACAAGAGAAAAAAGATATGAATCACCATTTAAAACCATACAAACCCAAGTCCGGAATACAACAAGTGATGGTTCAAAACCGGAATCGCTATAATATTAGATTTTTGCTCTCATGCAAAAATGTCCAAATAAATGTCCTAATTAACTAATTATTACAACATCAAATTAATTAAATAAATTATAAATTCAAAGGAATTTAACTAATTAATTACAACACACTAATTAATCTAAGAGCTATTTAAGCTAATTAATTCGAACGGGAGTCGAAGAATCACACGCGCAACCGAGAACATCCTCCCGGAAACTCCTCTGTTTTGCTGCCAAATTCTGTTCCGTTCGCAGTCAGAAAATAATTCTGTTTTTGCCCCAGCTTCTGCTATGTTCTGTCATGAAAATGACACTGCTTGGCTAAAATGAGGTGGCCGGCCAGCCTTGAAAAGTGGTCAGCCGAATGGTAGGGTGGCAGGCCAGCCACTATTTTTAGGTGCTGCCCTGCTGCAACAGAATGGAAACAGAGCAAAAATAGAGTGTTTCCAAGGGATGTTTATCCTCTCTACCTCTCCATATCATGGAACTGATCAAGGAAGGAGTAGAATCGATCCACAAATCTTCAATGGTCACAAGGTTGTTGTATGATGATTTATAAATAGATGGAACAAATGCTCAATGAATGAAAATAAAAGACTAACAAAACCTCCTCTCTATCATGGAGTTACCTCAAGGGAAGTGGTAGACATTGATTCTTAAATCATTGTCATCACTAAAGAGTATGAAATGACTCAAGACTCAATGGGTTCAATATAATGTCCGATTGAACCCAACTCAATTTTATTATCTTGTGCCTTTTTTAGTCCAATTTTATTAGCCATTTTTATTACCTTTCCATTTTTTAATCATTTTGTCCAAAAGTGATAATGTCACGACCCCAACCCGCCCCTAGTAGGATGGTGCCATGATGGCCAGTAATCCGTAATTACCGAAGGCCAACTTTCAAGAATCACACACAACAGAGTATTACATGCGGGGCTAACAAGTGCGGAAGTAAAATATACAAAACCAATTAGTCCACAAGAGCTGTGCGTATATCAAAAGGAATGCCAAACAAGATAAGGCTTCACAGTTTATCATTTACAACAAAATACAAGTTACATCTTGATCAAAAGGCTTCTCTAGCCGACGTATGCAAAAACAATAATTACAAGCCAAGAAGCATGATTTTCAAGAGTTGCCGACATAAACACAAAATGGCCGACGTAACGAAACAAGCAGAGCCGAGGTAAAGAAATCCAAAACAAGCTTTCAAGAACACATTCAGGCGTCGCCGACGTCCTGCTCATCACCTACATATATATAGAGAGGGTGAGCTGAAAACTCAGTGAATGGTACAGATAATAAAGGTTTTGCATGAATATAGCCGAAGTCCTTACAAAACAAAACACATCAAGCTATACCGAATCAAGGGATGAACCGTATTCATCTGTCAAGTCTTACAAGTCGCAGGGGATGCTTACTAACATCGGCAAAACACAAATCAAGCTTTCCGAACAACAACCCACGCGGTAAACCGTCTGTGGCAAAACGAGGTATTGGTCGATCCGTAATCGATTAGACAAGGGTACTGCGAAAGTTTATAGTCCTCCAGCACAAGGGACTTGTGTTACTTAGGCCCGTAGCCCTTTTTAACACGATGGTCTTGTGTTACTTAGGCCCGTAGCCCGCTTTAACACTTAGTCTTTCCAAGAAAGGACCGTATCCTTTTATACTTAGTGCTGCGAAAGTTTAGAGTCCTCCAGCACAAGGGACTTTTACAAAGATGAGTCACAAGGGACTTTACAAGATGGCATCAAAACAAAGCTTCTTCATTCGTACATCAAAATAGGCTAGACATTCATGCTTAACAAATACTTTCATCAAACGAAACAAAGCAAGATTTATCAAAACTTTATAACATAGCTTTATCAAAAGTACCACTCACCTGGTTCTTCAAGTGTAGGCTCAAAGCAAAGATCAAGGTCCTACAATCACATGACAAATACATTCTCAAACAAATTTCACATGCAGTGATTGATCTCGGCATTCACACCAAGCTAAGTCAAAACAAGCAAAACATGCTGGGAGTTTAAACATTCTCTCCCCACTCATGATAGCACACTGGTACCAACCAGATTCTTAGGCCGAGGTTCCGACGGCCACAACCAAAAGCAAGGTCGGGAAAAACCTGGGTTTCCCTTTGAAGAACATGATGAACATGATCATGAAGAGGATGAAATGCAAGGTTCATAACTTGTTATAAAATCTGAGGTTTCAAGGCAAGAGTTCCAAAACATGAACTTGGGTACCCATTCAAGAAGATCATTCGAGAAATAACACAAAAACATAGCTTTTACCATAAGCTTTTCGGATCAAACAAGGTTTTTCATCAAGAACACATGAGCTCTATTTTTCTCTTTCAAAACGAACTTCAAAACAATGCAAAACATACAAGACAGACTTGATCATGCAATGCAGCTAGATGATCGATCAAAACAACAAGAGAGGATTACGATTCTAACCTCAAAACTTGAATCCAACGGTTCAATCTTCTAAGATCAAGCTCGGAAATTACCTTCTCACTCTAAAACTTCTTCTCCCTCTTCTAGAGTTTCTCCCTCTTCAAGAACAAAAGCTTACAAGACAAATCGTACAAAATGATACAAAATGATGTATTTTAGGCCTGTCGGCTGACCTAGCCTGCAGCTCGGACACGTGGCGCATTCGGGTTGGTTCAACTCAAAAAGGTGATTGATAAGACAAGTCTCTGACAAAGTGTATGCAAGAAGCTAAGGCGGAAAACCTCGGCAAGCAATGACATCGGCTAAAGGCAAGACTCGACTTCAGGATAACAAAGACATCGGTTAGGGAGGACGACACTTGACTAAGCTGTGCCACACCTTGGCCTGGGTGTGCCACACCTCGGCCTAGGTCATACCTGCCCAGGAACAAAATCGCAAAGTGCAAAACATCTCGGCCTTGCTTCTGCACACCTCGGCCTAGCTAATAACACCTCGGCTAGACATGCTGGAGTCTCAACCAGTGGTTTTAAAACGGTTCTAAGTACAAAGGTTCGAAGGTGAACTAGGCTCAAGATGACCTCGGCTATGCATCAAGCAAGGGTCAGAATCAAACAAGCAATACTTAACAAAGCAAGACAAAACAAGATTGCAATCATAACAAGTCAAGATAATACATGAGTGTATGCAAACATGGCTAAGTCAAAATGAGGGTCGTTACATTCTTCCCCCCTTAAAGAAGTTTGGTCCCCAAACTTAAGTTACCTTGTTCCAAGAATAATTCTGGGTGTAGAACTCTCATTTCCTCTTCCATTTCCCAAGTGGCATCCTTGCCGTAATGCTCTTTCCATTCAATCTTTACCATTGGTATCGACTTGTTTCTCAACTGTCTAACTTGTCGGTCGGCAATACCCCTCGGCTTCTCTTCATAGCCTAAACTCTCATTAATCTCGATTCCAGAATGGTCAATCACATGCAGTGGATCCCGAATATACTTTCTCAACATTGAAACATGAAACACATTATGGACTTGGCTTAATTCCGGTGGCAAAGCAAGTCTGTAGGCAACGGAGTTAACTTTATCAAGAATTTCAAATGGCCCAATATAACGGGGCGCTAACTTACCTTTCTTCCCAAATCTGAAAACTCCTTTCATCGGCGAAACCTTCAGGAACACGTGATCCCCAACTTCGAATTCTAACTCATTCCTTCTCTGGTCGGCATAACTCTTTTGTCGGCTCTGAGCAGTTTTAATCCTCTGTTGAATAAGTTTAATCTTCTCTGTTGTTACTTGAATCAGCTCGGGACCAAGCAGAGCTTTGTCTCCAACCTCGGTCCAACATATCGGCGATCTGCATTTCCTTCCATACAAAGCTTCATACGGCGCCATGCCAATGCTGGCTTGATAACTGTTGTTGTAGGCGAACTCCACTAAGGGTAAATGCATACTCCAACTTCCCTGGAAGTCCAAAACACATAGTCTAAGCATGTCTTCAAGTGTCTGAATGGTCCTCTCTGTTTGCCCATCAGTCTGGGGGTGAAAAGCTGTGCTAAACCTCAACTCAGTCCCAAAAGCCCTTTGTAGACTCTGCCAAAATCTGGAAACAAACTTCGGATCTCGGTCTGACACGATTGACATCGGCACTCCATGGAGCCTAATAACCTCGTCCACATATAACAAGGCAAGTTGATCGGCGTTGAAGGTAGTCTTAACAGGTAAAAAGTGTGCTGACTTGGTTAGTCTGTCAATGATAACCCAGATCGAATTCATACCTTTCTGTGTCCTCGGCAATCCAACCACAAAATCCATGGAGATGTGTTCCCATTTCCACTCAGGGATCGGCAAAGGTTTGAGAAGTCCTGCCGGTCTCTGATGTTCTGCTTTCGCTTGTTGACAATGCAAACACTGGGACACGAACTCGGCTATCTCTCTTTTCATATTTGGCCACCAGAAAGTCTGTTTCACATCTTGATACATTTTGGTATTTCCTGGATGAGCAGCAAACTTGGAACCATGGGCTTCCTGTAAAATTTTCCTTTTTAGCTCTGGAACATCGGCCACGCATAGTCTTCCTTCAAACTTAAGCACGTGGTTCTCAAGAGTGTACCCTGATCTCGGCTTTGTAACAATTTCATCGGCTACCTTCCTGAAGAATTTATCCTCCATCTGTCTTGACTTCACTTCCTCAACAATAGTAGGTTCTGCTGAAATCGCGGTTAGACATGCCAAACTTCCAACTGACTTTCTGCTCAAAGCGTCGGCTACGCTATTAGCTTTACCTGGGTGATATTGAATTTGCATATCATAGTCTTTCAACAACTCAAGCCATCTTCTCTGTCTTAGATTCAATTCCTTCTGAGTGAACAGGTACTTTAAACTCTTATGATCTGTAAAAACCTGACAAGAAGCTCCATACAAGTAGTGACGCCAAATCTTCAAAGCAAATACAACGGCTGCTAGCTCCAAATCATGGGTAGGATAATTCTTTTCATGTGGCTTCAACTGACGAGATGCATATGCTATGACCTTACCTTTTTGCATTAGTACACAACCCAAACCCTTATGCGATGCATCACTATAGATATGAAACTCTTCATTACCTGATGGAAGTACAAGCACTGGGGCTGTAACTAACCTTGTTTTCAGTTCCTGGAAAGCTGACTCCCGATCTTCAGTCCATTCGTACAGTGTTCCCTTCTTAGTCAATTGCGTCAATGGGATAGCAATCCTTGAGAAATCCTTCACAAACTTTCTGTAATAACCTGCCAAACCCAGAAAACTACGAACCTCGGACACATTAGTCGGTCTCGGCCAATTAACAACAGCTTCAATTTTATTAGGATCAACCGAAATACCTTCTTCATTAATCACATGACCCAGAAATGAAATAGTGGAAAGCCAGAACTCACACTTGTTAAACTTAGCATACAATTTCCGATCCTCTCAAAATCTGTAAGGTAAGTCTCAAATGATTCTCATGCTCAGCTTTACTCTTAGAGTAGATTAATATATCATCAATGAAGACAACTATAAACTCATCAAGGTACGACTTAAAGACTCTGTTCATTAAATCCATGAATGCAGCAGGGGCATTGGTCACTCCAAAAGGCATTACTAGAAATTCATAATGACCATATCTTGTCCGAAAAGCAGTCTTCTCAACATCCTCGGCCTTAACCTTAAGCTGATGGTAGCCCGACCTAAGGTCAATCTTAGAAAAGACTCGTGCACCTTGCAGCTGATCAAACAAATCATCTATCCTCGGCAAAGGGTACTTGTTCTTAATGGTCACCTTATTAAGTTCTCTGTAGTCAATGCAAAGACGAAGTGTGCCATCCTTTTTCTTAACAAATAAAACGGGTGCTCCCCACGGTGAAGTGCTCGGCCTAATAAACCCCTTATCCAACAATTCTTGTAGTTGTAGTTTTAATTCCCTAAGTTCAGCTGGGGCCATCCTATAGGGTGTCTTAGAGATAGGCTGGGTTCCTGACATAACATCAACGGTGAATTCTACTTCTCTATCAATCAAGTGGCCAGGCAACTCATTCGGGAAGACATCGGGAAATTCATTAACAACGGGGACGTCGGCTAATTCAGCACTTTCATTCAAATGACTCAGTACACTACACAAATAACTTCGGCACCCTTTCTGGATCAACTTACAGGCTTTTAGGGATGAGATCAAGTAAGGCGGGGGTACTACTCCCTTACCCTGAAACGTAACCTCGGCTAGGTTTGGGGGTTTCAACGTGACACTTTTAGAAGTACAATTTATGGATGCGTGATTGGTCTCTAACCAATCCATTCCCAATATGACATCAAAATGAGTTATGTCTAATGGCATCAAGTCAACTAACAGTTCAACATTCTCAACCACAATAATGCATGCTCTATAGATGGAGGTAACAATCATAGATCTCCCAGATGGAGTAGACACAGATAGCACAAAATCAAGAGGTTCTAGTTCCCTATTAATCCTCTCAAACTTAGCAGATATGAACGAATGCGTAGAACCCGAATCAATCAACACATAAGCATCTTGAGAGCAAATAGAGAGTATACCTGACACTACTGTCTCAGCATTCGAAGTGTCCCCTGGTACTAGTGCAAAAACTCTGCCCTGCCTCAACTGCCCTTTCCCAGCATTACTCTTCTGAACGGAACCCGAGGTATTCTCACCTTTCTTGCTGGCATCAGTCTTTGCCTTAGGGCAATCTCTCACATAATGACCCACTTCACCACATTCATAACAAGCTCCAGACTCCCGACGACAGACCCCGAAATGTGCTTTCCCACAACTGGAACATGTCGGCTTATTACCACCTTCTTTCTTTAGGTTGCTGCTGGGGCTACCGACATTCGCCCTCTTCTTGGTATCAAACTGTGATCGGCGGTTGTCATAATTCTGCCTCTTCCTCTGGTTATCTCCCGAACCCTGGTATTTGTTCAAATTAGCCTCGGCCTGAATGGCTTTGTCCAATACTCCGGCGTAGGTTGGTATGTCGAGTAGATTAACCCGGTCTTGTATTGGTCCGCGGAGCCCGCTCTCAAACTTCCTAGCCTTCATGTATTCATCATTGACTATATGCGGTGCAAACCTCACCAATTCAGTAAAAGCGCGATCATACTCTGCCACTGTTCGGCTGCCCTGCGTCAAGGTCTGAAATTCGGTTGCTTTGCGGTTTCGAACACTTAGGGGAAAGTGTTTGTTGTAGAACAATTCTAGAAATCGGGTCCACGTCAAGTCTGGATTGCTTTCTCGAACCATTACCCACCATCTGCGGGCGTCATCATCTAGTGTGAATGTTGCCAACGTTACCTTCTGAGTATCGGTACTGGGAAAGATCTCAAACAACTTTTCCATTTCTAAAACCCACGCTTCGGCCTTCATCGGCTCTATACCTCCTGAGAACCTCGGTGGTTTCATCTTTTTGAACTCTCTGATCAAAGCAATCGTGCCATCTCCATACAAGGCTGGCTGAGAAAGTACTGGCGGTACCGGCGGGGGTGGAGGTAGATCTGTATTTCGGCCATTCGTTCGCTCGGCCTGAGTCGAAGTGGCACTAGCGAACTGCTGTCTTGTTTGCCTCAACTCGCGAGCCAAACCTTCAACTAACCTTTCCAGTCTGTCCATCCTGTCCTCGGGCGGATTCCGGCCAACTGGGGGTCTACCCCTCCTCATGATACTAGTAGTATGCAAAGTGCAACTTTAAAACAAGATAAGCGAATGAACTCATAAACAAGTAACAAATAAGCATGCCGAGTTGATGCACACATTGTTCAAATAGCAAGCAAAATGATGCAATCCCTACATCTCTTCTAAGGGAAATCCTATGCTCTTTTAGGACTCAAAGTGTGTGAATAACGTATACTAAGGAAACCCTGCTCTGATACCATTCTGTCACGACCCCAACCCGCCCCTAGTAGGATGGTGCCATGATGGCCAGTAATCCGTAATTACCGAAGGCCAACTTTCAAGAATCACACACAACAGAGTATTACATGCGGGGCTAACAAGTGCGGAAGTAAAATATACAAAACCAATTAGTCCACAAGAGCTGTGCGTATATCAAAAGGAATGCCAAACAAGATAAGGCTTCACAGTTTATCATTTACAACAAAATACAAGTTACATCTTGATCAAAAGGCTTCTCTAGCCGACGTATGCAAAAACAATAATTACAAGCCAAGAAGCATGATTTTCAAGAGTTGCCGACATAAACACAAAATGGCCGACGTAACGAAACAAGCAGAGCCGAGGTAAAGAAATCCAAAACAAGCTTTCAAGAACACATTCAGGCGTCGCCGACGTCCTGCTCATCACCTACATATATATAGAGAGGGTGAGCTGAAAACTCAGTGAATGGTACAGATAATAAAGGTTTTGCATGAATATAGCCGAAGTCCTTACAAAACAAAACACATCAAGCTATACCGAATCAAGGGATGAACCGTATTCATCTGTCAAGTCTTACAAGTCGCAGGGGATGCTTACTAACATCGGCAAAACACAAATCAAGCTTTCCGAACAACAACCCACGCGGTAAACCGTCTGTGGCAAAACGAGGTATTGGTCGATCCGTAATCGATTAGACAAGGGTACTGCGAAAGTTTATAGTCCTCCAGCACAAGGGACTTGTGTTACTTAGGCCCGTAGCCCTTTTTAACACGATGGTCTTGTGTTACTTAGGCCCGTAGCCCGCTTTAACACTTAGTCTTTCCAAGAAAGGACCGTATCCTTTTATACTTAGTGCTGCGAAAGTTTAGAGTCCTCCAGCACAAGGGACTTTTACATATAGTGCTGCGAAAGTTTAGAGTCCTCCAGCACAAGGGACTTCTACAGAGATGGCATCAAAACAAAGCTTCTTCATTCGTACATCAAAATAGGCTAGACATTCATGCTTAACAAATACTTTCATCAAAACGAAACAAAGCAAGATTTATCAAAACTTTATAACATAGCTTTATCAAAAGTACCACTCACCTGGTTCTTCAAGTGTAGGCTCAAAGCAAAGATCAAGGTCCTACAATCACATGACAAATACATTCTCAAACAAATTTCACACGCAGTCATTGATCTCGGCATTCACACCAAGCTAAGTCAAAACAAGCAAAACATGCTGGGAGTTTAAACATTCTCTCCCCACTCATGATAGCACACTGGTACCAACCAGATTCTTAGGCCGAGTTCCGACGGCCACAACCAAAAGCAAGGTCGGGAAAAACCTGGGTTTCCCTTTGAAGAACATGATGAACATGATCATGAAGGATGAAATGCAAGGTTCATAACTTGTTATAAAATCTGAGGTTTCAAGGCAAGAGTTCCAAAACATGAACTTGGTACCCATTCAAGAAGATCATTCGAGAAATAACACAAAAACATAGCTTTTACCATAAGCTTTTCGGATCAAACAAGGTTTTCATCAAGAACACATGAGCTCTATTTTTCTCTTTCAAAACGAACTTCAAAACAATGCAAAACATACAAGACAAGACTTGATCATGCAATGCAGCTAGATGATCGATCAAAACAACAAGAGAGGATTACGATTCTACCTCAAAACTTGAATCCAACGGTTCAATCTTCTAAGATCAAGCTCGGAAATTACCTTCTCACTCTAAAACTTCTTCTCCCTCTTCTAGAGTTTCTCCTTCTTCAAGAACAAAAGCTTACAAGACAAATCGTACAAAATGATACAAAATGATGTATTTTAGGCCTGTCGGCTGACCTAGCCTGCAGCTCGGACACGTGGCGCATTCGGTTGGTTCAACTCAAAAAGGTGATTGATAAGACAAGTCTCTGACAAAGTGTATGCAAGAAGCTAAGGCGGAAAACCTCGGCAAGCAATGACATCGGCTAAAGGCAAGACTCGACTTCAGGATAACAAAGACATCGGTTAGGGAGGACGACACTTGACTAAGCTGTGCCACACCTTGGCCTGGGTGTGCCACACCTCGGCCTAGGTCATACCTGCCCAGACAAAATCGCAAAGTGCAAAACATCTCGGCCTTGCTTCTGCACACCTCGGCCTAGCTAATAACACCGGCTAGACATGCTGGAGTCTCAACCAGTGGTTTTAAAACGGTTCTAAGTACAAAGGTTCGAAGGTGAACTAGGCTCAAGATGACTCGGCTATGCATCAAGCAAGGGTCAGAATCAAACAAGCAATACTTAACAAAGCAAGACAAAACAAGATTGCAATCATGACAAGTCAGATAATACATGAGTGTATGCAAACATGGCTAAGTCAAAATGAGGTCGTTACAGATAATTACATCCGCTAATGAAGAGAAGTGTCAAACAAGAAGTTGTTCTTGGCATGAGAGAGATGTAATGTCTTGGTAATGAACCTCTGAAAAGATTAAACTATCAAGCATAGAAGGTCTCTTTCGTATGCCTTAAACAACAATTGTTTGAAACAACTCTTAAACAAAAAAAACTAAGAAAGGAGAGAGATTGCAGAAATGATTATTGCAAGTGTGAGTATATATATGAAAACTATGAAATAAAAGCTATCAACTCAAATAGGTTGGTATTTAAGGCCTAATCCACTAAACCTATGAGGACTTACAACAATACAAGTATAATATTCAAAACATAAATGAAGTAAACACATCAAAACAGTCCCAAAAATAGCAAAACAGAGCTGGAATTACTTTGAAAAAGCTAAAAAAAAGTAAGCAAAATGGCATAGAATAAAAACTAGTAAGCAAGTCTAAGTAGGGGTGGCTAACCCCTCTACTTTTTGGACCTTAAAACCACATATTTTAGCCTATTAAAACTCTAAAAAACAATAGCCAAACGTTGAGAAACAAGTGGGAAACACAAGGATAAAAGCTAACGGAATAAGGTTCAAGAAAGGGTGGTTAATCCCTCCACCTTTAGTAGCTTTAAATCACAAGTTTCAGCCCACCAAAACAGTCTAAAAACAACAAGAAAAAAGAGGAAAGAAGTTGGGTAAAGATGGCTAGTGTATGTATATTGCAAGATAGAGAGGGAGAGTGCTTTGCAAGTTTTTGAACTTTGGCAAATTTTTCTAACCTAAAACCATGAGGGATGGTCAAGTATATATAGAAAAACAGGTGCCTCTATTGGAAATATATGTATTGAGCCAGTTGGTGCAGTGCATGCACATGGGGGGGGGATAGCTGGCAACAAATATCTGTCTACCGAGAAACCTGGCTAGCCGGCCAGGTATGGGGACGGCCAACCACTAATTTTTGGCCAACCGGCCAGCTATTGGCCAACAGGCCTCTAAGTGGTTAGACTGAAAAAAAATTGGGTTTTGGTTCGAAAAAGGTGCAAGGTTCTAGGCTTCTAAAACTCAAAATTGAGGTTTCTTGCAGAAGAAATCGAACGTTTGTACAGCGTAACTTTTCATCATCGAGTAATCAAGCTAAGGCGTCTAAGTCTTAAGGGTGGTCAAAAATGGGGAGTCTACATCGGTGTAGTGTAGCGTAGTTAGTAAAAGAGTATGATTCCATAGGGGTTGGTAATGTGTACATGCTGACAACATTATCGTAGTTGATTAGCAGGCATAAAATGGCGTGTTGTGGGTATTTGGTACACAGTGGTGCATACATGTCTACGCTTTTAATTGTGTTGTAAATAGTGGTTGCGTTGTCAGACAATATTGTAATGTACAACATTCGTGGCACGTTTATTCTATGTTATGTGTTGATGTGGTGTGTGTTGCTCGTAATATGTGTTGATGTGGCTTGCAGGGCTGTAATATGGGATGGTGGTGACAATGGGATCCAAGCTTCCTTCACGTACATTCAGGATTTGGTTGAACAAAGCTCAATTCAGGGGAATGTATGTGCATTTTAGTCGTTAAGCTTAATTGAACATAAATGTGGTTTTTAAGTTTGTGAGTGGAAAAATTAAATGTGCAGGTTATCGATGCATATTCTGCTTTGCTAATGGACTTGCAATGGAGGGTAGGTGGGAGGAGCAAGTATGTGGACATGTCATACATTTATAGTAACGTATGTGAGGTACGTACCTTCAATGTGAACACACACACACACACACAAAAATTCCCATTTCTCCCCAAAAAAAAAATAAAATAAAAATTGCTTGCTGCCAACGCTAATATGATTTGGATTTGATTGATGTGACCCATGGTAACAAGACATGATGAGGAACACAAGTGCAATCTCGAAGATGAAGTATCTAAATATGCACACAAAAGACGCGAGAGGACACAGATACACCCTATGCCCGATCTACCATGCCAATCATTGGACGGTAATGGTTCACGATTCAGAAATTAGTACATGGAAACATTACAATTGTCACACCCCAAATCCGGGCATGACCGGCCGTGGCCCACAGGGCCTGAGCCCAAGGCACAAGTAAGCCTAAACACAAATCCATAATCACATTGAACAACTAAACAATAGTCCAATAAAAATAACCAAAACTCAATCCAGTGACAAGCCACAATTATAAACGGCAAAATCAACCGTAATCAAAACCATCCAAACTTATGGAATATCAATAGCCCACATATCAAAATAATCCTAAATAAACCTCAATAAAATGAATATAAATATGCACAAACTTGACATAACAATCTAAAACAAAATAAATGAATGTCCTAGAGGTCCATGCAATCGAGTCTCAGTTACGCCATGAGTCCACCATAAGTCCTTCTAACACCTGGGAGTGATAAAAACTAAGTCAGCTGATAGCTCAGTGAGTAGCAACATGGATAGTAAATACAGTTTTGAAAACATGGCTCAATTTCAAAATAAGATATATATCACAGAAACTAGATTGGCATACAGTTTGATAAATACAATCTGTTTCAAAAGAAGGTTCCACAGTTCAACACTTAAAATACTCATGTCTCGCAAGAACATGATAAATGACATTTTCCACTTAAAACAGATTATAACATGAATACCAACAATTTTCTGGGTACCAATAAAAACAAATAATATGCCACACAGTTCTCAAGGCTACAAGCCCCGTTGGATCCAATACCGAACTAAGAGTCATCCTCAGGGTGGCACCTAGGCCTTTTCTCAAAGACGATCCGATTGAAGGTCACTTAGCTTTTTTTTAAGGTCTTTTCCTTACAATCGTTGAGCACTAGAGTCATCACGGCCCAACCCGGATCTGTTCCCTAGTGGCCAGAGTCACCACACACAGTGGAATAATTTCCCTGGACTAAATACACATATGGTCCCAATAATCAATACACATCAGTTTCGCAAAACATGGTAGTTCATCATTATAAACATGAGACCAAAACAAATAGTTTACAGTATGCCAAGTTCACACATGTTTCAGAAATAATTTGATTCAATTGATAATATAATAATTTATTAAAACAGTTTAGTCATGAAACAACAATTTAATTTTCCAACAGTTCAAGGTAGGGGAACATTTATAAAAATATGTAGCATGAAACTAGTCACCTGAAACCGAAATAATATAATCCTCGAATAGAGTATAAAAGTCCAACTAGTGCCCTGAACCAAGTATGAAAACTACACGTCACTACTAATTTAAAAATACTAAAGAATAAGAACTAAGTAACCCCAAACTAAAGCGCACTAATACGGCTCAACTCAACTCACCGTTACTCTTAAATATTACCTAAGTTCATGTTCTTCAAGGTCTAAAATCACCCAAGACATGGGTTCCGATCGAAATTTAACTAAAAATAACTTTAAGATAAAACAGAGTTTTAAACAAGTTTTCTCAATCTATTCGCTAACTTTGAAAATTACAAAACCCACTCCACGCTATTCGAAAAATTCCAAAACCTCCAGATATCAACTAATATATCCTAAGTTTCAAACCCAATTGGTTTCACTTGATTTTCTTATCAAAATAATTATCTACAATTTATTATATCCAAACAGGTTGTTTTCTGCAGCACTTTAAAGAAATTTCCGGTTCTCTTAATATACACGAGCAATCAATGCAAGGCCAAAAATGTAAGAAACTAGACTCGTAACCGGTTCTAATGATGCTGATTTGATAATTTTTGGATTTATACCCAAAGAGAACAACACTCCCGAATTTACTGTTTAAAACTAGTTTTCTGGGAAGATTTGAACGCATCAGTTTATATGGATTTTGACTCCCAAAAATTATGAAAAAAATCAGATATGCAATTCAATATGTAATTAATATACTGTAAAAATTTCAGTTCAAAATTCATTTGTTTGATAAGGTTTCTTGATTTTTAAAGTTTGCTGGCAGATTAATAATCTTAGGAGCAACATTATGAATTCAATTAAAATTTCTAGAATACTATCCCCATCAGCCAATCCATTCCTTTTTCTTCCACCAACTCACAACACCCACAAGTAGCATAACTATGTAAACAACATATAATAATAGAACAAGAATAGATTGATTAATACCTTAGAGAGTTGTTGAGACACAAGGGTGCTGGAAATCTCTCTCCCTCTCTCTCTCTCTCTTTTTCTCCTTCCCGTGGCTGCTACTACATGTTGAAAGTGTTGTGCAAAACAATTATGATAAGGGTTAGGGTTTTTGTTAGGAAAACTAGGGTTGCTCTCTATATATATCCAAACAAAACTCTAAATAATTATCCTTTGTTTTATATATCTAACCAAAAGGCTCTAATTTATTATCTCTTTATATTATTTTAATTTCTATCTCCGTTAAAATACAAATATTATTAGATCAAAATATGCTTACTAATTTGGCACTTAAATTTATTTATTTATTTATTTTTTAAATTATAAATCTTACTTCTAAATTAAAGACTTTCACCATAAATTTATTTTAAGTTTAAAAATTAATTAAAAGACCTTCCAAATATTTAATTTGCACTTAGAATTCACCATCAAAATATTTGAAATTGTAATATTATTATTATTTAATTATTTACTTGATTTGTATATTTAGGTTCTTACAACAATTCCATGAAACAAAGATGAGGGATGCGAGATGATCATTACTACAAGGCGCTGAAAGTGGTAAGCACGTGGTTGTTACTCAACAGTATGAAAAGGTATTAGCTTTTCTTGTTCAGCTAATAAGAAGTTGGTTAGCATTGTCAGGCGTTTGTTTACTTGTGCTGTTGGTGTTTGTTATTTATTTATTGTACGGATTGTGATATATGTGACTCAACTAAATATATGTAAACATTCATTATCTAGAAATAGTAGGTGGTCGCTCACCATGACAGTTTTGTGAGGTCAAGGTTGACGGGGGGTAATGTTCAAGTTAAGGATTTTGACGGTGCGCCCATCCCAGTTATGGACTGTCCACAATAGGGTGCAAATATGTAAGTTGTTTTGTTGTTGTTTTATTAGTCATACGTTTGTTGCACATCTGTGTAAGTTACGTGTTCATGGTGGTGTTGTGGTGTAGGTTGGACTGTGCAATTTTGGTATTTTTCATTGTGAGACCCCTAACTTTAGTAAACCCTATTAGATTCCCAAATTTTGAGTTATTATAATAAAGCCCTTAGTTTGTTGATTATTCGCAAATTAAACCTTAGAACCGAAAACACATCACGGACGAACCCATACAAACCCTAATCTATCCTGGAAGCTTAGAAATCATTTCTAACACTCTAATATTAATTATTTGACTCTCAAATTTTAGATTAATCTCTCTAAATCTTAACTTCTGGTTTTCATAATTTTTGTTCGGTTATTCACCTTTAAATTCAAAGCAAGATAATACAAACTGAATTATTTTTTCGAACACTAATTTATTAACTCTACACTTGAAATAGATATTTTAATTGAGCCCAAGCCCTCACATTTTTCTTGAATCATATTTTGACTCCAAACTAGTACCATTACACACATATACATATATATATATATACACATATATACTTGTACCTTTCTTAAATAAATATTTTTGTACACAAAATATCTTCATATATATATAAAATCAATAAAAATCTCCCAAAATTCCTTGCACATGGCCAGCCATCCTTGGGAAGAGAAATTGATATAACTTTTTCAAACCATATTCATGAAGTTAAGAAAAAAGTTTGCTAGTACACATCAAAATATGGAACCTTGTCTCCACCTCAAGTTCCATCCTAACTAGAACCCAACTAGATCATGATTAATTGCATAATTAAGGCCTCTAATTATTCCAAGTAAATCCAAAATATCTAATCTATTTCCAACCAATGGGCAAAATGGACCTTTTGCACCAATTTTCCTATAAAAGGAACCTCAACCTTAGCATTTTGCACACAAGAACAACACTTATACACACCTACACATTCAGTTAAGAGAAAGAAAGAGAGGAAGAGAGCTTTGGTGGTAGAGCAAAGGAAAAAAGAGAAGAAATTGTGCAAACTCTTCAACTAGGCAACAAGTAAGCCACAACACAACTCTCTTTTATTTTCCTTTTTCAAATACATGTTATTAGAGTCTTGAAATCATATTTTCAGATGTGTTTTAATGGTGTTCATGTGTTCAAAGTTGATGAATTAGGTTTAATCCTTCTTCCATTCGTATTTCCTCTTAATAGATGCAAAACTACATTTTTCTTCCCATATCTTACATTATTTCCAAAGGCATATCATCACACTAAAAATCTGAGTTATTGGTATTTTATTTAGTATGTTTTAATCACAAAAAAGTGGAAAATTTCTCTTAGTTGGCCTCTTTTCTCACCAATCTTCTTATTTTGAGTATTGTGCATGAAAAACCTATTTTATAGCCAACTTTCAAAAATTATTCAAAAATATACAAAATTCCCTTGAGCTCATTTTTATCTCAAAACCTTCCTTAAAGATTTATATTTCAAGAAAAATTGGTTTCATTAGAAAATAGTGAGCGGTTTGTGAGAAAATCCAATTTTCGTAACGGTCAACGAATCTGGACAGCGTTGGAGTGTTTCTTAAATAACAAAAACTTTAGGAAAGCTATTTCATTTCCGAAAAATATTTTGAAAACTAGATAAAATTCTCTACAAACCATAGGAAGGCTGGGCTCGGAAAAAATTTGAAATGGTCATTTTGATTTCAATCTTTAAGTGGTTTTGAATCCGGAAATTCTATTTCGCCTTGGTGATATAGCAGATGAGAGTTGTAGATTTTATCAAAGTAAGATCAAAGTTATTTTTGGAGGTCCATGGAAAAATATCGAGATTAGAGTGTTGGCGACAGAGGAGATTGATTTGAGGTAATTTGGGTGGTATACAATATGAAAAATCTAGAAACCCTAGATGTTGATTTGTGATTATGTACCAATTTTAAGCAGAATATAACAATCCCAATCAAACAATAAAAGACAAATCGACACAACGATTTTACGTGGAAAAACCACAATTGGACACCTCCAACTGTGACTAAAAAACCATGGGCAACAGCCACAAAACAATCCACTAAGAAGATTTAAAGGAATTACACAGGTATACTCTCAATTACCTAGCGAATACACGCCTAATTGAACCAACCTCTATGTGCCTCTTCCAACCCCGTCTTCACCTCGGAATTGTCTTTACGATGATCCACTCCAGAATCCACCGAAGCTTCAGGCTCAAATTCTTCAGAATCCACCGAAAAACAACTCTCTCTCTCTCTCTCTCTCTCTCTCTCTCTCTCTCTCTCTTGTGTATAACAAACAAAACCTTTGATGTACTCTCTTTAAACCATGAGTTGAATACTCAATAAAACATCAAAGAAAACTAACAAAATATCCCAAGATATAAACCTTAAGAACCAAAAAGAAGATCTGGAGGAATTAAATAGTTTTGGGAGAAAACCAACTATTTATAGAAAATCCAAAAGGAATCCTAGTTTTGGAAGAAATCCAATTACTTATAGAAATCCAAAAGTAATCCTAGTTTTGGAAGAAATCCAATTACTTATAGAAATCCAAAAGTAATCCTTGTCAAACGGGATTGCCAATAATAAAACCTAATAATCCCCCCCTTTGGCAATGCCGTGACAAAACACACCTAACAAATAAAATCCTAATCACCCCAACCCATTACAACCAACAAACACAAACTTCTTTCTCAAGATTAAGATCTGCAAAACAGCTATTAGTGCCACAATCTCCAAAACAACTATTAGTGCCACAAGAGTATATGAAAAAGCAATAAACATATGACAAGATTATCTTGAAGCATGAGATGGAAAACATGAATAGATGCGGCTTGAAGATTTTAAGAACATGTAGCATGGATAGATGAAAACTAAGACTTATGCACCCGACACATGATATGAATACATGAAATCCTAAGACACACCGGACAACATTAATCCCCATTTTTTTTTTTCACGAATTGACAAAGGAAGCTCAAACAATAAAGAAGCCAATGCAAAGCAACATGCAAACCAACTAATGCCAATCTCCCGTACCAAACAAAACAAAGTGTTCATGCTAACAAACTCTTGCAATGATAAACCAAACTCCTGCAATGATAAACCAAACTCCCCCTCACTAAAAACAATGAACAAGGAAAAAAAAAACGACAAAAATAATATGGTGGAGCAAGCAAGGAATTCCAGATGTGTACCTTAAAAACACACAAGATGATCCAAGAAGCACAATTACTAGAAAACACCATGTGCACAATCTATAGAAGATTCCTCATGAAAGAAAGTGATGCATTATGTGAAAAGCATAGATCCCATGATAAAAGTGTGTGTGTGACTCTTGGAGTTCGACAAACACAAGATTCAAAGCCTAGTAGTGATATGAAAGCTGGACCTCCGACTAGAGAATCTAAGCACAATACAGGAAAGTCAAACCACTAGGAATCAAGGGGTATTTGGTGAGTAAAGGCGGAGGCTCCCCCTCAATCAATGAATATTTTACTTTTTTCTTTTTTTTTTTCACATTTTTTTTTCTCTTTTCTTTCTTTTGCACATTTTTTTTTCTTTTCTTTCTTTTCTTTCTTGTGCACATTTTTTTTTCTTTCTTTTGCACACTCATCGGCGGCTGACACGCTCAAGAGTATGGAAACCGAACCAGAGAAGCATGGATATAATAAGGATGGCCTGGTTGGTGACTCTGAGGTAGCCTTTTCTTCATGGTTGGATTGCAAAGAATAAAGGGGAAAACCATGGAGATGCAAAAAGATGGAAGGTGGTTAAGAGACTCAACATCACCCATGATATGCTAGTATAGGTCAATTCCTCTAGAAAAGCAAAAGATACAATGCCAGAAGTCCATAAAAAATAATCACTAAGGCGGAAGACTCCGATATTTGCTAATCCAAGAGTGTGTACAGAATGAGACATACTAATCACAGAACACACACTCCAAAATGAGTAATGACCATAGAAAGCACACCCATATTAACATGTAATGGTTGTTCTCATCAATTCCAATATGCACCAATGACTGCTCAAAAATTTCAAGCTTGCAAAACCATACAAGAAAATCTTTTTTTTTGGATTTTTATTTTTTTTTTCTCTTTCAATAATAAAGCAAAACAAAAAAAACAAACATGCACACATTTTTTTTTCTTTTCATTGAAAAAAACACACAGAGACCTAAAAAACTAAAAAGAGTAAATACATTAACACAAGTCAAGTTTTCTCACCCAAATCTTTTTGGTCTTAACAAAATCAGGTCTAGCGGTCTTGGTAAGTGTCGTGGTGTTGTGAACACCCTCATGAATCTTGGTATTCCGCCTAGATATGTAAGTCGAATTTCTACCCTTTTGAGGCACTCTCCCATGCAACTTATAACAATAAGGGCGAATATGACCATGCATATCACAATGATGACAAATAAAAACAGGGTGTACCTTCTTTTCTTTTACCTTACCAACTCCAGGGAGTTTGAGAAGTCTTTCCTTTTGTTGAATCTTTTGTCCTCCCTTTCCTTGAGTTCTTGTATCATGAGATGTGGAAGCACTCTATTTTTGCTCTCTCTTATCTCCAAAGCCAATGCCACTCTTGTCTGAACAGATTTGTTGAGACTCAATGATATCCTCCAAAGTCTTTGATCCTGTGTTCCAAAGACCAATGGTAACCATGGCACACTTGAGCTCTTCCTCTTTCTTGATCATTAGTTCTTCCAAAGCAACTTGAGACATCTCGAGAGTTTCAATCTTTTCTTCATATGTTGCATAAATTTGCTGTAGCTCATTCCTCTCTGTCTCACAAGTCAAGAGTTTTGGACAAAGAGCTTGTCGATCATTAGAAATCTTAAGGGCATCATTCTTAGCCTCGGAAATCTCTTTTTTTAACTTAACATTCTCACTTTCACATGTTTTGAGTTTCTTTGTGAGTTTGTCATTCAATTTGAATAAGTTAAGAGACTCCTTATACAACTTTTGATATGCTTGCTGAAGTTCTTCATCTTCACTCCCCGAGGATTTGTCAAGTAGGCATGGTCGAACCATAGAATTTCCCTTACGAATTGAATCCATTATCACAAATCAAACAAGATCTCGTTCTAAAAGAATTTTTTTGAAAAAAAAAATAGAACGACCTGCTCTGATACCAATTGAAAAATCTAGAAACCCTAGATGTTGATTTGTGATTATATACCAATTTTAAGCAGAATATAACAATCCCAATCAAACAATAAAAGACCAATCGACACAACGATTTTACGTGAAAAACCACAATTGGACACCACCAATTGTGATTAAAAAACCACGGGCAACATCCACAAAACAATCCACTAAGAAGATTTAAAGGAATTACACAGGTATACTCTCAATTACCTAGCGAATACACGCCTAATTGAACCAACCTCTATGTACCTCTTCCAACCCCGTCTTCACCTCGGAATTGTCTTTACGATGAGCCACTCCAGAATCCACCGAAGCTTCAGGCTCGAATTCTTCAGAATCCACCGAAGAACAACTCTCTCTCTCTCTCTCTCTCTCTTGTGTATAACAAACAAAACCTTTGATGTACTCTCTTTAAACCATGAGTTGAATACTCAATAAAACATCAAAGAAAACTAACAAAATATCCCCAGATATAAACCTTAAGAACCAAAAAGAAGATCTGGAGGAATTAAATAGTTTTGGGAGAAAACCAACTATTTATAGAAAATCCAAAAGGAATCCTAGTTTTGGAAGAAATCCAATTACTTATAGAAATCCAAAAGTAATCCTAGTTTTGGAAGAAATCCAATTACTTATAGAAATCCAAAAGTAATCCTTGTCAAACGGGATTGCCAATAATAAAACCTAACACAATATGCTTCCTTTAAATCTCTTTGCAAACAGTGTTATTTTAATTACCTTCAATTTGTACTCCTCTTGATGATTTTGATAATTTGATAAATTCTGTGGAATTATTCGTTGTTGATTTGTTTGATCACTCTAGTCATTTGATGAACTCTGTGTAGTTATTCTGTGTTGGAAATGTTGATTTGCCTGGCTAAATGACGTGAAAATGCTCCGTACATGGATCAAGCGGACTTCGCCAATATGCTTTGTACCAATAGCCCGGATAAGCGGTTGTGCTTAGGTGAGGGGGGTAAGGCCGGTCACTGGTCATTTATTGAGTAGGTCTGAGTATTTGGTCTTGGACAAATTATCATATATCGAGTTGACTTGTTTGTGGAATTTAGTAAATTGCTTGGTATCTTGAATTGAATCGTTTGTGTAATTGTTGGATCCATGTGAATTTATTCTTTGTCCGAGCTTTGTTATTCCTGTCGTATTGTATACTTTTCCGAATTAATTTATTTTTCAGGTGCGGAGCAATTTAATGGAAATTGGATTTGAAGTTTTAAAGAGATTATTAGAGTTAGATATTTTGGGGTCACCACTATATGTTATTATTATTATTATTATTTTTTTTTTTGGAGATTTGTATAAGATATATTTTAGATACATTTGTGTAATTATTTTGGAGATAAATTTGTATTTTTTTTTGAGGTTATTAATTACTTAGAGGTTTAAATTTGAGGCTGAGTTGATTTATTAACTGCCTGGAAGTTGGGGTGTTACATTCATCATCTACCAATACGTTCACGGAATTGAAATTGACAACACAATGGACGGTCTGATCCTAATAGTTCTACGCGCGACAATGGTTAAAATGTTCCTTAACGACCCGGTAAGAGGACTTCGTGCGAGGATGGCGTGAAATCTTTATCTCATCAAATCCCCCCTGACTTCCAATATGGGTGCATGGTTCTTGCATGATTTTTTTTATTTTTTTTTTATTTTTATTTTGATTGTGGGTGAATGTTGAACATCAATCAATCTTGTGTTAGAGATAGTATTATAATGTTGCACAAATTGTGGTGGGATTTTTTGGAATGTTTTTGGTAGTTTGGCAAATTTAAGGTTTTTTTGAATGTGTCCGATGGTGGTATTACATTTGTTGTCACCTATGTTGTTATTGCGGTTGACGAATGATGTTACTGTTGTTATGTGTGCTAATGAATCCACGTAAGCATGCGTCATGGGAAGTGAAGCCCGTCACGTTATTGTTGGTTACGTTATGTGTTTGGTTTTTTTTAGAATGTGTTCGATACCGGAATTCTATTGATTGTCACGTGCGTTGTTATTGCGTGTGAGGAAGTTTTTTTTTGTTGGTATTAGTCTGCCAGTGGACTTATGTAAATAGGGTGTCCAAATAATGATGTAGTCGACATGTTTACGTGGAAAAAGAACATTGCTAGTCATGTGGTATATTGTATTGTCCTGATGTTGGTATGATGTACTGTCCTCTAATTTCGGTATGTTTAAAATTTAGTTGGGTCAATATTTTTTGTGCATTATCAGACGACAATGTTGTAACTGGTTTTGTGATGTTATTGTAATTGGACTACACGAATGTGCACTGAGAATGACATGTACATAAAGTGGACGTTGTGACACAAACTTTCGACAATAGTAGCCACCTTTTGTCACTCGAGCAACAAAAATTAATACAATTTCAGAATGTTGAATAACAATCACGTGCTTACCACTTTCAGCGCCTTGTTGTAATGATCATCTCATAACTGTCGCATTTGTTATGGAATTGAAATATTTCCTCGTACCGGTTTCTGAATGATGGCAATTGATTCCGTTGTGTAATGTGCCCAACCAAATTGGAACACGAAACATGGAGTAACGGCTATGTGTAGTCCCTCCAATACGAGTTTTTTGGTCGTAGTTAGATTGCAACAACTCATTCCAAAACGGACGGTAAGACATGGTTCCACCCCACCTAACGTAGATGTTGAAGCGACAGTGTCATATTAGTACAACTGTTGTGTAATCGCATACATGGTTTGTAATAAACACTCAGTGGAACCCACAATGCGATGTATACTCACATCATACCAACACATTCACCATATAGTGTCCAAAAAAACATTGAGTTGTCAAAATACATTGAAGATCGAACATACAAATATGCTGAAAACGTCATAAATTCATAGAATACATCGAAAATTTGAAAATAAATATTATTTCTGCAGTAACATGCAATTCATGAATTGATGGAAAACATCATGAAACATGTAAATTGTCATAAACTTCCATTAAATTACAATTGGATGACCATAAATAGGAGTGTGCACGGGGATGGCTTATTGTAAATAGGTGACGTTTGGCGAGTGATGAAGCAAACGACCATAAGTGTCAATGGTGCTACATTGGTTTCTTGCATGTTTTCCTATTATGATGACCCCACGAAATCAAAATCCAAACATTCACAGTAGAATGAAAACATCAGAAAATAAACACAATAAACACCAACCTCGAACAAGTCACAAATCCCGTTAAACACACCAATCCAGAATCAACAGCACATACAATTGACACACATTCAAATCTACATATAAAAAAAAGGATTCCACATCAGGAATAAAACATCAAGTAGGCAACACTATTCACCCCCCAAATCACTTCATACATGTCTCCTTAAAAGTATATTTACGTTAGACACATACCTTAACCTGTTGGGTTGGGTTTCCCTCCTATGTGGAGGAAGGCCCAAAACATTTAGTAAAACCCATGTGAGTTCCAAAGCCAACATGGAGAGATTATGTTTTTGAAAAGATCTGGCCCATGCGTTTAGGATGACAAATCCTTTCTTTGTAACACAGAAAGAGACGTAGCAGCAGCCACCAAAAACAGAGAGGAGAAGAGAAATTCTGTCCAGCAGTGATCAAGCTATCCGATCAACAAGCATTTGTGGTCCGATTGAGCTAAAATTTGGTAGGCGAGTTCAAAACTCAAGACTCTAAATTATGGACGGTGGAGATCAGATTTGGAGTATTCTATTGCTGGTTTTTGGCCTGTGAACAGTACCTTTTTGGTGAGATTTTTCCTAAACTTTGTATTTTGATCTTTGGTTGCCAAGGAAGCTTATTTGTAAGTTGTTCTTGATTGTTTGCCTCTAGTTCCATCTAGAGAGAACTCTTGTATATCCATTATTTGTTGATAGTGGAGATATTTGGTGGACTACGGTCCCGTGGTTTTTCCTTTCCACATCGGGAAGGTTTTCCACGTTAAAATTTTGCTGTCGCCTTGTTGTGTGATTGTTGGATCATTGCTTTTAGATTATTTTCAGAATATATTGTGCTCTATTAAATTGCTTCCTAATAGGTTCACACAAAGAGGGAGAATAAACTACTTCCGCTATTTTTGTGCCGGATTCGGATATTTCGAATTGGTTTTTGTTTTGTTTTCTCCCAACATAGTGGTATCAGAGCCAAGTTCATATTGTTGTGGGTCTTGTGTTGAATAATGGAAGCAAATTTAAGTAGAATGGTTACTTTGAATGGTTCTAATTATCACACATGGAAAGGAAAAATGGAAGACCTCCTTTATGTGAAACAATTTCATCTACCGGTGTTTGCTACTGAAAAACCAGAAAATAAATCTGATGAAGAATGGACATTACTACATCGACAAGTGTGTGGGTACATTAGGCAATGGGTGGATGATAATGTTTTGAATCATATTAGTGGAGAGACACATGCACGTACACTCTGGAACAAACTTGAACAATTATATGCTCGGAAGACTGGAAACAATAAAATGTTTCTAATAAAGCAATTGATGACCTTGAGATACCAAGATGGAACCCCATTGACAGATCACTTGAACACTTTTCAAGGAGTAATTAATCAGTTGGCTGGAATGGGTATCAAGTTCGACGATGAGGTACAAGGGTTGTGCTTGCTTGGTACATTGCCGGACTCTTGGGAGACATTTAGAATGTCATTATCTAACTCGGCCCCAGATGGTGTAATCAATATGGATCTGGCTAAGAGCAGTATTTTAAATGAAGAGATGAGGAGGAAATCACAGGGATCTTCTTCACAGTTAGAGGTTTTGGTTACAGAAAGGAGGGGGAGAAGCAAGAGCAGAGGTCCGAAGAACAGAGATAGAGGTAGAAGCAAGTCCAACAAGGTTGCTAATGCTGAGTGTTATCATTGTGGCATGAAAGGGCACATCAAGAAACACTGCAGAAAATTGAAGAGAGAGAATAAGGAGAAATGGATTGAGCATGATGGAAAGGATAATGATCAAGTTGCCACCGCTACTTCTGAAGACTTTCTCATTGTTTATGATGAAGATGTTATTAACATAGCATGCCATGAGACCAACTGGGTGATTGATAGTGGTGCCTCTATTCATGCTACATCTCGAAAAGATTTCTTTACATCCTACATACCTGGTGACTTTGGTTCGGTAAAGATGGGTAATGATGGCTTGGCCAAAATTATTGGTGTTGGAGACGTGCACTTGGAGACGAATAATGGCACGAGGTTGGTTCTTAGAGATGTAAAGCATATTCCTGATATCCGCATAAATTTGATTTCTGTAGGCAAACTTGATGATGAAAGGTATTGCAACACTTTCAGTAATGGGCAGTAGAAGCTCACTAGGAGTGCTATAGTTGTGGCTCGAGGCAAGAAACATTCTACTTTGTACGTAATGCAGGCAAGGCTCCCCAAAGAAGTTATTAATGCAGTGGATGATGAGTCTACAGTGGAATTGTGGAATAAAAGGTTTGCTCACATGAGTGAGAAAGGCCTGGCAACATTGGCTAAAAAGAATCTTCTGTCTGGAATGAAGAATGCACTTTTGAAAAGGTGTACTCACTGTTTGGCAGGAAAGCAGAATAGAGTTTCCTTCAAGAGTTCCCCTCCTTCAAGAAAGCCAAATGTACTTGATTTAGTATATTCAGATGTTTGTGGTCCTATGAAGACAAGAACACTTGGTGGCTTCCGTCTTCATAGATGATTATTCAAGGAAGTTGTGGGTCTACACTTTAAAAAGCAAAGATCAAATGTTCGAGACTTTTAAACAGTTCCAAGCCTTAGTTGAGAGACAGACTGGGAAGAAGCTCAGGCGCACCAGAACAGATAATGGGGGAGAGTATTGTGGTCCTTTTGATGATTATTGCAGACAACAGGGTATTCGACATCAAAAGACACCCCCGAAGACTCCTCAGTTGAATGGTTTAGCTGAAAGGATGAATAAGACACTGGTTGAAAGAGCTAGATGCTTACTTTCACAGGCACGGTTGCCAAGATCCTTTTGGGGTGAGGCTTTGAGCACAGTTGTACATGTTCTTAATCTCACACCATGTGTTCCTCTTCAGTTCGATGTACCAGACAGAGTTTGGACTGGCAAGGATGTTTCCTATGATCACCTGCGTGTCTTTGGATGTAAAGCATTTGTTCATATTCCCAAAGATGAGAGGTCTAAGCTCGATATGAAGACCCGACAGTGCATTTTTCTAGGCTATGGCCTAGATGAGTTTGGCTACAGGTTATATGATCTAGTTGACAAGAAAGCCGAGATGTTGTGTTTATTGAAGATCAAACTATACAAGATATTGAAAAGCAGATAACACAATGTCCTAGCATAGTGATGGTCTAGTTGACTTGGATCCGGTTCCTCTGACAGATTTGCCTGCACAGGTTGAACATGATATTCAGGATGACCAACAAGGTTTAGGTGATGCAGATGATCCCTTACAGGCTGAGACCGGTGATGAGACTCTTGAGCAGTTGGCAACACCAGAGATACCACCAGATGTTCTAACCAGGAGGTCAGCTAGAGACCGACATCCTTCCACTTGGTATTCTGCAAATGACTATGTGTTAATGACTGATGGAGGAGAGCCCGAGGGTTATGCAGAAGCTATGGAAGATGATCATAAGCTGGAATGGGCTGATGCGATGCAAGATGAGATGCAATCATTGCATGACAATCACACTTTTGAGTTGGTAAAGTTGCCTAAGGGAAAAAGAGATTTAAAGAACAAGTGGGTGTATAGGGTGAAACATGATGAACTCACTTCACAACCACGATACAAAGCTAGACTAGTTGTTAAAGGGTTAAGTCAGAGAAAAGGCATTGATTTTTATGAGATCTTCTCACCAGTTGTAAAAATGTCTTCTATTTGTGTGGTTCTTGGCTTAGCCGCTAGTCTAGACTTAGAGATTGAGCAAATGGATGTGAAAACTGCCTTCCTTCATGGTGACTTGGAGGAAGAGATTTACATGGAACAACCAGAGGGTTTCAGGGTGAAAGGAAAAGAGGATTATGTGTGTCAGCTAAAGAAAAGTCTTTATGGTTTGAAGCAGGCACCCAGGCAGTGGTATAAGAAGTTTGAGTCAGTTATGGAGGAGCAAGGCTACATGAAAACTACTTCTGACCATTGTGTATTTGTGCAAAAATTCTCTGATGATGATTTTATTATTTTACTGCTCTATGTTGATGACATGTTGATTGTTGGCAGGAATCCTTCAAGAATTGACAAATTGAAGAAGCAACTAAGCAAGTTCTTTGCCATGAAAGACTTGGGGCCAACAAAGCAAATTCTTGGTATTCGAGTCTATCGAGACAGAAAAGAGAAGAAGTTGTACATGTCATAAGAGCAGTACATTAAAAAAGTGCTTGAAAGATTCAATATGAACAATGCTAAAGTGGTTAGCTCACCTCTTGCTACTCATTTTAAGTTAAGCACTAATCAAAGCCCTTCTACAAATAAAGAGAAGGAAGATATGGAAAGAGTTCCATATGCCTCAACTGTGGGAAGCTTAATGTATGCAATGGTCTGCACAAGGCCAGATATAGCTCATTCAGTTGGTGTAGTTAGCCGATTTCTTTCAAATCCAGGGAGAGAGCATTGGAATGCAGTAAAGTGGATAATGAGATATCTTAGAGGCACTTCCAGGTTGACACTCAGTTTTGGAAATGGAAACCAATTTTAGTTGGCTACACTGATGCAGATATGGCAGGAGATGTGGATACCCGTAAGTCTACTTCGGGTTATTTGATCACTTTCTCAGGTGGAGCTGTTTCTTGGCAGGCGAGGTTGCAAAAATGTGTTGCACTCTCTACAACAGAGGCAGAGTTTATTGCGGCAACAGAAGCTTGTAAAGAGTTGCTATGGATGAAAAAGTTCTTGACGGAGCTTGGTTTCAAACAACAACAATATGTGTTGTTTTGTGATAACCAAAGTGCTATTCACTTGGCTAAGAACTCTACATTCCATTCGAGGTCGAAGCACATCGACGTGAGGTACCATTGGATAAGAGAAATTCTTAATCATAAGTTGTTGGAACTTGAAAAAATTCATACTGATGATAATGGTGCTGATATGTTGACAAAAGCTCTGGTAAGGGAGAAGCTTGAGACGTGTTGCTCGATTGCCGGGATGGAGAATCCCTCCACCTAGTCGGAAAGGGGGAGATTTGTTGGGTTGGGTTTCCCTCCTATGTGGAGGAAGGCCCAAAACATTTAGTAAAACCCATGTGAGTTCCAAAGCCCACATGGAGAGATTATGTTTTTGAAAAGATCTGGCCCATGAGTTTAGGATGACAAATCCTTTCTTTGTAACACAGAAAGAGACGTAGCAGTAGCCACCAAAAAGAGAGAGGAGAAGAGAAATTCTGTCCAGCAGTGATCAAGCTATCCGATCAACAAGCATCTGTGGTCCGATTGAGCTGAAATTTGGTAGGCGAGTTCACAACTCAAGACTCTAAATTCTGGACGGTGGAGATCAGATTTGGAGTATTCTACTGCTGGTTTTTGGCCCGTGAACAGTACCGTTTTTGGTGAGATTTTTCCTAAACTTTGTATTTTGATCTTTGGTTGCCAAGGAAGCTTATTTGTAAGTTGTTCTTGATTGTTTGCCTCTAGTTCTATCTAGAGAGAACTCTTGTATACCCATTATTTGTTGATAGTGGAGATATTTGGTGGACTACGGTCCCGTGGTTTTTCCTTTCCACATCGGGAAGGTTTTCTACGTTAAAATTTTGCTATCGCCTTGTTGTGTGATTGTTGGATCATCATTTTAGATTATTTTCAGAATATATTGTGCTTTATTAAATTGCTTCCTAATAGGTTCACACAAAGAGGGAGAATAAACTACTTCCGCTATTTTTGTGCCGGATTCGGATATTTCGAATTGGTTTTTGTTTTGTTTTCTCCCAACATAACCACACATACCCACCAGCAATAAAAAAATCAAAATGAAAATCACAAAACAAAGGTAAACAAGTAAAATAAAAAATTAATGAATCAAACAAATACAACCTAACAAAAAAAAAAAAAAAAGGACTAAATGGTTTAAGAAAAAACATTCAGAACTAACTAGAGTAACATTTCTCCATATAGAATTTATGAGTAATTTTTCCTATTTTTTTAGGTTGTATATTATATGCAAATTATACTATTTTGGGTTCATTTGGGATGTGGGTTGGTTTTTTAACTATTTTAGCCTGGGACTAAAAACCTCGTTTGGGATGGATTTTTTGGCTTCTTTTATTTTTGTGAGAGAAAAATTATAATGATTATGAGTTGGATGTGATATTTTGACTTATTAGGCTAAAAAGTCTATTTTGTTTTTTTGTTGGGGCTTTTTCTTCCCAAATGAGCTCTTTGTGGTATTTCTTTTTATAAATGTCATAATTAAATTCTCATTCCGTCATAACTACAAAAAAATAAAATAAAATTTGAGTTATAATTACCACATGAAGTATAAATAAAAAAAAAATTTAGATCATAATTGAAATAATGTCATAATTAACATCGCAATGAGTCATAATTAATACAAAAATAACTACAATAAATCAGAATCAAATACCACAAAAATCATAATTAAAGTACATATGGTGTACACTTTTAGTGTACTAACTAGTGCACCAATTGAAGATGTGGCATAATTTAAGAGGCTTTTAGTATTTATAATTTGTATAATTAGTGAAGTCAATAATAATGTCATAACTAGTGTTGGTACATTAGTTAGTATATTAATTGGTGCATGTAGTACCACCGTTTCTTTAATTTATCATGTTTATTTAAAAAAATATATTTATTATTTAATTTTTTAAAAATAAATATAATAAATTAAAAATATTATAATAATCGGATCTAGGGCTGGCTTTACAACTAAACCGTTGTATTTAGTTGAGAAATTTGGAAAGAATATAAAAAGAAAAAAGATAAGTAAAATTAATTTTATACAATTTTTATTTTTCTTTTTAATTTTTATTTTTTTTTAAATTTCTTAACCAAACATAGTATTAGGAGGTAACCTTCGGCTTGTTGGTGTATATGAAGGTCCCTGACTTAGGTAATAATGAAAGTCTTTTATTGTTTTTATATTAATGTCCCGTTTTAAATTATAATTATTTTTTTTTCCTTCTAGTATTATTATTTTTCCTCTTCCACTAGCAGTGTAAGCGATTTTGCTTGGTTCAACTAGAGTGAAAGAATACATTGAACCATTCAATTTTATTAGTTGAGGAATTGAAACTAATCACATACTACATTTCTGTTTTATCCATTTTTTATTTAGTCTAAATAAAAAAATTATAAGAAATTTAAGAATTTGTAAAAGTCTATAAAAACTTATATTGATAATAAACAAAAAGAGATTGTGATAATACTCTATAAATGTCTCTTATTTTAGTCATTTATCTTCTAATATTAAAAACCATTTAATTCATAGAAAGAAACAAGTTGATCTAAATACTAATGATGTGGCAACAAAATCTGTTGAAAAATCTTTTGAAATTAATTATTTCACATATATAGTTTTATAATTGAGAGTAGATTTGAATAATTTCAAAAAGGTTATTTTTTATTTAATTTTGAAAAGTTAAATCAATGATTGTTTGGAACATCTGTTTGGTTATTCAATTTTCAAAATTAGATTTTGAGCTTTTAATTCGTAATTTTTTAGTTAATTTTTTAATATTTTGGTCAAAATTTTTTATTTTTTAGATTCATCTAATTTAGATGCACTCAACAAGTAAAATATTTGTGAAGATTTTTGTACAAAATTCAAATACTAAAAGAAGACAAAAACAAATATAAAAATTTAGTACATTTTCTAATACAAATTTATTTCATGTATTTATTGATTTTTTTTTTTGGTAAAACTTTTCATATTAAAAAAATATATTCTTTTCCTAATACATACGTTAATTTTTTTAATTTTTTTTGATAATCAAAGACCTTGTCATAGGCAGAGTCTTTTAGACCTACTTTTTGAGTGTAAATTTGATAATCAAGCGACACCCTTAATACATACATTACTTACATAATATTATTACTTTTTTTTTTTCAAAAAGAAAAGTTTCAAAATTAAAATTGGTAAAATTGTATCTAAGATCAATTGTCACCCCCCCCCCCCCCAAAAAAAAGAAAAGAAAAGAAAAGAAAAGAAAAGTTAATAAACTATTTTATTAATTGAAAAAGACAAATTAGAAAAACTTGATTACAAAAAAACAATTAGCACTTTTACATCTCAAAAAGCAAGAAAAATAATTTCAAATGAAATACAAAATATTAAAAATTATTATTATTATTACCCAAATAATAAAATGCCTTATGATAAAATTTTGCCTTAGGTGCCCCAAAAGGGTTGGATTGCGCTATCAAACTGGCTTAATTTTTTTTTCATGAATGATAAACACTGAGAACTCTATAAAATAAACGGTTGGAATCATCGAAATAGGACACATGGTAGGCGTTACAACCCCATCAAGTTTTCTCAAAATCGTATTTGAATTTGAGAGAAACTCAACGCTAATTCTACCACCACATGTTGTTAGAGGGTTGCTTGGTACCAATTTTAAAACCTGTATATAATTTTTCTTTTTATTTCATTATTTTTTAGGAATTTTACGCTAAAACGTTTAAAAAAAATATATATCAATAAGTCTTATTTTTGTTGGAAGATTATCGTCAAGTGTTATCAAGTTTCAATATAAACAATTAAGTTTTATTTTATTTTTATTTATAAATTGTTCTCAAAAAGTTCAATTCTATGATAGTATATTTTATTTCAATTTTTTTCTTCTTCTTAAAATATGAACAAAAAAAAAAAAAAAATCATAGAGAATTTTAATTTATTTAAATTTATGTAATAAAAGTATTTTAATTATTAAAATTAAATAATTTTTCATAAACAAAAGTATAAATATAAGATTCATCAATTATTTATGAAGTAGAGACACTGGGCACTTTTATAATATTTATAAATTTATTTTATGTAAGTTTAATTTTTTATTTTGTAAACATCAACCTGATGACTTATTTGTTTAAAGGGAAATTTGGCTATAAACCCCCCTACCTTCCTTTCAATGTTAAAAGGACTAAAAAAAAAATTATACTTTCTAAACCCCCTCGTAATTATAAAGTCTTGCATAAAGGACAAAATTTATTATTTAAATATTTTATCAGACTATTATACCCTCAACTAAATCTTCTCACCTTCTCCTCCCACTCTCTCCCCAACTTCTCCATCTCTCTCCTCCCCCTTTAAACATAGCTTCTCTTCATAGCCATGTCAAAGGCCACCTCAGCCGCCGAAGCACTATCCGCCAATGTATTCTAGCCACCAACCGCCATGATTCCTGGCGCCACCCTCTCCTCCGCATCCAATGCCAGTCAAGCCTTCCATTTCTCTTATGGAAACCCTAGAATTGAAGAAACCAGAGGCTTCATGCACCTCGACCATACTGCATTCACTTGTTTACTGGACTGAAATTCTAACAAAGGTTCTCCTCCTTCCTTCAATCCTCAGTTCAATTTGTGATTTGAGAGGAGCCCTAATTTAAGTTTGCGATCTATGCTTAAGAGGCTTGGGTAAGGTTAATTCAACTTATAATATCTCAGATTTGGATTCGACTAATAACATCTCAGATATGGTTTGTGGCATTTTGAATTTGGTGTGATTTCACCATTACGAACTCAATTTTGAGTTTTGATTAGGAGTCGACCTTGTAGCTCAAAATTTTGCCTAAGATCTGGATTGATGACTTGACCCTCACCTTTGGTTCGATGTCGCTATTTGATCTTCAACATATGTTGAATAGTTTTTTTGTTTTTGTTATTGATTTATTTTTGTTGATTTGCTGAGTTCAATCAAATATGTGCTCTAGTTTTTGTTTGACAGAATGAGAGTAAAATTTTATTCTGGTTTGTGCTCTATTTTTATTTGACAGAATGAGAGTAAAATTTTACTTTGATTTGTGCTATGTTTTTGTTTGATAAAATGAGAGTACAATTTTACTCTAGTATGTGCTCTATTTTTGTTTGATAAAATGAGAGTAATTTTTTACTTTGGTGTTATTTGTTCCTTTTTTATTATTTTTTTATACAATGATAGTAAACTTTTACTCTGTTATTATGTACTTCTGTTATTTATTTTTGGACTCCTAGTGACAATAAAATTTTGCTATCAATTCATTGCAGATTTGAATTATACAATGTTAGTAAAATTGTACTTTCAGAGTAAAATTTTACTCTGAATCAGAGTAAAATTTACTATGATTTAAAGTAAAATTTTACTCTGGTTAAAATCATGTTGATTTGCTTAACAATGTAAAATTTTACTTTGATTCAGAGTAAAATTCTGAATCAGAGTAAAGTTTACTATGATTCAAAGTAAAATTTTACTCTGAAATTTTACTCTGGTTAAAAACATGTTGATTTGCTTAAAAATATAAAATTTTACTTTGAATCATAGTAAACTTTACTCTGGTTCAGAGTAAAATACTCTGAACCAGAGTAAAGTTTACTATGATTTAAAACAAAATTTTACTCTGAAATACACTGTGAAGATGGCTTAATAGGAGAACTGATAGATATGACGGTAATATAGTAAAAGAAACAAGTTTTAAAATATTAAGGGTTTTGAAAATACCTATATAATTCTTGTCCCTTTGAAAGATAAATTAGACAGCGAAGGGTCTATCACCAAATCCCCCTTGTTTAAATGAATAAAAATTTTGATGTATATTTTAGTACCATATTTAAATAACTATTTTTGCTTGTGCTTGTTCATTTGATTTGTTCTGTAATTGATTTTGAATAATTACCGTTATTAACGGATCATAACGCCTAATCCTGGGTACCAAGAGTGGATCATGACATTAGTTTTTTTTTTTGATCGGCAAAAACAAAATCTTTATTGATGAAACATACAAAGTATGAAAAAATACATCAATAAAGAGGAGCTTGGAGCTAAGAAAAAGCTCCAAGCGCCAGTTGGTGAGGCACCAACAAAAGAAAGCAGCAGAAAAACAAACAGATAGATAAACTATTCTAAGCCTTGTAACTAGGCATCAAAACTGGAAGATAATCTGATAGGAGACAAACTGATAGTAACAGATGGTAGACTGGTAAACACACAGACAGAGTCACCCACACCAGACCCAGCTTCACACACCAAAACAGAACACACCAACACTGAACAGACCAAAACAGAACAGCAGGCAAGGCAGATTAACAAAACATCACCCCTAGCTCCCAACAGCACACACCAATCCACACTTTAGAGATCAGCGGATTAAATATAGTGAAGTCCAAAGGCTAGACCAGATAGAGAGACTAGACCAATCTCTACACTGTTCTGATAAAAGTGGACAGCAACTAAACCATAAGGAGCAAAACCGCTGCTACTTCTAAGCCAGAAAGAATTAGAGAAATTTAGCAGTAATACAACAGATAGAGAAATTTAGCAGCACTAAACACCAAACAACTGAAATCCAGATAGCAAAATTACTGCAGATTAGAGCAGATTACAGCAGCACAATCAGAATTTAGCCCAGATATTTGAAAACAGATTCCAAAACACTATTTTCCACCTCTGATCTGTTTCCAGTTGTAGACAAGATCATCCACTGAGTAGGGGAAGTCCTTGATGGAAGCTTTTAGCCAAACTGCAGCTCTGAATTTGATGAGTTCGAGAAGACCTGTATAGGTGGGTTGTGCATTAGAAAACACACTTTCATTTCTGATTTTCCAAATAGACCAAATAACAATTAATAGGGTTGCTCTCCAAATTAATCTGTGAAGCTTATTAAATTTCCCACTCATCCACCAAGAAAGTAGACCATCTACTGACTTAGGAATACACCATTGTAGTCCCCATTCCTCAACAACAGCAATATTCAATTTTATATTCAATTTTAGTTGACCACAATATTAGTTGACATTAGTTGACCACAATATTTTATATATGTTAATAGTAGTTCTATGTTTGATATCCCACCCAGGAGAAGAGTTAATATGCTGATGAGAGAAACCCAACCTTTTTGATATGTCTCATAATGTCATTAGCACATTTTTTTGGTGTGTTTTAAGACATTTTAGTAATCATTTTATTTAATTTTAATTCTTAATTATGTTGTAACGCCTCAAAATAAAAAGATGTTTAAAAGCTTATAATATCTTTAATCATGTGAAAACTTCTATTATGATTTACTTATGAGACATACTTACATCAGAATTCCTCAATTATTACAAGATTCAACTACATATATTGAGCTTACAGCATGAAACCGAGGCATGCGATACAAGAGGATACTACTTAAATTAATACAGGTCAATGCCTTAAAGACTACAAGTTTCCAAGGCCTTACCTGGATTACAACAAAAAAGTTATAGCTTAACACATATAAGCCCTTGGCTGCAAAATAAAACAAAATAATAGTAATACAAGCATTGCACTCCACAATCCTCTCAAACCATTGCCTTGACAGAAGCACATCAATCACTTTAAAATGGTTTTCCACGTAGGGTGAACATAAAGCCTAGTAGAAGTAATCTTAATGACATGTATGTTGCTTAACAAAACCATATGTTGAATGAAAATGGAATGCGATGATAAAACATGAATTTGCTCTTTGAAATAGTGTAATGCAAGATTTTCAAAACATATTTCCAGTAATCCTTTTCAAAAATGACAAGACGGTAAATATAATGAATAAATATGTAGTGCTAGTCTTCATAATAGGTAGCTATACACACTATCTATGACATTTCTCCGGGATTATCTAAATGGAATTGGCACCTACTGCACGGGTTTCTAGTCTTATACCAAGGACACACAGGCCAAATTAATTACCACACCCCCTTATAGCTTCACCATTTTATTTATCCTTTTCAATAACACAAAACATGTGTTTTCAAAACCAGAATACGTTTTCAGAATATCGAACATCAGTTACAAAACCATGCTATGCACAATGAGATGAACGTTTGGTAAACAAGTCATTTGCCTAATCCTCATACAGTTTTTAACACATGGCAATGTTATCTTCCACCAATAGCCAAAATAGTTATCTTTAAACATATATTGAAAGATAACAATAGTAACATAACCAACAAAATCTCAACTCTAGAATCCCATGATTTTTACAAAATCTCAGTGATTCCTAATAACCAACATCCACCCTCTTTACGAGTTTTGTGAATCTCAACATAAACATTTAATTTCCAAAACTGTTTCAAAATCGTTTTCCAACCAAAACCATTATTTCGAAAAGAGTAAACATAAACCGATACTTTCCAATTATTCAAAGAAAACATTTTTCAAATAAACCACTTCCCTCCAAAATTCCATAACATTCCCAAATTTCCATTTTCTTTTCAAAACAACACCCATTTGATAACTAACTTCAACCCACAACCCAAAACTATAGTCTTTTATCAAAATTTATGCATTTTTACATATACAATCCAAAACCTAGCTTTTCAAAAATTCATAACTAGAAGAAATAGCATATAACGAAGTTAAGTAACATGTATATCGTTAATGAAACCCCTACCTCAAAGCAAGAGAAGGAGAAGACCCAAGCCCAAAATCCGATGTCGACGAAAACCCGAACTTTTTAGATTAAAACGAAGCTCTTAACTCCCTCTACCTTAAAGCCTTAAGTACTAGGGGTGAGAAATGGATAAAAGGAGATGAAACCAAGGTTTGAAGCTCAAAAAGTTCAAAAATGGTGAAAAAGGAGAGAGAGAGAGAGAGAATAAGATGAACTTAAAACATATATTTTCAGCTTTTGGTTGATATTTATAGAGCAGCCGGTTTACGGGCGTGAACAACAGGTCGTGGGCGCGAACTTCACAACCGCGGCCCACCTCGCAGCCACTCGCAGGCCACACACTTTCCTTCTATACAACAGACCTAACGACGCACTTTGGTTGCGGCCCATTGCGAGCGAGACCACCAAACACACACACACCGCGTGCTTGATTAGGGAGACCGCGGCCGCAACCATGACCAGCCAACCAGGGCAGGTTGCTCACTAGTTCTGTTGAGAGGTCACCCCATGTGAAAAGGGTGATCCTCATGGTCAAAGAAGATGGCTTCTAGAAGGAGAGAGTCAAGCATGGCAGGCCACCAAGTCATGGAAGACGGCCACCGACGGAAGATCAATGAGCTGGCCATGGGTTGGCCAGCCAGCTCTCACCTAACCTTTCATGTATAAATAGAGATGGGAGGGAGAGGAGATAGAGCATCAGAAATCAGAAAATAGAGAGAGAGCTGTGAGTTGAGTGAGTTGAGAAGAGTCTCCTCCTCTGTTTGTAATTTTGCTCCATTATAGTGAAATTCTGTTTTTCTGCTCCGTGGATGTAGGCATTTGGCCGAACCACGTAAATACTGTGTTCTCTGTGTGTGTGAGATAATTTTCTGGGTGTCTTGTGATCCCAACAAGTGGTATCAGAGCCGAGGTTGTGCGTTTTCGGAAAAAACAGAGTGTTGTTCCAAAACAAGCCCAGAGTCTCCTCTCTGTTTGTAATTTTGCTCCATTATAGTGAAATTTTGTTTTTTGCTCCGTGGATGTAGGCATTTGGCCGAACCACGTAAATATTGTGTTCTAAGTGTGTGTGAGATAATTTTCTAGGTGTCTTGTGATCCCAACAAGTGGTATCAGAGCCGAGGTTGTGCGTTTTCGAAAAAAACAGAGTGTTGTTCCAAAACGAGCCCAGAAATCAAAGTGGTAGAAATCCACTTTTGATCACACCAGATTGAAGTACTCGACGAGATGAGTACAGAGGTGAAAACCGCGTCGAAAACGGACACCGGACGAAGCCACACGCGCCGGTGATGCCGTTCCCACGCGCGCCCACGCGCCGCACGCGCTGCCAGAGGAAGAAGACGCGTGAGGTCACGCGCAGACACGCGCCTCACGCGCGCGCACCAGGCGACGTCATTGCTGATGTCAGCCGAGCCGATCGGAGCCGCGAGCCGTCAGCCGAGCCGAGCTGGAGTCGTTGACATAGAAATTATTGCAAGCAGAAAAATACACCCATGCACAAGGAGACACAATATTTAACGTGGTTCGGCATTAAAGCCTACGTCCACGGGAGAGTAACCGTTTATCATTATACCAATGAGGGATTACAGAAATATTACAGAGGAGAAGCTCACACTCTTCTCACTCACATTCACCCGTCTCCCTCTCTCACACCGAGAGAGACAGTTTCTCTAACTCACATCTCTCACTCTCTTGGTTTTCACTCACATTTTGCTCTCTCCTCTCAACCTCTATTTATAGGTGAGGGAGTAGGTGGGCAGCCTCCATCTTTGACTTAGATGGTTGCCCATTCACATGTCTTGCCAACCAAACTTGACTTGGTTGGTGGTTGGTGGTTGGTGGCCGCCATTGTTGACTTTGGTTGGTTGCCTTCCCATTGTTGCCAACAACCAATCTTGACTTGGATGATCACCTCTTTCACACATGGGTGAATTCAACAAATCACCCCTTTCACCAAAATTTGGCAGCCATTGTTGACCATTGAAGAACCATGTGTTCAACATGGTTCAAACATGGTGGCTGGTTTGGCCACCTACCATTATCAAGATCAAGCTTATTTTTCAACATCCCCCCTAGAGATGGGAGGGAGAGGAGATAGAGCATCAGAAATCAGAAAATAGAGAGAGAGCTGTGAGTTGAGAGAGTTGAGAAGAGTCTCCTCCTCTGTTTGTAATTTTGCTCCATATTTAGTGAAATTCTCTTTTCTGCTCCGTGGATGTAGGCATTTGGCCGAACCACGTAAATACTGTGTTCTCTGTGTGTGTGAGATAATTTTCTGGGTGTCTTGTGATCCCAACAAGTGGTATCAGAGCCGATACATGAAAGGTTAGGTGAGAGCTGGCTGGCCAACCCATGGCCAGCTCATTGATCTTCCGTCGGTGGCCGTCTTCCATGGCAGGCCACCAAGTCATGGAAGACGGCCACCGACGGAAGATCAATGAGCTGGCCATGGGTTGGCCAGCCAGCTCTCACCTAACCTTTCATGTATCGGCTCTGATACCACTTGTTGGGATCACAAGACACCCAGAAAATTATCTCACACACACAGAGAACACAGTATTTACGTGGTTCGGCCAAATGCCTACATCCACGGAGCAGAAAAGAGAATTTCACTAAATATGGAGCAAAATTACAAACAGAGGAGGAGACTCTTCTCAACTCTCTCAACTCACAGCTCTCTCTCTATTTTCTGATTTCTGATGCTCTATCTCCTCTCCCTCCCATCTCTAGGGGGATGTTGAAAAATAAGCTTGATCTTGATAATGGTAGGTGGCCAAACCAGCCACCATGTTTGAACCATGTTGAACACATGGTTTTTCAATGGTCAACAATGGCTGCCAAATTTGTGGGCTTTCACACTAAGAATTCACATTGTATGATTCATCTATAAATAGCATTGTATTATGAGAGTTAAGTATGTGGGAGAAAAGAAAAGAAAAAAGAGAGTGCTGTGTTGTTTCAGAAATTTTCAGAATAAATTTCAGTGAGTTTATTTTCAGTTTGATTCGTGTTTAAGCCTCTCTTTGTAAATCACCAACAGTGGTTTACACCCCACTCCCACCAACAGTGTTGAAAAATAAGCTTGATCTTGATAATGGTAGGTGGCCAAACCAGCCACCATGTTTGAACCATGTTGAACACATGGTTCTTCAAAGTCAACAATGACTGCCAAATTTGTGGGCTTTCACACTAAGAATTCACATTGTATGATTCATCTATAAATAGCATTGTATTATGAGAGTTAAGTATGTGGGAGAAAAGAAAAGAAAAAAGAGAGTGCTGTGTTGTTTCAGAAATTTTCAGAATAAATTTCAGTGAGTTTATTTTCAGTTTGATTCGTGTTTAAGCCTCTCTTTGTAAATCACCAACAGTGGTTTACACCCCACTTTCACCAACAGTGGTATCAGAGCCCGAAGGCAGCTCCAATTTGCAGAAATTCTGCAAAACTGCCAAGAACATAGTGTGATCTCTGACTAGCACACTGAAATTCAGTTGGAGGTCACCCTATGTGAAATGGGTGATCCTCATAATCAACAAAGATGGCTTCTAGAAAGAGAAGAGTCAAGCATGGCAGGCCACCAAGTCATTGAAGACGGCCACCGACGGAAGAAAATGAGCTGGCCATGGGTTGGCCAGCCAACTCTCACCTACCCTTGATATGTATAAATAGAGATGAGAGGGAGAGGAGATAGAGCATCAGAAATCAGAAAATAGAGAGAGAACCTCCAACTCCATGTTGATTGATGCAAGCTGGTTCACAAGGCTGTGGAATTCACTGGTGTGTTCAGCAACAGACACACCACTCTTCAGCTTCAGGTTTATAAGCCTTCTCATTATCAAGGCTTTGTTCCGTGCGGTCTTGGACTGGTACATGCCCTCCAATTTCATCCATAGGGCATAGGCGTCCGTCTCTTGGGCAACATGGTGGAACACACTGTGGTCAATCCACTGTCTCATTTGACCGACAGTCTTCCGGTTGGTTTTTATCCAGTCCCCATCCTTGTCTCCATCTGGTTTAACCCCCTTTAGCGCTATAGGTCAAACAAGTCTCGACAATACAGGATGTCCTCCATCCGCGGCTTCCATATCGCATAATTAGAAGCGTTCAACCGAATCATCGGCCCTGAAACTGATGTGGATTCCTCCATTATCCAGAAAGTGATCTCTGTCTGAAACACAGGCTTTGCTATAAAGTCCGGACTGCTGAAAAAACTGCAAAATTTTGAACACTTATTTGCAAAATCTAATTGTACGGATGTGTCCAAAATATTCCAAATAGTTGGAAAACACTACTGGCTCACCCAAATCAAACCTCAAATGGCTTAGAACAAGCCAAAACAATTTTAACGGTTTAGATCGGCAGAATCTGGTGCGCCTGAGAAGCACCAGATTATTCCTCCGGTTCGGCTGACGTCAGCCTGACGTCAGCGGCTCGGTCAACGCTCTGACTCGGCTTGGTCAACGCGGCTCGGCTGGCAGCTGGGGGCTCGGCTCGGCTCGGATGACGTCAGCGATGACGTCGCCTGGTGCGCGCGCGTGTCTGCGCGTGACCTCACGCGTCTTCTTCCTCTGGCAGCGCGTGCGGCGCGTGGGCGCGCATGGAAACGGCGTCACTGGCGCGTGTGGCTTCGTCCGGTGTCCGTTTTCGACGCGGTTTTCACCTCTGTGCTCGTCTCGTCGAGTACTTCAATCTGGTGTGATCAAAAGTGGATTTCTACGACTTTGATTTCTGGGCTCGTTTTGGAACAACACTCTGTTTTTCCGAAAACGCACCATCTCGGCTCTGATACCACTTGTTGGGATCACAAGACACCCAGAAAATTATCTCACACATACAGAGAACACAGTATTTACGTGGTTCGGCCAAATGCCTACATCCACGGAGCAGAAAAATAGAATTTCACTATAATGGAGCAAAATTACAAACAGAGGAGGAGACTCTTCTCAACTCACAAAAAGCAAAGGCTGGTTGTTCAGAAATAAGCTCCGAGCAAGGAAAATTGAAGATATTGATGTGTCAAACTCTGAAGTTTTCTAGTTGCTCCCGTGTTCATGCAAGGAGTTGCCTGGTAGTGCCGAGCATCTCAGCAGGGGGTGCAGGACATCCAATCAGGGGGTGTCGAATATCTTGGTTGCGTAAGTTCAAGCATAGCAGGTGAAGACATCCGAGACAGAAGCGTGGAAGAGATCTGTGAGAGATGGGAGCAGAGGCTTTCTCCAAATCAGAGAGTGGTGTGAGTTGAGTTGAGGATGTAGGATTCCCTCCTCTTTTGTATCTCTGGTTATTATCTCTAGCTTTCAGGGGATGCAGAGTCTCAGTGAAGAGATGAAGACTATGTTGAATTTGGGCGTGACAAGATTAGTAGCAGTGTGTGCAGTAGATCACCTCACATGGGCTAAGGGGGTGATTGTTGAGAGGTCATCCCATGTGAGAGGGGTGATCCTCATGGTCAAAGAAGGTTAGCTTAGATGTCTTCAACAATGGCTACCTTCAACAAAGGCTGCCTTGGCTGCTGTCAACAATGGCTGCTTTGTTTGTCAACAAAGGCAGCTCATTGAAGAGCTTAGTTCTTCCTTTGTATCTATAAATAGAGATAAGAGGGAGAGGAGATAGAGCATCAGAAATCAGAAATCAGAAAATAGAGAGAGAGCTGTGAGTTGAGTGAGTTGAGAAGAGTCTCCTCCTCTGTTTGTAATTTTGCTCCATTATTGTTGAGAGGTCATCCCATGTGAAAGGGGTGATCCTCATGGTCAAAGAAGGTTGGCTTAGATGTCTTCAACAATGGCTGCCTTCAACAAAGGCTGCCTTGGCTGCTGTCAACAATGGCTGCTTGTTTTTTGTCAACAAAGGCAGCTCATTGAAGAGCTTAGTTCTTCCTTTGTATCTATAAATAGAGATAAGAGGGAGAGGAGATAGAGCATCAGAAATCAGAAATCAGAAAATAGAGAGAGAGCTGTGAGTTGAGTGAGTTGAGAAGAGTCTCCTCCTCTGTTTGTAATTTTGCTCCATTATAGTGAAATTCTCTTTTCTGCTCCGTGGATGTAGGCATTTGGTCGAACCACGTAAATATTGTGTTCTCTGTGTGTGTGAGATAATTTTCTAGGTGTCTTGTGATCCCAACAAGTGGTATCAGAGCCGAGGTGGTGCGTTTTCGAAAAACAGAGTGTTGTTCCAAAACGAGCCCAGAAATCAAAGTGGTAGAAATCTACTTTTGATCACACCAGATTGAAGTACTCGACGAGACGAGCACAGAGGTGAAAACCGCGTCGAAAACGGACACCGGACGAAGCCACACGCGCCGATGACGCCGTTCCCACGCGCGGTCACGCGCCGCACGCGCTTCCAGAGGAAGAAGATGCGTGAGGTCACGTGCAGACACGCGCCTTACGCGCGCGCACCAGGCGACGTCATCGCTGACGTCATCCGAGCCGAGCCGAGTCGCGAGCCGCCAGCCGAGCCGCGTTGACCAAGCCGAGTCAGAGCGTTGACCGAGCCGCAGACGTCAGGCTGACGTCAGCCGAACCGGAGGAATAATCTGGTGCTTCTCAGGCGCACCAGATTTTGCCGATCTGAACCGTTAAAATTGTTTTGGCTTGTTCTAAGCCATTTGAGGTCCGATTTGGGTGAGCCAGTAGTGTTTTCCAACTATTTGGAATATTTCGGACACATCCGTACGGTCAGATTTTGCAAATAAATGTTCAAAAAATTGCAGTTTTTATTTTGGCAATCCGAAGTGCTTTTTCGGCTAATTTGAGCAGTCCGGACTTTATAGCAAAGCCTGTGTTTCAGACAGAGATCACTTTCTGGATAATGGAGGAATCCACATCAGTTTCAGGGCCGATGATTCGGTTGAACGCTTCTAATTATGCGATATGGAAGCCGCGGATGGAGGACATCCTGTATTGTTGAGACTTGTTTGACCCTATAGCGCTAAAGGGGGTTAAACCAGATGGAGACAAGGATGGGGACTGGATAAAAACCAACCGGAAGATGTCGGTCAAATGAGACAGTGGATTGACCACAGTGTGTTCCACCATGTTGCCCAAGAGACGGACGCTTATGCCCTATGGATGAAATTGGAGGGCATGTACCAGTCCAAGACCGCACGGAACAAAGCCTTGATAATGAGAAGGCTTATAAACCTGAAGCTGAAGAGTGGTGTGTCTGTTGCTGAACACCAGTGAATTCCACAGCCTTGTGAACCAGCTTGCATCAATCAAAATGGAGTTGGAGGATGAGATGCAAGCATTATTATTACTCAGTTCCTTACCAGACAGCTGGGAGACGTTAGTGGTTTCTCTCAGTAATTCTGCACCGAAGGGAAGCTGACCATGGGGATGGTCACAGATGCCTTATTCAACGAGGAGGCAAGGAGAAGAGAGGGAGAGAGCAGTCTCATGCCCTTGTCACAGAAAGTAGAGGCAGAGATAGAGAAAGGGGCAGAGGTAGAGGAAGAAGTAAAAGCAGAGGCGTTCACAGTCCAGGCAAGGCAACACGAGGAGGTGTTTTTACTGTGATCAAGAGGATCACGTAATAAGAGATTGCCCAGAGAAAAAGGCGGACAGACAAGCCAAAGAGAAGGCTAAGGGACACGGAGGTCCCTCAACTACAGTAGTTGCAGTGAATTCCTCTGACGATGAAAAGGTGATGCTTACAGTCTCATCAGAGTTGGAGACACCCGGCTGGATTTTGGATTCAGGGTGTACGTTCCACATATGTCGGATAGGAAGCTTTTCTCCACTTACCGAAGAGTCAGCGGTAGCATTATCCGGATGGCCAACAACACAGTGAACAGAGTTGTCGGCATAGGACAGTGCGGTTCCTTACTAAGGATGGAAGAAAAGTAAGTTTATCTGAGGTCCGACATGTGCCAGGAGTACGGAGGAATCTAATCTCCCTGAGTCTGCTAGATCTAAAATGAAATTGTTTCTCATCTAGTGGCGGGGTTCTTCATGTACACAGAGGTGATAGAGAAATGTTGCAAGGCAAATTGTGCAACAAACTGTACAGACTGGAAGGAGAAGTTTTGACAAAGATGAGTGTTGTCAAACGCCAGTTGAAGGGTACAAAGAGAGAACATACGCAACCAAAGCGTATGACTGAGCAAGGCTTTCATCAAAAATGGCGAAAAAGGTGCACGGGAACGCAAGGAGGCAGTTCGAAGGTGCACAGATCTGAACCAGTGAAGCCAATCTTGAAGAAAGTTCAGAGCAAAGAAACCAAGTCTGTAGAGACTGTGCCAGTGAAGAAGAGAGTTTCTTTTGCTCCCGTGTTAGAGACATCTTGCAACCTCTCAAAAGATGCATGGAAGGAGGGATGCAATCTCAAGTCGCAAAGTGAGCTTTGCAATGCACTCCAATAAGGGGGTGCGAGCACTATGCACGGAGTTGCATAGTGGTAACTTGTACAGACCGGTGGGAGTTGTCTTGGCAGAAGGGCTAATTGTCAAACATCAGTACGGACGTACATGTGAGATAGAATCGAACATCAGGGATTGCAGCACAGACAACGAGCGTATGTGGAAACGCTAGGAGGTTGTTCAGAAGTGCAAAAAGCAATTGTGGAGATCACCCCATGTGTGAAAGGGGTGATCAACCTTGGTCAACAATGGCAACAATGGTAGGCAACCAAACCAAGTTGGCCACCAACCACCACACCAAACTAAGTTGGCCACCAACCACCAAAGAGTCAAAGAAGGTGGCTGCCCAAGGCTCTCCCTCACCTATAAATGGAGGTTGAGAGGAGAGGCAAAATAAGAGAGAGAGAGAGAGAAGTGAGAACCGTGAGAGAGAAAACCAAAGAGGGTGAGAGATGTGAGGCGGAAAGACCGTCTCTCTCGGTGTGAGCGAGGGAGACGGGAGAGTGGCTGAGTGAGGAGAGTGTGAGCTCCTCCTCTATTGTAATCTTTCTGTAATCTTCCCATTGGTATAGTGAAATCCGGTTACTCTCCCGTGGACGTAGGCTTTGAGGCCGAACCACGTTAAATATTGTGTCTCCTTGTGCATGGGTGTGTTTTTCTGCTTGCATTGATTTCTATAAGGTCTTGGGCGGGATCCCAGATCCCAACAAGTGGTATCAGAGCCTCGTCGGTGGTGTTTCGGAGCAAAAACAGTGGGTTCCTCGAAACTGTCCAGAAATCGGATTGCGCGAAATCAGGTTTTGAGCATACCAGGAGCAAGGACTCGACGAGAGGAGTCCAGAAATGCAAAGAACACAGCAAAAGGAGTCCGGACGCGCCGTCAGAAGGTGGCGCGTGAGCCCACTCTCAGGCACGCGCCTCACGCGCCGTTGGAGGATCTGGCGCGTCATCTCACGCGCGCCCACGCACCACACGCGCGCGCAGAGGAGGAAGACGAGTGGAGAGGCCGTGCGTGTCGGCCACGCGCCACGCCCACGCGCACGACAGGTCAGTGCGCCACGTCGGGCCATGTGGCACCACGTCAACAGAGAAGGGCCAGTCACCGGCCACGTCACCGGCCACGTGGCAGACATGTCATCGCCACGTGGCTGCCCAGGTCAGTGCCACGTCAGCATGTTGTGCCACGTCATCAGACACGTCAACACACGCAGGAGCAGTGATCCAGTGTGCCGCGGCTAAGGTGTTGCCGCGGATCTGAGGCGTACAAAATGTTTTGGCTAGATCTAAGCCATTTGGAGTCCGTTTTTGGTGATCCAATAGTGTTTTCTGACTATTTGGAGTATTCCGGACACATCCGTACGGTCAGATTTTGGAGACGGAGTTTCTGTAAAAGGAAGGCAGATTGAAGTGACGGACGGCATCAGGCGCAGTGGACGGAATATTCTGTTGGTACACGGAATATTCCCTGAACTTCTGAAAATTGCAATTTGGCCCAGAATTTTCAGAAAATTGTGGTGTGGCCCAACTTTTGGGGAGATTTTTCAGTGAGATCCCCAGAAGTGCAGCGAAGGTTGGTCCTAGCTAATCGGACCGCTCCGGACGCAACCGCGAGGTCAGAATGGTGAAATTCTGAACGGTTTTTTAAAGATTGTTAAAACATAGGAGTTTGTCATCTTTAATACTCGAAGGAAGGTTGCCGAATATTGTGGAACGCTGCGGATTCACTGAAGAGGTTAGAATGGACAGATTCTGACCAGATTGGACAACTAGATACAACTCGAGATAGATCATTGAAGACCAGAGGAGATCAGGCTTGATCAAATGGCAGATCGAGGGAGATCAGGATTGGTCAGGGGCGATCAGGAGAATTGCACATGATTATCTCAAGATCAACAATGTCTAGGAAAGTTCTGTCAAAAAGACACTGTCTAAGAAGACTGGTTCTTAAGTAGGACTGGTTGTGACCCCACCAGTCTTTCCTGGGAACTTTCCTGGTTGTTGAAGTGTTCGGAGGATCTGGTTCAATCAGAAGAGAAGACCATTCATCGACGGATAGATGATTTGGCAACAAGTACAGGCTCAAGGAAATACTGTGGCTGTTGGAGCTACTGTATACGAGTAGGTACTGATGGTATGTGGACGTGTAGAACAATAGTTGCAGAGGAGCATACTAAGCGCAGGAGCACAAATGCAGACGTGCAGCAGTGCAAGGGTACGCTAGAGTGTCGTACAGAGGCGTGAGAAGAGTATGTAGCAGTGTATACACCCCATTTTGACCAGCCCTAAGACTTGGGCGCTTTCTGTTGATTACCCGATGATGATAATTAGAATGTGTTTCTCACAGAATCCTCAACAAGAAAAATGGAATTTGAGCTTTAATCCCAACCTTTACACATTTTTTTGGCCAAATTATTTTAGACCTTAAAACCCTCTTTTCAAAATAATTTGTTTTTTTATTGTTTCTACGATGTTCTGAGACTCCCATTTCAATTAAAATATTACACTTTTCAGTAAACTGAGTAAGGACAGAGTGGAAATAAATAGAAGGGAGGTGAACTCTTTGAAAAAAATATTTAAAAACATCTTCTTTATAGGTTTGGATTTGAAGGAAATAGGAGGGATGAAAGAAAACTAGTTTAGGAAAATAATGAGCATCAAATCATTAAGAGGGAAATGAACAGTCTTCACTAAATTCGGCATATCTCTTTATATATTGAATTTAAATGTGAGGCCACCACCATTGGAAAGTAGACTTCTGGGGCTTCAATTTAGACCCAAGAACCACCTTAGAAACAAGTCCAAATAAGGGAGATATGCCTATTTGAAGTTGGGTTTAAAGCAGATTTTGTTGACCCAGCCCGAGACAGCCTTCACTAAATTAGGCATATCTCTTTGTACACTTGGAATTTAAATGTGAGGCACCACCATTGGAAAGTAGACTTCTGGGGCTTCAATTTAGACCCAAGAACCACCTAAAACCAAGTTCATATAAGGGAGATATGCCCATTTGAAGTTGGGCTTAAAAGCAGATTTTTGGACCTGGGCCCGAGAGAAATGAACAGTCTTCACTAAATTCGGCATATCTCTTTGTGTAACTTGGAATTTAAATATGAGGCCACCACCATTGGAAAGTAGACTTCTGGGGCTTCAATTTGGACCCAAGAACCGCCTAAAACCAAGTCCATATGGAGGAGATATGCCCATTTGAAGTTGGACTTAAAAGCAGATTTTGTTGACTCGGCCCAAAACAGCAGCAGCCCCGTTTTTCTTGGTTTTAGTTCGGTGGGACACCCCATTGAGCCATTTTTTGATCCATTCAAGTGCACCCACTCATCCTCCAACATCCCCACTCATCATCTACACATCCCACCATCTCCACTCATCATCCACTTTCATAATTACACTCCACCATCTACTTTCATGATCACATCCCATCATCCCCACTCACCATCCACTTCCATAATTACATCCCACCATCCCCACTCACCATCTACTTTCATAATCACATCCCACCATCTCAAGTCATAATCCATTTTCCTAAAGCAACCACACCATCACCATTCATCATTCACCTCCATTATACATGTCCCTCATTAACTCCACTTTGTCTTCCACCATTGCCTACTTGCATTGGCTATATAATGAGAGCTCTAGTCTTGAATTGAGAGGAGATTTTTGAAGAAGAGAAGGGTAGGGAGAGAATGCTAAAATTGTGTTAGAATTTGAGAGAAAAGAAGTCTTAAAAACAAGAGAGTTGTTTTGCCAAACTAGTGAAGTTACATAACCTCTTACATCTTGTCTCTCCTTGTCAAAAATCACTCAAAGCCTTAACCAAAGAGAGTATTCTTGCCAAGAAAAGAGTGATCATACACTTGTTCAAAACCGTTATTTTAAGCTCAAATTCCAAGCTTTTGAATTGAGGATTAAGATCATAATTCACAACCTTGAGGGTGATCAAGAGGAAGTTTGAAAATCAAGAAGTTCAATCCTTCTTTGCAAGGTGAATTTTCAATTCTTTCATTTTTCTTACATGTTTTATCTTATATTTATTTTCTTATTTTAGTTTCATATTACTTTTGTTGTAATCTTGCATATTCTACCCCTTATTTATTTTCTTATTTTAGTTTTGTAGTAGTTGTGTTATTTGTTTTCTTATTTTAGTTTCACATTAGTTTTGTTGTAATCTTGCATGTTCTATTTTCATATTATTTTTTTTTTTGTTTTAGGTCCATGTTAGTGTTATTGTAATCTTGCATATTCTATCCCATATTTATTTTATTGTTTTAGCTTTGTAATAGTTGTGTTGTGTTATTTGTTTTTTTGTTTTAGTTTCATAGTAGTTGTGTAGTAATCTTGCATTTCCTAGGTTAAAGTTATCCTCTTATATTAGTTTCATATTAGTTTTGTTTTAATCTTACATGTTCTACCTTATATTTGTTTTCTTAATTTAGGTTCATGTTAGTTTTGTTATAATTTTGCACTTTCTATTTTTGTTTCCTTATTGTAAGCTAACCGGTAGTGGTTAGTTGAGCCACCTACATATTTCTTGTTTGTTCCTTTTCTTGGTTTCGCAACAAGACAGGTTTTGCTCGCCTAGTTGGCCGACCGGCGTATTTGGCCGGTCGGTTAGCTTCCTTCTGACAAGATGCATAACCTCCCAATGTTGACCAATTTCCGCCAACAATTCCAAGGCACATGAAGCTTTTTCTTTCTATTTTTTATTTTGAGTGTTTTGCGAGGTTTTTTTTTATTTTTTTTATTTTGTTGTAATATTCTCCTCATCCCTCTGTAATTTGGTTTGTAATTATTTTTTCAAGTGTTGTAATAATTCCCCATCTCCGCTTCTTTCTATCCCATTCTTTTACTTGCTTTCCTTATTTGTACAAAAACATCATATTTATTTTTCATCATATTCATGCTTTGCATCCATGTTTCATGCATCTTGATTCGGCTAAGTTTGCATTTGTGGATTTAATCAATTCCTATGTGATTTATGTGCGCACCGTATGTTTTGAGATGATTCACATGTCATATTTTAGAAGCCGAATCTTTAGTTGCATCTCATGAGTGAATTGCATTAGGATTCTGTATATAAGATCATGCATATTTTACTAACTTTGTTTTTGTAGTTGTTCGAGGGACGTCGGTAAATCTGTGAGTTTTATGCTTTAGCATCTCATTTGTGTGTGTTTTTCTTACTATGTGTTAGTATCCTACCATGTGGCTATTTGCTTAAGTGATAAACTGTATGAATGCCTGTGGATGAAGGCTTGTTGCTTAGATTGGAATAATCAATAAATGTACGTTTTAAGCCCACTTTGCAGGAACAAATTCACAAACTTTAAGCCCACTTTGTCAAGTGGCAGATTCAAACCCTTTTCGAAAAACAAACATGAAATTGAATTGTTCCAATTTGAGCAAACTAGTCTATACTTGTATGCTTCACATAGTAAATTTTAGGATTTATTCAATAATCAGAACATGAACATATAAAGAAAATAAAAAGTCATATCATGGTTTAGTAGAGGCCGATCTTTTAATCGGGTGAGCGGGGGTGCTCATTATTGACCTTCCCCTCTCATACCTAAGGTTCCGAGCCAAGCATCATTGGTTACGACGAACAGGCCTTGGCACCGAGTCATGGGTTTCCTAATTTCCCAAAATATTAGGTGGCGACTCTGAGATCTGATGACGCAGTCCATTTTTGACAAAATTGCAATAAAATAGATTTTTCAATAAAAGTTGCCAAATTTGGACTCTCATCTACGTTTCACATTGCACTCGTGAAACTTGAGATCAAAGAGATCTCGGGAGTCCGAACTGTTTAACGCGCCGGGTACCCCCCGGGCATGTTACAAGCAGCGGTTGTTGAAAGTTCACAGGAACTTCCAGACAGAGAAATTAAGACAGATAAGACGCAAGGGTGCGCGCCAAGGAGTGGCAAGTTTTTTTTCTCTATGTGGTTTCTTGAGTTCCATGGCAGCAGAGGATAGAGTTGATGCGACTCTCAGGTGAGCTCGACGCAGGGAGACCAGAAGCCATGGTACGAGCACTATGCAAGAAAGTGCATAGCTGACGATGCCTTTGACAGATGGAGCTACTGTCAACCATCAATCTACTGGACAGCAAATCAGGAATTGCAAAGGCCAGACAACAAGCGTATGTGGAAACGCCAGGAGGTTGTTCAGAGTGCAGAGGGCAAAGGCTGATAGTTCAGAGAAAAGCTCCGAGCAAAGAAGACAGAGGAGTTGATGGGATACACAACGAGTTGTCTATTGCTCCAATGAACTGGTCCTGCGAGATAAGGCATGACAGTCAAAGGCATCCGAGCAAGGGGTACAGGACATCCAAGCAGGGAGTGTCAGATATCTTGGTTGCGCAAGTTCAAGCATAGTAGGTGAAGACATCCGAGACAGGAAGCATGGAAGAGATCTGTGGGAGATAGGAGCAGAGGCTCTCTCCCCAAATCAGAGAGTGGTGTGAGTTGAGTTGAGGATGTAGGATTCCCTCTCCTCTTGTATCTCTGCTGTATTATCTCTAGCTTCAGGGGGTGCAGCGTCTCAGTGAAGAGATGCAGACTATGTTGAATTTGGGCGCAACAAGATTAGCAGCAGTGTGTGCAGTGGATCACCTCACATGGTTTGAGGGGGTGATTTGTGGAGATCACCCCATGTGTGAAAGGGGTGATCAACCTTGGTCAACAATGGCAACAATGGTAGGCAACCAAACCAAGTTGGCCACCAACCACCACACCAACCAAGTTGGCCACCAACCACTAAAGTCAAAGAAGGTGGCCTGCCAAGCTCTCCCTCACCTATAATGGAGGTTGAGAGGAGAGGCAAAATGAGAGAGAGGAGAGAGAGAGAGAGAGAGAGAGAGAGAGAGAGAGAAAGTGAGAACCATGAGAGAGAAAACCAAAGAGGGTGAGAGATGTGAGGCGGAAGACCGTCTCTCTCGGTGTGAGCGAGAGAGACGGGAGAGGTGGCTGAGTGAGGAGAGTGTGAGCTCCTCCTCTATTGTAATCTTTCTGTAATCTTCCCATTGGTATAGTGAAATCCGGTTACTCTCCCTGGACGTAGGCTTTGAGGCCGAACCACGTTAAATATTGTGTCTCATTGTGCATGGGTGTGTTTTTCTGCTTGCATTGATTTCTATAAGGTCTTGGGCGGGATCCCAGATCCCAACAATCAAGGATTACAGCACAGACAACGAGCGTATATGGAAACGCTAGGAGGTTGTTCAGAAGGGCAGAAAACAAAGGCTGGTTGTTCAGAAATAATCTCCGAGCAAGGAAAATTGAGGGTGTTGATGTGTCAAACTCTGAAGTTTTCTAGTTGCTCCCGTGTTCATTATGCAAGGAGTTGCACGGTAATACAGGGTATCCCGAGCAGGGGGTGCAGGGCATCCAATCAGGGGGTGCTTGATACCTTGGCAGTCGGTTTTGTTGCGGATCACCTCACATGGGCTGAGGGGGTGATTGTTGAGAGGTCACCCCATGTGAAAGGGGTGATCCTCATAGTCAAAGAAGATGACATCTAGAAGAGAAGGAAGATTGATCTTCACGTTGTTGCTATTTATTGACTTTCACCATCCACCATTGTAGACTTTTGTGGTGGGTTGGTGTATCTCTCTCTCAATCTCTTTGTGTATAAATAGAGATGGGAGGGAGAGGAGATAGAGCATCAGAAATCAGAAATCAGAAAATAGAGAGAGAGCTGTGAGTTGAGTGAGTTGAGAAGAGTCTCCTCCTCTGTTTGTAATTTTGCTCCATTATAGTGAAATTCTGTTTTTCTGCTCCGTGGATGTAGGCATTTGGCCGAACCACGTAAATATTGTGTTCTCTGTGTGTGTGAGATAATTTTTCTGGGTGTATTGTGATCCCAACAAGTGGTATCAGAGCCGAGGTTGTGCGTTTTCGGAAAAAACAGAGTGTTGTTCCAAAACGAGCCCATAAATCAAAGTGGTAGAAATCCACTTTTGATCACATCAGATTGAAGTACTCGACGAGACGAGCACAGAGGTGAAAACCGAGTCGAAAACGGACACCGGACGAAGCGACACGCGCCACACGCGTCGGTGACGCCGTTCCCACGCGCGCCCACGCGCCGCACGCGCTGTCAGAGGAAGAAGACGCGTGAGGTCACGCGCAGACACGCGCCTCACGCGCGCGCACCAGGCGACGTCATCGCTGACGTCAGCCGAGCCGAGCCGAGCCGCGAGCCGCCAGCCGAGCCGCGTTGACCAAGCTGAGTCAGACCGTTGACCGAGCCGCTGACGTCAGGCTGACGTCAGCCGAACCGGAGGAATACTCTGGTGCTTCTCAGGCGCACCAGATTCTGCTGATCTGAACCGTTAAAATTGTTTTGGCTTGTTCTAAACCATTTGAGGTTTGATTTGGGTGAGCCAGTAGTGTTTTCCAACTATTTGGAATATTTCGGACACATCCGTACGGTCAGATTTTGCAAATAAGTGTTCAAAAATTTGCAGTTTTTATTTTGGCAATCCGAAGTGCTTTTCCGGCTAATTTGAGCAGTCCGGACTTTATAGCAAAGCCTGTGTGTCAGACAGAGATCACTTTCTGGATAATGGAGGAATCCACATCAGTTTCAGGGCCGATGATTCGGTTGAACGCTTCTAATTATGCGATATGGAAGCCGCGGATGGAGGACATCCTGTATTGTCGAGACTTGTTTGACCCTATAGCGCTAAAGGGGGTTAAACCAGATGGAGACAAGGATGGGGACTGGATAAAAACCAACCGGAAGACTGTCGGTCAAATGAGACAGTGGATTGACCACAGTGTGTTCCACCATGTTGCCCAAGAGACGGACGCCTATGCCCTATGGATGAAATTGGAGGGCATGTACCAGTCCAAGACCGCACGGAACAAAGCCTTGATAATGAGAAGACTTATAAACCTGAAGCTGAAGAGTGGTGTGTCTGTTGCTGAACACACCAGTGAATTCCACAGCCTTGTGAACCAGCTTGCATCAATCAAAATGGAGTTGGAGGATGAGATGCAAGCATTATTATTACTCAGTTCCTTACCAGACAGCTGGGAGACATTGGTGGTTTCTCTCAGTAATTCTGCACCCGAAGGGAAGCTGACCATGGGGATGGTCACAGATGCCTTATTCAACGAGGAAGCAAGGAAGAGAGAGATGGGAGGAGAGCAGTCCCATGCCCTTGTCACAGAAAGTAGAGGCAGAGATAGAGAAAGGGGCAGAGGTAGAGGAAGAAGTAAAAGCAGAGGGCGTTCACAGTCCAGACAGGGAAACACGAGGAGGTGTTTTTACTGTGATCAAGAGGATCACGTAATTAGAGATTGCCCAGAGAAAAAGGCAGACAGACAAGCCAAAGAGAAGGCTAAGGGACACGGAGGTCCCTCAACTACAGCAGTTGCAGTGAATTCCTCTGACGATGAAGAGGTGTTGCTTACAGTCTCGTCAGAGTTGGAGACACCCGGCTGGATTTTAGATTCAGGGTGTACGTTCCACATATGTGCGGATAGGAAGCTTTTCTCCACTTACCGAAGAGTCAGCGGTAGCATTATCCGGATGGCCAACAACACAGTGAACAGAGTTGTCGGCATAGGGACAGTGCGGTTCCTTACTAAGGATGGAAGAAAAGTAATTTTATCTGAGGTCCGACATGTGCCAGGAGTACGGAGGAATCTAATCTCCCTGAGTATGCTAGATCTAAAAGGAAATTGTTTCTCATCTAGTGGGGGGTTCTTCATGTACACAGAGGTGATAGAGAAATGTTGCAAGGCAAATTGTGCAACAAACTGTACAGACTGGAATGAGAAGTTTTGACAAAGATGAGTGTTGTCAAATGCCAGTTGAAGAGTACAAAGAGAGAACATACGCAACCAAAGCGTATGACTGAGCAAGGCTTTCAGCAAGAATGGCGAAAAAGGTGCACGGGAACGCAATGAGGCAGTTCGAAGGTGCACAGATCTGAGCCAGTGAAGCCAATCTTGAAGAAAGTTCAGAGCAAAGAAACCAAGTCAATAGAGTCTGTGCCAGTGAAGAAAAGAGTTTCTTTTGCTCCCGTGTTAGAGACATTTTGCAACCTCTCAAAAGATGCATGGAAGGGAGGGATGCAATCTCGAGTCGCAAAGTGAGCTTTGCAATGCACTCCAATAAGGGGGTGCGCGCACTATGCACGGAGTTGCATAGTGGTAACTTGTACAGACCGGTGGGAGTTGTCTTGGCAGAAGGGCTAACTGTCAAACATCAGTACGGACGTACAAGTGAGATAGAACCGAACATCAGGGATTGCAGCACAGACAACGAGCGTATGTGGAAACGCTAGGAGGTTGTTCAGAAGTGCAGAAAACAAAGGCTGGTTGTTCAGAAATAAGCTCCGAGCAAGGAAAATTGAGGGTGTTGATGTGTCAAACTCTGAAGTTTTCTAGGTGCTCCCGTGTTCATCATGCAAGGAGTTGCACGGTAATACAGGGTATCCCGAGCAGGGGGTGCAGGGCATCCAATCAGGGGGTGCTTGATACCTTGGCAGTCGGTTTTGTTGCGGATCACCTCACATGGGCTGAGGGGGTGATTGTTGAGAGGTCACCCCATGTGAAAGGGGTGATCCTCATGGTCAAAGAAGATGGCTTCTAGAAGGAGAGAGTCAAGCATGGCAGGCCACCAAGTCATGGAAGACGGCCACCGACGGAAGATCAATGAGCTGGCCATGGGTTGGCCAGCCAGCTCTCATCTAACCTTTCATGTATAAATAGAGATGGGAGGGAGAGGAGATAGAGCATCAGAAATCAGAAAATAGAGAGAGAGCTGTGAGTTGAGTGAGTTGAGAAGAGTCTCCTCCTCTGTTTGTAATTTTGCTCCATTATAGTGAAATTCTGTTTTTCTGCTCCGTGGATGTAGGCATTTGGCCGAACCACGTAAATACTATGTTCTCTGTGTGTGTGAGATAATTTTCTGGATGTCTTGTGATCCCAACATTCCTGAGTTAAATGCTTAGGTTCTCGGCCACAGAAGAGATTCAACACAAAATAATACAACCCACAACAAGCATTAACCCAAACAAAAGAACAAGAAAGGTTAGGTCTTTACTCGGACAGCTACATATGTCACAACACAAAATAATACAATCCACAACAAGCATTAACCCAAACAAAAGAACAAGAAAGGTTAGGTCTTTACTCGGACAGCTACATATGTCACATCAGATATTTTTTATTATTATTAAATTTATTCAATTTTAGCCATCAACTGTGCCACATGTAACATTTAAAGAAAAACATATCTATTTTATTACACAGATTTTTTTGTACTCGTTAGATTTTCAATCTAAACCCTCAACTATGTTCTCTAAAAATTGATTTGCTTTATTATATGGAAATCCCTTCGGTACACACTTCCTACAAAGTGTGTATCTTAGCACATTATTACGCATTTTGCTTGTATGTGTTATATATTTTTGTGGCAAATATTACATAATTTTTTGATAGATAAACACAAATTTGTGGTTCAAAGTCAAGCATTGTTGTTTAATGTCATGCAATTTTGAGGTTAAAAAATGTTTTGATGAAAAAATGTGTAAACATTATCACAAAATACGTAATTTAATTTCTAAATCACAAATTATTATAACTCTATTAAAATAATCCTTTTCAATTGTCAAAAATATTCCTTTTCTTCTTATCTAATGCTATATATTCCATCCTAATCAAATATAATACAAGTAGTTTCATATTATATTTAACCTCATCCCTCAGCTTATGTATTACTAGTTCCAACCTTAATCCTATGGTATTACCAATCCTAAACTGTGTTAAAAAAATCTATACCAATTATCTAACATGGCTTATGATATCAAAATAATATTAATCCAATACATTTTTCACAAATTTGGACATACTTTCACACACACATACATATATTTTAGAGGATGTTATTGAGATAATGCATTTCTGGTACTTAGATTAGGTCACACCAATTCTAATATTTGACTTCATATCTATAACTATTATATAAAAGAACTAAAATGTTATGTGAATCTAATACTAACGAATTTCATAATTCTCTCTATTACAATCACTGAAATTTGTAAGCCCTTGTTGTTGCCCTAGTTTTAAAAACCGGCCGATACGTATCGAAAAAATAGGGCACTGCGACAGATACAAGCCAGCATACTGCTGAGATTCGCAGGAGAATCGGCCGAGTCCTGGTACGCATTGGTCTTGTAACTATTACACAAGCCGTTACACAAGTCACGGCAGGCCGATACTCATCGGTTCGGATCGGTACGGGGAAAGAAAAAACTAAAAAAGCTATGAAATGATTTTTAAAATTTCACCTCCGCAACACTCGCTTCCTGATATGTACCAATCGATACTACCGATAGCGATACTCCGCGATTGATACTATTATGTTATCCGATATCGTGATTTAGAACCATGGTTGTTGCTATTTATTATGGCTCATGTCTTTCTATCCTTTTACAACCTATACACCTATTTTTGTGTTTGCAACTTTGTCCATGAAGAGATGAGGTGTCTATGCATTATAACCAAGCGAATAATGAGCGGCCACCTTTCCTTACTATTCAGAATTGTTCTATGTTGCTTAAAAAGCCATCGCAGCAGTTGTACATCCGCTGAAATCAACATCCTCCTAATCCATGACTTTGAACCCATGGTCAGTTAATAATGCTTCTTTCGATGACAACCTTTTGTGATTATTTTTGTTACTACCTATTACATGGATTTTTGGAAAGTTAGAATCTGTACAGATTATGTATGAAAACACAATTGTTGATGCTCTTTCAAACTCCTGATTTTGATCATCAATTGCTGAACTAATTGTAGGTGGGAGATTTTGGCCTAGCAAGGTGGCAAGTAGATGGACAATCAGCTGATGAGACACATATCATTGGTGCATTCGGGTATTAACTTATCTATCTCATGATGAGAGATCATTCTTGTTCAAACATTAAACCTTTTGTTTGGAAACTATAAAAGACTTTCAGAATATATATTATATTCAAGATTTTAATTGATTCCCCCACCCCTCTCCCTCTATTTATTTAGTTGAAATATTTGTTGCAGCTTCCTTCTGTTAATTTCCGTTTGTGAAGTTTTGAATTGTTACAATTTCTTAGTTTTTGTTGACAACATAATTGGCACTTGTCTAAGAAGTAAGAACATGTGACACAACACGGATACACAAATGTTCAAAAAATATAACATACGACATGAGAGGACACGTGCAAAATATATAATTTTATATATTTATTATATGTCAAATATTTATTCTTATCAAATTCATCTATTTGGGTATGTTATTATAGTGGGAAACATAAATGGACACCATGTGTCCCCAGTCCGAAGTGTGTCCTTGTCCGAGCAACCATAATAATTCCCTGTTTTTGGCATCTACTTGTAGTATATATTGAGTTGACTGCTATTTGACAACCATTGTTTTATAGGTACCTGGCTTCTGAATATACACAAATGGGTTGAAGTCTATTTTTATAATTAAATTATCATTCTCATTTAAGATATTGAATAGTTTGCAAGTGCACTAGCCACAAAAGAATATCTTTGTTGTTGGCCACTTTTCTTTTGAAAGTTAGGCATAATTTTACTTGTAACTTTTTTAATGAGATAATTTCGTTACATTCTTTAAGCCTCTACATCATGATATGGTTTTATGCTTAATTTTCTATACTTAAATGTTTATTTGTCACTTAGAAATTGAGATAAGTTGTTTTGATTGTAAAGTTAGGTTAATGAATTAAGGAAATTTACGATAGTTAAAGTGTATGTTAGAAATCAATTTTAGCCATTAAACTTGAGATAACTTTAATGAAAATTGTTCTATGTACTTAATCATATTTTTTTATCTCCTCTTTTCACTTCAAGACACAAGTGCGTCTATCTCATATGTATTTATGAATATAAATCTCATTACTTTGTGTTTAGAAGTGAAAAAATGAAATACAAAATAAAATTATATATAACATTGTTTTTTTATTATAAAACATTATGATACAATAATGTGCTAAAATGACACAATCAACATTGCCACCACCCCACGCACGAAGCGGGGGGAGGGGGGTCATCTAGTAATAGATAATAGAAGATTAGATTAGTAGAATTTTTAATTGGGCCAAGTTGAGCTAAGTCTAGAAATACTGAAATTTAGCCCAAAGTATGAATCCCTTGGCCCAAAACACAGCCCACATTGTCATTCGGGCTTATGATGACTATGCTGTTAACTTAAAAGATTGAGTCTTATCTTCTAAAAAAAGGGTTGCAATAATGCATCACTTTTTCTTCTCCTTTTATTGCGTTTTGAAAATACAATTATTCTCAAGACAGTGAAAGGAATCCAGATTTTCCGTAGTGCATTGCTTGTAATGCCATAAAATGACATCATGTTGGGAGGAAGGGAAAAAGGAAAGAAGCAAGTTCTTTCTTCTTTTCCTTCTTCATTTTTTTTTTAATTTTTAAATTCATTTATTTTCAAAGTTTTACCACAAAAACGACATTGTTTTGAGGCACTATAGGGTACAATACATACAATACACTATAGATGATCTAGGTTCCAATAGAAGGTAATGTTCTTCATAGAAGTGGTTGTCATTTTATTATTGATTCTAATATCCAAAAAATGAGCAATACATATTATCTAATTAGCTCAAAACTGTGGATTTCACATCTAAAAATTGTACTGACCCATTTAAACTTGTGGACTCCATAATTTTAAATAAATCAAAATAGATAAGTTGGTAAACAAAATCAAACTCCAATACTCACCATGTAAGCAAGCAAACATGTTCATAAAAACTTGAGAGGCATCGTCTAACCAATAGTAATTCTGTGAGAGGCATCTACTAATCAATAGTCCATTGCCCTATTTCCTCTCCTTTGAAGTTTGTGTAAAATATAGCATTGCCCCTTTTGCTAACAACGGTTCAAATTCTAGTAAACTTTCGCCTTAAATGAGTGATACATCAGTTGACTACCCTTATAGCATATTTGTTTGGACGGATTGGATAAGGGAGATTATAATTTATCGAACTGTTAGTCTGTGATACATTGTTCTCAGATTACTTGGTTGGACTGGATTTGTATTTTATGTTTGTTTAGTCATGGGTTTAAATGTTTGGATTGAACTATTTATAGTGAATCCAATGTTTGGTTAGATGGATTAAACAATGATAAATGTTCAAAAGACTATTTTACCTTTATAATTTATAATTTATAATTTATAATTTATAATTTATAATTTATAATTTATAATTTATAATTTAACAACACTAAAAAAATTTAATTTATAGGGCCATAATTTTTAATTTATTATTTTCAAATAAATTAAATTTATAATTTATAATTTATATTTTTTATTTAATATATAATTTTAAATTAACAGCACTAAAAATAATTTTATTTAATATATAAATTTAATTTTTTAACAACACTAAAAAAATTTAATTTATAAGGCCATAATTTTTAATCTATTATTTTTAATTAAATTTAATTTATAATTTATAATTTATATTTTTTATTTAATATATAATTTTAAATTAACAACACTAAAAAAATAATTTATAAATGTTCAAAAGATTATTTTACCATTTTCTAATTATTTATTAAGTAATAGCATGAGGGTAAAATGGACATTTCACATATTAGTCCCATAGGATACCAATCCCATGGAAATAATCTGACCCCCCTAGGATACAATAATTCCTCATATGAGGGACTAATAGTCTGGAGGGATTATTAATCCGGAGCAAAAAAATTGAATCAAACAACGGACTATTAGTTTGGATGGACTAATAATCCAATCCCATGGCCCAATCCTTCAAAACAAACACCACCTTAGAGGCATTTTCACACCAAGTGTTGCTAAACACCTCCATCATATTTATTAGAATTTTTCTACTTTTTTAGACCTCCATCTATTAAGATTGATCTACATCATTTTTTTTTTAAACCTACTATAATCCCAATCGTATCTCTCATTCTTTGAATCCCCACCACTGCCATTCCCTTTCTCCAACAGCACTTTTCTCGTCACCCTTACCTCCGACAATTCATTCTTCGCCTCCATCTACGACATCCCCTTCTCGCTATTCATCTACCTAACAGTCCATTCTTAGCTACCTCCGTACCTCTTTGCTAATCCCAACCTTTCAAAACCCTTTTACTAGCCTTTAGCCCCCTCTTCATTCTTATGTCATTGGCCAATGTGGTAAAGTGGTTTGGAAATCCTCTTAGATTCAGTTAGACGCTCTTGATCCTTTGATTGCTACCTGAAAAAGGGATAAACACTCCGGTCAAGGGTATCAGAATTAGCATTCTGACGGACAAGCCAGTACCCTCTCCAATTTACTTCTATCTCAAGTTATCTTGTTTACTTTTACATACCTCTCTTTGGCTGACGCTCCTCCTTTTTATATTGCTCTCTAAGGGCCCACCTTCCTATCATCACCTTTCACCATCATATTTGGGACCCCCACGTACGTCAGAAGCTTTTTGGCATACTCGGCCCGCGGACTGGATTCTACTCGGCCTTGTTCTTGTTCAGATGGGTTTGGTCATGCCGAGTTAGCCTTACCAGCATTCTCGGCGTCCTATTTGAACCTCTTCTGAGCGCACATTTATTCGGCTCCCACAATTGCCCCCCAAACATCCGAATAACATATTTACTTGGCGTGTTTGGTTTCTCGGCCAATCAAAACAAAAACCCTCGAAAGACATATGGCGGTTACACTCTTATTCGTACTGATTCATCAGAGCCGTTAGAGCAGACGTGCTACTTGAATCATTACAGCTTCCCGTCCCTTCGTATTTGACATTCATTTAATGCATTTTGAAATCTATACCTTCGTATACTTTTGAATTCAAAGGCTACTGACATTCTTTAAGCCCGTGTACTCTTGAATTGAAAGGTTATTGACATCTTTTGAGCATCCTTCATATCATCCTCCTTCCAGACCTCTGCAACCCCGCTTCTTACTATTCGTCTCCTTCCTCATCCTGTAAGTCCCCTCTCTCTTCTCATTCTATTCTTCATTCCAGTTTCCCTACACGTCTTGCTTTTGTTTTTTGTACACGTTGTTTTCATTTTATCTCGAATGGCGAAGCATTTGAAAGCTCTTCTTTTTGAGGATCGAGTTGCAGCCTTCCGTCATCACTTTTCAATTCCAGATGACGTTCACCTATCCCTCATTTCAGACAATGTAGTGGACATGGAGAGGGCTGACACAAGCACCATTAACTTTCCTCTTTTGGCAATTGCAGAGGGTGGAGTTCGATTCCCCCTCCATCTTCTGCTTAGAACAGTCCTGCGCTACTTGGGATTAATTCCCTCCCAGCCAAACGTGAACTTTTACCGTATTATCATAGGTATAATGGAATTAAATCGCCGACTGGGCCTTAACCTAGGAATCCTAACTATTCGGCATTGCTACAGCATGGCGAAATTAACCGGTCGGCAAGGCTGTTACTTTTTAAGAGCCAAGGACATTGGGAATTCGGCGAAGGTTGATGATGTCAAAAAGGTTGATGATGTCATGGTAACCATGCTCGCCAGCTCTGGCAAAAAGGTTGATGATGTCATGGTCACCGTCCGAGGTAATTGGGAATTTAGCGAAGGAGAAGATCACCAAGACCCAATACCAAGGCAAAAGGGCGAACTAGGTGACTGGCTAAAATTGCTAACATATCTTAAAATAAACTGTTTATTCGGCTTAAATACTATGCTGATCATTTGTGTTTCTTGTAGGCAACGATTTGAAAAGAGCATTGTCATCCGTAGACGAAGCCGCTTTGGAGCAGGTTAAGACAGTCCTCAATTACAAAGGATGTGCAAACCTCCAAGGACAAGGTCGTGCAGCCCATGTTTTGCTGAGATACGACCCAACTTACTCCACTTTTTCGGCCGCAGATAATATCCCTGTGCCGACACACGAACGGCAGCTTACTGCGCTTATCTTCCCTAGCTACAAAAGTCTAAGGGATATTGGCATCGAAGGTTCTGACGCTAGTGAGGAGATCGGTGAAGACGCATAATCGGAGGGTCGTGCAGGGGACCAGGAGTTGAATAGAGAAATCGACTTGGCGTTTGAGCATATCGACCCATACCATTGCACTGATCTCCCTTCTACTTCTGGCCGAGTAGACTCATCTGCACCAGAGGACGATATCTTTACCGACTTAGAAAATCTGCTTGGGGCCGAATCCAAAGCTAAAGAGATGGGTGGAGAATCACTTGCCCAGTTTCCCAAGCAACCAAATGCGGAGAAGATAGCAGCCAGGAGGCAAGCCGGTGGATCTGAGGGGCCAAATAGCGTCAACTCGTGAGGTGCGTCAAGAAGAAATGGCCCGTGAAACAACTTTGACCGAGTTTATTCCTGAACAAAATCAGCCTAAAGTCTAGGAGCCGATCTCATAGGACAGAAGCGACCTGCCAAGACTGTGATCGATTTAGTAGAGGCGCCGATTGAGAAACGGCCAAGAGTGGATACGTTGCCCGTCGAAGATGATTTGGCCGAGGCATTCGTCATCCAACCAAGGATGAAGAATGTGTCGGTGCTCACCAGTGGGTCAGTGATCAAAGATCCCGCCGTGGCCCTGAGTGTAGCTTTAGCCCTCTCTTTGCCTTCAGACCCAGCGACTTTCCGTGCTGAACCGGATGTCATCTCAATTGCCTTGGCAGCACAGTCGGCCATTTTGGTAAGTTAAAACACCTTAACTTTCCAAACAACTTAAATACTTTTTCCTATTCAAACTAATTTCATTGCTTTTCCAGACGATGGGAAGGATCGCAGAGATTGGTCGTCGTCACTACGACGTCGTAGAGCGATTCGGCGTCCTTAAGTGTTAGTTGGAGGAAGAGAAGGGCAAGTCCATTGCTACAATCGTCGATCTTTCGGTAGCAACTACAAAATCTGAAGAAGAGTAGGCAAGGGTAGTTGCTGCTCAAGAGAAAGCTGAACACATCGATTTGCTTCGCAGAGCCGCCAAAGAGAGAGCAAACTTCATAAACGGATCTCTAAAGTCGACTCAAGAATAAGTCCTCCAGCTGAAGGCTGATCTTGAAGCTGAGAAGAAGCCGAGGGAGCTCGCTGAGGCAGACGCAGCCAAAGCCTTTGATGCCGGCCATCTGAAGGCCAAGGAGTTGTACACTGATGAAGCCTTGAGGTTCGAGAATCGAGGCTTTAAGCATGGATGGCTGAAAGCTTTGGTGGCCATTAAGGTGACTCTCGATCAACCGATTCCTTACGAACAATTAGAAGTCGAATCGCTGGAATCGGATCCAGAGGATTTGGACTAATGATCGGCGGTTTTGTAATGGATATTCAGCCATTATTTGTTTTTGTTAGCTTTGTTTTGCAAGCTTTTATTAGTTTTTGTTAGCACTTTATTTTAGATGTAGGCCATTTTCATGTATAAAGTGGATGTATTCATACAGTTTATTAATGAAAATGTCCATTTTGTTAATGAATGTTAATCATTAAGTACTGAAAAACAAAAATATGCCATATCAATTGAGATCATGACCTTTACATCTTAATTCGGAAAAATGCTTGAAGATAAGCCGAATATATTAATGATAATCGCCGAATATATGGACAAAACGTTCATAGGATTAGGTGGGGCATTGTCTTTATTGGGCAAAATGCTTGAAGATAAGCTGAATATATTAATAAATTTGCCCTTGCCCCAGCTGATCACTGAGCATTACCAGCGAATGTATGGACGTTCATGGGATCAGGTGGGGCATTGTCTTTATTCGGCAAAATGTTTGAAGATAAGCCGAATAGATTAATAAATCTACCCTTGCCCCAGCTGATCACTGAGCATAGCCGCCGAATGTATAGATGAAGTGTTCATGGGGTCAGGTGGGGCATTGTCTTTATTCGGCAAAATGCTTGAAGATAAGCCGAATAGATTAATAAATCTGCCCTTACCCCAGTTGATCACTGAGTATAACCGCTGAATGATGTATGGACGAAATGTTCATGGGATTAGGTGGGGCATTGTCTTTATTCGACAAAATGCTTGAAGATAAGTTGAATAGATTAATAAATCTGCTCTTGCCCTAGCTGATCACTGAGCATAACCGCCGAATGTATGAACGAAACATTCATGGAATCAGGTGGGGCATTGTCTTTATTCGGCAAAATTCTTGACGGTCGCTTCGTAAATGCTGCATCCGTAATTAATAAGCAGGAAGGGCCAGACGCGCGTGGGGCCTGTGCTGTCGTTAAATATATTATGCTCAAATTCAATAGAGTGTGAGAGGGAAAAGAGCACTGCGTCGACCTGAGGAGATTCGTATATCAAGAAAAGTATTCTTTAATAGTAGAGGGGAAGGCAGGATGCTAGTTGAATTGGATTTACAAATGAACCGATAGGCTGGTGGCGAACCCGCATAAACGGGTAATAGGACGTCGAAGGAGCGTGAGAGGTGTCACTCCCCCCGTCGTCAAATTAGGTCTCTAAGAGGGGGCGGGGTAGGAAAGTCACCGAGAAGGGAGAGGCAACAACAAGGGAGCTCCAGGATTGGGAGTGCACATGTCCGTTGAGTTTTTCAGTTTTCATTGGGAATAAACCGATGACCAAAGCAGACTTAATTATCCACGATCTGAATGTGGCAGTAGAGTTCACTTGACAAATTTTTCCGTCCGAAGTCCAACAATCAATGGTCAGTTGGCTTGATTACGAAATTTTTTAAGAAGGCGTCCATGAAGCGATTAAAGGACTATACACCTCTTATAAGATCGGCATGCGCCTTCGTGCCACGTGAAGAGAGATAGAACAGAAAGACGCCCGCATTCGGAGCTTGGAACACCACGCAGAGAAGGCCGAGAACAAGCTGAGAAATGCCAAGGCTTCCGAGACGCAGTCGGCGGGTCAAACGAACCCGATTGTGACGGATAGAGTAAACCAGCACCTGCTTGATCATGACATAGTTGATTGAGATATGACAAGCATGTTCGCAAGAGAGGCGATAAGAATGAGGGCCTACGAATAAGGCTTTTTTGACGGTCGAAAGATTGGCATTGAGAAGACCTGGGAGAAGTTAGCTGATGATGTTTGCCGATGCAAAAATCGTGGATTTAAGCACAGATGGATTAAGGCTCTGCAAGCCGTGGGTGTTGATTCGGCGTCGTCATTATACCAAAGTTATAAGGTCCCCTTCGAGGCTATGAAGCCGAGAAAAATGAAAACGAAGAAGAAGGTGCCGAATAGGAGAAGGTCTAGATAATCAGACATTGTATTTCTTAGTCTTTTAGTACCCATGTGTTTGTATAAATTGTAACGAATAAATATCCTATGTACTTGTTTGTTTGATATTTTAGTTGTCCCTACTGGAAATATGTATTGTGGTCCTATTATCTTTATTGTTTTTCTATTGACCGTCGTAGTTTAATTACTAACTTTCACCGACTTAGGCAACGGCGATCTAATAACCCTTCGTTGAGCGTCCCAAATGTGGTGCCGATTGTGAACATGCACGAAGAGCGCTCTGAATCTGGAGTCTTATTTGTGGCCAATTGGGATGTCGACGAAGGGCGCTTTGAATTCGGAGGCTTATTAGGCCCAAACATGAACATGCACGAAGGGCGCTTCGAATTCGAAGTCTTTGTATTGGCCAATCGCGATATCCACGAAGAGTGCTCCGAATTCGAAGGCTTATTCGGCCTAAACGTGAACATGCACGAAGGGCGCTCCGAATTCAGAGTCTTTGTATTGGCCAATCGTGATATCCACAAAGGGCGCTCCGAATTTGGAGACTTATTCGGCCCAAACGTGAACATGCACGAAAGGCGCTCCGAATTTGGAGTCTTTGTATTGGCCAATTGTGATATCCATGAAGGGCACTCCGCATTCAGAGGCTTATTCGGCCTAAACGTGAACGTGCACGAAGGGTGCTCCGAATTCGGAGTTTTATTTATGGCCAATCGTGATATCTACGAAGGGCGCTCCGAATTTATAGGCTTTTTCATTATTCAACCATTTTTAACTAGACGGCTATAAAAAAGGCATACTGCATTGCGGAGTACGTAGACGTATACATGTTAGTATAATAGCAAAATTAAAAAACGAACTAGCATGACATACAAGTTGGCTTAATGATAAAATTTACGCAAATGGGTCGAATTCCAAGGGCATGGGAAACTTCTGCCAGCCATGTCTGAAAGCCGATACGCCCCCGTTCTGGTAATCGAATCAATTTGATAAGGATTGTCCTAGTTGGGGCCTAATTTACCGTTTGCCAGATTCTTAGTAACAAGAAGCACTTTCTTGAGGACCAGTTCTCCAGGTGTATAACGACGCAACTGCACGCGCTGGTTATATGACTTGGTGAGCTACTGTTGATACCGCACCATGCATGCAAGAGCACGACTTCGGCATTCTTCAATCAAAGTTAGATCTAAGGCCAATATCATGTCATTACGCCCCATGTCAAAAACCTTGGATTTCAGTGTGGACAGGTCGATTTTAAGAAGGATAATAGCATGTGTCCCAAAGCACAAAGCGAACGGCGTTTCTCTAGTAGACTGCCTCGGAGTGGTGCGATGAACCCACAACACACTGGGTAATTCTTCAACCTATCTGCCTTTGGCCTTTTCCAATCGTTTCTTGATGCCATCTAGGATCACTTTATTAGAGGCCTCAACCTGACCGTTGCTTTGCGGGTATGCCGACGAGGAAAAGTAGGGTTAAATACCATATTGTGGGGGCCGAATATTGGGACACGTAAAGGGGCCGAATAGATGGACCTGAAGAGTCGAAATTCATATATTGCATTCGGTACCATCTTATACATGCATATCCAGTACCCTTTTCGGCCGAATAACCAGTTGAGTAAGGGGCCGAGTGAAGAGCAGTTTGCAACGAAAGGAGCCGAGTAAATAGTTATACGACGAATTGAGGGTGGGCCCAGCCCTGAAGCCCAAGAAAGAAAAAGATATAAATAGAAGACACTACGCCAAAACAGGGCATTAACGGCGGTTTTTTTAATGGCGGTAACGAAAACCGCCGTTAAAGGTACTATTAATGGCGGTAACGAAAACCGCCACTAAAAGTGTCTTTAACGACGGTAACGAAACCCACTTTTAACGGCGGTAATGAAACCGCCGTTAATGCCCACTTTTAACGGCGGTAACAAAACCGCCGCTAATGCCCAACCATTACCGCCGTTAATGACGGCGGTCTTTGCCGGCAGAGCTCCGGCGAAACTCCGACGAGTTCCAGCAAAACCATCTACAATAAAGTAAAAGTAGTGTTTAAATATTTATTTAGGGAATATATTTCATGAAGAGTGGCTGTGGCAGAGTGGTTGGTGTGGGTGGATGAGAGGTCTTGGGTTCAAAACTTGGGGAGTGTAAGAAGAAAGAATTATTTTTTGAAAAATTTGAACCTAATTACGGCGGTAAAAAACCGCCGTTTTTGGTCCTATATTACCGCCGTTTTTGGTCGACTTTTAACGACGGTAATTTGCCTTTTTACGACGGTTTCACTTTTTCCGACACGCGCATAAACGGCGGTAATGAAACCGCCGTTAATACCGCCGTTAAAGGCTTTAACGGCGGTTTTACAGCCTTTAACGGCGGTAAAAAACCGCCGCTAAAGCCCAATTTTGGCGTAGTGACATCATCCAGAGAGAGGCAGGTGAGAACGAGTGTGCTTAACTTAAGATACAAGCAATCTAGAGAGTATACATTGACATATCCGTTGGAGTGCTAATCCCGGCACCCCCGACCGGAGTGTTAATTCTTTTTCAGGTTTCTGGCTGAGGATCTCGAGCGTTCCATTGGATCCAAAGAGTATTTCCAAACCACTTCCCCACAATTGGCGTCGTCTGTGGGAATACTCAACTACATCCATGGCGGGCGTAACGGAAGATCCTCTAATAGTCGTTGACGAAACCAACCAGAGAGATGACCTCACTCCACCGAACATGCTGGGATTGGAGAACATTACCGCGAGACGCGTCTTGAACTTCAACTCCGTCGCCCATACCTCACCCTCAACTTCAGCATATGAGACAATGCAAGCGATCATGGAACAGGCGAAACAAAATGAACAGAGGTTAGAAAACATGATTGCTGAGAACGAGCGCCTCCGGCAGGATTTGTCCTTGGAAGTGGCAAAGTCTAAACAAGTCACGCGCCAAGATCTGGGACGACCTTTGAGAGCGGATGGTCGAAAACCTCGAGTTCAGAGACAAGATAGTGACAGTGACTCTGACTCATTATCCCCGGAGCCCAAAAAGAAGGGACGACTCGAAACTACCAGTTCCTCTGAAGAGAGTCCACGTGTAAGGCATAAGCGAAGACACAATGGTTCAGACGAAGAAGACCAGCACGATCCCTTTGTGCGACGTATCGCAAAGGCAGTACTACCCAAGAAGTTCAAGGCCTTGTCGTTCACCCTGTACGACGGGAAATCAGACCCCACTGATCATATCCGTCATTATAAGCAAGCCATGACGCTGCATGCAGATGACGAGGCTCTCATGTGTAGAATATTTCCAAGCAGTTTGGGACCATTGGCCATCAGATGGTATTATAAGTTGGAGCCGGCGTCGATTAAGAGTTTTCATCAATTACAGAAATCCTTCAGGGCAAGATTCATCACCAACGAGGTCTACCCGAAGCAAGCCGACTCTTTCTGGGCAATGTAGATCCGGCCGGGAGAAACCTTATGAGCGTATTCGGCACGCTACTGGGAATGCTTCAATCTTGTGGATGACGCCTGCAACGACTCCATGACCATCACTGCCTTTAAAATGAGGTTGTATCCTGATAGTGCCCTCCATAGTTCCTTGACTAGAAGGCCCCCAAAACAATCTGGGCGTTGATGAAGAAAGTCGAGAAGTATTGCAAAGTGGAAGATGATGCTCTGCGAGTTAAAGCCGGAAACAAGGCCAACAAGATGGCCCCTTCCGAGATCGTTCAGCCAATAAACTCTGTACCAACGCGGAGCCCTGAATCATGGAGTCGGACTAAGCACGACAAAAGACAGGATACGCGCCGAACAAACGACAATGTTCTCACCGAGCTAGTGAACAACTTCAAGTAGATAGCAGGCGCACCAGGCGCGCAGACAAGAAATATACGAAGTTGTCAGAGCCGATCAGCGTGGTTATGTCTAAAGTCCAACACCTTCCGTTCTTCAAATGGCCATCCAAAATGGTGGGACCTTCCGATACGAGAAGACGGATAGGCGGTGCGAGTATCACAAAGATTACGACCATGATACTGAGAGTTGTTATGCCCTGAAGGATCATTTGGAGGAATTGGTACAAGATGGTCGGCTAAAACAGTACGTCCGAAAAAGCAACTCAACCAAAGCAATAGCCTTACGGCAGGATTCACCTCTACTCGGTGTAATCCACATGATATACAACTTGTCCATGACATCCGCAATGAATACAATTCAGTCGCATCCCGACCCTCAAAATCAATTCACCCCGGCTAAACAGCCCCATGAAGCTGCGAGCATTGCTTTTGATGATTTAGATTTGGCCGGAGTGACACTTCCTCACACCGATCCCTTGGTAATCGAGTTACGCGTAAACCGATTCACCGTTGAGCGCGTACTCATAGATCCGGGAAGCACATCGGAAGTTATGTATTACAAGACATTCACCAAACTCGGCTTCACCAAATCTGATCTCTCCCCAGCTCCTTATCCACTATTCGGCTTCAACGTTAATCCAGAATACCCATTGGGCAAAATCACACTGCCAGTTCGAGCTGGCTTAAGAACAGTGGATGTGGAATTCTTGGTGGTCAAGCTGCCTTCACTGTACAATCTTATCATGGGACGAACTTGGCTGCACACCATGCAGGCCATGCCGAGCACCTATCACCAATTGCTCCGCTTCCCGACTGACCACGGCGTTGAACAAATCCGTGGTTCCCAGAAATCGGCACAAGTATGTTATCTCCTTGCCGTGAAGACACCAAGAGAGCTGGAAGTGAATTCTATTGAAGTTCTAGATCGAGAGAGCCTCAACGATGTTGGACGGCTTCCAAGTGATAAGGCCATGGAAACCCTAGATCGAGTCAAAATTGCCGGGAATCCTGACAGGTTCTTTATGATCGGTGTCTCCCTAAATGAAGTCGACAGAAAGCAGCTAATTACCTTCTTACTCGGCAACCTGGACGTATTCGCATGGTTACCGTATGAAATGCCGGGGGTAGATCCTTCTATCTCTTAGCATCATTTAAATGTTGACCCCAAATGTAAGCCGATTATACAGAAAAGTCGGCGGTCAGCCGCAGAGCACACTGCCGCCGTTGTTGAAGAGGTTGACCGGTTGCTTGACGCCGGGGCAATTAGGGAAGTGACCTATCCTACATGGCTCTCGAATACTGTGGTTGTGAAGAAGAAAAATGGGACTTGGCGTGTCTGCGTTGATTTCCCCGACCTAAACAAAGCTTGCCCCAAGGATTGTTTTCCCCTCTCCAGAATAGACCAACTTGTAGACGCAACGGCACGTCATCAGCGTATAAGCTTCCTCGATGCCTACAGAGGCTACCATCAGATTGCCATGCATCCGGAGGACCAAGACAAACTGCATTCCTTACCCCAAGAGGGACCTATTGCTATAAGGTTATGCCTTTTGGGCTGAAGAATGTAGGGGCAACTTACCAAAGGCTCGTCACTGCCATGTTCAAGGAGCAACTCGACCACACTATGGAAGTGTACATTGACGATATGGTGGTCAAGTCCAAAGAAGAGAAAACTCATCTAGCCGATCTGGAAGAGACATTCGACATTCTATGCAAGTACAAAATGAAGCTGAACACTTCCAAATGTACGTTTGGGATCGGCTCTGGCAAATTCTTGGGTTACATTGTCAACCACCGAGGAATCGAAGCCAACCCGAGGCAAATCACAGCAATCCTGGCACTCGACTCCCCTCAATTGATCAAGGAGGTTCAAAAGTTGATGGGGATGACCGTCGCACTCAACAGGTTCATCAGTCGTTCCACGGACCGCTACCGACAATTCTTTCATACGCTTCGGCAGGGTAAAACTTTTGAATGGACCTCTAAGTGCGAAGCCGCTTTCAACGGTCTGAAGACTTATCTCCGATCAGTTCCACTATTGACAACATTATCGGCAGGCGACCCGCTCATTTTATATATGGACGTCTCCGACCGGGCCGTCAGCGCCGTACTGTTAAAGGAAGAGCTTGGAGAGCAGCGACCAGTGTATTATGTGAGCAAGGCAATGGTTGACGCCGAAACCTGTTACCTTCCGTTGGAAAAACTCATCCTAGCCCTCGTCATGGCAGCAAGAAAACTGATGCATTACTTCCAGGGGCATAGTATTGGGGTACTAACAGATTACCCCCTCCGGTCAGTACTACGTAGTGCAGAAGCATCAGGGCGCGTTTCAAAATGGGCTCTTGAACTTGGCCAGTACGACATTCAGTTTCTGCCTAGAACCTTAATCAAGGGGCAAGTACTTGCCGACTTTGTAGCCAAATTCACTGGGGGTCTTGCCAACTTTAAGCTTGATGAAATTCAACCTAAGCCGGACTGGAGAATTTATGTCGGGGACATTTGGCAATTGTACTGTGATAGGTCGTCCAATCAACGCGGCAGCAGGGCTAGAGTAGTGATCATGGCTCCCGACGGAGCAATAATCGAGCAGGCTGTCAAACTCGGCTTTGAAGCATCAAACCACGAGGCCAAATATGAAGCCCTGCTAACCGGCTTGCGGAGTGCACATCTTCTGGGCGCTCGGCGTTTGCTTGTATTTTGCGATTCGAAACTGGTGATCAATCAGCTAAAGGGAGAATATGCAGCCAAGAACGACCGCATGGCAGCTTACATGAAAACGAAAAATTCCTTGCTGGCAAAATTTGACCATCATGAATTGAACCAAATAACCCGTGACGAGAACACACATGCAGATGCCTTGGCTTGCCTAGCCTCCGCCATTAACTCAGAGATTAAACGAACCATTAAAGTAGGTTTCATCCCGGAGCCGAGCATTGGCCCTTCGGAGGAAGTCCAGGTCAATGTCATAGAGTCAAGACCGAGTTGGATGGACCCCATTGCTGCATTCCTGTCTTCCGAACAGCTCCTAGCGGACAGGAAAGAAGTGCACAAGTTGCGAAACAAAGCCTTGCGATACTACTGGATCCGCAAGGAAAACTTTATAAAAAATCCCTTTCTGGTCCATACCTAGAATGCATTTATCTGGGCAAAGTCGAAGAGCTTTTGACTGAAATACATGAAGGCAGTTGTGGCGCCCATTCTGGCGGGCGCTCTTTGGCTCATCGAGCTGTGACACAGGGGTACTACTGGCCGACAATGAGAGCCGATGTCGAGTGTTACGTGAAAAAGTATGAACAGTGCCAGAAGTTTTCTCCTCTGACCCACTTGCCTGCTAAAGAGTTAAGCTCTATAACCAGTCCTTGGCCGTTCGCCCAATGGGGACTTGACATCGTCGGACCATTGTCTCGTGCCCCGGGTAACAAGCGGTTTTTGATTGTCGCGACAGACTATTTCACAAAATGGATAGAAGCGGAGGCACTAACGCACATCCGAGATACCGACGTGAAGCGTTTTGTATGGAGAAATATCATAACACTGTTCGGCATCCCAAGAGCACTAATCTCAGATAACGGCACCCAGTTTGATTGCGGTGTCTACAGAGAACTGTGTAGCAAGTATGGTAATCGGCCCTATTTCTCCACCCCAGCTTATTCGCAGAGCAACGGCCAAGCTGAAGCCTCCAACAAAGTCATTCTAGATGGCATCAAGAAGAGGCTGGAGAAAGCTAAAGGCAGATGGGTCGAAGAATTACCGAGTGTATTGTGGGCTCATTGCACTACTCCAAGACGGTCCACTGGGGAAACGCCGTTCGCCTTGTGCTTCGGAAATCAAGCCATCATTCTCTTGGAAATCGGCCTCCCAACCTTGAAATCGAAAGTTTTCGATATGGGCCGAAACGACATGATGTTAGCCTTAGATTTAACTATGATTGAAGAATGCCAAGATCGTGCCCTTGCATCCATGGCACGGTACCAGCAGCAGCTCGCTAAGTCATATAATTAATGCGTTCAGCTGCGCCGCTACGTTCCAGGCGAATTGGTCCTAAAGAAAGTGCTTCCAGCTGCCAAGAATTCGGCTGATAGGAAATTGGGACCTAACTGGGACGACCCCTATCAGATTGACTCAATCGTGAGAACAGGGGCATATCGGCTCAAAGACATGCCTGGAAGAAGTCTGCCATGCCCTGGTAATTCTTCGTATCTGCGTAAATTTTATCATTGAACCCGACCTAGGGGGCAAGATATTTATTTTGAATGACTCCATGTACACATTTCATTTTTGCAAAGCAAAGTCTCTTGTTTCCTCACTGTGAAATTCAACTCGTCACAACTGTTAAGCCTCCGGATTCGGAGCGCCCTTCGTGGATATCATGATTGGCCAAGATAAGGCTCCGGATTCGGAGCCCCATTAGCGCAAGACGCTTTTGAGCCGATTAAGCCTCCGGATTTGGAGCGTCCTTCGTGGATATCACGATTGGCCAAGATAAGTCTCCAGATTCGGAGCCCTATCAGTGCAAGACGCTTTTGTGCCAATTAAGCCTCTGGATTTGGAGCGCCCTTTGTGGATATCACGATTGGCCAAGATAAGTCTCCGGATTCGGAGCCCCATCAGCACAAGACGCTTTTGGGCCGACTAAGCCTCCGGATTCGAAGCGTCCTTCGTGGATATCACGATTGGCCAAGTCTCTGGATTCGGAGCCCCACCAGTGCAACACACTCTTGGGCTGATTAAGCCTCCGGATTCGGAGCGCCCTTCGTGGATATCACGATTGGCCAAGATAAGTCTCCGGATTCGGAGCCCCATTAGCGCAACACGCTTTTGGGCCGATTAAGCTTCCGAATTCGGATCGCCCTTCGTGGATATCACGATTGGCCAAGTCTCCGGATTCGGAGCCCCATCAGCGTAACACGCTTTTGGGCTGACTAAGCCTCTGGATTCGGAGCGCCCTTCGTGGATATCACGATTGGCCAAGATAAGTCTCCGGATTCGGAGCCCCATCAGCGCAAGACACTTTTGGGCCGACTAAGCCTTCGAATTCGGAGCGCCCTTTATTGATATCACAATTGGCCAAGATAAGTCTCCGGATTCGGAGCCCCATCAGCGCAACACACTTTTGGGCGACTAAGCCTCCGGATTTGGAGCGCCCTTCGTGGATATCACGATTGGCCAAGATAAGTCTTCGGATTCAGAGCCCCATCAGCGCAAGACACTTTTGGGCCGATTAAGCCTTCGGATTCGGAGCGCCCTTCGTGGATATCACGATTAGCCAAGATAAGTCTCCGGATTCGGAGCCCTATCAGCGCAAGACGCTTTTGGGCTGATTAAGTCTCCGAATTCGGAGCGCCCTTCGTGGATATCACGATTGGCCAAGATAAGTCTCCGGATTCGGAGCCCTATCAGCGCAAGATATTTTTGGGCCGATTAAGCCTCCGGATTCGGAGCACTCTTCGTGGATATCACGATTAGCCAAGAGAAGTTTCCGAATTCGGAGCCCCATCAGCGCAAGACGTTTTTGGGCCGACTAAGCCTCCGGATTCGGAGCGCCCTTCGTGGATATCACGATTGGCCAAGATAAGTCTCCGGATTCGGAGCCCCACCAGCGTAACACGCTCTTGGGCTGATTAAGCCTCCGGATTATGAGCGCCCTTCGTGGATATCACGATTGGCCAAGAGAAGTCTCCGAATTCAGAGCCCCATCAGCGCAAGACGCTTTTGGGCCGACTAAGCCTCCGAATTCGGAGCGCCTTTCGTAGATATCACGATTGGCCAAGATAAGTCTCCAGATTCGGAGCCCCATCAGCACAACATGCTTTTGGGCCGACTAAGCCTTCGGATTCGGAGCGCTCTTCGTGGATATCACGATTGGCCAAGATAAGTCTCCAGATTCGGAGCCTCATCAGCGCAAGACGCTTTTGGGCCAACTAAGCCTCCGGATTCGGAGCCCCATCAGCGCAACACGCTTTTGGGCCGACTAAGCCTCCAGATTCGGAGCGCCCTTCGTGGATATCACAATTGGCCAAGATAAGTCTTCGGATTCGGAGCCCCATCAGTGCAAGACACTTTTGGGTCGATTAAGCCTCTGGATTCAGAGCGATGTTCGTAGATATCACGATTGGCCAAGATAAGTCTCCCGATTCGGAGCCCCATCAGCGCAAGACGTTTTTGGGCCGATTAAGCCTCCAGATTCAGACCGCCTTTTGTAGATATCACGATTGGCCAAGATAAGTCTCCGGATTCGGAGCCCCATCATCGCAAGATGCTTTTGGGCCGACTAAGCCTCCGAATTCGGAGCACCCTTCGTGGATATCACGATTGGCCAAGTCTCCGGATTCGGAGCCCCATCAGCGCAACACGCTTTTGGGCCGACTAAGCCTCCGAATTCGGAGTGCCCTTCGTGGATATCACGATTGGCCAAGATAAGTCTCCGGATTCGGAGCCCCATCAGCGCAACACGCTTTTGGGCCGATTAAGTCTCTAAATTCGGAGTGCCCTTCGTGGATATCACGATTGGCCAAGTCTCCAGAGTCGGAGCCCCATCAACGCAAGACGCCTTTGGGCCGAATAAAGACTTCGAATTTGGAGCGCCCCTTGAGGATACCGCAATACACGGCGAAAACTAAAGCATACAAACATCCAAAAGGAAAGGCTTCATTAAGATTGAACCGGCAAAAACCGTATACACAAATTAAAGCATGCAAACATTCAAAATGAAAATGCTTAATTACTTTAAGCCGGCACAAACCGTATTTCATGAAACATTGAAAATGAAATGCTTAAAGCACGCAAACATTAATACAGAGTATTTTATTAAAGGAAAAAGCTTCAGACCCCCAGTGGGGGTACTGGGGGTCACACGTGATTGGTCCAAAAAAAATTTTTTTTTTTTTTTTTTTTTTATGCTTTCGGCCAACCCTGTGCTGCCACGTCACTGGGGGTGCCACCCCCAGTGGGGGTCCGAATCACTGCTCTTTATTAAATTAACCAATAAATACATAGCTGACGCCCAATCTACGTTGGGGCATTTACAATTTGTTCAAATCTATTCGGCGTCACCCTCGTCATCGCTTTTCTCAATTTCGAAAGCGCCGAAAGGAAAATGATGACGTTGGTACAATGGCGACGCTGATTCAACTTCTGCTGCTTGGAGAGCCTTAATCCACCCATGCCTAAAGGCCCGATTCTAGCATCGGTATACCTCCTCTGCGAGCTTCTCCTTGGTCTTGTCTATCCCGACTTTCCGGCCGTCGTGGAAGCCTTTTTCATAACCCATGGACCTTGCAGTCTCTACTACAAACATGCTTGTCGTATCTCGATCGACAATCGCATGAATTATTAGCCGTTGGGTCACCCTTTCCTCCACGACCGGGCTAGACTGTCCGGCCGCACGCGGCTCGGCAGTTTGGGCTTTCTTTAGCTCACGCTCGGCCCTCTCCGCACGAGCCTCCAAGTTCCGAATTTGTTCGTCCTTCTTCTCTATCTCCTGCCGCGCGGCGCGCAGGCGCATACCGACTTCATAGGCGGTATACAGCCCTTTCACCGCTCCATGGATGCCCTCCCGAAACACTTCGAAATCCTGTCGACCAACCATCAACTGCTTGACTTCCGGTGAAAAAATCTGTTGAGCGAACTCAACTGCTACACCTGGGTCATTAACAATAGAATCCGCCTCCGTCATCGGTTTATTCCCCATAAAAACTGTAAAACTCAATGGTCGCGGCGTCGCATCAGACTCATTTCTTGGTCGCGGTCGAGGAGAGCTGCCCCGTTGCTATTTTTCCCTTCGGGGTGACCTACTTCGATGACTTGGGGGCTGACGTTTTTCCCGTTTCCTGGACGTCCTACTTCCTATGCATGCTGGCTCGCTGCTGCGATTTATTTCAGTATCGAGCTCAGCCAATGTCCACCCTTCTCCTCTGCTGTTGAAGAACAGTCTATTTGACATCCGCACTTATCTGACCTACCGCAACAAACTGGTTTCAATTGAGTCTGAACACAATAAGTGGAATTACGGGCGCGCAGAACCCACCCCATTTATTCTTAACGCCTGCAGCGCCCCCGAGGCGATTTCATTAATGCTAAACTCCAAAAGCCCGATGCCGATCGACGTGTGCCGCAGCCACTCCATGAACTAATGATATTCGGCCTTTGGAGTTCATACATTGGCTGGGGCAAGGACAGATTTATTAATCTGATCGGCCAAATATTTAGGCCCGATGCCGATCGATGTATGCCGCAGCCACTCGAACTAATGATATTCGGCCTTTTGAGCTCATACATTGACTGAGGCAAGAGCAGATTTATTAATCTGATCTGCTATTCGACGATAAATTACTAAGTTACCTAGGCCCGGTGCCTAATCGATCTGTGCCGCAGCCACTCCATGAACTAATGATATTCGGCCTTCTAAGTTCATACATTGGCTGGGGCAATGGCAGATTTATTAATTTGATCAGCCAAATATCTAGGCCCGATGCCGATCGACGTGTGCCGCAGCCACTACATGAACTAATGATATTCGGCTTTTTGAGTTCATACATTGGCTGGGGCAAGGGCAGATTTATTAATCTGATCGGCCAAATATCTAGGCCCGATGCCGATCGACGTATGCCGCAGCCACTCTATGAACTAATGATATTCGGCCTTCTGAGTTCATACATTGGCTGAGGCAAGGGCAAATTTATTAATCTGATCGGCTATTTGACGATAAATTACTAAGTTGCCTAGGCCCGGTGCTGATCGATCTGTGCTGCAGCCACTCCATGAACTAATGATATTCGGCCTTCTGAGTTCATACATTGGCTGAGGCAAGGGCAGATTTATTAATCTGATTGGCTATTCAATGAGGGCAAATTACTAAATTGCCTAGTTATCTAATCGGCAAGTGTACACGAATGTTTTATCCAAAGTAGCAAAAAGCAATACTATGCATCAATAGCAAAATTAAGCACAAGTAATAGCAAAGTATAAAGGAAATTTTCATTAGTAAATTGGGCACAGACTGTAGCCATTTTACATGTAAAAACTACTAAATGAAAAGCTACAAGTTTGCATGGAAATGCCAAGCAAAAACTTAAAAACTGTAACCATTTTACACAAAAACTACTAAACGAAAAGCTGCAACAATACATTCAAAATCCTTAAACAAAAATAACTAAAGTGTCGCCCTAATCAATCCGCGGAGTCAGACTCCAGCGGCTCAACATCCACTTGCTCATATGGAATCGGCATAGCTAATGTCACATTAGCAGCAGCAAGGGCTTTGAGCCAGCCGTGTTTGAATCCCCGATTCTCAAATTTGGGGACTTCTTCCACATAATTTGCGAGGGCAGCGCTTTGCCCAGCCTCGTACGCCTTGGAAGCCTCAGAGTCGGCTACTTCTTTCGCCTTCTTCGATTCTTCCAAGTTCGCCTCCAGTTTGGCAATCGCCTCTTGGGCTAACTTCAGCGCCTCTTCGCTCGCGTTTTCGCTCGCGTTTGCCCTCTCTTCGGCAGCCAATCTGAGCTGGTCTAAATTTCTCGCCCGTTCCATCTCGGCCTCGGCCCTTGCGCCTTCCATCTTTGCCCTCGCTGCTTCAAACTAGGCCCTGCTCCTCTGGCCCTCAACTTTCGATTGTAAACGGCCAATTCGTTCGATGGCGTCATGCTGGCGACGGCCTATCTCGGCTATCCTTCCAACCGTTGTAAAACAGAAAATTAAAACCAAAACAATATATGCATAAAAGGGAAAAGACAAGATCAAGTTATATACCAGAAAAGCCGATTGAGCGGCTAATGCTATTGCCAATAGATCCAGCTCCGCCCGGAAAGCCGCCTTGTCAGCCGGCAATGAGACCGACGAAGCCATACTCAACGCCACGGCTGGGTCTTTCATAGCCGAAGCGTCAGATGAGATCGACATATTTTTTTATCTTTGGTTGAACGACGAAGGGCACAACCACATCGGACTCCTTTAGGTGCAGCCGTTTGTCAGCCGGGTTTTCTTCAGAGCCGGACTCGACCTCGGCAGGACGTTTCTCCGCCTTTCGCTCAGCCTCCTGATCAACTGGCACAACCGGCGCCGAACCGGCATTTCGGTTTGAGCTGTCTCCTCCTCGATAACAGGCAGGGGGGGCTCAGTATCGGCGGCGGGTGGCACTTTAGATCGAATGGCCTCTGCTCTCCGCCGCGCGACCATTCTTTCTGCGTTTTTTTTTTGGCGAGTTGTGTGAGTGACAACCCGACCATGCTTCGGAGTACGCGCCGGGAAGGTCTTCTAAACCGATAAAGATGTCGTCAAAGGGAAGGTCCCCTCGGCTCGAACTGGACGGAGGGTTGGCTGAATTGAGACCGGCTTCCTCAAAGGCCAACTTCAAAGCCTCGTCTACTTCGGCTTCGGACTGGCCTGACTCTTCGGCGACCTCCTCAGCTACTTCTGCCCGTTCCGAGTCGGATCCGTCGAAACCAACTTGTCGCAGGTTTTTGAAGTTGGTTAAAACAAGAGCCGTAAGAAACTCTTCACCCCTCGAATTGGGATGTTTTCTGCCGTCAAAAACGTCGTATACGTCGGCTCGTATCGAAGAAGAATGTGGGCCGCCCTCCCTTGTTTTTGAAGGCTTGAACGGCCGAAGTATTTGAGCGCGACTTTAATTTCGTAAGAACGGCGTCGTCGGTTGAAATCAAAACTCTGTTTAAATCGTTTCCTGCACAAGCAAAACCATGAGACCGCAAAAATAAAGCCTTGTAAATATAAGAAAAATAAATGCAAAGAGATATACGGCCACCTGGTTCGCCCCTCCGTCTAGGAATAGGATCTAGACGGTCTTCGCCTTCGCCGAATTCCCAATTACCTCGGACAATGACCATGACATCATCGACTCGCTTGCTAGAGCTGGAAAGCATAGTCACTAATTGATGGTCGGTGTCATTGGCCCTAAGGAAGTAGCGTTCATGCCGGCCAAAAGACTTGGCCAAGGCATAACAATGCCGAATAGTAGGTATAACTCTATAATCCCCATTAATCCTAAGGCGACGATTTAACTCTATAATCCCCATTACGATTCTAAAAAAGTTGACATTGGGTTGGGAAGGGATTAGACCCCAATGGCGAAGGACAGTCCTAAGGAATGGGTGAAGGGGGAAACGAACTCCGCCCTCTGTGATTGATAAGAGAAGGAAGACGAATGTGCTTTCATCAGCCCTTTCCATATCAAGGGTGTCGTCCATCACAAGTGACAGACGGATGTCATCAGGAATAGAAAAATGGCGTCGAAAGCCAGAGACTCGATCCGCGGAGAGAAGGTCTTTCAAATGCTTTGCCATTTTCGTCAGCCTATAAAAGTATGCTAAACTAAAAACAAACCAGGAAAAGGGATTCAATGTGGAGAGGAAGAGAACTTACAAAGGACGGAGAGGACAATGAAGGATAAAAGGAAGTTGCAGAGGTGAGTCGGAAGCAGTCCAAAAACTTCAAGCATCAAAAAATGTGTATATATTAAAAAAGACGACAAGATTTTAAATCATAATAAATGGAAGCGTACGAAGGGGCGGGAAGTTGAAATGATGACCGAAAGGTGTATTCTCTGACATCTGCGTTGGAATGAGGTTAGCTGCCGAATTTCGGCTCTGACTTTTCAAGTTCGAAACCAAACACACCAGCTAACTGTCGTCAGAGTAGTGTTTGGGGGGCAATTGTGGGGGCCGAATATTGGGACACGTAAAGGGGCCGAATAGATGGACCTGAAGAGACGAAATTCATATATCGCATTCGGCACCATCTTATACATGCATATCCAATACCCTATTCGGCCGAATAACCAGTTGAGTAAAGGGCCGAGTGAAGAGCAGTTTGCAACGAAAGGAGCCGAGTAAATAGTTATACGACGAATTGATGGTGGGCCCAGCCCTGAAGCCCAAGAAAGAAAAAGATATAAATAGAAGAACATCATCCAGAGAGAGGCAGGTGAGAACGAGTGCGCTTAACTTAAGATACAAGCAATCTAGAGAGTATACATTGACATATCCATCGGAGTGCTAATTCCGGCACCCCAGACCGGAGTGTTCATTCTTTTTCAGGTTTCTGGCTGAGGATCTCAAGCGTCCCATTGGATCCAAAGAGTATTTCCAAACCACTTCCCCATACATATGTATTGCATAACTTTCGATAGATGCCATAATCGAATTGGGTGCCGTTGTCGGATATAAGTGCTCTCGGTATACTGAATCGAATTATAATGTTTTTCCATACAAAGCGTTTAACATCGACATCTCGAATATGTTTTAATGTCTCTGCTTTGACCCACTTTGTAAAATAATCTGTTGCGATGATCAGGAATTGCTTATTCCCCAGAGCCCGCGGTATTGGTCCAATGATATCAAGTCCCCATTGAGCGAACAACCAAGGACTAGTAATGGAATTTAATTCTTCAATAGGCAGATGAGTTAATGGGAAAAACTTTTGGCATTGTTTGCATATCTTTACGTAGTTCTAGGCATCTGTTCCTATGGTCGGCCAATAATACCCCTACGTTATGGCTCGGAGGGCCAATGACCATCCTCCAGAGTGGGCACCACAGCTACCTTCATGTATTTCGGCCAAGAATTCCTCAGCTTTGTCTGGGTGAACACATTCCAGATACGGCCTAAAGAGAGATTTTTTGTAAAGCTTTCCCTGCGGATCCAAATAATATCACAGGGCTTTATTTCGTAGCCTGTGGGCTTCTTTCTTATCCGTTAGGAGCTGTTCTGAGGAAAGAAATACAGTGATAGGGTCCATCCAACTCGGTCCTGGTTTAATGATGTTAATCTGAACTGGTTTAGAAGAGGTGATGCTGGACTCTAGGATGAATCTTGCTTCGATTTTTTGTTTGACTTCTTAGTTAATGACGGAGGCTAGACAAACTAGGGCATCCGTATACGTGTTCTGATCTATGCTTATTTGATTCAACTCGTGGTGGTCGAATTTTGTGAGCAAGGAATTCACCGTTTTCATGTAGACTGCCATGTGGTCATTTTTAGCTACATATTCCCCTTTCAATTGGTTGATGACTAACTTCGAGTCACAGAAAGCATGTAACCGCCATGCACCAAGATGAAGTGTGTTACGAAAGCCGGTTAGTAATGCTTCGTATTCGGCCTCGTTATTTGATACATCGAAGCCCAATTTGACTGCATGCTCGATTATTGCCCCTTCGGGGGTCATGATTACTATGCCTGCCTCGCTGCCATGTTGGTTGGATGATCCGTCACAGTACATTTGCCAAATGTCTCCAACATATATTCGCTAGTCAAGTTTAGGTTGGAGGTGGACTTGATCGAACTTGAAGTCGGCATGGCATCCTATGAACTCGACTACAAAGTAGGCGAGCGCCTGCCCCTTGATGGCCGTTATGGAAAAAAACTGGATATCATACTGACCGAGTTCCAAAACCCATTTAGAGACTCGCCCCGATGCTTCCACGCTACAGAGTGCTGACCGGAAAGGATAGTTCATTAATACCTCTATGGTATGAGGCTGAAAATAGTGCATCAATTTTCTTGCAGCCACCACGAGAGCAAGGATGAGCTTTTCTAGTGGTAGGTATCTTGTTTCGGCATCGACCATTGCCTTACTAACATAGTAAATTTGTCGCTGCTCCCCAAGTTCTTCCTTTAGTAACACGGCGCTGACTGCCCGGTTGGATATCGCCAGATACAAGATGAGCAGATCGCCTGGCGATGGGGTTGCCAAGAGTGGTACTGAACGAATATAAGTTTTCAAGCCGTCCAGCGTGGCCTAGCACTCGGGGGTCGATTCAAATGTTTTGCTTTGTGAAAAAATTATCGGCCGCGATCTGAAGAACGACTGATAAACCTATTGAGGGCGACGGCCATTCCTATCAACTTCTGAACTTCTTTGACCGACCGAAGGGAGCCGAGTTCTAGAATTATTGTGATCTGCCTCGGGTTGGCCTCTATTCCGCGATGGTTGACAATATAGCTGAGAAACTTGTTGGATCCGATGCCGATTGCATATTTCTAGGCATTCAGTTTCATCTTGTACTTTCAGAGAATGCTGAAGGTCTCTGCTAAATCGGCTAGATAGGCATGCTTTTCCTTGGATTTCACCACCATGTCATCGATGTATACTTCGATGGTGCGGCCGAGTTGTCATTTGAACATAGTGGTAACTAACCTCTGGTAAGTTCCCCCCGCATTCTTTAGTCCGAAGGGCATGACCTTGTAGCAAGAGGTTCCCCTTGGGGTGAGAAATGCGGTCTTTTTTTGATCCTTCGAATGCATGGCAATTTGGTGATACCGTTGTAGGCATTTAAGAAGCTCATGCGCTAATGATGTGCTGTTGCATCCACAAGTTGGTCGATTCTGGGAAGAGGAAAACAATCCTTTGGACAGGCCCTATTCAAATCTGTGAAATCGACACAAACGCGCCAAGATCCATTTTTCTTCTTTACAACTACGGTATTGGACAACCACGTGGGATAAGTTACTTCACAAATTGCCCTAGCATCAAGTAACCTATCAACTTCATCAACAACAGCTGATGCATGCTCTACGATCGATCGCCGACTTTTCTGAATGATTAGTTTGACTTTTGGATCGATGTTTAAACGGTGCTGGGCCACAACTGGATCCATCTCTGGCATTTCATATGGTGTCCGCAAACATGTTGAGGTTGCCGAGTAAGAAGGAAACCAGCTCACGTCTGTCAATTTCGTTCAAGGAAATGCTGATCATGAAGAATTTGTCAGGGTTCCCATTGATTAAGATCCGATCAAGGTCTTCAGTTGCCTTTTCGCTTGGGATTTTCCCAATGTCCTTGAGGCTCTCTCGATCTGGTACTTTAATCGAGTTCACTTCTAGTTCTTTTGGCCTCTTTGCAACAGCAATAAGATAGTATGTCTATGTCGATTTCTAAGAGCCTCGAATTTGCTCAATGCCATATTCAGTTGGAAAGTGGAGTAGTTGATGGTAGGTGCTTGGCACAACCTGCATAGTATGCAACCAAGTCCTTCCCATGATAAGATTGTATGGTAACGGGAGTTTGACGATCAGAAATTCCATATCTACTAATCTGGTACTCGCCCGTACTGGTAGTGTGATCTTGCCCAAAGGATACTCGGGGTTGGCGTTGAAGCCGAACAGTGGGTAATCGGCCAGTAACAAATCCGAATCAGTGAAGCTAAGTTTAACAAACGTCTTGTAATACATTATTTCTGAGGTGCTTCCCTGATTGATGAGAACACGCTCGACTGTGAATCTGTTCACGCGTAGCTCAACGACGAGGGGATCAGTGTAGGAGAGAGTTACTCCATCTAGGTTGATGTCATCGAAGCTAATCTTGCCAGTTTCATGGGGTCGTTTTGCTGGTGTGATTGGCTTGGGCAGGTTAGGTTGCAATTGAATTATATGTACCTCGGCTGACGACAGTAGGCTGTATATCATGTGAATTACACCAAGTGGAGGTGAATCCGACCGTAGAGCTACCGTGTTCGATGGATTGTTCTTTCGGACATGTTGCGCCAGCCAACCGTCTTACACTAACTCCTCCAGGTGGTCCTTCAGTGCATAACAGTTGTCACTATCATGGCCATGATCCTTGTGATATTCGTACCGCCTATTCCTTCTCATTGTATCAGGGGCTCCCATCATCTTGGACGGCCACTTAAAGAACAAAAGATGCTAGACTTTGGGTAGGATCTTACTGATCAGCTTCGCTAATTCCGTATACTTCTTTTCTGAACGTCTTGTGCACCTGCTATCTACTTGATATTGTTCGTTTGAACGGTGCGCACATTGCCCGCTTGAACGGTGCGAATCACGCCGGTTGTCTCGTTCAGCTCGAGTCTGAGGTTCGGGGCTCCTTGATGGCACGACGCTTATCTGTTGAACCAGACCAGATGGAGCCGATGCTTAATGACTTTCTGTCCAGTCTTGACGCATAGGGCATCGTCTTCCACTTTACATACTCCTCAACTTTCTTCACTAGTGCCCAGACTGTTTTGGGAGGCCATCTGGTCAACAAACTGCGGAGAGGACTATCGGGCTGTAATCCCATCTTAAAGGCGGTAATGGCCATGGAATCATTGTAGGCATCATCCACCAAGTTGAAACACTCCCAATAGCGCGCCAAATACTCACGGAGGGTCTCTTCTGATTTAATTTGCATTGCCCAGAGAGAGTTGGCTTGCTTCGGCCGAATTTCGTTGGTGATGAATCTTGCCCTAAAGGATTTTTGGAGCTGATGAAAGCTTCTTATTAACGCCGGCTCTAGTTTATAATACTATTTGATGGCTAACGGTCCCAGGCTACTTGGAAACATTCGATACATGAGGGCTTCATCATCAGCATGCAACATCATCGCTTGTTTGTAATGATGAATGTGGTCTGTGGGATCTGATTTTCCATCGTACAGGGTGAATGTCGGTGCTTTGAACTTTTTAGGTAGCACAGCCCTTGCAATACGTCATACGAAAGGGTCGTGCTTGTCTTATTCATCCGAACCATCATTTTCTCTCCCTCGCCTGTGCTGTACATACAGACTTCCTTCGGATGAACTGGATTAATCAACTCGTCCCTTCTTTCTGGGTTCCTAAGATGGCGAGTCAGAATCACTGCCACTATCATGTTTCCGAAGTTGACGTCATCGATCATTCTTCTTCTTTTCTGGGAATCAACCCCTGTCATGACGTGCGACCTGTTGGGATTTGGCTAACAGCAGGGCCAATTCCTTACGTAAGCGCTCGTTCTTAGCCATCATATCTTCCAAACGCTATTCGTTTCGTTTTGCTTGATCCATCATCGTCTGCACAGTCTTCTGCACAGAAGTTAAGGGTGAGGTTTGAGCTACTGGGTCGAAGTTTAGGGCCCTTCGCGTGGTGATATTCTCCGATCTAAGCATGTTTCTTGGAGTAATGTCATCTCTCAGTGTAACATCGTCAGAAACTATCCAAGGATCATTTGTCACGCCTGCCATGGACGCACTTGAGTATTTCCACAGACGGCGCCAATTGTGGTAAAGTGGTTTGGAAATACTCTTGGATCCAGTTAGACACTCTTGATCCTCTGATTGCTACTTGAAAAAAGGATGAACACTCCGGTTGGAGGTGCCGAAATTAGCACTCCGATGGACAAGTCAGTATCCTCTCCAATTTACTTCTATCTCAAGTTATCTTGTTTATTTTCACATACCTCCCTTTAGCTGACGCTCCTCCTTTTTATATTGCTCTCCAAGGGCCCACCTTCCCATCATCACCTTTCACAATCATATTTGGGACCCCCTAAGTACGTCAGAAGCTTTTCGGCATACTTGGCCCGTGGGCTAGATTCTACTTGGCCTTGTTCTTGTTCTTGTTCAGATGGGTTTGGTCATGCCGAGTTAGCCTCACCAGCATTCTCGACGTCCTGTTTGAACCTCTTCTGAGCGCACATTTATTCAACCCCCACACCCAACTTTTCTCATGCCACCTTCACTAACACTACCACCCTTTTACGATCATAAGAAAGAGAGAGAGAGAGAGATATTTACGTATGAATGGCGTTGGGGTTGGCAGAGGTGGGTCGAGATGGGATAAGAAGAGGCGGATAAGGTAGGGTTAGTTAGAGCTGATGGTAGTAAGTGATAGGTGAAGGTAAAGGTAGGGTTATAATTAGAGTTTAGAAGATCAGCGTTAAGGTTAAAATTATAATACCAAGAAATAGAAAAATAATGAAGTAAAGCATGTCAAGTACATGATCGTTGTGCAAATACAACTCCACGCTTCGAGGCATTTTTCTTTAGGAAAAAACAATTTCTTCATTTGGAACCTCATATTTCATTATAAAAAAGAAACAATCATAATAAAATAAAATTATAATACCTTCTTAAATAAATAAGTTAATATCTCATTAAAAATAAAAATAGCATTATAAGGGATATTTATCAATAAATTCTATCTCATAAACAAGTATTTTAATTGGTTCCAAATTTTTTTATTGATCTATTAAGTCCTGTCAGTAGAAAGTTTCTTTCCATGTGATCCTATTTTTTATTTTGGTAGTGTTTTGGTGGACAACATACATTTTTATTAATGTGATAGGTATGATGTGATACTTCAATGTGACATGTATTAATATGATACTTCAATGATGTGCCACTCCAAAAAAATTAAAAAGTCTTTAATGTACTTTTCTTAAATGTGAAAATGTGATGGGTATGATATGACACTCCAAAAATTTTACTCAAAAAAAAAAAACTTTTTAATGTACTTTTTCTAAAAGTGACAACGTGGATATGATGTAACACTTCAAAAAATAAAAATAAAAACTCATTCGTGTACTTTTCTCAAACGTGACAACGTGGCAGGTATGATGTGACACTAAAAAAAATAAAAAAATTCCTTAGTGTACTTTTTTCAAACGTGACATGTGACTCTCCAACGTAGCGGGTATAATGTAACACTCTAAAAAAATTAAAAACTCTTTAATGTATTTTTTTCAAATGTGTCACTCTAATGTAGCTGGTATGATGTGATACTAAAAAACTCTTTAATGTATTTTTTTTCAAATGTGACACTCCAATGTGGCAAGCAAATGAGTCATTACACATCCAAAAGGACTAAATAAGTCACAAGAAAAATTATGAAACTATTGAATTACAAGTTCAAAATATGGGACTTATTAGTCAATCTCCCAAAAAAGTAATCACCATGCTTAGTTTCATTTTTTTGAGTTATTTTTTCAAAAAGTAATTGAATAATGTTTGAGAGCTCGAATTTGGCCCCCCCTAATCCCCAAAACGACGTCGTTTTGGGGATTTTTCTTTTTTCTTTTTTTTCTTCTTCTTCTTTACGCAGGTCGTCTCTGAGACAGAGGGTATAGCGACCCCGGTCTTTTCCTATTTGATTATTGTATCCGGACTTATGTTCCGTAGATTCCATTGTTGTTGTTGTTGTCCTTTAATTCTTTATTTTGAGTTATAGGATTTATTGGGCAGGTTATGTTACAGGTTGGTTGGGTTTAGAAACCAAAAGTACATGTCCAGTTTTTGGGTTGGTCGCTCGAGCGAGCTCTTCTTCGCTCGAGCGAGGTCTTTGATTTTGGTCCTTCGCTCGAGCCAGGGTCCCTTCGCTCGAGCGAGCTTTGCGTCCAGTACTTAGACCTGATGGATGTGTTTCTTGGCTCGAGCGAGCTTCCTTCGCTCGAGCGAGTGAGGTGTATGTCTTTGAGTCCTTCGCTCGAGCGAGCTTTCCTTCGCTCGAGCGAGCTTCTGGGTTGCAGACCTGAAGCATCGAGTTTTTGGCTCGAGCGAGCATTTCTTCGCTCGAGCGATGATTTTCTGTGTCTGGTCGCTCGAGCGACCAGGTCTTCGCTCGAGCGAGCCTGTCAGGTATAAATACGCAGAAGCGTATTTTAAAACAGTTTTCAGCCTCTTTTTTATTCTAAAACCCTAAAGTCCGACTTCTCTTCTTCTCTAAACACCTTCTCTCCTAGGTTTGATCTAGTTAGGGTGGGTTTTTGCCCTAGTTGCTTTACAAATAAGATAGAGGGGAGTGAGGGCTTCCATTTAATCTGAGAAATTCGTGGTTTGGAGCACTTTGAAGTTTGGGCATCATCTCTTTCTTCTTCTTTCTGAGTTATATATTCGAGGTAGGGATTTCCTACTCCATTTATACGCATTAATCATAAGTGTTAGTATTTTGGTATGTGGGGGTAGTTTGGTAATTTTGGTATGTGGGGGTAGTTTGGTAATTTTGGAAGAAACCTTAGGGTTTGGTTTAGATTAATTTGTATAATTAATTTAAAGGAATAATGTGGAGTTTGGTTTAATTCATAGAATTGGGAATGTTAAATTTACATTCATTGTTATATTTATTTCTTGTTTAGAAATAACTGTTTTGGGCTATCGGTGGAGGATAGCCATTGATTGTTGTAGACCTTGCATGCGGCTTAGGTATAACTGAAATTATGTCACCTATGTTGACTGTTGAATTAATACAGAACATTACTTGTATTGATTATGTGTTGTATATGGCAATTGTGTGTTTCATTGCATATGCATTTTTATTTGGAGGAGATAGGGGATGAACTCCACGGTTTAGGGGAAGATAGGGGATGGACCTCTAAACCGGATTTATTGGGAGGAGATAGGGGATGGACTCCAGTAGCATCACTCTTATGTGTGCTTATTGTTTAATAGAAATATTTCTATTTATTGTGAATATGATACATCACTAAAATGTGTATCAGTTGGGAAGTATGGAAGTGAATTGATTGTGAATGATACAATACCACTATGTGTATTTGTTATGATTAGGTCTAACTTGAATTGTTATTCCTGTTGTATTGGAAGTAATGGTAATAAAAGGTGAAACCCTGTTGAGTTATTTGGCCAGGTTCTGAGCCATAAGTGGAAAGTAAAATGTGCCATAGACATTGTGTCATAGGCAGTGTAGACATTCGTGTCATGAATATTGTAACTTGATTATAGTGTGTTAACCATGTATCAGATGCTAATGCTTTAGTTATTGCTTATGCTTGGTTTAGTATTTCTTTACTGGGCTGTGGCTCACCCTATATGGGAACTTTATTTTTCAGGTTCAGGTGGTTCACTCCCTCCAAGGACTTAGCTTGTGAGGAATTGAATTTGGAGACTTGTTTTATCTGTTATTTGTTTTATTTGAACATTGTAATTCTTCAAGCCTAGGGCTTTATCTGTTTTGAGTTAGAACTCAATAAATTGTATCCAAGTGTTGGCTTGGCAAGATGTAAGCCCGTAGGGCATTTATTATGGTATTTTATTTCGTAAGACTCTGATGATTGATGTAATAAATAATGTCTTCTTTTAATAATGCATGTTTTGTTTTATATTCTTTGGGTTGAATTTTGAGGGCGTTACAGAGGGAGAGGGAGAGGGAGAGGGAGAGAAAGAGAAAGAGAAAGAGGGAGAGGGAGAGGGAGAGGGAGAGAAGAGAGCTTGCAGATCGTCGGCGATCGTGAGCTCGTCGCCCAGCCCGTCGCTCGCCTCCGGCCCGCCTCCGCCTCTTCCTCCCCCGGTGGTTATGGCCCCCTCCAGTCCTCCTCCTTCCTCCTCCTCCTCCTCCTCTGCTTCTGAACCTTCTCTGCTTCTGAAAAAAAAAAAACAAAATGAGGGGGATTCGGGAGAGCTCATTTTCGAGCTCCCTAGCATTGCTCAAAGTAATTTGTAAATTATGTTTTTAAAATAGATATATGTTTAGTTTTCAAAAAGGTGCACTTTGCAACTTGAAATTTCAATCCAAAAGTTGAGAGAGAGAGAGGAATTAAAAAAAAAATTGTCACATCAAAAGTTGTACCATGTTTGTTTTTATGTATATATATATATACTATATATGTATCAAAATATAATTTGGTATGTTCCCATTTATGAGTGCATATCCTACCATGAAATATGTGAATTTATTATAAAATTTCGTAAAATTAATCACAAAATACGTAATTTCGTCACAAATTGGCATTAAAAATAAATCATAACCAACTTACAAACTTTTCCAACTTTAACTACAAATTTGTGTACATTTTGTTGCTGTCAATTTTGACAAAGTTACGCATGTACATGTTAACGTTTTGAAATTTTGTGACAAAATAAATTTTTTGAATAATATTTAAAAAAATTTATACATGTAAATCACTTTTCAAAATTCATAACCAAATACACAACTCAAAATTACTCAAAACTCAATTCAAAAATTTATTTCAAAACTCATAACCAAATACACAATTCAAAATTCAAAACTAAAAACTCTTTTTAAAATTCTTTTTATGATATAATGTTGAAGATGGTTAGTGATGGGATTGATAAATTCTTGTTAAGAAAATCTAAAAAAAATTAATTTATATATTTAAAAAATATTTAAAACAAATATATATATATATATATATATTTCAAATAACAGGTTGCAATCGTCCAAAAAAAAAAATGCACTGTTCCGGTCAATCGACCGGATGTCCGGGAGGATATCCGGGAAAACCAATCTGCTCTTTTCAAAATTCAAAAATTCTTTTCAAAATTCTTTCAAAACTCTTATCAAAAACAAATTTTCAATTACTCAAAACTCAACTTACAATTCTACACTCAAATTATAATTTCAAAAAGAGAATTACAATTCCAAACACGCAGCCTTACATTTATTAAGATGAAGTGTATCTAATACATAATGATGCCTATTGCTTCCTCACATCACGTGAAGAATAAAATCTTGAGCATATCATTTTGAAAACTATGTTTGATTTTCTGAATAACCAAACAAGAACTCTAAAATTTTTAAAAAATTGAGTTTGAAACACAAGAACCAAGCAAAGGGAATCAAATGTGTTTGGTTCCCATTTTTTCAACTCATTTTGCAGGAAATTTAAAACTTTCTGTTTGGTTAAGTCCAAAAATGAAAAAAAGTTTTCAAAATCTCAATTTTTTAGATGGAAAATGATTTGTCCTCTTAAAAATGTTCTCCCTAATCCTCTTAGGTCATGTTTGATTCACAAGACTAATAGTGAAGTATTAATAATCCTATTAAATTAGTGTAGTATTCACTATCCAATTGGATTAATATTCATTGGATTAATAATCCCACCCCTACCCCATTACTAATAATCCTACAAATTTGTTGGATTAATAATCCATTGGATTAATAATCCTAAACCAAAATGTTAAAACAAATATAGGATAATTGGACCCACGGATTAATAATCCCAATCACATGTCCTAATCCACCCAATCAAACATGCTCTTAATGCTCAAAACAACATCGTTTTAAATATTTTTTTTTTTTTTTTTTACCTTATTTACAATTTTCGAGGGATTAGGAGGCCCCAAATTCGGGGACCTAGCACGGCTCTTTTCTAGATACACACTTGAGTATTCTTTTTTTCTTTATGCGTCTGTCAGGTCATTTGAGAGCGGGACCCACAAGAAATCACAATTTAACTCCTGCTTGTCCTTTTTATTTATTTATTTATATTTTTTTTATGTGACTTGTTCTTTTTTTCTTTTGGATTTTGTTTTGTTTTTTATTTATTTATTGTTGAATGGTTGGTTGTTGTACGGTAGACCCAAAATTCTATCATTCCACTAAGTTCATGTATGTATAATTATAAATTTTGGTCATGTATGTTGAGTTATGAGTTTATTTTCATCGGATATATGAATTTTTTTGCGGATTACTTGATTACAAACTTGCCCTTGTATTGATTGTAACAAGTCTTTTCTGTGATGTTTGTTTTGCAAAAGTGCTAATGAGTGAAAGTATTTTTAAATAGGGCAAATTTTACTTTATCTCCTATGATTTTGGTTATTTGCGAATTATCCCCTGACGTTCGAACATTACCACATAACCCCTCTGTAGTTGATGGACTAAAACACACACTAACTTCTGTTAACAGAAGTTGTAAATTGACAATTATACTCTCATCTTCATTTTGTTCTTCTCTCTCTCTCTCCAACTTCATCTTCTTCTTTCTTGTCTCTCCATTTCAAACTTTATATGTGTACATACATATACATATATACATATATAATCTCATCTTCATCTTTTCTCTCTCTCTCTCTCTCTCTCTCTCTCCATTACAAACTTTGTTCCTTGTTCTATTCCGATTCGAACTTGAGTTTATTCTTCAACACCTTTACTTTCGCTTTGGCAGCTTCAAGCTCCGCAACGACTTTTGCATAATCAGCAACTTGTGACTCTAATCTTCTTCTTTTTTTTTTTTGGTCAATAATAATCATCTCTGAATCAACATAGAAAACATGAAAGAAATCAAAAGGCTAATCAAAATAATATTAATTTGAAAGAAATCATGGAAAAATACCCCAAATCAAAAGCCTAATTTTTTACCGAAAAATAGATTTGAATAAATCAAGAATAAATGGCTTTGAAGTGGCTGGGGTTATAGATGAAGTTCTCCACTTCGTTGGAGATCAATAAGTCATACGGGATGAATTTCAGTTCTCTTCAATAAAAAATAAAAAATTAAAATTAAAATGGGTTTGGATTTGTAATGTATACTAATATATATATATATATATATATGTACGTGAGGAATTTCAGTTCTCTTCAATCAAAAAAAATTAAAATGGATTTGAATTTGTATATGTATACAAATATATATATATATATATATATATGTGTATATGTATATGTACATGATCAAGAAAAATATATATATGTGTATATATATATGTACACATGATCAAAACTTTGTTTGTTCATCCTGTGAGAGAGGATGGATATGGGTGGTGGTTTGTGAGAGAGAGAGGGAGAGAAGAGATGAAGAAAAAGAAGGTTGAAAATAAAATTTCATCTTTTGTAAATTTGAAGAGGTAGAAAGGGTATTTTCATTATAAAAATAGACTCATTTTCTATAGAGGCGCGTGACTTTCACATTCTGTTATCTTAGACAGAAAAGTTAACTGTGCGTTTTAGTCCATCAACCACAGGAGGGTTATATGGTGATTTTCAAATGTCAGGGGGGTAAACCGCACTCGGCCCAAACCACGGGAGGTAAAGTGAAGTTTGCCTGTTAAAATATTTTGTACAAAATATGTTCTCCTAATTTTTATAATCATACAAAAAAAATTTATAGACATTTTTTTTATGTGCTCATGTAATTTGAATAATCATTTAAAACATATTTTTGATTTTCTATGGTTAGTAATTTTCATAATTTATAATAATCTTTTAAACCGTGCTTATGTAACGTTTATAATCTTGTAAGGAAATTATTTGTTTATTTATTGATTACGTATTAGACACACTTCATGTTCATAAATGTAAGTTTTTAAAATGTTGTATTATAATCATTAAAAAATTATATACAATACAACAAAATATGAAACTTCATCCATTTTTTGTACTAACAAATCTTTGTTGTATTTAGTGTATTAACGAGCTTAAAGAATTATGATAAAGTTTGTAAGCATACATGTACAATTTTAAATGTAAAGCAAAATTTATATTAATTTATGAAAACAGATTGTAAATACAAAGTTATGAACTTCAACAACTTGAAAGTTACGTTGTAAGCATTTAAAAATTACATTTATAATTTTTTTTAAATGTTATTCAGCAAAATTTATTTTGTCACAAAATTTCGAAATGTTGACACATACATGCGTAACATTGTCAGAAATTGCCAAGAAAAAAATGTATACAAATGTGTAGTTGAAGTTGCAAGAGTTTTAAGTTGGTTACGATTTATTTTTAATGTCAATTTGTAACGAAATTATATATTTTGTGATTAATTTTACGAAATTTTATGATAAATTCACACATTTCATGGTAGGATATGTACCAATAAATGGGTACATATAGCATGTGCATATCAAATTATGTTTTGATACATATATAGCATGTACATATATATATGGCGGTGTTTGAGAATGATTTTTTCTGGTTTTTTTTCACTAAAAGTCAAATTAGTTACAAAACTAAAAAAAACAAATCCAAACAAAATATCACATCAAACCCCATAATCATTTCACTTTTTCTCTCACAAATATCACATCAAACAACAAAAAAAACCCAACTATCTTTCCAAACACAAAAAGAAAAAGTTTTCCAATAATATCCTACAACTAAAAAAACCTATAAAAAAAACACACTACCCAAACACCCACATACATAAAAACAAACATGGTACAACTTTTGATGTGACAATTTTTTATTTTATTTTAGATTTGTGATTGGGGGCTCGAAAAAGGGACGCCCCGAATGCCCCTAAATTTTTTTTTTTTTTTTTTCAACAAAAGACGATTTTTTTTTTTTCCAGCAGAAGACGAAGAAGAGGAGGGGGAGGGGAGGAGGAGGAGGGGGAGGAGGAAGGACTGGAGGGGGCCTACTCATAGGGGGAGGAGAGGCGGAGGTGGGGCCGGAGGCGGCGGTCGGAGGCTGCGACGAGCTCGGCGCGGCTGTGAGCTCGAAGGCGACGAGCTCGGAGACGGTGGTGGAGGCTACGACGACCTCGGCTGGGCCGACTACCTCTCTTCTCTCTCTCTCTTTCTCTCTTCTTTTCTCTCCCTCTCCCCTCTGGTTCAGTTCTCGAAAAAAAAAAAAAAAAAACACTAATGCCCAAAACGATGTCGTTTTGGGCATTAGGGGCATTCGGGGCGCGAGAATTCGAGGCACAAATCATTTTTCTTTATTTTATATCATAATGTTTCTAGCCCTCTCTCACATCTTGTGGAGGGAAAATTTAAATTGCAATAGTATATTTTTTTTTGAAAACCAAACATATATTTATTTTCAAAACATAATTTTCAAATCACTTTTTCGAAAAATAACTCAAAAAAAAGAAAACGAAACCAAATATGATGAATACTTTATTTATTTAGAAGCCCATTTAAGTCAAAACAATTCCGTGAATAAATTGATGAATCACACTTAAAATTAGATTTTCATTGATGCTATAATTTTAGAATAAAAAAGTGCGAAGAGAAAAAATCAATCGAATGATGATATAATATTACCAAAAAAAAAAATCTATTTCAATTTATTTCAAAACATGAAAAACCAAATAAATAAAAATACCTTATTTAGAATTTTATAATTATTGTATGTGCTGTAAATCTTTCTTTATATTACTTCCTTTTCTACTATTTGTTCTTATTATAGAAAATAAAAAAAATAAAGAAAAATTTGTAAAGCATCAAGCTTGCTAGAAATGAAAAAGTAAACCAAGAGAAGAAAAATAAGTCATTTTGGTCTTTAAGCATCTCCAATCCACTAGGCATATAATGCTTGTTAGGTAAAATATCTAGTATGACTCACTTTTTTCAACTCCAATGCACTAATATGATTAGGTATTTTAGCTCAACTCACATTCACTAGCTATATGTAGCTAACCTTCAAGGCTAGGCAAAATGTATTTAATCATTAAGATCATTTGCCTCCATCTTTATTGCTGATGTGGCATTTTATAAAATTAATAGTATTTGGATGAATAGCTAAAATAAAGAACATGGTTGGAATAGAAATATGAAACAGTTGATAGGCAAAATAAAATGTATACTTTATTGTAATGTTTAAATAGGTAAAATGCCTATTACCGTTGGAGATGCTTTACACTTTTTTAAAGCTTTCTCCAACCTACTAGGTATATAATGTTTGTTAGTCAAAATGCCTAGTATAACTCGTTTTTTTTCAACTCCAATGCACTAAGTATATGATTAGGCATTTTAGTTTAACTCACATTCACTAACTACATGTAGCTAACCTTTAAGGATAGGCAAAATGTATTTAATTATTAGGATTGTTTCCCTCCATCTTTGCTGCTGATGTGACATTTTATAAAATTAATAGTAGCTAAAATAAAGAATATGATTGGAGTAGAAGCATGAAATAATTGATAGGCAAAATAAAATATATACTTTATAATAATATTTAGATAGGTAAAATGCCTATTACCATTGGAGATGCTTAATATATATATATATATATATATATATTTTTAGGACACATATTAACAGAAGTGTTAGTTTTATATTATATTTTTTAAACATCAATAAAAATTAACCAGTCTTACTATATACGTCAATAATATTTAATTTTTACAACTACATGATTATAATCTTGCATTATTCTTTCTTTCTTTGTAAGATTTTATTATGATTTTTATCATAGTAAAATATTTCAACAAATAACATAATTTAATGATGCAAATTTAAAATTAAAACAAAATGATTGCTATCCCACCTCATGGCAAAAGTTTTTTTTTTTTTTTTTGATTTTTTAGTTAAAATCTATAAAATGACAAAATAAGCTTAAAATAATTAATAAGACAAAATATTATATCAAATTCATAATTATTTTATTTTCTCTCTCACAAACATTATATTCAATTATAAAAAAAATTAATTATCTTTTTAAATATGAAAATTTTAATCTATTAAAATAATTAAAAATTAAAATAATCTATTAAAATAATAACTTCTCCAACACCGACAATGGCTCTGTTTGGTAAGGCTTATTTCAGCTTTTAGTTTAATTTAAACTATTTTGATGTGTTTGGTCCAGCTTAACAATACAGCTTATAGTTTTTTATAAGTCAAAAATCAACTTATTCTTTGAGTGGGGAGGAGAAATTTAATTTATAAGTCAAAAATTAATTTATGCTTACAGTTATAAATTATAAACTGTTAAGTTATAAGTTATAATCACTTTTTCACAGTTCTACCAAACGGACCAATGTAACAATTGACACCAAATAGCTTTTTCATTCAGAAAAAAAATTACGGAGGTTCTAATTTGGCTTCAAATCCTAGAAAAAATCATCTGCAAAATCAAGGGTTGGTTTGGGATGTTCTAAAAAAATATACTTTTTAATTTATTGATTTATATGAATTGAGTTTGGATTGGATTTAATGTGATGTGTTAGAGAAGTGATGTAATTTAAATAAGATAATGTGATTTAAATAAGATAGTAATTTTTTAATTTTTTGTATTATTTAGTATATCCCAAACCAAGCTCAAAAGTGAGTGACCACAAAAGTAAACATCACATTATTTTCAGTAACCATCAGTGTATACACTTCAATAAATATATCGGAACCGATTGGTAGCTCGAAACCATTTCGAGCCAAACGGCTCGAATTTCAGCAGAGGAGGGAAGGGGAGGGGGAGGGGGAGGGGGAGGGGGAGGGGGGAGGGTGAGGGGACTGGAGGGCCCCCTAAAAAATGGAGGAAGAAGACGGAGGAAGAAGAAGACGGAGGGGTTGCGACGAGCTCGGCGATCTCGGCGGGGCTGCGACGAGCTCGGCGGAGGCGACGGAGGCTGCGACGAGCTCTGCTGGGCCGACGAGACGATCGGAGCTGGGCATCGGCGAGACGATCGGAGCTGGGCGACGAGACGATCGGCGGCGACGATCGGAGCTGGGCATCGGCGTCTTCTCCCTCTCCCTCTCTTTCTCTCCCTCTCGTTCTCTCTCTCTCTCCTCTGTTGAAGTCGACGAAGAAGACGAAAGAAAAGGAAGAAAAGAAAAAAAAAAAAAAAAATAGACAGCCCAAAACGACGTCGTTTTGGGCTGTCGAGCCAAAACGACGTCGTTTTAGGACATTCGAGCCAAAATCGAGCCGTGATTTTCGAGCTACCACGCATTTTCCCTTCAATAAACATCAGTGATGTTACATCACATTGCTTTTGCAGGAATTATTATTGACCACAAAAGTAGCATCATCCGCATCCACTTCCCCTATTGGCTCAGCTTATTTTTAGAGATAAAAAGAAGGATATTTATAATAAAAAGATTAATAATAAAGGAATTAATAGTGAAGTGATTAAATAAAATTATGTTTATTTTTATAATAATTATTAATATAGGAATTGTTAAATTATTTTTATATATAATAAATATAAAATAATAAAATAAATAAAAAATATAAAAATATTAAACATTAATATTTTTTAAAAAAATGCCCAACATGTAAAAAAATTTTAAAAAAATAAAAAATTTCCAAAAAAAATAAAACAAATAAAATAATGATTTTTACTTAACAAAAAATACAAAAAATTAATATTCAAAAAAATGCCCAACATGTAAAAAAATAAAATAAAAAAACAAAAAATTTCTAGTCTGGCGAACTATTTTTCTAATACCAAGTCTTAGAGGCCCATCCGAATCCCCTCCCCAAGGGGTTTCATAATTTGGAGCTCACTATCAATCCCTTCCCTATCTCTCAAAACAAACACAATATTAAGGTTTCATCTCATTACCAATTCTAATCCCACATCTAACTCTCCAAACAAACGAAGTCAATGCGATTCACCAATTAAATACTTACACCTATTTAAAAAAATTTGATTCTCTCCCGTCCATTTTGGAATTACGATTGTCTATCTAATTTTGACTTGTAGCACTCATTATGGATTTTATTTTAATAATATACTTTCTTTGTTATTTAGGTAACTGAATAAATCATTAAAAAAATAAATAAATAATTTAATAATCGTAACTATATGTTTTGATATTTTCGGGTACAATTTATTTAAATTGCTTATTACTCTTCTCTTATTTTTTTATTTTGAAAGTTTATGTCAAACTATTTGGTACAACTTATGTTTATCGCTTATTAAACAAAAATAATAAATAACCTAAAATCTAGAATCTAGGAAAGGGGTGTTTTTAGCTTATATTTCTAATTTACCTCCCCTTTAAGAGTGAGAATTTTCGACATGACACGATAATATGAATCGAACCGTATACAAAATTATGGGATTAGGATTGACCATTAACGATAACATAGGATATTAAACAAGTCAAGTTAATGTTGAACTTGCATAATACAAAACTGACACAGATAACCCATTTATTGAACAATTAATTATATATTTTAATATTATTTTTACTAAGAGATGCTATAATAACATGTTTGAATCTCTTAGATAACTCCATCCAACTTATTAACAAGCATGTAAAATAAAATTTTAAGATTAATAGAGGTTTTGATTTTGTTTTTGTTTTTAATTGAAAATAACATATTTTTTGTCTACTATTTGAATTGATCTAATAAAAAATAAAAAAATGTAATAATAGGATATGATTTTGGTAAATTAGGAAAACAGAATTGATTTGAAATAAATATTATTATGAATAATTTCATTCAATAGATTAGTTTTATTAAATTTATGATAAATTATAAAAACATCCCTTAAGATTTATCAAAAATACATTTCTCTCCTTACATTTGAAAAATTACATCTCACTCATTGAGGTTTCCAAAAACATATCAAATGGCCCCATCTGTTAATCAACTATTAAATCAAACTAACAGAGTGTGACGTAAACCACAAATTTTGTTTTTCAAAAATTATATTAACCTTTATGAAGTTAAAAAATTTCCTTTTTTTTTTTTTTTTTTTCACATTCCTTATTTCTCATTTTTTGTCAACTAGTAACACCACTTTGTCTAACCATCACACCATCTTCTCCCACTCTTGATCGGCACCAACGTCATTATTGTCTACAAGTATTTGGTGTGTTGTCAAGGAGGGTTGGAGAATCGTGTGCAGTGGCGTAGCTAGGAATTTGATGGAGACGGGGCACAAATTAATGATAACATCAGTGTGTTTGGTTTGAGTTTTTTGAATTAAGTTTTTTAAAAATTACGTTTTTTAGTTTTCGTATTTTTTTGTTTTTAGTGAATATTTTTAAAATTTTAAAAATATTTTTTTTACTTTTTTAGATGAATTTTACTTAGATGTATTTAAAAAATTTGTGAAAAAATATTTTAAAAAATTAATAAATACATAAAAATACAAATAATGTACAGAATTTTCATATATATTTTTTCTTTGTATTTTTGGTATTTAGTGGATTTTTAAAAGGTTTTTTTCACAAATTTTTTACTTTTTAGGTATATTTATGTTAGATATGTCTAAAAATTTAAAAAATTCAGTAAAAATAAATAAAAAAAAACCCGAAAAACAAGAAAGTAGAATTTTTTGAAAAGTATTTTTGGAAAACTCTGACCAAGCAAATTTTTTTTTTTTAATTTTTATAATAAACAACAATGAGATATTACTAAACTTAAATATTAAGAGTCCATTTGAATAAATGTGAATTTTAAATTATAGGATTTGAGATTAAATTTTATATAAATATTGGGGAGTAACTATTTATAGGTAGATTGAAAAATTAAAAAAGAAGATAAGTTGAGATAGAAATAATATATTTTAGTAGAAAAATTCTATAAAACACACCATAAAAAAAAGTGTCTATCATATGTCGTAATTATGATTTTCGTGGCTTTAGTTATGACACATTATAGTGTTAGATATAATTTAGTTATAACTTCTTGTGGTTCTTATTTTGGCTATTACTATATATCAAGTAATAGTTAGTTATGACTCATTTTGATATTAGTTATGACCTATTGTAATTTTTTATCTTTTTTTTATAATTGAAGATGTGTTACTTGATTATAATTTATATAATGGTCATTTTAGTTATGAATGGAAAAAAAACATATGGAGGACAAACTCTACATGTCAAATGTACGTAACAATCCAATAAATTTCATATATCTTCATTAAGGTTAATTATGTTTGCATGTCAATAATTATAGATATCACCATTATATTGAAATTTTTATAAATAATAATATAACTTATCATAATCTCTTTACTTTCAATCAAAATAACCATTATTGTTCTCATAATTTTAAAAATATCATTGACATTTCACTTTAAATAATATTTTTATAAATTTTTTTATTTAAAATATTTTCTTTATGTTAAAAAAAAAAAAAATTCCAAAATCCCGGGGGGGCACGTGACCCCCTGGGCCTTGACTGCCTCCGCCCCTGATCGTGTGGTGGTGTAGCGTGAGAGATTTGGTGGTGAGTAGGTGAAAATGAGGGTAGTATAATAAATTTATTTTGGTATTAGGGGGTGTTTGGGTAAAAAAAATTTTTGTTAGGTTAGTTGTAGGAAAATTTCTGATAATGGGGTATTTGTAATTTCCAGAACGTAAAGGGAAAATTTGAATTTTTGGTTTGTGGAGAAATTTTTTAATTTTTTAATTTGTGGAGAATTTTTTTAATTTTTTCATACATTTGATAGTTAATGTTGAATCTTTTGACATAATACGTTAACATGGCACAAACCAGATATGGACCGAAAATGAAATGACACGATAACATGAAATAATAAAAGGGTTAGGTTAGTGTTAAGGTAATTCTGACACAAATCAAAAATGACACAACACGAATATGATCCAACACGACAGGATCCCGCCCCTAACTTTTAGCTTACAATAAATTACACAAAATAAACCTTCTATCATCTTTATCTTTAAAAAATGAATGATAACTGTCTATTTTTTTTAAGACCATGATGATAAAATTACGTGTTATGATTATCGAATCAAGTTAATTTTTTACAAATAATTTATAGATAAAATTAATTTTTTATTAATAATTTAAATATGGAGACCTAAAAAATAGATAAAACATATCATTATAGTAGAGGTGGGATCTATTTTGTTTGGTTTTTTATTGGCAAGTACTCTGTCAATTTTAAAAAAATTTGCCTACTGTTCTTTTTTTGTTTCTCTTTAATTTTTAAACGAATATTTACCTAAGCATAATCCTGTTGATCAAGTCTGCGCTCCTCCGTACGACGTCGTTCAACTACCTGAAAATACACACGTGAGCTAGCCGGCGGGTGTGTGCCGGAAACCTCTCCGATGCCTAAGTCAGTAAGCTTGACAAATACACAAAAGCTCTACGAATTCAGGGAGCAAAGTTGCATTACCTCTCTAAAGGTGATATTGGTGAGCTTATATAGGTTTCGCGCGGCACAATCCTGGTAGGACTCTTATTCCCCCAAGTAGAGTCCTTCTAGGATTACTCCTTCTTGCGTAGAGTCCTCCTAGGATTCATACTCTTGGAAGATAATGCTTATCCTTCAACACCCTCCTCACTGCTTAAGCCAAGTGAGATGGCTTTGCTATGGCCGAACTCCTTTACAACCGAAGTAACCCATAGTCCGGACTTTACCTTCACCTTTCTTATCTCGGTCCCCCATGCTATGACCGAGCTGTCCATAATAGAATTTTCACCTTTCTTACCTCGGTTTCCCATACCATGACCGAGCTAAACATAAGAAAGGTCAACCGAAATAGGGCGTGACCAAGCCGGACTAACGAGCCCGAACCGGTGTCAGTATACAACCGACTTAGTATACAAGAACCGGTATGACTACGTCCGGTCTACTACCCTGGACCGAACTATTTTCGATACTTGCCATGACCGAGCTACGGATGCCCATTCGGCAACCTAACTACCCATACTTCTCCTTTCCTACTGGGTATCATCCGTGAGCTTATCTCGGCCCAACACCTAGTCCGGCCCAATTTATGAATACAAATTACCCTCTCAATTGCCCCTTAATTCCATCTGCGAAGCTTGATAGGGATTACTAATTTAACCACCGAGCTAGAGTTCTAGCCTCTCCAGCCGAGCTAACAACTTTCAAGTCCTTCCAACCGGACTAAAAACTATTTAGCCTATTTACCGAGCTATACTTAGGCCGAGCTATGCACGTCCGGTCAAACGTCTCTTCAGTTGCAGAAACTGAAACGCTTGTCCTTCCCATGACACGTGGCATGCTCTGGTTTGTCCTCCACAGCTGTACAGCCGCCCTCGTACTCCGAAAAAATTGAATAGTTCCCGCCTTTTTGTCTTTTACACAAAACACATTCCTCATTTTTGCCCAATTCTCTTGTTCTATTGCCCTTCTTCCTTGTATCTCAAGAGCTCGTGCCCTCCATTGCTGTTGCTACCTCTACTTCCAGCTTCTCTCCTTTCCTGGTAAGCATTTATCAAATCTGCTTCTCTTTTCACTGTTTTTGCTTTCATTGTTCCTTTTATTGAATCCCTAGCAAACTGTTTATGTTGTTGTTTTTTTTCCCTTTAAAAACACTTTTTATGCTAAGCCTGCACTTTCTGAAAAAATTCATCACAAGAACACAATGAATGCCCTGAAGCAACCTGTAAAACGTAGTTTTGATCTTTGCACATGCCCCAACCGGACTAGAACAATGTTTGCGATGTATGTACAGATATAGGAGAATTGAAACCGAACTAGTACTTGCGCACATCAAAGTAGTTTCAATAGGTCACCAATCGATCCACAATAGCCGAAACAAAACCCACCGAACTAGAAACCGTAGTACTTGACCGAGCTGAAACTCCAGGGGTCATGCCAGCATTCACAGTTCCTAAACCGAACTCAGAAAGCTGCCCCTTGAAGTTCAGCCGGAATAACAAAACCAAAAGTAGGACCGAGCTAACCCCAATGCCTTGTAAAAACCGAGGTAGATCCCTTAGTCATCCCTCTAGCCGAAGTAAGGCTTCATTTCCTTGTTTTGTTTTCTATAGCACGGTCGATGATCTGTGCTTAACACCTTGTTTTTCCAATTTGCAGACTTAGGCCGCCCAGACACTTCTACTCCCTCAACCGAGCTACCAAGCACACTCTTCCAACCGAGATAAATTATTTTAACTTATAAAATAAATGGGGAAGTACAGATTTTTAGTGGAAACTCCAGGGGGTCTAGCCGAATTCCGGAAAGACTACCACATACCAACTGATGTAAACCTCATCCTGGCCGAACCAGGTGTAGACCCTTGGGATAATGAAGGCTTCGTCCCTTTTACCCTCCAATCAATAATTGAAACCGGACTAAGGTTTCCCGTTCAACCCCTAATATGTGAATTCCTTAGGCAGACCAGACTCTGTCCAACCCAACTGTCCACCAACACATACCGTATAATAATGGGCATAGACGCTCTGAACCACCAGACCGGTCTAAACCTAGGTCTGGCTGAGATACTTCATCAATACTCAATAGGATCCAAAAACCAAGGCTGGTGCTACTATTTGAGAGTGCGCCGAGGTAGAGAAAAGATAATAAAGCATACACCGGATAAAGACGTTAATGATGACGACTTCTTCTGGGTATCTGGGAATTTCGAAGACCTCGAAGCCCGCATCCCAGGCCGAAGAATAAATTACAAGAAGGGGGAACCCGGTATACATACTTCGGTTTTTATTCCGCCTTTTCTTTTATATTTCGGCTCTTCTTCTCTGAACCGGACTAACACTTGCTTTCTTTTCTTTTGCAGACAAGTCTCACCTCATTTTCAACTACAACTACCCCAGCCTCCCAGTACTTCGCACCGCACTTCGGGTTAAGGAGAGATCTTGGACCAAGCTTCTGAAATTCGAGCCGACCTACCGATACTCCGGTCGCCGAAAAGCGAAGGTGACCGATTTCCTCCTTGAAGAAGGTCCAGAACCGGACCCATCCTTGCCTCAAATCAGACTTGTTCCCCTTACCGCCGAACAAGAAATGGCAAAGAAGAACAAGATGAAAGCCATGCTCACTGCAACCGCCAGGGCCGAAGTCCCACAAACCGGCCAAACAACCGAGGCCGTTATGGCTCTCCCAACACAACAGCCGTCCTCATCTCGCCGGAACAAGCGTGCTCGGACTAGCCAAACCGAGACACGCCTTGTTGACGAGGACGATGTCATTTTGCCACCAAGCCCTCTACCAGACACTCAACCGAACCCCCAACCGGAGTCATCAAACCGGTCTGAAACCAGCAAGTGGGCTCCCCCACTCGTCTTCAACAACCGAGCTATTGAAGAAGGTGATTCCGTTGTTGCTGAGAAGGATCACCTTCTGGCCTTCAACCTGGCCAGGGGTGTCTGCCTTCCCAAGGACATGGAGCACCACCAGAAACGGCTAAATACCGAGGTGAAATCACTTCGGTCAGCTACAAAGTCAATGATTGTGGTAAGCAGTACTGTCTTCTTTTTGCTTTTGGAATTTTTCCAACTCCCAGCTCGGCTGAGATTGAACTTTCTATGCTTTTGCAGGCCCTTCAGAAGACCACAATAGCTCACAAGCAAGTGATGGAGCTTCGTAAGACAACAAGGCAGGCTGTGAGGGCAGCCGAAACAAAGGCTGCCGAGTTAACACAAGCTCAGAAGAGGGCGGTCGAGCTGGAGGCCGAGGTAGCTCGTCTGACCGGACTAGTTGCCTCGGCTAATAGCGACAAACAAAAGGCTGTGATCGAAGTGAAAGATCAATATCTCTGGGAGATGGCCCAGCTTGAAGCCAAAAAAGACGCCGAAATATCTGAGCTGAAGCAGAAAGCTAATGACGCTTCCAAGGAAGGTTTCAAGGAAGCCGAAGCTGGCTACTCTCTGCAGTGCGAGGCGGCCAAAGACTTGTTTTTTAAGTGCGGCTGGCGAAGTGCCGTGGAGAAGCTCGGTTGTGGACCTGAAGCCGAGGTCTACAACGCTCACGAGTACTTTATTCCGGCCTCCCTGAAGGAATATGCTGACGATATCCAGAACCAGTTTCTTGGTTCGTCTGATGATGAGGATGGTGATGAAGATGAGGATGGGGAGCCGACTCTTACCCCGGTCGCCACTAATCAACCAAGCAATCAGTCAGCTCGGCCAGAGCCAACAGTGGAGGACTTGACTACAGAGATACCGGTTGATACTACCATCCAAACCGATGTGCCTCCTCAGACCGGACTCCCTGCCAACGCCGGGCTCCAGACAAATGCTGAAGATGAGTTTGACGCCGAACTAGATGCACTTCTTGGTTGATTTCTTTCTTTCTTACTTTTCTTTCATTTTCGAACTCTGTAACCGGGCTACGGCCCCACAATTGTACTTCCTTTTTTTTCTTTAATGAAAAAATCATCAACTCTTATTTCGGTTTTGTACTTGCATTCTGCCGATATACCATAATCCGGTTTAAGCTATCTAACTTACTAGCCAACTACTCTTCAGCCGATATAACTTACTTCGGCTGAAGAGTATCCAGTGTTGGTTTAATCCAGCCAACCACTCTTCAGCCAGACACGTACTTCGGCTGAAGAGTACAAAGAGTTGGTTTTTCCAGCCAACCACTCTTCAGCCATACACTCACTTCGGCTGAAGAGTACAGAGTGTTGGTTTAATCCAGCCAACCGCTCTTCAGCCGATATGCCTTACTTCGGCTGAAGAGTACAAAGAGTTGGTTTTTCCAGCCAACCACTCTTCAGCCATACACTCACTTCGGCTGAAGAATACAGAGTGTTGGTTTAATCCAGCCAACCGCTCTTCAGCCGATATGCCTTACTTCGGCTGAAGAGTACAAAGAGTTGGTTTAATCCAGCCAACCGCTCTTCAGCCGATATACCTTACTTCGGCTGAAGAGTACAATGTGTTGGTTTAATCCAGCCAACCACTCTTCAGCCAGACACGTACTTCGGCTGAAGAGTACAAAGAGTTGGTTTTTCCAGCCAACCACTCTTCAGCCATACACTCATTTCGGCTGAAGAGTACAGAGTGTTGGTTTAATCCAGCCAACCGCTCTTCAGCCGATATGCCTTACTTCGGCTGAAGAGTACAAAGAGTTGGTTTTTCCAGCCAACCACTCTTCAGCCGATATACCTTACTTCGGCTGAAGAGTACAATGTGTTGGTTTAATCCAGCCAACCTCTAAGTTGGTTTTTCCGGCCAACTTAGAATAAAGTGTTTGGTTATATCGACCAAACGTCCTGCAGCCTGGATCCTGATCCTGGGCTTAGGAGGGGTGTTGGTTTAATCCAGCCAACCTCTAAGTTGGTTTTTCCAGCCAACCTAGAATATCATGTTTGGTTATTCCGGCCAAACGTCCTGCAGTCTGGATCCTAATCCTGGACTTAGGAAGGGTGTTGGTTTAATCCAGCCAACCTCTGAGTTTGGTTTTTCCAGCCAACTCAAAATAAAGTGTTTTGGTTTTTCCGACCAAAACGTCCTGCAGCCTGGATCCTTATCCTGGGTTTAGGAAAGGTCATAGTTGGTTATTCCGGCCAACTATGTTTACAATACTAGCTTTCTAAAGCTACTTTCTACTGGAAACAATAATGCTGAAAAGAATCGATTTGTTTTATTGAGGAAGTAAAAAATTACACATACTTAAAAGGGAAAAAGCTAGAAATAAAACAACTTGAGATTTGCCGTATTCCATGGTCTGGGAATTCTTTTGCCGTCCTCATCTTCCAAGTGGTATGCCCCTTTGCCTGCTAATCCGACCACTTTGTAAGGTCCTTCCCAATTAGGTCCTAACTTGCCATCTCCTGGAACTAAGGTGTTCCCCATTACCTTGCGCAGTACCCAATCTCCGATCTTGAATTGCCTTGGATGCACTGTTTTGTTATACTTTCTAGACAACTCTTGTTGGTAGGAGGCGATGTGAACCAATGCTCTGTCTCTTCTCTCTTCTGCAAGGTCAAGCTCTAATGCTATGGCTTCGCCATTTAAGTCTGGATCAAAGTTTTCGCTTCGGATTGTGGGGAGGCCAACTTCTAATGGATGACTGCCTCCATGCCGTAAGCTAAGGAGAATGGTGTTTCTCCTGTTGATCGTCGCGGTGTGGTACGGTAAGCCCATAAAACATGAGGGGCTCTTCTGCCCACTTGCCTTTTGCTCTTTCTAACCTTTTCTTCAATCCGTCTAGGACGACTTTGTTTGAGGCCTCTGCTTGACCATTTGCTTGGGGATATGCCGGTGTAGAATTGTAAAACTCTATCTTGTACTCTTCACAAAAGCCTCTGAAAATCCTACCATCGAATTGAGTGCCGTTGTCTGAGATCAGTGCCTTTGGTATGCCAAATCGAGTGATGATATTCTGCCAAACAAACTTCTTCACATCTTTTTCCTTGATTGACGCCAAAGCTTCGGCTTCCACCCACTTGGTGAAGTAGTCTGTTGTCGCAAGAAAGAATTTCCTGTTGCCAGGTGCTGTTGGAAGTGGACCTACTATGTCTAAGCCACACATTGCGAAAGGCCATGGGCTAGTCAATGGTAGTAGCTCTCTGGCAGGTTGGTGTATTTGGTGCGCAAACTTCTGACACTTTTCGCATTTTTTAACATATTTCTCTGAATCCGCTTGCATGTATGGCTACCAGTATCCTTGTAAAATAGCTCGGTATGCCAATGATCTTCCTCCTTGATGGCTGCCACATACCCCTTCATGTATTTCGAACAGGAACGCTTCCACCTTGCTGGGGTGAACACACTTTAAGTAGGGTCCTGAAAACGACTTCTTGTATAATGCTAAGGATGGAGAGAGCCAGAATCGTTGCGACTTTGCCCTTATTCTGTTGGCTTCTTTCTTTTCTTCTGGTAGAGTGCCGTCTTTCAAGAACAGTATGATGGGATCCATCCAAGAAGGACCTAACTCTGCACAACATACCTCTTCTGTTTCTGGGTCTTCAATACTTGGTCTAGGCAGGTAGTCGATTAACAGTGGGTGAGGAATGGAGGTATTTGCCATTGAGGCGAAGCCTGCTAGTTCGTCTGCTCTACTGTTTTCCTCTCTGCCGATCTGTTCTATTCTTACCACTTCGAACTTTTTTATCTCTGTTCTGACCAATTCTTGGTACTTGGCCATTCTATCATCCTTTGCCTCGTAGTCGCCAGATATTTGGTTTACCACCAACTGGGAGTCGCTGTAAACCATTAGCTCGGTGGCCTTCATGTAGTATGCTGACTTGAGGCCTGCCAGAAGCGCTTCGTACTCTGCTTTGTTGTTTGACGCTTGGAAGCCAAGGTTGATTGCCTGCTCCACCACTAGGCCATCTGGAGAGATGAGGACTATGCCAAGTCCTGCGCCATGTCGGTTGGATGCTCCATCCACAAAGAGCTTCCACATTTCCCCTACAAACAATTTCCAGCATATGGAGGGATCGGATGATGTTGTGGGGTCTGGAATGTCGCTAGAGTTTCCTTCACGATCCATGGCTGCAGTCTGCCCCTTGTCTTCTGATGGTACCAAGTCATTAGTCGTTGGTGAGTTTTGACCTGATGTAGCAAGGTTTGTTTCCTCCTTGCCTTCTCTACTCTGGTCTGCCTTGGGTTCTGGCTGAGTTACCTGCACTAGGGGTTGCGCTATTCCGGCATCAATCTCCATCCCTAGTTCGGTTGTGTCAGTCAGGTCGATTGGGCAGACTTGGTGGCTTCCAGGGGTGAACTCCGCGACGAAGTCTGCTAAAGATTGGGCCTTTACTGCGGTTCTGGGTTGGAACTTGATGTCATATTGTCCCAATTCCACTGCCCACTTCAGAATTCGCCCAGAAAAGTTCGCCCTCTCAAACAAAGCTTTTAGTGGAAAAGCTGTGAGGACGACAATGGTGTGGGCGTGAAAGTAGTGCGCCAATTTCCTGGAGGCCATCATTAAGGCCAGTGCTAGCTTCTCTAGAGGCAAGTACCTTGTTTCGGCTCTCAGCAACGTCTTGCTGACGTAGAAGATTGGTAGATGTTGGATACCTTCTGCTCGAACCAATACTGCACTTACCGCGTGCTGAGAGACCGCCAAGTAGAGGAAGAGTTCTTCTCCAGGTATTGGAGTGACAAGTAATGGTGGAGAAGACATGTATTCCTTCAAACTCTCCAGAGCTCGGTCGCATTCTTCGTCCCACTCAAACTTAGCTTTTAATGACTGAAAGAATGGACGCAGTCTGTCTGAAGACCGGCTGATGAATCGGTTAAGTGCTGCTGCCATGCCGGTGAGGTGCTGCACTTCTTTCACTGAGTTAGGCCTCTCTAACTCTTGAATTGCTTTAATTTGGGAGGGGTCTGCCTCGATACCCCGGTTGGTCACCAGGAACCCCAGAAACTTGCCAGACCCTACACCGAATGCGCACTTAGAAGCGTTAAGGCGCAGCTTGTGTTGTTTCAGGATCTGGAACATCTCACCTAGGTCCTTTAGATGGTCATCCACATCCTTGCTTTTGACCACCATGTCGTCGATGTAAGCCTCCATTGTTCTGCCTAACAATGGCTCAAACATCTTGGTGACCATTCTCTGAAACGTCTCCCCCGCATTCTTTAGGCCAAAGGGCATGACCTTGTAACAATATAGTCCTCTTGGAGTGGTGAAGGACGTTACTTCCTGATCTGGTTCGTGCATGGCTATCTGATGGTAGCCTCTGTATGCGTCAAGGAAGCTAAGCCTGCTGTGTCCTGCTGTTAGGTCCACCAATTGATCTATCCTTGGCAGGGGGAAACTGTCCTTCGGGCACGCTTTGTTGACCGTCTTGTAGTCGACGCAGACGCGCCACTTGCCATTCTTCTTTGGTACTACGACGGTGTTGGAAATCCATCTAGGGTAATGGACTTCTCTGATTGCCCCTGCCTCCAGCAGGTTTCCCACTTCTTCTGCAACTATTTCGGCGTGATGAAGTGCCGATCTGCGGGCGCGCTGAATGATTAGCCTAGCAGAAGGGTGGACATTAAGTTGGTGGCAGATGAAGTTGGGATCAATGCCTGGCATGTCGTATGGAGTCCAGGCGAACACTTCGATGTTGGAAGTTAGGAATTCCACGACTTCCAATCTCTCAGTGCTGGACAACGACGATCCAAGTAAGAAGAACTTTTCCGGGTTCTTCTCATCTATTCTAACTTCCACCAAGTCCTCCACTGCTTTCTGATCAGCCGCTTTGCCAACCTCTGCGAACGGTTCATTACTCTCAGGTTCTTCAACCGAATGAACATATCCTTTGGCAGCGCGGCTGCCATTCGTTGTGACGAAGCATTGTTTGGACATAATCTGGTCCCCATAAACTTCTTCGATTATTCCGGTGTCGTTGGGAAATCGCATTACTTGGTGGTAGGAGGATGCCACCGAGCGCATGGCATGCAGCCATGTTCTGCCCAAGATAACGTTATAGGTGGAGGGGACCTTTATCACCCAAAACTCCACTTGTTTCGTCACGCTTCCTGCCTTGACTGGGAGGATGATTTTGCCGACTGGCCACTCCGGCATAGAATTGAATCCAATCAGAGGGGATACGGCAGGGGCTAAGTCCTTGTCTTGAAGCTTTAGTTGCTTGAAGGTTTCATAATACATGATTTCACATGAGCTGCCTTGGTCAATCAGAATCCGCTTGACGTCGAAATCCTTGACTCGAAGAGTGACGACCAAGGCATCGTTGTGAGGGCAATAAATCCTTGCCAAGTCTTTATCTGAGAAGGACATGACATTTGTGGCCTCTATCTTCCCCTTTTTGGCGACTGGTTGGACACTTAGTACTTCTCTGAAGTGCTCAGCCTTTTTGATTGAACCTCTGAGCTCGCATACACGCTCAGGTTCAAAGACTCCATGTATTACGTTGATGACGCCTTGAGGTGGAGCGTCGTTTGGCATTCCATTGGGCATATTCTGGTCCTGGGGGGCTGGCTGTGCTCCTCCTTCTATGTATTTGTCCAGGTGACCCGCCGCCACTAACTCTTCCAGATGCTGCCTCAATGGTGTGCAGTTCTCAGTGCGGTGCCCCTTTTCTTTGTGGAAGGTGCATCTGGATCTGTCATCATAGTCTTTTTGGGCCTCGCCTAACTTAGCTGGCCACTTGACGAAAGGCTCGTCTCGAATTTCGCTAAGTATACGGTAGATTGGTTTCTTGAAGACCGTGGTGATGGCAGTGCGGACTCTCAGCCATCTTTTATCTTGGTCCTCTCCATTGTCTCTTTTGCCACGTCCGTTTCTGTTCGGACGGTCTACTGTGTTGACCTTTGCTGAGGTCTTCTTTTCTGGAGCTGTGGCCGCGCCAGATTTTGCTTTGGCACGAGCGCCATCCTCTTCCACCCTGATGTGCTGGTGCACTCTCTCCATTAGGGCCTCCATGGTGAGGGGTGGCGTCATGGTGATAGAATCCCTAAGTCTGTTCCCAACTGGAGGCCTCTTTTATATTGCGCAATGGCGAGATTGGTTGGGCAGTCCCCAATCTGGTTGAATGTCTCCCAGTAGCGACTGTTATATGACCTCAGGGTCTCCTTATCGCCCATGTCGATGGAGAGTAACTGGTCGATCTCCATTGGGGTTTTCGTGTTTGTTCTGAATCGCGTTACAAACGCCTCCGCCAGTTGCACCCAGGAGGCTATGCTGCCCTCTGGAAGCTTCTCAAACCAAGTCAGGCCTAGGTCACCTAGGCTTGAGGGGAATAGGATGCACATCAAGGCCTCATTCCGCCGGTATACAGCCATGACCTGGCGAAAGTGGCTTAAGTGTGAGTAAGGGTCCGTCTTCCCCTCATATGTTGTGAATTTGGGCTGTAGGAAGCCTGACGGTAGGGGCGCGTTCTCTATTGCTGGGACGAATGGTGAGGTCTGCAGCCTCGCCAATGCCTTGTCCGCTGGTTCGTAGGCCGGGCGCGGTATTGGCATTCCAACCTCGACGCTTCCATGCGTCCGAGGAGCCAACCGCTGTAAGGCAGAAATTCTGTGTGGATCGCGCGCTCTAGCGTCCTCTTTCCACCGTGCTTTCTCTTCTAGCACGGTCCGTAGGTCGGACGATCTGGGCAGCTCTGTCTGCCTGGATCTTGTCTGGTGCGTATGCGAGGGCCAATATGTGCTTCCCCCGGTGTGTGACCTTTCAGACCTCGCCCTCTCAGACCTGGAGTGACGAGTTCTGGAAGATCTGGATTGCGTGTCGCCTGTCCTAAGGCTCTTGTTCTCCCCTTGTGAGTGTGTAGCATTCCTACTACGACTTTCCGAGTGGCGAGGGGGCGTCTTGTTCGCGCGCCCCTCTCCTGTCGCCACTTCTTTTCCTTTCACCTGGCGCTTTAGGGATTCCATGTCCGCTGCCATCCTACGGATCAGTTCGTCCTGTTCCTTGACGCGATCCTCCAAAGCTTGAGGATCAATTCTGCGTCTTTGTCTTTCTGGGCTTTGCGAACGAGAGGGATGAGGGCTATTATTCCGCCTTCGTCCCCTTGCATCCCTCCTGAAATTTTGTCTGTGTGGTTCCAGGTTCGCCATGGGAGTGACCACAGGAAGGCCTTCGCGCCTTGCACCCCCTTCTGGAGTTAGTCCGTCGACGGCGGACTGAGATAATTCTTCGTTGTTCGCCATTGATTTTTAGGGAGAAAAGTTTGATCAAGAGGTTGTTCTTGTCTGATTTCCCACAGACGGCGCCAATTGTACGGGAAAGAAATACACCTTCTCGTATAATCCTGTTGATCAAGTCTGCGCTCCTCCGTACGACGTCGTTCAACTACCTGAAAATACACACGTGAGCTAGCCGGCGGGTGTGTGCCGGAAACCTCTCCGATGCCTAAGTCAGTAAGCTTGACAAATAGACAAAAGCTCTACGAATTCAGGGAGCAAAGTTGCATTACCTCTCCAAAGGTGATATTGGTGAGCTTATATAGGTTTCGCGCGGCACAATCCTGGTAGGACTCTTATTCCCCCAAGTAGAGTCCTTCTAGGATTACTCCTTCTTGCGTAGAGTCCTCCTAGGATTCATACTCTTGGAAGATAATGCTTATCCTTCAACACCCTCCTCACTGCTTAAGCCAAGTGAGATGGCTTTGCTATGGCCGAACTCCTTTACAACCGAAGTAACCCATAGTCCGGACTTTACCTTCACCTTTCTTATCTCGGTCCCCCATGCTATGACCGAGCTGTCCATAATAGAATTTTCACCTTTCTTACCTCGGTTTCCCATACCATGACCGAGCTAAACATAAGAAAGGTCAACCGAAATAGGGCGTGACCAAGCCGGACTAACGAGCCCGAACCGGTGTCAGTATACAACCGACTTAGTATACAAGAACCGGTATGACTACGTCCGGTCTACTACCCTGGACCGAACTATTTTTGATACTTGCCATGACCGAGCTACGGATGCCCATTCGGCAACCTAACTACCCATACTTCTCCTTTCCTACTGGGTATCATCCGTGAGCTTATCTCGGCCCAACACCTAGTCCGGCCCAATTTATGAATACAAATTACCCTCTCACATATCATTATAGTGGAGGTGGGATCTATTTTGTTTGGTTTTTTATTGGCAAGTACTCTGTCAATTTTAAAAAAATTTGCCTACTGTTCTTTTTTTGTTTCTCTTTAATTTTTAAACGAATATTTACCTAAGCATTTTTACAGGCTTTGGTAAATATGACAGATTTACATGCCAATTACCTATACTTTCACAAAATTCATTCTACAAAATTGATGGTAACTCTCTATAAAAAAATTTCAAGAATGTTTGTAAACAACCAATGAAGGGGCTCAATTTAGCCGAACAGAGCCGAGTTGGGTCGAGTGGCCCAAGCATGATCGAACACCTATTACCGGCCCTAACAATAAACTGAAAAAAAAAACAAAATTATGAGACACAGGGCTAGGGCATAACATATGCCATCTTCTCTACCAGTGATTTAGAAATTACGCAAATAGTCCTTATAATTTATATGATGTGTTAATTTAGTCTTTGTAGTTTTAATTTGTTCGATTTTGTTTCTTAATTTAACAGATTGTGTCATTTTAGTCCAATAAATAATGATTGTTAAGTTAATTTAACGGAAGGTCAAACAATGTGTCAATTTGGTCCCTATACTTTACACGATGTATCAATTTGGTTCCTGTAGTTTCAATTTTTTCGATTTTGACAGGGACTAAATTGACATATTGTTTGTATTTTTGTTAAATTAACTTAACAACCGTTATTTATTAGACTAAAATGACACAATTCGTTAAATTAAGAGACAAAATCGAGCAAATTGATACTATAGGACCAAATTGATACATCGTATAAACTATAGGGACTATTTTCATAATTTTTCCTTATATTTTTTTATCTCTTAGTGCCAGTTTACGAGGCGTGTTTTTTCTTTCTCTTTTTTCTTTATTTTTTTTCCATTATATATATATATATATATATATTTATCTATTTTTATGGTGTATGTGTCAAAATATTTAGTAAAATTGTTATTTATAAAGAAAAAACAACTTAATTAATTAATTATAAGAAATGTAGAAAAAAAAAATACTTCTAACTTTTACATTTATATTATTTTTTTTTTTAACTTGTCAAAACTTCACTAAATAGTGCAATTAGTCCAAAGGATAGCAACTAAAGTAATAAAAACTCTACTAAAATCAGAAGGAAAAAAAGCTTGAGACTCCCAAAACATGGCATCAAAATTTATCTACAATAATATAGATTGTGAGGAGTGGTTTTACAATATTTTTTTATTTTAAATAGTCCTTGATCCTCGCTTTGATGTCTAAAATAAAAAATACTTCAGTCAGAGGTGTCAAAATTAACACTCCGATAGTTATATTAGATTGGGTATGAGAGAGAATGGGTATAATGTTTTAGAGACAGAGTTTAGTTTGTTGATATTGCATACCTTTCTTCTTCAATTGTTCTTCCTTATATAATCATTTGGTGTAGATATTTTTTTACATAACTTGACTTGAATGTTGAAATCTAGTTTCCTGCTGCTCCTTCGGAAAAGGACAGACTGAGTCTACTTTAGTTCTCGACACCAGTGTAAGTTGGTTCTACAGGTATCCCTTATTCAGCATATCATTTGATCGATAAATGTGTTGTTCGTCTTTAAGTTATCGATAAACTCAATGGGCCTGATTGGGTTTAAATTTTATGATGGATGGGTGTAGATGTCTCGTTTGCTAATTGTAAAAAAAAAAATTAATCAGCTCACATATAGACTATTCCATGTTATTTATTGATTAATTTACAAATAAATTATTTAAAATTTAATCTCAGGTCACATCATTAAAAATTAATTAAAGGGTTATACTAGAATCGCTAGCATTTCTAGAAGTCCTGAAAGGAAAGTGACCACAACTTCCGGGGCGTAGATCTACCGCTATATGAGTGGGGCATCTATCGCTTTAATAATTAAGAAAAAATGTGTGGTGGGACCCACACACTTGGCCAATACAATTGGTCAGTCCAAACAATTTTAATATTAAGTTAATTTTTTTTAGAGAATAAAATACTATTAATTAATAGAATTATTAAGTAGGTGTTTGAGAAGAACTAAAAAAGTGTATTTTTTTTACATATATATACTTATTGGGGTCACATTAATAACATCTCCTTTCTATTTTTTTAACGACTTTCTCTACTTTTTTACACTTTTTCTTTTATAATAAAAAATTAAAAAATATACTTATTTAAAATATCGCAAACCACCCATAAATATTAACTTTTCCATAGTGATGTAAAATTTGTTCATCTCTGTACAATAGTATACATACATGTGATCGAGACCCCAGCACCCCCATACTTTTGTGAGAGAGGGGGATGAGAGAGAGTGGAGGAAAGAAAAGAAGAAAAAATACAATGTGTGGTCACAAATCAATTGAGAATTGTGGGGATAAAAAATGGTGGGGGTTTAAGTATTTTCCTACATGATATATGCATAGTTTTGAACGTGATTGTGATTTTATCACAAAAATATCATTTGTCAAATCCTAATTATATTAACGACCTTGCTACGTAGCTCGAATGGCCCGAATCCCGTTTTTTTTTTTTTTTTTTTTTTTTTTTTTTTTTCAGACGCAGAAATGGAGGGGGAGGAGGAAGGAGGGGAGAGGAGAGGAGGGAGGAGGGAGGAGGGGACTGGAGGGGGCCTAAAAAATGGAGGGGGAGGGGAGGGGAGGGGAGGGGAGAAGGAGGAGGAGGGGGCGGAGGCGGCGGAGGCGACGCGATCGGAGCAGAGCCGACGAGGGACGGAGGGCTGCGACGGACGGACGGAGGGCTGCGACACGACGACGGCGGGCGGAGGGCTGCCTCCTCTCTCTCTCTCTTTCTCTCTCTCCCTCTCCCTCTCCCTCTGGTTTCAGCCGAAAATGACGAAGAAGAAGAAGAAGAAAAAAAAAAATACAGCCCAAAACGACGTCGTTTTGGGCTGTCGAGCCGTTCGAGCCAAAGCAATTTCGAGCACTGAAACATTTTCCTTATATTAAATATCTTAATCCCCTTCTTTTATCAATAATAAAGTGAAGAATTAATAGATACGTTGGTTTGGGATATTTTTATCTTTTAATAATTAAGAAAAGTTATTGGGTGGTCTAAGACAAAAACCGATTAGTGCTTCAATAGATTATTGATTGATGAATGATCTGACGAATAGACAATAATATCTTGATATGATTTTACTACGAGGGTAATGAAAATGAGATAAGGGCACCACGTTATGCTGCTCCACACCAAATTATAATTTCTCAATAATTATAATATTATGAGGATTTCCTAAACAATGTATTTGTTAGTTTATTAAAAGATATAATAGAGTTTTTTGAACACTTAAATATTGTCTTTTCTTGTGCTCTACATATAAAGAGGGTTGGGATATATAGTACCGGTGGTCATTGACCCTGTATTTTTAGAGTTTGAAATAAGTATATTGGCTTATAAGTCTGGATTGGATTGAAATTTAGGTATCCTAAATAAGTGTATTTTTTTATCTTTTTAGATTAAAAGGTTGAGGAAAAAACTATGGATGTTTGGGTTAACTTTTGACTTTTTATAGAAAAATGTATATTAAAAAATTATATAAATAATTGTATAGGGAAAGTTATAGATGGAATAGCCCATACGGTCGGAAGCATGAGGGGCAGCGCGGCAGAGGGTATAGTGTAGGAGATTGATTCTCTCATTTTCGGGCATAAATTGGACAGTGTTGTTCGGTCCATGGGGCCCACCACGGGTCCCGTTTTACTAATCGAAATCGTTTAATGTGTAGACCTCGTCGAGTGCTATATACTTGTAATAAATCACGTTGATTGGATATCAATAGCTATCTGATCGTGTTAGTTTTTCTTGTCAACTGTTAACTATAACACCATCCATTTTTTTATACAAAACTGATTTGATCATGTAGTTACCGATTTCCGATCAACGTGATTTTTATCAGGCATATAGTTTTGGACGAGTTCTACATATTGAACGGTTCGGATTATCAAAACGGGACCTATGGTGGGTCCCCACGGGCCCAACATTTCCGTCAAACTTAGTGATTTTATATATGTAATTCTTTTTTTTTTCCCCTCTCACGGTAGTACAGGGTCATTTCAGCTGTGTAAATTGTGTAAATTTTGTTTGATTAAAATATTATGTATTTTAATTTTTTAATATTTTTAATTTGTGAATAGTGATAAGTTTTTGACTTTTTTAATACACCCCAAACCAGGCCTTAAACTTGTTTACTTTTTAGGCTGAGTTTGGGATGAAAAATTTCAATCCGAGTTGGTTCGACAAGCCCATGTATAAAAATATATTTTTAGTTACATAATATATATATATTTTAAAAGGATATGAATATATATATATAGGACTTAAATTGAAACATTTGTTAAAAGGTCCAAATCATTTACAGTTAGATTTTTTTAATGACCTAAATTTAAATAATTTTGTAAGGATCAAAATCATTTAATAACCCTATCAGAGTATTAAAATAAAAAAATAAGCAGTTTGGAATTTATAAGTTTCTTAGGATCAAGTTTGAGACAGATAGATTAAGCCCAATGTCAAGTATTTTTATTATATAGCGCAAGCTTTGCTCAAACTTGATTCGGTTGATACCTATGTAGTTCACAGTAAAAAATGTAGTTCACAATAAAAAGGCGTGTTACTACTGAGTGAAGGTGAAAAACAGGCGAGTTTGAACAGGTGGAAATGGGTTGTACATTAAAATATTTAGTAAAATTGTTATTTATAAAGCAAAAACAATTTAAATTAATTAATTATAAGAAATCTAGAAAAAAAAAATCTTCTAACTTTTACATTTATATTATTATTTTTTAACTTGTCAAAGCTTCACTAAACAGTGCAATTAGTCCAAAGGATGGCAAGGAAAGTAATAAAAACTCTACTAAAATCAAAAGAGAAAAAGCTTGAGACTCCAAAAATGTGGCATTAAAATTTATCTACAATCATGTAGATTGTGATGAATGGTTCTACAATATTCCTTTGTCCAAAATATTCCTTTACTAGATTCTTGTTTCGATACCTAAAATAAGAAACACCCTCTTGTTTCGATACCTAAAATAAGAAACACTCCTGTTAGGGTGTTAGAATTAGCACTCCAACGATTATATTAGATTGGGTATGAGAGAGAATGGATATAATATTGCAGAGATAGAGTTCAGTTGGCTGATATTGCAAATCTTTCTTCTTCAACTCCGCTTCCTTATATAGACATTAGTGTATGCCCGTACTTGAAGACACGGTATAAATAATGTTGGGATCAAAATGTAGTTGTAATTTATACGTATCATGTTAAAATTTGTGAAGTAAGTAACATTTTTTGTTTAATATATTTAAAAAATATAAAGAAATATTGTTCTTAAATAACTTGTAACAATTTTGCTTGTACCACACACTCTATAAAACTCAAATAAAATAACAACTCCCCCTAACCTTGATGCAAGCCTTGTTTGGCAAAGGCTATTTTTTTTTGCTTTTTTGGGTTAAAATTCACAAAAAGACAAAATATGTTAAAATAACTAGTAAGACAAAATATCACATGAAACCCATAATCATTTCACTTTTCCTCTCACAAACATTACATTCAATTACAAAAAAATCCAATCATCTTCCCAAACGCACAAATTTTAGCCTATTAAGGGGTCGTTTGGCATTGGCTAATATAGCCAACTTTTTTGTGTTGAGACTTTTTTAGCCTCGTTTAGTTTTTGTTTTGGGACTTTTTTTACTTTTGTGAGAGAAAAAGTATAATGGTTATGAGTAAAAAGTAATATTTTGTCTTATTAGCTTTTATAGTCAATTTTGTCTTTTTGTGATTATTTAGCCTCAAAATGAATGCCAGACCGGGGCTAAAATAGCCAAAAACTAAAATAGCCTACTAAAATAGCAACTTCCCAAACACCCTCTAAGAAGCAAATATATAAGATTTATAATGTTCACCAATATTGCAAATCAAAATACAAGAGCAAGTCAAAAAAAAAGAAAAAAGAAAAAAAAGAAGCTAAATAAAATACACAAATCAAAGCTATTGTACACTTGTTAACGTTCTATAATAAATAAATAAAAATTACTAAACACCGAATAAAACACATCAGCAAGTGCTCTACAATTTCAAAAAATTAAATTAAAAATTAAACATTAAACAATGCATACCAGCCTGTACTTTACAATTCCTAACAAATCAAATATAAACAAAATTAAATACTAAACAATGCACACCAATCAGCATTCTACAATAAAAAAAAATTAAATTAAAATGCACACCAACTAGTGCTACTGTTGCCAATCAAATTATAACCACATAAGCAAAACAAACATTATATTTTCATACACCTAAGTCGATAATATATGTCTGCTTTACAAATTCATTTTATATATACACTTATAGCTTTTAAGGCATTATGAAGTTCTTCACAAATTTCAAATTTTAACTATTCGAAATTTGATTAGCTTTGCTTCACATTTTAAAAAATCTTTACATGTCGAAGAATATATACCACTTGATATGTATTTGTAACAACCCCGACCTCTGATTAATGTTAATCCATGATTAAATGAGCCTAATATGTAACTAAGATGAAATCCTGAGTTAATTATTTGTGCATTGCATTATTTATGTCTCTATCTGTCTATTGCAAGAATATCTATTTGAAATTCTGTTATATTTTGCGAATTGAAGGCCTTATCGGCATCCGATCACGAAATTGACTTGGTATTTGTATTATTTGAAAATTTTAGAACATTATGGTAAGTTCAATTGAAATTCGATTCGGAACGATTAAATTAGAATAAATTAATGCCTAATTGATTAGTTGATCAATAAATTAATTAAGCCATTAGCTAAGCCTATATAAGGCTCCCTTACGTGCCTTCACTAATTCTTCTCTCTTCATCTCAACATATTTGAGCTCACACACACAAGCAAAATGTGGGAGAGAGAGAGAGGGATAGAAGAAAATTGAGATCAAAAGCTAAGAATAGGGAGGATTGCTAAGAATTGTTGGAATTTACAAGGAATTTTGGAGTTGAAGCTTCTTCACTTGCGCAATTTAGATTCTAGGTAAGAATTTTGGTCTTTGACTTTGTAATGTAGTTGATTAATGTATGCAAACAAGTGAATTAGGTGAATTCATAAGGGAATTGAACTAGAATTGAAGAAAGTTAAGTCATTTCATACATGCATGCATTATTCATAGCATTTGGAAGTTGTTTTCAAAGCTTTCCTCACATGCATGTTGTAATTCTAGCATGGATTAAAGAATTTATAACATTTCTCACCATTGGACCTCATTTGATTATGTTTTGGAAGCCATGAACTCAAATGAATACATGCATGTCATGTTCATATCATGTTCTTACATTTCAAGTTGAATTTTTGCACAATTGACATGCTTTTGGGCATTGATTTCAAGAAATGATCTGTAACTTTTAATGTTTTGTAGTTTAAACTGATTTTTCAAGTTTTGGGACCCAAAGGTTGAGTTAAATGGCATTGAATTCGATTTTGGAGCTGGGGAGTGCAATCTGGAAATCCCAAATTCTGTACTTCTGCTCGAGTGGTAGAATCTGGGCTCGAGTGGCCACTCTATGATCTTACACTTTCGCTCAAACGACCTGAAGTCCGCTCGAGCGTGAAATGCATGCTTCCAGAAGTTTGCATGTTTTGCAGATTGCTTGAGCGACAAGCGTTACGCTCGAGTGAGGGCATGAGTCTTACGCTCGAGCGAGAGTCGAACGGCCATCGAGCGGAGATCTCACTTAACCAGTACTTTTCCAAAGTTTGCAGAGCACTCGAGCAAGGGAAGCTGCGTTCGAGCATCCCTTCACATGTTTGCGTGTTCGCTCGAGTGAGGGAAGCTACGCTCGAGCGGGACCCCTATTTCCAGCATTTTTGACCAAGTGTTTTCAAATGCATTTTTGCATCCTCATTGCATCCTAGGCATTCCTAGGTCAAGATTAAGACATTATAATGAGGATAAAGAAATATAAACACACCAAGACAAGAAAGAACTAAGTTAATGATTCCGGGTGTATAATTCAGTACGTATTCACTATGTATCTGTGTAGGTCATACGCTACAAGATATCTGAATTGCCTACTTGTCCGTTTAATTGGAGCTATCTGTTATCTGTGAGTAATAACTCTATAAAGCTATGTTTGACTATAAGTATTTTCTGACTGAAATGATACGATCTGTTTTCTGAAATGTTATTTTATGAATCATGAATGAATGTCCATTTTTTTGAAATGTATTTGTGGCATCGTTAGTTCATGTGGCCCTCACCCCGGGGGTACCAATACCGTGGCTTATACTTACATGCTCGGGGGTAACAATACCGTGGCTTTGTTCACGTGGCATTTACTCAGGGGTAACAATACCGATGTCTATATTCACGTGGCCCTCGTCTAGGGGTAATAATATCATGGCTACTTGTGCGCAAGATATGGACCTTTATGGTCGTCGGTACCGACTTTACATGTGGGTCTCAGGACCAAGTTGATATGATAGCTAATGGGTGTACCACGTATGATCTTATGCAAAATATGAATATGAATATGAATATGAATATGAACATGTATATGAATCTGTTTCCGATTTGAGATCTAAATATGCATAAGAATATGTTTCTGATGTAAACTCTGGATTCTAATTTTGAAATGGACATCATTCACTAAACTCTTTACCTTGTTATTATTCACTGGGCTCCCGCTCACTCTATTCTTCATGTATGTAGGTGATCAAGCGCGTGGCCAAGCTCAGTGATGACCGCTTAGAGAGTTTTTGGTCTGCTAGCCTTTGTGCCTCCCGAGGAGGTTCCATACGTCTTATAGTCACATTTTGTGAATGTCAAGGCTTTGTCTTCTTTTGGGTTATGAACAAGTTTTTTGTTAACTGTATATTGGACTAAGCCCCTTTTTGGCTATATCTGTAATGAATGTGACAATATGACGTCATGTATATGTGTATTAAGCTTAAAATTTCTGTCCCATATACATCTGCACAGCTCAATAGACTATGTAAGTTTCTATATTTGCTTCTGCAGCCCCTAATTGTAAGCTCTTCTGTTCAGAGGCCTTTGGTAATCCAAGGATTACTAGTTGGTTACGACGCTAAACCTATAGGGGTGGGTTGGGTTGTGACAGTATTTGTCATTCTCTTGTCAGAAGGAGCCACCTTTTTTTCCCCCTTAAACATTGGGTTAGCCTTTTCTTTTTTCTTTGCCTAGCAAATATAAATAAAATATTCAACTGATTAAAAAAAATCTTATATAAATAAAATACATACAATGTTTGACTTGATTTTGTACTTACCGCATGAACATGGATAATATTAATGTCGTGCTCATTGCGGATGACCACACCAACATTTATAGATGGGGTTGTAGGAGCAGGCCTACAAAAATGGGTTGTAAACAAATTAAAATCTATATAATAAAGTGGAAATAGTAAGAGTATATATGTCAAAAATTAAACATAGTTGTAAACCAATTTGGTGTTAAAGAAGGTTGTCTTGAGTTAATACATTCCTTTGATCTCTCTCGTTCTCGTCGTAGGTGTTGTCCCAATTGGCATGCAGAACATGACTTTTGATTTTTTTCACGTTCTCACCGTGCACAATGGGCCAATGCAGCTTTTGAGAACGCATTATCATTGTGTGCCTAAAATGAGAATATTATATAATTATTTGGGTAAAATGTGAAGATTATTTTTATTGTTTCTTTTAATTATCTTAATTTAGTTTCTATAAAAATTTATCCTGTCTCTTACTTCCCCTCCATCATGTATTTTTTCTTCTTTTTAACTGACTTTTTCTCTACGCTCTGTTGAGTTATTAGTCATATAAGAACCAATGCATATGTTGATGCAATTTAAAAAGGGAGAAAAAAATAGTTTAAAAACACATTAAGCACATAATGAAGCATTTCAATAAGTAAATACAAAGCTAACGAAACCGCAAACTCAATATGCACTTGTCACTTTAAAGACATTACCCATCTCTTTACAAATTGTACGTTCAAATGGTAGATATTATATCATTGAGTGCGTAAAATGTAAATATTAGCGTGTAATATTTTCTACTTTCCTCGTCTGTCTTCTTGTTCTTTCCGTTATCTAAAATTTTATTTTTCTCTTTTTTCTTTTCGTTAAGAACTTCTTATAAGAAAAATAAAAATTAAAAAAATTATATTTTATAGTTTCCTTTTCATCACATATTTGTTCCTTCTTCTTCCTTTCTTTTTTCATTTTCTTCTCATATATTTTTATTATGATATGTTATAAATCCAGCATGTGTTCATACAAATAGATAAATAGATTCAAAATTCAAATTAATATTCATACAAACGCATTAGCATTTTGTACAAATGCTTACTTTAACATGTTTCAGAAAAACATTTTACAATCAGTCAAAAGAATTGAATAAAACTTAAAACTCATTATGCATTATGCATTATTCATTTTTTCATTATTGTACATAAAAAAGAGTATATGACACTATGCAATTCTTCAAAAAATCTATATAAAAACAAAATTTTAATAAATATTCAAAAAAGAAACTTTTAAAAAATGTTGAGGAATCATACTACGGGATATGCATTTTCCTTTCCTTTACTAGAAGGGGTAACCTTTTCTATGTCCTTTGATATTATCTTGTCTTTTTCCTTTGCATTTGCCTATGAAAAATAAATAAAATATATTTCTAAATTATTTTTAAAATGATAAGAAAATACACGCCCAGTGTTCAAAGTGACTTTTGGGCTTACCTCACGAATGCAAATAGTATTAAGGTCAGGTTCATCGCGGATAACAACATCAACATTTCTTTCTTGAAGAAATCAAACCTATATACACAAAAACTTTAGAGTGATAAATAACACTTTATACACATAAAGAAGAAAATTAGTAAAGGGAGTTGATATTATGGTTCAATGTAAGTCTCCATCCACCTATAAAGTATGAGAAAAAAAGCATATTATTAGAAGAAAATTAGATATGATAAGTTTAAAAAATAAATAAATTAGGCATTACATTATAAAAGAGGTACTTCAATTTATATGGGAAAAAAAAAAAGACCAAAAATAGTGATATTGTCCAAAACTATTGTACTTCACCTAAAAGTGGTCGGTTATATAATTTTAGATACCAAGAAACAAAAAATTAGCAATACTAAACCACTTGTACATTCTTGAGAATTTTTAAACAACCTTAAAAAAATTAACAACCATATATGGCAATCAAATGTTTTTTTCCAAATCACTTGGTAGAAAATCGGATAATAAAATCCAAAATTTTATTTAAATAAATAACTGCCATGGATAGAAAATATTTGATGGGTTACAATCAAGAGCAGAAGAAATAAAAATATAAACATCTAATAGATTTTTTTAATCAAGAGGAGATAAAATAAAAATATAAACATCTAAGAAGAAGAAAAGGCCAACCCAATGTCTACAATAGATTTTTTTAATCTTCATTTCATTGTTTACACTAGATGTATTTTAGCAATCACATTAAAACCCTTTCTAAGGGAAAAGGAAATTGTTAAAATGGGAAAATTAAATATTAAAATCACATGAAAAGAATTAATGGGGTTAGAAATCGGAGCACAACAATTATCCAAGTTTGAACCCTTTTCTTTCCTAACTGACTTCAATTTCTTAAAGATGCAATTAAAACCAAAATCAAAACTCATTATAATCATAGTTATTTTGATTTCATTATAAAAATATGAAAACCCATCATATTTGCAATCCATCAATGTAGAGAGAGAAATATGTAAACAGAGAAAATGTAAAACCATCATAGTTGCAACTCCAGAAGACTTGTTTAGATGCCCCTAATTTTTTTGGTTAAACAATTATCAACCAAAAGATGGTTTAAAAAAGAAAATGGCATGATTTCATGGCAACCTATAATCTGCCACTACCTTTTCCTATTGATTGCCTAATTCAGTAATGGCAATAAAATAAGAAAAGATTATAACCATGATTCTCAAACTTTTTATGGACAATAGGAAACTTTACACAACTTTGCCCCCAAATAAATAAATACTATTCAGAATAGTTCAAAGAAAACAAAACATTCATAAAACATGTACAGTCAAAACAGATGAGATGTGCCATCAAAATTTTTCTTTGTTTCTTTTCTTAAACAATTATAGAATTTATACAAAAATTAAAAATGAACAATCACTGAGATGTATTTTGATATTACAACAATAAATAATAAATAAATACCATTTTTTTTTTACTAAAAACAATTACGTAGTTATTAGTTCAAAAAAATAGGTCAATAAACACTGAAAGAACATTTACAGTAAAAGAAAGATGGTGTTGTTAGACAACCCCTTGAAAAGTTATTAGTTCTAAACAATACAAAATTGTAAAGTAACCTACAAAATAAAAATAAATAAATTGGTTAACCATAAAAAAAATAATTACATAATCCTGATACTATTTCTACTTTTATTTTTATAATATATGCAATAAGATTTAGGGATATTTACCAATAAATCTCATCTCATGAACAAGTACTCTAATTAGTCCAAAGCTTTTTCTATTGATCTGTTAAATCATATTAGTGGAGAGTTTCTTTCTGTGTGGTCCTATTTTTAATTTTGGTAGTGTTTTGGTGAATAGCTATACCCTTTTATTAATGTAACAAATATGATGTAATACTCCAATGTGGTAGGTATTAATGTGACACTCAAACGATGTGACACTTCAAAAAAATTAAAAACTATTTAGTGTACTTTTTCTTAATGTGACAACGTTACGGGTATGATATGATACTTAAAAAAAATAAAAACTCCTTAGTGTATTTTTCTCAGATGTGACAACGTGATAGGTATGATGTGACACTCTAAAAAGATTATATTCCAATGTAACACGTATTAATGTGACACTCCAACGATATGACACTTCAAAAAAATTAAAACTCCTTAGTATACTTTTCCTAAATGTGATAACGTGGCGGGTCTGATGTGACACTTTAAAAAAAATAAAAACTCTTTAGTGTACTTTTTCCTAATGTGACAACGTGGCAGGTATGATATGACACTTCAAAAAAAAAAAAAAAAACTCCTCAGTGTATTTTTCTTAAAAGTGACAATGTAGCAGGAATGATGTGACACTCTGTAAAAAAATATATTCCAATGTGGCAAGTAATAATGTGAGACTCCAAAAAAATAAAAAATTAGTTAGTGTACGTTTCTTAAATGTGACAACGTGACAGGTATGATGTGATACTTCAAAACTTTTACTCCAAAAAAATAAAAACTCTTTAGTGTATTTTTCACTAATGTGACAACGTGGCGGGTATGATGTAATACTTCAAAAAAAAAAAAAAAAAACTCTTTAGTGTACTTTTTCCTAATATGACAATGTGACGGGTATGATGTGACACTTCAAAAAAAATAAAAATTCCTTAGTATCTTTTTCTCAAACGTAACAATGTGGTGAGTATGACGCGACATTCTAAAAAAAATTAAAAATTTCTTAGTGGACTTTTCTCAAACGTGACATGTGACACTCTAACTTGGCGAGTATGATGTGACACTTTAAAAAAAGGGATAATTATATTTTACCCCCATGTGGTTTCATGCGCTTTCACATTACCTCATTGACGTTGATAAATGTACTTATAAACTCCTTGTGGTTTTGACTAAAGTGCAAAAGTGACAGGACGTGGCAGAATTATTGAAAGACTAGAATACCCTTATTTTTTTCTTCAATTTTCTTATGAATGTCATTTTACTTCCGTTTTTCTAGCACTTGAAGTCTCTCTTTCTCTCTTTCTCTCTCTCTCTCTCTTTCTCTCTATGTGTATATATATATAGATATGAAATGCCTTTCCTCACCAAAGCCTTTCCTCAGCAAGTCCTTGGTTGAACCCAACTCAAGGTCTGGTTCATGCCCATTGTTGGCATTTGGGTCTGTCACTGAATTGGTGACTTGTTGATCAATTTTCCTAGTGCCCAAACAACTGGGTTTCTTCCAATTGGTGACTTGGTGAGTCTTCTCTTCCACCACAACAAATAGTAAAGCTCTCCAAACAAGGGCAAAGAGGATGCACCCAAAAAAAAAAAAAAAAAAACAATAATCTTGGTTCAAATCTGCTAAAGAATCTCCAAAAACCCTCAATTTATATCAGCAATCAACACTGTTAGGACTCTGTGTTGTCAAATTCCATGGATCAAACCCAAGGTTGTAATTTTTTAAATTCACATGTTGGGTCAAACTAGGATTACTTTGGATTTCTCTAAGAAGTTGATTTTCTTCCAAAACTAGGATTATTTTGGAGTCCTTTAAGAAGTTGGTTTTCTTCCAAAAACAGGATTACTTTGGATTTTCTATAAGTAGTTGGTTTTCTCCCAAAACTAGACTACTCATTAATTTTTCCTCCAGATCTTCTTTGTGGTTCTTAAGGTTTATATCTGGGGATATTTTGTTAGTTTTCTTTGATGTTTTATTGAGTATTCAACTCATGGTTTAAAAGAGAGTACATCAAAGGTTTTGTTTTTTATACAAAAGAGAGAGTTGTTCTTCGGTGGATTCTGAAGAATTCGAGCCTGAAGCTTCGGTGGATTCTGGAGTGGCTCATCGTAAAGACAATTCCATGGTGAAAATGGGGTTGGAAGAGGCACATAGAGGTTGGTTCAATTAGGTGTTGTGGATTCGCTAGATAATTGAGAGTATACTTGTGTAATTCCTTTATATCTTCTTAGTGGATTGTCTTGTGGCTGTTGCCCGTGGTTTTTTTATCACAGTTGGAGGTGTCCAATTGTGGTTTTTTCACGTAAAATTGTTGTGTCTCTTTCTCTTGATTGTTTGATTGGGATTGTTATATTCTGCTTAAAATTGTTACATAATCACAAATCAACATCTAGGGGGTTTCTAGATTTTTCAAACACTAAACTAAAACTCAAAGAGACAATCAAACAAACAAGTCATGAACAATCTCATTGTCTGTTATGAAAAATAGAGACCTAAAGCTTCAAGAATCAGAAGAACCATAGAAATAGAGAACCGAAGGTTTGTTTCGAGAGAAACTGCTATGATACCCAATTTTTTGAGAAAATCCAAGAGGACCCTCTTTCTTGAACCACCTCAAAGTAAAAAAGAAAATGGCTAAAAGATTCGAATGGAGTAGAAAAATCACAAAACCCAGAAAGACCCACTTCCTAAATTCTTCCTATGATCTAACACTCGTTTGATAGAAAAATCACACAACCCAAAATAACCCACTTCTCTACATCACACTACGGAGAGACCCAAAAGTCATGAGTCTTCAAGATAAAGGGCTTTTGTTGCCTAAAACATACGCTGCAAGAGAAAAAAGAAACTTTGTGTATCTGCTATAATCTTTGCTCATTGAGATGAGAATGAGAGTGAGAGTGTGCTTGTAAGGTGGTGCTTCTGAGTCATCATCTTTGGCCATTTGTTTTCTTGATTTTGGAACATATGAAGAGAGAGAGAGAGAGAGAGTCAATAAATTGAATATGTATGATTGTTTCTGAAAGTGCTATTCATCAAGCTTGGGTGAGTTAGTAAATTGAATATGTATGATTGTTTCTGAAAGAGCTATTCATCAAGCTTGGATGGGATCCGTCGGTGGGTCGGGCGCCATTGCTATAGTGTTGATAACAAGGCGTGTGATGGTTGGACGACCCATGGGGATCGGGGAAAGAAAGTGGAAGGGCAAATTGGTCCCTCAACACCCTAAATTTGGAGTCAAAACCTTTAATTTCAGTGTAGACATGCTTTTCTGGTGCGTCTGCCCCACGCACTGTTAAATCTACTTGATTCCGTCACTTTTGCACTTTAGTCAAAACCACAGGGAGTTTATGAGTACATTTATCAATGTCGAGGAGGTAATGTGAAAACGCTTGAAATCACAAGTGGTAAAATGTAATTATCCCTTAAAAAAATTAAAAACTCTTTAGTGTATTTTTTCCAAATGTGACACTAATGAGAGGGGAGAGTGGTCTGTGTGTCACGTGCAATGCATAAACCTACAAAGCAAAAAGTATAAAAAACCTTAGTGTACTTTTGTGTTGTGTGTCACCCAACCATGCGCATAACAAGGCAAGTTTTAAGCATACATCGAATAAAAGCCTTACATAAAGTAGTCCGTGATTAACCCAATGACACTTGTGTCTTTTCCATAATAGAGAGGACCAAATAGATCACAAGAAAAAAAAACTAGGACCAAATGGAACACAAGATCAACATTTAGGATTTATGGGTAACTTCCCCTAAGATTTTTACATGTTGGGGTTGCATAATTGGTGTATTTTAACTTATTGCACAAATAGTCTTTGTTTCTTGTGAGTTAAACTACTCCATATAAATTAAACTATAACTCTTAATCTCCCATAATCTGAAGACTTATTAGCAAGAACATGTAAAATGGCTTCAATGTTTTTGCCAGCTTCAAAAGCATTATTTGACTTAGCTATGATAATTTATTTAACTTCCATGGATTTGAACAAAAAAAAGTCCAGTCCACTGAAAGAATACCAGTCAATATCACACCTAATTAATAATTTGGAATTCATACTAATTGAGCAAAGTGATTAAAATATAAAACATACATATGTATGTATTCATGAATGTTTGTTACTCGAAAGAAACAGACATTCAAATCGATGAGAAGGTTTTATAATTTTGGGATCAATGTATCACTTGGATATTATATATTTCTTTTGCAATTAGCCAAAAAAAAAAAAAAAAAGAAACCAAACACATATCAGTTTCTTGAACATATAGACAAACACAAACACATATCACTAAACCAAATCTTACAAACTTGTGTGTTTTAGAGCAATCCAAATACCAAAAAATAATGTCTAGAAAAATCCTAATTAACAAATCGATTTAAGGTTTAGAAAAACAAAAATCAAAATCAAAATCAAAATGAGTACTCTGTCACTCTTTAGTTTGGTAATTACACAAAATATATGATCAAAGCCCCAACTCTTCTGGATATATGATCAAAGCCAAAAAAATATATTATCAAACCAAATCATCAAAACCCAGCTGAGTAATTATCAAAGCCCTAACAAAAATCACACCAAACCCACCTGAGTGATTTAATGGATATTGCAACCGAGTTGCTGGAGTGGTCGAAGTGATGTTGCAATAGAGCTGCCGTCGGAGTGAGCTCTGATGAAGGCAGAGAGAGAAATGGGAGCAGAGAGAAATGAGAGGCAAAAGGTCAGAGAGAAATGGATACAGAGAGGGAGTTTAAAATTTGAAATCAAGGAGAGACAAAGAGAGGGGGGTTAGGTGAGAGGCATGTGCTTGGGCGGGAACCAAACGTATCATCTTATCTAAGCCGTTAGATATTGATTAGGAATCATCTCAGTCATTGATACAAAATATATCTCTTAGACATTTTGATACGTTTTGAAAAACCTTCTTGTGTTGTTATATAGATTTGGTGCAGATATTTCTTACATAACTTGATCGGTTTGTCATCATTACTTAAATGTCAGGGTCCAATTTTCCACTACTCCTTCGGAAAGGGACAACCTGAGTCCACTTTAGTTCTTGGTACAGTGCAAGGCAATTCTACCGGCATCCCTTATTTGGCATACTGTTTGATCGACAAATGTGTTGTTCGGCTTTAAGTTGTCGGCAAGCTCAATGGACTTGATTGGGTTTGAGTTTTAGGGTGAATGGATTTAAATGTCTTGTCTGTCTATTGTGCAAAAAAATTAAGCCTATTGTGCAAAAAAATTAAGCGACTCACACATAGACTATTCCATGTTATTTATTGATTCATTTAAAAATAAATTATTTAAAACATAATCTTCTATCACATCATTAAAAATTAATTTAAGGGTTATATTAGAATCGCTAACATTTCTCAACGAGAAGTCCTAAAAGGAAAGTGACCACAACTATGTTTGGGGACATAGATCTACCTCTATATGAGTGGGGCATCTATAAGGGGGGACAAAAGGGCATGTAACATCTTTTTTTATTTATTTTTTATTGTCTTGTCCCTTTAATAATTATTAATTAAGAAAAATGTGTGGTAGGACCCACACACTTGGCCAATACAATGGCAACACATGTCGTTGGCTTTGGCGCGATTGGTCAGTCCAAACAATTAATATTAAGTTAATTTTGTAAGAGAATAAAATATTATTTATTAATCGAATTATTAAATATTAACTTTTCCATAGTGATGTAAAATTTGTTCATCTTTATACGATAGTACATACATACATGACATATGCATAGTTTTGACCGTGATTGTGATTTTATCACAAAAATATCGGGCTTGTTTGGTTTGAGTTTCGGAAATGAATTTTAGAAAAAAATTTCTCAAAAATTATTTGGTTTGAGTTTTTCTCAAAAAAATTTTCAAAATCACTTTCTCTCTCCTACACATCAATCAATCACTTTTTCTCTCTCCTCTCCTTCTCAATCACTTTTTCTCTCACACACATCTACTCAATTCTTCTAAAATATCAAATCATCCCAAACTCCACAAAAAATTTCTCTCTCAAAATATACAACCAAACAAAACAAAAAAATTTCTAAAACAACTCTCCCAAAAACAAACCAAACAAGCCCATCATTTGTCAAATCCTAATTATATTAAATATCTTAATCCCCTTCTGTTATCACTAATAAATTGAAGGAATTAATAGATATGTTGGTTTGGGATATTTTTATATTTTAATAATCAAGAAAAGTTATTAGGGAGTTCAAGATAAAAGCCGATTGGTGTTTTAATAGATTATTGATTAGTGAATAATCTGACAAATGAATAATAATATCACGATATGATTTCACTACAAGAGTAATGGAAATAAGATAGGAGCACCACGTGGTGCTGCCTAGACCAAATTATAATTTCTCAATAATTATAATATATTATGAGGATTTCCTAAACAAAGTATTTGTTAATTTATTAAAAGATATAATAGAGTTGTCTGAGCACTTAATTATTTTCTTTTCTTGAGCTATACACATAGAAAGGGTTGGGATTTACATTACCCGTGGTCATTGACCCGCTATTTTTTAGGATTTGAAATAAGTATCTTGGCTTATAAGTCTGGATTTGAAATTTAAACTCGTTTATATTTTAGGCTTTGGAATAAAAATTTCAATCCGAGTTGGTTCGGCAAGCCCATGTATAAAAATATATTCTAGTTTGTATTAGTTAGTTACATAATAAATTTTCTTAAAAAAATGATAAGAATGTATATATATATATATATAGGACTTAAATTGAAACATTTGTTAAAAGGTCCAAATCATTTACAGTTAGATTTTATTAATGATCTAAATTTAAATAATTTTATAAGGATCAAAATCATTTAATAACCCTATCAGAGTAAAAAAAATAAAAATAAAAAAAAAGTTTATAAGCCCTAAGCAGTTTGGAATTATAAGTTTGGCGAATTACACTAACGGTCTCTATAGTTTGAGACTTGTGTCACTTTGTCCCTGACTTTTCAATTGTGACACATTTGACCATAAATTTTGAATCTCGTTCCAAATAAGGACAATAAAAGATATCATTGCTCAATTTCAAGGGCAAAGCCATCAATTTGATAAAATATAAACTAATTTGACAAAAATAAATGTCAAAAAAATATTTTTGAATCTTTAAAAATTATTTCTACTCACCAAAAGATAAAATTATGTAAAATTGATAAATCTTTTATGCATTTATTTATTTATTTTTTTTACCAAATTAATTTTTATTATGTGTTTGGATGTTGATTATGTAATGGGTGGTTGTTAGACTTTTAACGTGTAATCGATATATTAATATATGAAATGTTTTTAGTTTTGGATTTTTGGATTTAATGGATTGGTTTAATATTAATATCAAAGTGTCGCCATATTTGACTTTTGAAAAAATATAAACTAATTTAATGAAAATAAAAACAATTATCCATTACATGATCATCATCCAAACACATAATAAAAATTAAATTGGTAAAATAAATAAATAAATAAATGTGTAAAAGATTTATCAATTTTACATTTTATCTTTGGTGGTTAGAAATAATTTTTAAAAATTCAAAAATATTTTTTTGACATTTATTTTTGTAAAATTAATTTATATTTTATCAAATTGACAACTTTGCTCTTGAAATTGAGTAATGGTATTTTTAATTGTCCTTATTTTGAATAAGATTTAAAATTTAAGGTCAAATGTGTCACAATTAAAAAGTTAGGGATCAAAATGACACAAACCCCAAACTATAGATACTGTTAAATGTAATTTGCTCTTATAAGTTTCTTAGGATCAAGTTTGAGATAGATTGATTAAGGCTAATGTAAAGTACTTTTATTATACAGTGCAAGCTTTGCTCAAACTTGACTCGGTTTACAGTAAAAAAGCATGTTAGGTGACAAACGGGCAGGTTTAAACAGGTGAAAATGAGTTGTACATTAAAATATTTAGTAAAATTGTTATTTATAAAGCAAAAACAATTTAAATTAATTAATTATAAGAAATCTAGAAAAAAAAAAAATACTTCTAACTTTTACATTTATATTATTATTTTTTAACTAGTCAAAGCTTCACTAAATAGTGCAATTAGTCCAAAGGATGGCAACGAAAGTAATAAAAACTCTACTAAAATCAGAACGGAAAAAGCTTGACTCCAAAAACATGGTATCAAAATTTATCTACAATAATGTAGTCCGTGAAGAGTGGTTTTATAATATTTCTTTGTCTCAAATAGTCATTTATTTGATTCTGGCTTTAATACTTGAAATAAGAAAGACTTTAGTCGGGGGTGTCAAAATTAACACTCTGACGGTTATATTAGATTGGGTATGAGAGAGAATGGGTATAATATATGTAACGCCCTCAAAATAAACCCATTACATATATATCATTGACATGTAACATTAAAAGAAAACAATTCGTTATCTCATTCATCAGAGTATTACTAAATAAAAGCATTACATGAACATCAAATTAATTGCCCTACGGGCTTACATCTTTCCAAGCCAACACTTGGACACAAAGATATGAGTTCTAACTCAAATACAAATAAAGCCCTAGGCTTGAATGTTTACATGTACTACCAAATAAAAAAAACAAATAACTAAAGATAATCTTCAAAATCCAAATCCTTCCAAGCTAAGTCCTTGAAGGTAGCTTATCACCTGGACCTGAAAATGATGTTCCCATATAGGGTGAGCCACAGCCCAGTAGAAATATACTAAACCACATATAAGAATTAACTAAAGCAGTAGCATTCGATAGATGGTTAACACGAGATAGCCAATTACATCATTATACAATTTCATGACACCAATGTCCATGACACGTTTCACTTTCCCTTTATACCAATATGGCTCAGAACCTGGCCAAATAACTCAACAGAGGTTTCATCTCTTATTAACAATATTTCCAGTTCCACAGGGATAACAAATCCAGTTAAATCTTTCTTATATCATAACGGATACACATGTTGGTGTTGTATCAACCCCAATCAATATTCACTTCCATACTTCCCAATTGACACACATTTTAATGATGTATCAAATCAAACAACAAATACTCCAGTAGATAAGCATAAGAGCTGTATCATAACTGTAATGGCGAGCATATGAGCTGCGACCCTGGGTCTATCCCCTATCTTCCCTTAAACATTAACCGGTTTAGAGGTACATCTCCTATCTTCCCCTAAATCGTGGAGTACATCCCCTATCTCCTCCCATACACAAGTGATGCATATAAACACAAAGTCATATACACAATAAATCAATACATAACGTTAATGTATTATTCCAACCTTTATACTCAACGACCTAATCAATTGATTAGTTTCAGTTTTCCCTAATCCACATGCAATGTCTACAATAATCATGACTATCCTCCACCGATAGCCCAAAACAGTTATTTCTAAGCAGGAAATAAATGTAACAACACATATAATCTCAATTTCAGAGATGAGTGGTTAAATTATCCAACTACATCATTCAATCTCATAACTTTCTAATATTATGAATTAAACCAATTTCCACACCTTTTCCAAAATTAATTATACAAATTAACTTTGTTACAACAATTAGGGCTTTTTAAATTATAAAACAAACCCTAGCTTTTCCCAATATTAATAAACAACCCCAACATGTCAGAAATACCAAAACTTAGGATTAAAACCTATAAGATGGAGTAGGAAATCCCTACCTCGAAGCAAAGAACTCGAATGAAGAAGATGGAGATGACGACCCAAAAACCAAAGTGCTCCAAATCCAAGATTGTTCAGATTAAAAGGAAGCCCTCGACCCACTCTATCTTTTTAACAAAGGACCTAGGATAGAAATACACTCTAAGTAGATCAAACCCAAGAGAGAAGGTGTGTAGGAAGAGAGAGAAGACGGTTCTAGGGTTTTAGAATCAAAAGGGAGATGAAAAACTGATCCAGAAAGTCGGATCTCGAATTTATATAACAGTCGCCCCGCTCGAGCGTGGAAACCCTCGCTCGAGCGTCACTCACAGACTTCCGCTCGAGCGGCCAAACTCCAGCTCGAGCGGCGGATGCACACTCCCAGAAGTTTCTGCAGACAGGTCCCCGCTCGAGCGCCCAACTCCCCGCTCGAGCGTCACTCACAACCTCCCGCTCGAGCGGCCAATCCCCCGCTCGAGCGTCCAACACTACACAGGAAATACTGGACGGGTGTATTCCCCGCTCGAGCGGACAAGCCAAAATCTAGGCAACTAGACTTGGTTCCTAAGCTCAACCAACCTGCTCCAAATCTTTCCAACACAACCCAATACTCAATATAAGGAGTAAAGGATACAAACAACATACTCTCAACAACCAGCTCCACGGAACCTAAGTCCGGATATAGCAAATAAAAAAAAAAAAAGAAAACCGGGATCGCTATAACCTCCCCCCCTTAAAGAATTTCGTCCCCGAAATTAAGCATAAGTTTTCAAAAACAGGTTTTCCTCAATTTCCAACAATATGACATTTCAATATTTAAACAATTTGACCCAATACCGGTCATTCCATCTCTTATCAAGAGGCTTCTCACAATATATAAAACAACATATATTTCAATTTGCATTATCAACATGCATTTCCTTTCAATTCAACAATATTTTCAACATACGCAATGTTCCATTAAACTTCCATTATGAGGCAAGTTTCAAAATACTTCTATCAACTCAAAACATAAACCATGTTTCACCACCTAAGTTATATTCAATACACTTATGGTTCAATATTACAACAAAATATACAACATATGCTCAAGCATCTACCAACAGATCCGGATATTTCTCTCGGACCTCCAACTCACGTTCCCAAGTAGCTTCTTCCACTCCGTGATACTTCCACAGAACTTTTACTAAAGGGATGGTTTTGCCTCGCAAAACTTGGTCCCGCCTGTCCAAGACCCGTACCGGTCTCTCCTCATACGAGACATCCTCGTCAACTACTAAATCGGTCTAATCCAACACATGTGATGGATCCGGCTCATACTTCCGAAGCATACTCACATGAAACACGTCATGTACTCCGGACAACTGCGGTGGTAAAGCTAAACGATAAGCAGCCTCGCCAATCCTCTCAAGGATCTTAAAAGGACCAATGAACCGAGGGGACAACTTCCCGCTCTTCCCAAACCTCATCAATCCCCGCCTAGGTGATATCTTCAGAAAGACATGATCACCCACCTCAAACACCAAAGGTCTCCTCCTACGGTCGGCATAAGATTTTTGACGACTCTGGGCTATAACGAGCCTCTTACGGATAAGCTCAACTTTCTCCGTTGTTTCCCTCACCAACTCCGGACCCAACAAAGGCGCATCACCCACCTCAGCCCAACAAACAGGGGATCTACAAGGTCGGCCATACAAGGCCTCAAACGGTGCCATACCGATACTAGACTGGAAACTGTTGTTGTAGGCAAACTCCACCAAAGGCAAGTGCCTCTCCCACGACCCACTGAAATCAAGAACACAACCCTGAAGCATATCCTCAAGGATCTGAATGGTACGCTCGGACTGCCCGTCAGTCTGAGGATGATAAGCCGTGCTAAAGGTTAACTTAGTACCTAAGGCATTCTGCAAGCTCTGCCACAACCTAGCAGTAAAACGAGGATCTCTATCTGAGACGATCGTCACTGGGACCCCGTGCAACCTCACTATGTCCCGAATGTACAAGTCGGCAAGATGATCTACCGAATCTCTCACGCACATAGGAATGAAGTGCGCCGACTTAGTCAACCGGTCTACAACCACCCAAATAGCATCACTACCCCGCTGAGTCCTCGGAAGACCCACAACGAAGTCCATAGTGACATGCTCCCACTTCCACTCGGCAATAGGCAAGGGTTGCAACAAACCCGCTGGCCTCTGATGTTCGGCCTTCACTTGCTGACAAGTAAGGCACTTAGACACGAAAGCTGCCACATCTCTCTTCATACCCCGCCACCAAAACTGGCGACCCAAATCCCGATACATCTTAGTGCCTCCCGGATGTACCGCAAGGCGTGAATGATGAAACTCTCGGAGTACTTCCTCTCGGCAAGACTCCGGCACAAACAGATGGTCTCGGTATCTCACACTCAGGTCGGGATACACCGTCAAACCCTTCTCAACTTTCCCATTGGAAATCTTATCTCGGAGGGATTCCATCTCAAGGTCATCCCTCTGAGCCTCTAATACTCAAGTCACAAGCGTAGACTGCGCAACAACAGAAAACAAGGCCGCAGCCTCAACGGATTCGCCCAGAAGCAAATCAAACTCCCCAAGTGCACCCAACATCTCCCATTCCCGGATGGCTATACTAGCTAAGTCACCAACAGATTTCCTGCTAAGGGCGTCGGCCACCACATTGGCCTTCCCCGGATGATAATGCAACTCGAAGTAATAATCCCCAATGAACTCCATCCACCTCCTCTGCCTCAAGTTCAAGTCTTTCTGTGTGAACAGATATTTCAGACTCTTATGATCCGAGAATACCTCGAACCTCTCACCGTAAAGATAATGCCTCCAAATTTTCAAGGCAAATATCACAGCTGCTAACTCTAAATCATGCGTAGGGTAATTCTTCTCGTGAATTTTCAACTGACGTGAGCCATAGGCAACCACTTTCCCTTCTTGCATCAACACACACCCCAGACCCTCTCGTGAAGCGTCACAATAGACTACATAACCCAACCCTCTCTCCGGAATAATCAAGACTGGAGCGGTGGTCAGTCTAACTTTTAACTCCTGAAACGACTTTTCACAAGTCTCACTCCATACAAATTTGACTCTCTTCCGAGTCAATCTAGTCAAAGGCGAAGCTAACCTGGAGAAATCCTTCACAAACCGGCGATAATACCCAGCTAATCCCAGAAAACTGCGGATCTCAAACACACTTTTAGGCTATGCCCAATCTTGCACTGCCTCAGTCTTGGATGTATCAACAGACACTCCTTCTCCAGAAACTACATGGCCTAAGAACTTGACCTCTTCTAGCCAGAACTCACACTTCCCAAACTTAGCATAAAGCTTATGGGCTCTAAGTAACTCAAGCACCACTCTCAAGTGTTCCTTGTGCTCCTCCTCCGAAGGTGAATAGATAAGGATGTCGTCCACGAAAACGACTACAAAATGATCTAAGAATTCCCGGAATATCCGGTTCATCAAATCCATAAACACAGCCGGTGCATTGGTGAGCCCAAATGGCATCACCAAAAACTCATAGTGGCCATACCGCGTACGGAATGCCGTCTTCGGAATATCCTCTTCCTTGACCCTCAACTGGTGGTAACCCGATCTCAAATCTATCTTAGAGAAACAACGGGAACCCTTCAACTAGTCGAACAGATCATCTATACGAGGCATAGGGTACTCATTCTTAACCGTAGCCCGATTCAATTTCTGGTAATCTATACAAAGCCTCAATGCACCACCTTTCTTTTTAACAAAGTGGGCCGGTGCTCCCCACGGCGAAACACTAGGACGGATATAGCCCTTATCTAGCAACTCCTGGAGCTGAATCTTCAATTCAACTAGCTCGGCTAGGGCAAAACGATAAGGTGCCATAGAAATTGGCGCCGTGCCGGGCACTAGGTCAATAGAGAACTCAATCTCTCGATGTGGTGGCAAAGCAACAAGATCCTCGGGAAAGACGTCCGAGTACTCACAAACCACCATTGGCAACACAGTCTGGGTCTCATCACACTCACCACTCTCAAAGGTAGCAAGTAGACCAGTAAGCTCACTCCGCCTTCGCGAGTCATACCCCGGTGGCAAAACACCACCAACCCGGTCCCCTAAAAAATGAAAACACTCCCCGCTCACGGTACAACAAGTGACCCTCTGGCGGTAGCAATCGATAACTGCCCGGTATGACGATAACCAGTCCATACCCAAAATAACATCAAAGCCCTTCATGGGCATAACTACAAAAGGAAACGGGAGTCTATGATAGTCGACCTCTATATCACAACCCCTAACACCTTGTTTCAAGATCAATTCACCCCCAAAGGGTGACACTACACAAATAGGAGACGCTAACTGAGCTAACTCCAACTCCAAAACAGATGCAAATGCAGCAGACACAAAGGAATGAGATGCACTCGTATCAATCAAAACACTAGCAACTGAATTGCAAAACAAGAAGGTACCTCTCACAACAGATGGAGCCGGTACAAGATCCTGCGCGGTAACAGCATACACGCGCCCAGATGGTCTCTGATCAACCTGCTCACCCCTAGGAGCATAAGACTGCTGCACAGACTGGGACGATGAAGCCCCCTGATTGGCCCTCGAGGCCTGACCCGACTGAGCTGGCTGCTGACCCTGAGTCTGCCTCAAACCAGATGCACCAGATGTGCCACTCAACTGCGGGCAAAACCTCTTTATGTGCCCTGGCTGACCACACTGATAACACGAGAGCAGCTGGCCTCTACCCTGACTCTGGCTCTGAGATCGAGCTGAAGATGACGCTGCTCTCTGTCCTCCTCCCTTCTGTGGGCAAGCTGGAGACTTGTGGCCCAGCTGACCACACTTGAAACAGGTAATATCTCCCTGGCTACCTTTCCCAGAACTAGCACTCGGTACTGGAAAATTCGATCTAGAAAAGCTACCCTGAGACTGCTGAGGGGTGAAACCTCTCTGTCTCCTACCATCACTCTGTCCATCCTGACTCCTCTTGGAGCCCTTCTGCCCTTCCTCCTCCTCCTGCATCATAATCTCAGTATGGGCTGCAGCATCAACCAGACGCCCATAATCTCGGATCATAGACCCCACAACTCTCAACTTGAGGCCACGCCTCAACTTCTTCTCGAACTCTATACAACGGCGTTCCTCAGACGCCACCAACTCAGGTGCAAACCTGGACAAGCTAGTAAATGAGGCCTCAAACTCGGCCACTGATGAACTGTTCTGTTTAAGCTGGCAGAACTGATCTCTCAACTTCTCTTGAACAGCTGGAGACAGGAACTTCTCCTGGAAAGCGTCAACAAAAGCCTTCCAAGTCCCTCCTATACGACTCTTAGTGAACTTCCACCACTGACCCGCATCCCCCTTCAGCTGGAAAGATGTCAAGGTCACCTTCAGTACCTCGTCTTCGATGCCTAGCATCTCAAACGTCTTCGTTGTCTGTTCGAGCCATTCATTTGCCTTAAGCGGCTCTTTAGGATCACCCACAAATTCATCCGGATTAGACCGGAAGAACTCCCTCTTCAGAAAGGAAGGTCCTGCATCCGCAACAACTACCTGAGCCTGATTCTCAGCTCTGAGAATGCCTACTGACTCCCTGAATGCCCCTGCTATCTCTCGGGCTAAAGCGCCCATAGCCTGTTGGCCTACTGGCTCGGCCACATTGGCCTGGCCAACTTCCTCCTGCACTGCCGGAATCTCCTCTGGCACAGGCACCTCCTGCCTACCCGGCCTACCACGCCTACCGCGTCCTCGTCCTCGCCCTAACATCCTAAGAAAGGAAACAAAGGCGTTAGCACATTAATAAATGTGCCGAAGCTAAACACTCGCGTCCTAATGCATTGGACAACAATAATTCATTCCACGTAAGCACATCATCACATAAGCACCTACGAATTTCATTTCTGGATGATAATAGTCCCGAAGCGTTACTATAGTTCCGGTTGGAAGCAGCATTGATCAAGTGCCTTTCCAACAAGACTAATAGAAACTCAAGGGTCCAATCAACATCCTAGAAACTACGTTCCATACCCACATAATCACATAAACATGTTATCATATAAGCATATAACATTTCACTAAGTCTCTATCAAGCGAGACGAACCCATTGTGATACTAATCACTTCCCACGTACCCAAAGTATTCAAACCCGGTACGCTCTGATACCAAGTTGTAACGCCCTCAAAATAAACCCATTACATATATATCATTGACATGCAACATTAAAGAAAAACAATTCGTTATCTCATTCATCAGAGTATTACTAAATAAAAGCATTACATGAACATCAAATTAATTGCCCTACGGGCTTACATCTTTCCAAGCCAACACTTGGACACAAAGATATGAGTTTAAACTCAAATACAAATAAAGCCCTAGGCTTGAATGTTTACATGTACTACCAAATAAAAAAAAACAAATAACTAAAAGTAGTCTTCAAAATCCAAATCCTTCCAAGCTAAGTCCTTGAAGGTAGCTTATCACCTGGACCTGAAAATGATGTTCCCATATAGGGTGAGCCACAGCCCAGTAGAAATATACTAAACCACATATAAGAATTAACTAAAGCAATAGGATTCGATAGATGGTTAACACGAGATAGCCAATTACATCATTATACAATTTCATGACACCAATGTCCATGACACGTTTCACTTTCCCTTTATACCAATATGGCTCAGAACCTGGCCAAATAACTCAACAGAGGTTTCATCTCTTATTAACAATATTTCCAGTTCCACAGGGATAACAAATCCAGTTAAATCTTTCTTATATCATAACGGATACACATGTTGGTGTTGTATCAACCCCCATCAATATTCATTTCCATACTTCCCAATTAACACACATTTTAATGATGTATCAAATCAAACAACAAATACTCCAGTAGATAAGCATAAGAGCTGTATCATAATTGTAATGGCGAGCATATGAGCTGCGACCCTGGGTCCATCCCCTATCTTCCCTTAAACATTAACCGGTTTAGAGGTACATCCCCTATCTTCCCTTAAACCGTGGAGTACATCCCCTATCTCCTTCCATACACAAGTGATGCATATAAACACAAAGTCATATACACAATAAATCAATACATAACGTTAATGTATTATTCCAACCTTTATACTCAACGACCTAATCAATTGATTAGTTTCAGTTTTCCCTAATCCACATGCAATGTCTACAACAATCATGACTATCCTCCACCGATAGCCCAAAACAGTTATTTCTAAGCAGGAAATAAATGTAACAACACATATAATCTCAATTTCAGAGATGAGTGGTTAAATTATCCATCTACATCATTCAATCTCATAACTTTCCAATATTATGAATTAAACCAATTTCCACACCTTTCCCAAAATTAATTATACAAATTAACTTTGTTACAACAATTAGGGCTTTTTAAATTATAAAACAAACCCTAGCTTTTCCCAATATTAAAAACAACCCCAACATATCAGAAATACCAAAACTTAGGATTAAAACCTATAAGATGGAGTAGGAAATCCCTACCTCGAAGCAAAGAACTCGAATGAAGAAGATGGAGATGACGACCCAAAAACCAAAGTGCTCCAAATCCAAGATTGTTCAGATTAAAAGGAAGCCCTCGACCCACTCTATCTTTTTAACAAAGGACCTAGGATAGAAATACACTCTAAGTAGATCAAAACCAAGAGAAAAGTGTTGTAGGAAGAGAGAGAAGACGGTTCTAGGGTTTTAGAATCAAAAGGGAGATGAAAAACTGATCCAGAAAGTCGGATCTCGAATTTATATAACAGACTTCCGCTCGAGCGGCGGATGCACACTCCCAGAAGTTTCTGCAGACAGGTCCCCGCTCGAGTGCCCAACTCCCTGCTCGAGCGTCACTCACAACCTCCCGCTCGAGCGGCCAATCCCCCGCTCGAGCGTCCAACACTACACAGGAAATACTGGACGGGTGTATCCCCGCTCGAGCGCGACCCCAAACCCCCGCTCGAGCGGACAAGCCAAAATCTAGGCAACTAGACTTGGTTCCTAAGCTCAACCAACCTGCTCCAAATCTTCCCAACACAACCCAAGACTCAATATAAGGAGTAAAGGATACAAACAACATACTCTCAACAACCAGCTCCACGGAACCTAAGTCCGGATATAGCAAATAAAAAAAAGAAAAGAAAACCGGGATCGCTATAATATATCAGAGACAGAGTTCAGTTGACTGATATTGCATATCTTTCTTCTTCGACTCTCCTTCCTTAGATAGTCTCTAGTGTATGCTAGTACCTGAAGTCACGGTGTAAATAATGTTGGGATCAAAATGCAGTTGTAATTTATACGTATCATGTTAAAATTTGTATAATATGTAACATTTTTTTGATAAATATATTGAAAAAATATAAAGAAATATTGTTCTTTTTAAAAAAAATTATAACAATTTTGCTTGTACCACGCGTTTTATAGGACTCAAATAAAATAACCCCCCCAAACCTTAATGCAAATTAAGAAACAAACATATAAAATTTATAATTTTCACCAATATTGCAAATCAAAATATATGAGCAAGTCAACCAAAAAAAAAAATAAATAAATAAAATACACAAATCAAATCTATTGTACATTTGTTAACATTCTATAATAAGTAAATAAATATTACTAAACACCAAATAAAGCACATCAGCAAGTACTCTACAATCTCAACAAATTAAATTGAAAATTAAAATCAAACAATGCATACTAGCATGTACTCTACAATTCCAAACAAATCAAACATAAACAAAATTAAATACTAAATAATGCACACCAACGAGCACTATGCAATCTAAAAAATAAATAAATAAATAAAATTAAAATGCACATCAACTAGTGATACTGTTGCCAATCAAATTATAACCACATAAGTAAAACAAATATTATATTTCCATACACCTAATTCGATAATATATGTACGCTTTACAAATTCATTTTATATATACACTTATAGCTTTTAAGGCATTATGAAGTTCTTCACAAATTTCAAATTTTAACTATTGGAAATTTGATTAGCTTTGCTTCATATTTTAAAAAATCTATATATGTCGAAAAATATATACTACTTGACATGCATTTGTCATTCTCTTGTCAAAAGAAGCCATCTTTTTTGTTTTTGTTTTTTTAATTTTATTATTATTTTTTTCCTTAAACATTGGGTTAGCCTTTTCTTTTTGTTTTGCCTAGCAAATATAAATAAAATATTCAAAAGATTAAAAAAAAAAATCTTATATAAATAAAATACATACAATATTTTACTTGATTTTGTACTTACCGCACGAACACAGATAATATTAACGTCGTGCTCAGCGCAGATGACCACACCAATATTAATAGATGAGGTTGTAGGAGCAGACCTACAAAAATGGATTGTGAACAAATTAAAATCTACATAATAAAGTGGTAACAGTAAGAGTATATATTTCAAAAATTAAACATAGTGTCAAACCAATTCAGTGTTAAAGAAGGTTGTCTTGAGTTAATACATTCCTTTGATCTCTCTCATTCTCGTCACAGGCGTTGTCCCAATTGGTATGCAAAACATGGCTTTTGATTTTTTTCACGTTCTTGCCGTGCACGTTGGGTCAATGCAGCTTTTGATAGCGTATTATCATTGTGTGCCTAAAATGAGAATATTATATATTATGTGCGTAAAATGTGAAGATTATCACCTACTATTGTCTATTGTTTCTTTTAATTATCTTAATTTAGTTTTTATAAAACTTTGTCCCCCTTTCTTGCTTCGCTTCCATCATGTATTTTTTCTTCCTTTTAACTAACTTTTCCACTTCGCTTGGTTGAGTAGTTAGTCATATAAGAACCAATGCATATGTTGATGCAATTTCAAAAGGGAGAAAAATATAGTTTAAAAACACACAATGAAGCATTTCAATTAGTAAATACAAAGCTAACGAAATCGTAAACTCACTATGCACGTATCACTTTAAAGACACTACCAATCTCTTTACAAATTGTACGTTCAAATGGTAAATATTATATCATTGGGTGCATAAAATATGAATATTAGGTGGGAGGCAGACGCTTGGGAGGGAACCAAACGCATCATCTCATCTCAGCCGTTAAATGTTGATTAGGAATCATCTCAACCATTAATACAAAATGTAAGTCTTAGACATTTTGATACATTTTCAAAAATCTTCTTGTCTTATTATATAGAATTGGTGTAAATATTTCTTAAATAACTTAACATGTCTGTCATTATTACTTGAGTGTTAGGGTCTAGTTTCCTACTACTCCTTTGAAAAGGGACAGCCTAAGTTCACTTTAGTTTTCGGTACCAATGTAAGTCGATTCTACCGACATCCCTTATTCGGCATACCGTTTGGTCGACAAATGTGCTATTCGACTTTAAGTTATCGGCACACTCAATATGCCTGATTGAGTTTGGGTTTTGTGATGGATGGATCTAAATGTCTTATTTGCCGATTGTGCAAAAAAATTAATTGACTCACACAGACTATTCCGTGTTATTTATTGATTGATTTAAAAATAAATTATTTAAAACTTAAACTCCTGTAACATCATTAAAAATTAATTTAAGGGTTATATTAGAATCGCTAGCATTTCTCAATGAGAAGTCCTAAAAGGAAAGTGACCACAACTATGTTTCAGGGCATAGATTTACCTCCCTATGAGTGGGGCATCTATGTGGGGTACAAAAGCGTATGTAACATCTTTTTTTATTGTCTCCTCCCTTTAATAATTAAGAAAAACGGGTGGTGGAACCCACACACTTGGCCAACACAATGCCAACACATGTCATTGGCTTTGGAGTGATTGGTCAGTCCAAACAATTAATGTTAAGTTAATTTTTTTAGAGAATAAAATATTATTAATTAATAGAATTATTAAATATTAACTTTTCTATAGTGATGTAAAATTCGTTCATCTTTATATGATAGTACATACATACATGATATATGCATAGTTTCCACCGTGATTGTGATTTTATCACAAAAATATCTTTTGTCAAATCCTATTTATATTAAATATCTTTATCCCCTTCTTTTATCACTAATAAATTGAAGGAATTAACAGATATGTTGGTTTGGGATATTTTTATATTTTAATAATCAAGAAAAGTTATTGGATGGTTCAAGACAAAAGCCGATTGGTGTTTCAATAGATCATTGATTGATGAATAATCTAACGAAGAGGCAATCATTTCTTGACATAATTTCACTACAAGGGTAATGGAAATGAGATAAGAGCACTACGTGGTTATACCCCCGACCAAATTATAATTTCTCAATAATTATAATATTATGAGGATTTCCTAAACAATGTATTTGTTAGTTTATTAAAAGATATAATAGAGTCATTTGAACACTTAAATATTTTCTTTTCTTGTGCTCTACATATAAAAAGGGTTGCGATTTACAGTACTGGTGGTAATTAACCCTGTATTTTTAGAGTTTGAAATAAGTATCTTGAAAGGTTTATAGGCCTTAAGCACTTTGGAATTTATAAGTTTCTTAGGATCAAGTTTGAGATAGATAGATTAAGCCTAATGTAAAGTATTCTTATTATATAGTGCAAGCTTTGCTCAAACTTGATTCGGTTGATATCCATGTAGTTCACAGTAAAAAGGCATGTTACTACTGAGTAAAGGTGACAAACGGGCGGATTTGAACAGGTGGAAATGGGTTGTACAATAATCACATTTATATTACCAATTTAATAAATAGATTTAAACATGTTAGGTTGAATTGATTACGGGTTAAGACAAATCAACCTGAACAACCCGTTTATTTTATTGAACTATTTATCTAATGGAATGGAGGTTGTGGTGGACCGGTGGTGGTGATGAAAGAGGAAGAGGTGATGGTAGGATGGATGAGGTGGTATATGTTTAAATGAGTTTAATAGGTACTAATTTTTAATCTATTTAAATTAGATCTGAGTAAATTTAAATAGATTTTAAATGAGCGTAATTAAATGAGTTAATGATTTGAGATTAAATTTGTCACCTCAGTTATCACATCAGATCCCTTCTTTCTCTCTCACTCAAAATGGTAAAATAAAAAATAATGCATTGTGTGCACATGGTCAAGCTGTTCACAAGTACTAGGTAGGCACACCATTCATTTGTATAAAATTATAACCTTGGAGCCCATATCATTGTATTCCCTACAAGGAATGTTGGAACTAACACCTACGACCAAAGTGTTCTGCAAGTGACGGTGACAGTTTCTTTAAAATGGTGGCCTATTATTTAATGAGATCATTTACAAAATTATGCAAATAAAACCAATCTAAATTTTCTCTCTATTTGATACTATTATGATGACTAATGGGGTTTCAAATTTTCAATCTAGTCAGGTCTATTATGGCTTTTGTTAACTAACATATCATAATACTAAGTGTACAAAATTAAACCACAGAAATGAGCACAAAAAATATATTATGTGATTGACATTCGTCTTGAATGTGATGTAGGCGACACTTAAAAATAATATTAATTTATTTTTTGTGTTATAATTTTGTGGACTTAGCATTAAGATATTTTAGCAATCACTGTTTTTATTGGCATTCATTTGTACCCATGTTCTTCTCCCACCTTGTATCCATGTCAATGATGATGATGATGATCACAAATTCAAGAATGCATTAGGTTCACACAATTTTGGATGGATTCCTTATCTGATAGTTGTTGATTTTTTTCTTGAGAAATCACTGTGACCTTTCATCCATTTGCTCATAAATGCACATTATCATTGAACTCTCTTTTTTCTTTATTTTCTTTTTATTTGTGGACATCATTTTCTTACTAGAAGTATCACCCTCTCCTGTTTGTAGTAGTGTCACTTCATGCTATTACTTTTTTTCTTTTTCTTTTTTTCTTTGAATTGTGGTTAAGGAGTTGTTTGTTGTTTTGTCACTTTCAAGAGGATTGGTGAATTTGCAATTATCATCAAGAGCCGATCCAAGCCTGTACAAACGTGGAAGTTCTATGTTCATTAGCCTGACAATCAGCAAATAAAAATCTCATCTTTGGGTCCCTTATGAACATAGCCGATCCTACTTGACTGAGACACAAGACTTAATTTAATTTGGTTTGGTTTACGGATGTCAAGCCATTGGATCTGTAAAATATTCTTAGCTTGTCAATACTAAGGAAACAACACCTCTATAAAATTGAAATATCAGTACAAAAAAATCCATTTCAGATGAGAATATTAGTATCAGTGGTCTAAGATTTCTGTGGCTTCATTTTCTTCGAATTCTTAATTTATTTTGAATATACATATTTGAAATGTTGATGGGTTTGGTGTTTTCTTGAAGCTTTGTTGTATATAAATGGTCCTGTGGCCATGATTGTTAAGGTAAATGAACTAGGCCAAGAAGATTAAGCTAGGTTTGTTTATTTACTGCTCACAACCTTTTTGAACTTTTGTCTCATATTCTGACAATGGATGAACACTCAGTAAGAGAGTCTCTTCTTGTGAGTAAAGGCAATGGCCTTGATTATGCCAAGAAGACATCCTTTCTGGCATCATCCATGAAATTGATTCTCAAATTCATAATGTGGGTAATTTTCATTTACTGGGCTACTTTCATCTTCTTTTACCCTTCAACTTTTGTCAATGATTTGTATGGGAAATATATTGACGCTACTGAGGGAACTGCATATGGGATCACAGGTATGTTGGCAATTCAAACTACTTGGTTTTCACTTTAGCCTACCACTATAATTTTAACTGAAGTGATCTCAAAGTTTGATTTGACAAAATTGCAGGAAGTATATTTCTGGCATTCAGTGCCCCAATTCTTGTCATTGCATTTCTTGCCATAGCACATCTCATCATCACCGGTGATGAGGAAGTCCATGAGTACGTAATTTTGTAGTTTGATAAGTACTTTGATGTCTTCATATCTGCAATTATTTTTGCAAAGTGAATATATCATATTTGTCCGTTCATATTGTTCTTTAAGCTTGACTCTGAGATTAAACTTTTCATACAGGAAGAAGACGGCAAAAAATCCACGTTTTCGATTGTGGACATTCCCAGTAATTGTGGATGGACCATTTGGGGTTGTTTCTGCTGCTGAGTTGATTGGAATAATCCTATTTTCTGTGTATATCATTTGGGCTGTTTCTGCATACGCTGTAAAGGACCTCGACATTATATCCAATTTTCAATTGACCTTTTTTGAGGAATGGTATAATGCTATGCTGTTGTGATTATTTATGAATCTTTTATTGGTTTTAGCTGAGTGCTATTTGTATTAATTTAATCAAAAATTGATTTTATACTCTTCTGTTAATTTATCTGAGGTGTAGAAGAAATCAATTAGTTCCATATATATTATAGAGGGTTTAAAACCCCTCTGTTAAACTTGTTTGTGCTGCTTTGTTGGAACCCAGCTTATGTTACCACTTTCTAATGCATAATGAGCTTTTTCTTCTACACTTCTTTTATTTTTCTGGTGAAGTAATTCCCTTCTGCAATAGCCTGAAATTGGCCCAAAGTTAAGTTAAAATTCTATATAAACCAAATTGAAAATGTTTATGGATTAAAATATTGACGTTTTGGTTTTGGAGTTTCTTTGTGCGATTTCTGAATGTAAGCTGGAATTCAAGTTTTGAACAACAAAGAAGAGATCTATCAATAAGCGAAAGCTATGGATTATATATTATTTTGACCATCTATTTTTTCTTCAGTCTTGAAATCATCATTGTTATCTTTCTTTTCTTTGATGAATATAGATTCTATCGAAGAGAAAAAAGAACTATGTTGTCAATGATTTGCTTTTTAGGCTTTAGATACTTAGGCCCCAATTAGTTCATGGATTTGATGAGGGAAATGAAAAGAAAATTCAAAGGAAATCACTATTCTTTGTTTAATTAAAGTAGAAAACATGGAAAAGCAGGTTTATTGAGAGAATTTGAAAGATTTGTTTGGATGCCATTTTTATTTTATTATCCTTGATATCAAACTATATTTTAGAAATTTAAAAGCTTATTTAAGTAGGAGGGAAAAAAAAATTCAAAACAGTTTTGTTTCTCATTTTTCTTCTACCTTTTCCTAGCGCCAAACAGGGATGCTTGTTTCTGCATGCACATAACTACACAATTAGTTCTTGGTGATACATATATTTAGTGGAAGTTCTTGTATGTTTGGGGCTGTTCTGTCATTTATGCATCCAAACTGCTTGTACCTGGCTCAATTATCTTTCCCAGTTTCAATGGCTATGCAAGTGCTTGCTTTTTTATTTATTTATTTTTATATTCAGTATATAAAGATTGGTTTCATTGACTAAATTGACATTGTAACTTGAAAATTTTCAGTTATTTGATGCTGGAGCTGACAGGACTTCGCTTTGGTTTGATTGGGTTATTTTGCCTGGCATTTTTGTTTCTCCCAATTGCAAGGGGATCAGTTCTTCTCCAACTAATAGATATCCCTTTTGAACATGCAACTCGATATCATGTATGGTTGGGACATCTCACTATGGCATTGTTTACTCTCCATGGACTATTCTATATAGTAGCATGGGCAATGCAAGGTCGTCTCCTAGAAGAAGTGAGTTCTCGAGAAAGACTTTTGCTTCCATTTATATGAACAGATTCATACATTCACAAGTATTATGTTTGTTTGTTGGCTGAAACACTCAGATATTTACACAGAGTGAAGGTTTGACTGTCCTTTGAGTGGCAAAGTTGTCAAGGCCATGTGTATACATACAGATAAGCTATAAGAAAGAGTGAAAAGAACTCAAATTTGTGAAGAAGAGATGAGGAAATTAATTTTTTTTTATGGCACTTTCTTTTGAGGAAAAAAAAAATCATATATAAACACATGATAAAACTGAAATATGACAATAGAGAGTTCCTTTAGCCCTAACAGCAGTTTGCCCCTTCTAGTTTATCAATATAAGTGGAGAAAATTGAAAGCATAAAAACAGTAATATCAAAGATGGGATGTAGTTCATGGAGATTAAGAGACAGCAAACAGTTTTCAGGAATGAAAGAGTAGGATAAGAGGAAATGAGAGATTGCCCCAATTTAAGCTTGTTGTTGGTGTCACCTCTCCATTGATACAATTCGTAGGTTGACCACACAACTGAATGAGAAAGGAGTTTGTCTGGGTGAGTGCACAATGGAGCTCGAGAGGTTCTCCCACCCTTGACACACCTCTTTTCTCCTTCCTGCACTTTTCTTCTTGTTTTGTAAGTATAGGCAGAGGACTCAATTCCTCAAGGCATCTTGATCCTTTGCTCTATACATGCCAATAACTAACTTTGCAAGACAACCATGCTACAGAATGCATGCTAGACAATTCTCAATCTACTAAGTTTGTCAAATTATTTTCACATAGGATATTGTCTAAGAGTACTAGGAATAAGCCAACTGGACATAATTATTGCCCCTCCCTCTCATAAATTTTTTCTGTAGTATGTTCACGGGAACCAGACATGTCTCTCTCCTCTATAGTAAGTGATGCATGAAGGTGAAGTAACATTAGGACATATTCATGATTATATGCCTCTTGAAATTGAGCAGATGTGCATGTTTGTGCCACATTATATTTGATGCAGCCTACCAACAAATAAATACATAATACCCGTTATGATTTATGCATGTTGCATTTAGTATGCAAGAGGTAGGGAGTATAAAAAAATAGAATTTTTTTAGAAATTCAAAAACAGTGTTTTAAGTCATTAACTCAGATTGTATATTAGCTGCTTCTGTTTGCTGCAGCCAACATAGAATTTAGGCTTGTTAGACCAAGTTTTGGTTCAACATTTGTTTTGTGAAATTTAACTGAATTCTCAAAATTAGTAAAAGGGTGACTTAACTGAACAAAATGTTTATGAACAAAATCCTGTAAATTCTTAGGTTCCTCTGTGAATCGTCTCCTTTTCCCCTACACTAAATGCCCAAAATACTGTTAACTTTTTCTTAATTGTTTTGAGCAGATATTGCAATGGAAAAATATTGGTGTGGCCAATCTTGCAGGAGTCATCAGTCTTGCTGCTGGTCTATTCATGTGGGGGACATCACTTAAGCCAGTGAGGAGGACATACTTTGAATTGTTCTTCTACACCCATCAACTATACATAGTCTTTGTCGTCTTCTTGGCCTTGCATGTTGGTGATTTCATTTTCACTTTTGCTGCCGGAGGAATATTTCTCTTTGTTCTTGATAGGTTTTTGAGATTCTGTCAATCACGAAAAACTGTCAATGTAATATCAGCTAGTTGCCTTCCCTGTGGAACCGTTGAATTGGTCATTTCAAAACCTGGAAGTAATAACATAACATCTTCAAAGCTTGATTATTCATTTCTATATATTTTGTCACCACAATTCTCACTGTTTCCTTTTTGACAACGCAGATCTGCAATACAATGCCTTAAGTTTTATTTTTCTTCAAATTCGGGAATTATCCTGGCTAGAATGGCATCCTTTCAGTGTCTCATCAAGTCCTCTAGATGGTAAATATCACATTGCGGTTCTCATTAAGGTTCTTGGGAAATGGACGGAAAAGCTAAGAGGAAGTATCTCAAATGGTCCTAAGGAGGAACCACAAGAAGAGCAACCCTTGCAGCCTCATTCAAACCTAACCGTTTCTGTAGAGGGGCCTTATGGGCATTCATCGCCATACCATTTAACGTATGTCTTCCATCCTTTTATTATGGAGATGTATATGTATGTACATTCAATACTGATAAAAGACAATTTTGATACCACATGTAGTTTGGCTCTGTGCTAATTAGGTAAAGTGATAATATAATGGTTGATCCAAAGGTGGACTCATATATAAATATTTTTTTACACCAACATTATATTTCATTGGAGTGTTGTGTAAAAAAAAAAAAGAGCAAGCAGTACACTAGGCTCTCTCTAAAGCAAGATCTAGGGAGGGCAAGATGTACACAACTTTACGCCTACTGGAAAGGCTATAACTGTTGGAGTGTCATGTAAAGTTTGTAATTGTACCATATCTAGCATTGGCAAAGTGTTACAGCTACCATGAAAGGAAAATGAGCAGAGTGATATAAAATTTATCTTCTTTCAAGTTTTAATTCATTTTAATGCACTAACACTTTTTGTTTTTCAGATATAAAAACCTTATTTTAGTTGCTGGAGGAATTGGAATATCACCATTCCTGGCTATCCTGAGCGATATTCTCCACCGTATTAAGGATAACAAACCATGTATGCCAAGGAATATCTTAATAGTTTGGGCCGTGAAAAAATCAGACGAGCTTCCTCTTCTTTACAGCCTTGACATGGAATCAATCTGTCCATTTTTTTCCGACATACTGAATCTTGAGATTCAAACTTATGTCACTCGAGAATCAGAACCTCAACTGGTAGCTCCACTTGTGCTTTCCTCAATTATCATTCCAATTTCTAACCTCACATCAGTTTATTTATTTTCTAGTATGTGACTGTTATGATCAACTACAGGAGGATGGTCAAGTTAGCCAGTCTGTGAACTCTTTTGGATACCCTATCCGCAACAAACGTGGCGTTTCTCTATTGGTTGGCACAGGGAACATCATTTGGTCTGGAGTTTATGTCATGGTGTCCACAATTGGATTGGTTCTCTCTGTGGGCTTGTTACAAATCTTTTATATAAACCCTTTTGACATAACTTACTGGTGGTACAAAGGGCTATTATTTGTTATTTGCATGGTTGCAAGTCCTATTGTATTTGGGGGTGCTGTGATTGGTCTATGGCATCTTTGGGAAAGAAAAACTCTCGCAAGGGAGGCTCATAATGAAGATGATGGCCCAAAGATTGACACCCTGGAGGGTAATGAGGCAAGGGCACATAAGGAGTCAAATCAGGACTATGTTGCTAGTTCAAATTCTATTCAGTATGGGCGCAGACCGGACTTCAAAGGTATTTCCTCAAAATATTTTGGAAGAATATTAGATAAATGGAAAAAAGAAAAAATAATTGCAAATCAATGGAGCGCAAGTGGATATGATACTTTTACTTGCACTGGGTACATATCATACTTTTAATCCATTTGATTTGCAATTATCTTTTTATGTTTTCCATTTGTCTGATGTTCTCTTAACTCTTTTGGCTCCTCTTGTGGTTCATGAATAAAATTATGCATTGTTTAAGTAACCTTAAATCACAAATTGTTGTAACCATAAATTTTTATAGTAATGTTACTTATTTTTTATTTTTAAATAAAAAATTATTATAATTTATCAAAAAAATTATATAATATTTATTACAAAAGTACTTTACATATAGTAAAAAAATACATAACAAAATGCATATACTAATAGTACCCACCATTTCCTAGTCTTTATGAAGTCTTTAATGATTTTCTGAATGTGTTTGCAGAAATTTTTGGAACCGTATCGCAGAGGTGGGGTGAAGTAGATGTAGGTGTAATAGTGTGTGGTCCTCCAACTCTCCAATCAAGTGTTGCCAGAGACTGCAGATCACAGAATTTAAGCAGGGGAAGCAATCACCCTATCTTCCATTTCAACAGCCATAGTTTTGATCTCTAAGCACATCTCCAATGGTTTGCTATAGCAGCTGTCAAATTTAACTTTTGCCAAAGTTTGTGCCAAATATGCATATATAAGTGTGTATATACAAATATGTACATATTTAGATGGGAAATTCTATAGGGTATACTGTATGCACTCTGCTATCTATTTTATATTTTATATTTTAGTAGAGTAACGATAATTTATAGTTCAAAAATGAAATCACGCATTTTTATAGTAATGTTACATATTTTGTGTAACTTCATTTCTAAATTACAAATAGTTATAACTCTATCAAAAAATATGTAAAATTTACCATAAAAATATGTAATATGTATTACAAAAATGTGTATCCATTATGGCAACCCCTTGGCTACACAGCTCTTGTAGGATGTTTATCATATATACTTTGTTAAACTTTTTCCCTATATGTTACATATTTTTATGTTAAATGTTACGCAATTTTTTTTAGATAAAGTTATAATAATTTGTAATTTAAAGATGAAATTATTTAATTTTGTGATAATATTTGTCGTAATGTTACACAATTTGTGATTCACAAATATTTCGATAAAAAAATGTGTTACATTACCACAAAAATAAGTAACTTTAACTTTTAATTATAAATTGTCCTAACTTTATCAAAAGTTTACATAATATTTATCACAATAATACTTAATATATACCAAAATAAATGAAATAAGGTACATATAATATACACCGAATGAATTTCAACATGTAACTTAAGCACACGTCTATATTAATGCAGTTTTTCTTTCATATTTATGGCCTATCGTGATAGTATAGAATTTTAATAAAGACAAAAATTAAGGCTCTGTTTGTTTGTGTTTTCAAAATATGATTCTACACTGTGTTTTTAGTACGGTGTTTGGAATGTGTTTTGGAAGCACGTTTCCAAAACTCTGCAGAGTTCTCTGCAGTAGCCGCGCTTTTCAGAATTTTTTTTTTCAATATTTGGCCTAACGGGACGTCCGGCCGGTTGACCGGAATAGTGAATTTGTTTTTTTTTTTTTTTTTTGCAATTGATATGTTAATTTTTATATAATCGAAAAAAACATTTTTTGAAATTTTTAAAATTTTTTATGTGCTTTAAAATAATTTTGAGTTGTATGTTTAGTTATGAGTTGTAAATTTTTGTATCAACTATCAAATGTCACATCAACAATTCCCCACTCAAATCAGAACTCTTCTTAAAACTATTTTCAAAACTCTTTATCAAACAAATTTTCTACACTCAAATCATAATTCCAAACCCCACAAACTCAAAATACAACTCATACTCTCAAATCATAATTACAAAACACAACCAAATGCAGGCTAAGAATTTTTCAATTTTCGTTTTTACTAAATTTTTTATTTTAAAATATAATTTCTAATAATGACACTTCTCGTCATGAGTGTTTTTTTTTTTTTTTTGGGTGTGTGTGTGTAGGAATGGCAACGGGGCGGGACCAGGGATCACCCTCCCCGTCCCCGATCCCCGATCGCAGAACTTCCCCCGTCCCTGGCCCTGATCCTCGACGGGGAACCCACTACCGCCCCCACCCCCGCCCTCGAAAATCTCCGGCCATCAACAACCCACTTGAGCTCAAATACAACATCACCAACAGATCTTCAAAAGAAATTAGCTCCAAAAAAAAAATAAAAAATAAAAAATAATAATAAAAAAAAGATCACAACATCAACAGATCACAACACCAACACAACACCAACAGATCTTCAACACCAATAGATCACAACACACACACAGATCTTCAACAACATCACCAATAGATCAAAAAAGAAACATAGATCATCATCAAAAAAACAGATCAAAAAAGAAACGGATCATCATCATAGATCCCAAAAAAAAAAAAAAAAAACAGAAAAAAAGAAAAAAAAAAACAGATCTCACAGATCTGAGCTGAGGATGAGATCGGTAGAGTAGAGACACGGAGGAGGGCGGCGGAGGAAGATCGAAGCTCTCTCTCATCGCAAAAATGGCGATCAAAACACTATGAGTGAGGGACTGAAATCAGTGAGATATAAGAGAGAGAGTGAGAGAGAGTAGAGGGAAGTGGGAAGAGGGAAGAGCGACGACGGCGGCGGTGGTGAGTGAGAGCGAGCGAGCAGCGGTGAGGGAGAGTAGAGAGAGAGAGACAGAGACGATGTGTGTGTATGTATGAATGAACCTATACACTGATCCCAACTAATTAAGGCACACATATGTATAGAGAGGGTACAAACATAATTTTACTTCGGGGAGATACGGGGACAGGGACGAGGACGAGGACGAGGACGGGGCCGTAAAAGCTATCCCCGTCCCCGGCCCGAAATTGATCGGGGATTTAATTTTGAATACCATCCCCGGCCCATTGGGGATATTTTTCGGGGAAAAACCGCTCCTATCGGGGACGGGGAGCGGGTCCCCGTCGAGCCGGGTTTAAATTGCCATCCCTATGTGTGTTTGTGTGTGTGGGGCCACAATTTGGGTCACTTGATGGACGAAAACGAGTTTATTTTGGTGTTTATCAGTTCGCGGGGCTACGAACCAGGGGTATTTTGGGAAGAAGTTAAAAAAGTCAGTTTTTTGATTTTTTAACTTTTTTAGTTAAAAAAGTCAATTTTTTTTACCCAAAAGAACCCAATTTTTTGTCCAAAAAGTCACCAAAAAAGTCAAAAAATAAAAAGTCAACTTTTTACCAGCTTCCCAAAATACCACCCAATTAATTACCTTTTAAAGTCTAATTTAAATGGGCCAAAATCTAAAGAAGCGATTTTGACTCATTTTATATAGATATAAATCTTATGAGAAGTAATTTCTATTGATACAAATTTTATTTACAATATTTTTATTTTATTCTTTTTGTAGATAATGTTTATGGGAAAAATTATTTGTAAGTCCTATTTGGAAAACTTATTTAATGTGAAATCCTATAAATATTCTTTTAGAATTTGAACTCCTATTTAAATAAGAATGTGTTCCATAAGGTCCTAAGAGTTGTAAATTAATGATATTAATGTACTATTATACCCCTAATTTATTTCCATATTTTATATTATTTTCTCATTCATCATATCACATTTGAAAAGGCTTTTAAGAAAGACAAGTCTACAAGCAATGACCGTGCTAGTTTTTTTCGCCTTCATCGCAGGATTCCAGTGTATTTTCAAAATGTTACTTAAATTGATGTGGATATGGTTGATGATATGATGAAGTTTGAGGATTTTGTGTTATTCCTTCGACATATTTCGACTCCAATCGGTTGAGAGGAAGAGGTTTTTCTTCTTCTTCTTCTTTTTTTTTTTTTTTTTTTTTTTTTTTTTTTTTGAAGTGTGTTGCTATTTGTTGAAGTGTGGATTGTTCATCTTTAATAGGGCATTGACAGTCTATTGCATTCATTGATAAGCACACTTTGCCCAATGTTCTGATTGAATGTGTGTATTTATCATTGTGATGGTTAATGTGTTTTGATATGTTCGATGTGTGGGGTGGTGTGTATGGGCTCAAGGGTTGGGTTGGGGGTATTTGTTTTTGGTTGTTAATTGGATCGAATGTGAATCACATCATAGGATGACAATTGTACATTGGGACCTGAATGATCGTGTTACGATGTATGTTACATTTAGTGTGTAACGTTCATCCACATACACCATGTGGTAGATGACATTTGTGTGTTTATTTGGTTGTATATTTGTTTAAATGTGTATCGTGTCTTTATCGTAATCAGTGTTTACATACATGTCCCAGTACGTTGCGCAAAATTATTGAGGATTTGAATTTATAATTGAATGTGGATTGAATCCCATCACTCGATGTTGAAGTTACACTGGGTTGAGGGTGATGGTGGTTTGACACATAGGTTGGGTTGTGATGTTACATGTTACGTTTAAGAGGTTACATTATTCATAATTCAACGGTAGAGTATTAGAATGTTACGTTGGGTAGATGCGAAGTATATGAGAATGTCACGATGGGTTTGGAATATTACATGTTACATTTACGTTAGGTTTGGGATGAGAAATATATGAGAATGTCACATTGGGTTTGAGAATGTCACATTTGGTTTGAAATGTTAAATGTTACCTTTATGTTTTGAATTTCAAATTTCCAACCATATAGATATGATCATAATCTATGGTAACATTAGATTTCTCATATGTGATATTGCCATTAATCAAGTTATTTTGAATTTTAGAAACATATGGGAATGTCACGTTGGGTTTAGGAATGTCACATTGGATTTGGGATGTTACATTTAGATTTTGAATTTCAAATTTCTAACCATATAAATATGATCATAATCTATGGTAATATTGGATTTTCCATATATGGTATTGCTATTAATTAGGTTATTTTGAATTTCAAATTTATAACCATATCTATGATTATAACTTATGGTAACATTGGATTTCTTATATATGGTATTATCATTAATTAGGTTATTAATTAATTAAGTATGGAGGTAGATGTGTCCATAAGAAAACCACATAACCTATTGGGTTATAAGTTTTTTCATAGGACCATATATCTTGTATAAGTCTTCAATATAGAACTTATAAAAAATTTACCCATGTTTATGTCCATAAATCACTATCAAACAGCTTTCTTTAAGCCACAAAAAATATCAGATTTTGATAGTTTGATATTTGACATTTTAAAGAACACATCCTCATAAATCATGCATATATAGGTGTGATAACCCTGTCCCGTGTTATATTAATTAATCTTAATTATGATTGTGATTATGTGCTTAATATAATTTTGAATGCCATTTATATGATTATATGTGTTTTTGCATTTCTATCTGTTCACTATAGGAAAATCTGTTTGATTCTCTACTTTAAAATTTAAGTAAAGACCGTAGAGGCGTCAAAAAGCAAAATTGATTGTATTTTTGTGCTTATCATGATTTTTAGAGCCTACGGTGAAGTTTAATTAAAAAAATTAATTCGGATCAAAATAATTAGATTAAACTGATTAAAATAGGCACAATTAATTAGCCTTAATACAAGTTGATTAAGCAAGTATATATATATATATGGCCTATTTACACTTAAGCTCACCATTTTGAGCTCAAAATCTAATATACACTCTAGAGAGAGAGAGAGAGAGAGAGAGAGAGAGAGAGAGACGATTGTAGAGAGAGAAAGCATAAAATTGGAGCTTTGAACTAGAAGCTTGGGAATTTGGAAGCTAGGCTCAAGAATTAGATATAATTTAAAGAATTGGAGCTCCTAGGTGAGTAATTGAACTCAACTTCATGAGTTTAAGTTCATAATTAAGTGAATTCAAGCAATATGTGCAATTAAGAGCAAGAATTGAGTTGCTGATAATGAATTTGAAGTCAATATTACCATGCATGTAGAGAGTTGCCATGGAATTGCATAATCAACCATGTAGCATGTTAAATATGCAAAATTGAGTATCAAATCATACATGCAAGCATGGTTATGAAGCTTGGTTGCATGTGTTTTGAAGTTGTCAAGAAAAATATGAAATGATTTAAGAATTGGATCATGGTTTTGGACAATTGGTCTCAAGTTACCTATATTCCCATGCTATGTAATGTCTTTCCATGTTGTTGTACCAAAAACACGAACTTTGGACCTTTAAACATCAGGTTTGAGCTTCAAACAAAATTCTGGAAAACCCAGAATTCGACCTGTCCGCTCGAGCGTGAAAATCAAGCTCCCAGAAGTTTTACAGTGAATTACACGGTAGCTTGAGCGGCAAACCTTGCGCTCGAACGGACCCTGTTTTGCAAGACTCCTCGCTTGAGCGTCAAAAGTCTTGCTCGAGCATAAAATGCATGCAACCAGTACTTTTACAGACCAAAGGGGTCCGCTCGAGTGACTAAAGCTGCGCTCAAGCGGAGAGCCCTATTTCGAAAATTTTGAAAAGTTGTTTTACGCCCATTTTTTTCGTTCTCTTTTATTTCTAAGCACTTTTAGGTATGCACGGAACATTGTAAATGAGTTAAAGGAATAAGAAAGAGGCATAAGGGAAATAAACGATTTGAGAACGGATTGAATCGCTTATGGCCCGATATGTTGTAAATTGTGTAGGGCCAAGCGCAAGGGCAAATCCATCAGCAGAACACTGTGAGTAATATCTTAGTAAGAATGAATTGAAGTATGCTACTTTCCAAATGCTCACTTATGTATGAGTTCTACGGAGTTGTTAAATTGAATTTGATATTCGTCATGCCAATGATTGAATAAAGCCGTTGGAATATGATTATGATTAGACATGCTTATGATCTCAGGTATGAAATGAACATAACATAAATGTTGGGCCAGAGGCCATTTGATATGAATGTTGGGCCAGAGGCCGTTTGATATGAATGTTGGGCCAAAGGCCGTTTGATATGAATGATTGGCCAAAGGCCATTTGATATGAACGTTGGGCCAAAGGCCGTTTGATATGAATGATTGGCCAAAGGCCATTTGACATGAACATTGGGCCAAAGGCCATTTGACATGAATGATTGGGCTGAAGGCCATTTGACATAAATGATTGGGCCAAAGGTTGTTTGACATGAATGATTGGGCCAAAAGCCATTGGACATAAATGAATGGGCCAAAGGCCGTTTGACATTGATGAATTGGGCCTGAAGCAGTTTGATACGAATGAATTGGGCCCGAGGCCATTTGATATGTTTGGGCCTGAGGTCGTTTGATGTACTAGATACAAACAAGAATTGGCCTAAGGCCGTTGGATATGTTCGTTATGAATTTCGTTCAAGTAATTTCTTTATTTTGATATTATTCACTAGGCTTTTGCTCACTCTCATTTATGTGCATGTACGTGGGCAAAGAGAGGTCCAAACCCAGCCTCAATGAAGAATATGAGAGGAAGTCAGTTTGAGGAGTCAACTCAAATGTCTCACACACGAGACTTTGTTTTTGTTCTTTTGATCTTTCGTTTACTCTTTTGCTATTTTGGTGAACGCGTTAGATTACCTATGTACATAAGTTTTTGTTTGGCGAGCTGCATATCTAAAAGTTCCTGGATGAATATAAAATGTTAACTCTATGCATATTTGTGTGAGTTATTATAGATTACTTTTGAAGTGTTTTGCTTTGCCATGTAAACATAACTCATTGGACAAAATTTTTTAAATCTACTTCCGTTTGGCCCCTCATTTCTATTGAAATATGTTTAATCAGGTTTAAGGCCGTAGGTAATCTCATGATTATTGGCTGGTTATGACCTTATCGGTAGGGGAGGGATAGGGTCATGACAATAGTAATTTTAAGGACGAAAACAATTTAACGTAAAAGTATAAGCAAGGAGGTTTATATGAATAAGAAGATAACTAGTTCCAAGAAATAATATCAAAATTCATAAAATCAAATTTAAGAATATGATGTAAATCATAAACAAAAAGTTCTTACCTTATTTTGTTATGCATATTTAATCTGTTATACTTATCTATCTGTGGTCACTTAAAACCATACATAACCTTACTTTGGGGTATCGGGAGAGATTTTCAAGATCTACAATATCATACTAGTCTCCACTCAACTGATTAATTGCATGTTCAAGGCAGCTAATCTTCTCCATCAAAATTTTTTTCGTAGGAAGTTCTATTGCTTAAAAAAAAAAAAGATTTAAAATAAAGGCTTATTTGGTACTCCCAAATCACTTCTATTTATTCCATTGAAGGGTTGAGACTAGGTTGAAATTCAGGATTTGAAACAATTTGTAACAATGAAGCTTGTTTTCAAATGATTAACGAATAAGAATAGATGCAAACAAAGGGCATAAGCAAATTAAAATGCGATATATAATAAATGGGAAGTGATTGAGACCCCCTCCAATCACCACCCCCACCACCCCCACACACACGTGGTAGGTGGTGATTGGAAGAGAAGGAAAAAAAGAAAAAGAAAAAAGAAAAACTGGCCAATGAGAAAGAGAGGGGGTCAAAGGGGGTGCCTCCTTGAGGGGGTCCAACTCATTTTTCATAATAAATAAGTAAAAATGATAACAAATAAGGACAAACATAGGAAAATGTTTACTACGAAAATATCTTTTAGAAAAAAAAATTCATAAAAAATGTTTTTATTGAAAAATATTTTGTTGAAACAAACAAAGCATGAGAGAGAGAAGGTTAGAAACAAATGGAAAAAGAGGATAATTATTCAGTAATTTTAGAGTATGGACATGTGATATTCTATAGTATTACGATTGGTGGAAAAAGTGGATAGATGAGATATTGTGTTGGGTGATTAGGAAACATGAAGGGACATATTGAATGATGATAGATTAGGAAATACAGATACGTCATATTCCGACAATATTTAATAGAGTAATGCTAGAAATGTCAAAAATTCTACCAAAATTTCTACCAAATGTCTTGCCATATGAGATATTTAGTAAAATTTTTGGGATCTAACATTTTTGTATTTAATAATTTCCCATGGAATAGAGGTACTCTTTCACCTAACACTCAAAGCTTGTTTGGTATACGGATGGTCATAGAAGGCAACCATGCCACATCACTTATATCCCATAAGAAGTGCCAAAGAAATTGGAGAAATTACATTTTAGAAAATTGTAGCCGCATTTTCCAAAATTAAATTTTTTTTTATTTTTTTTTATTTTTAATAAATTATTTTAATATATATATATATATACTAAAAAATAGGGAAAAAAAATACAATTTTCAAAAAATCAATCAAAATCAAACAAGGATATACTATTATTTTTATGGGATATAAGTGTTTTTTGTGCATAATGTAAGTTCTTTCTTGCATTTAATTTAAATCTTTCTTCTATATCTTACTTGCATTAGAAATATATATATATATATATATATATATATAATGTAATTATTTTAAAATAATCCCACCGAAATGTTAATATTCCACACTATTCACATTTTATCACTTATCCTCTTGCCATCTAAAATTTAATACTAACTGCTTGTTTTCCACACTATTCACATTTTATCACTTATCTTGTTGCCATCTAAAATCTAATTCTAATTCAAACAATAAAACACTAATTGTAATGATCCAAATTTTTTTTTTTAAATAGCTAGTGCATAATTTAATTGAGCAAATTTTCAAATTTGATTGCTGTATAAATTCTGTGCAAAAACAGTTCGGTTTTGTATTTTTAAAAAATAGTTCCCGATCTCAGAAAATTATGAAATTTTTATGTTTTGTTCACATACGAGTCTAGCACGTTGGGTAAAAATTTCAGAATTTATTGATGAGTATTTATTTTATGAAAATTCGCGGACTGATCAATGTTTGGTCTAGTATATAATAGAATTTGAAATTGAGTTTTGGGTGTTTGGACCATGATTTGAGATAAATTAGTTGGGTTTATTTTGGTATATAATTGGACCATGTTTGAATTATGGGTGAAACCTATGATTTAGATTCAATTTAAATTGAATTTGTTTATGATTTATGTTTAATTATTTGGTCCCTTTTAATTATGTGATTGATAAGTTTTTATTATTTATTATATGAGATTATAATAAATATTTGAAAGTTGAATTTATGGTGGGTACCATATGGTGAAAAATTATATATTTTTATAGTGAATGAAATGAGTATATATTTCATAGTGAGCAAAATATTATATTTTGTGGTGACAAATTATATCATTTTATAATTTATATTATAAAATTTTGAGGTATTATTACAAAAATTATAATTTTCTTTTGGAAAAACTAATTTTGGAAAAACGAACTCACTTGGGATTGTCCCCTACACCACACCCCTTTGCTTGTTTCTTTCACTTTTTATTTTTATTTTTCTAGAAAGAGCTTGGCTCCTTCTCTCTCTCTCTCTCTCTCTCTTTCCTCCATTGTTGTCTTAAGCTTTAAGCTTAGAGTGGGAGTATTTAGAGTGAGATTTTACAAAAGTTTTATAAATGAAAGTCGGAGAGCTCGTCGTGATCTTCGCAATTGTGATCTCAGATTCATGATCGGGCGATATTTGCATTTTCAGATTTGTTTTTCTTCATATTTGAGGTAGGGACTTTCTTCATATTCTTACATTAAAGTTATGTTAGGGTTATTTTAAGAAAATATGTCATTATAAGACGTATTGCATATATTTTTTTTTTTTCAGATTTTTGTTTGGTAATTTTTGGAAGAAAAATTAGGTTGAAGTGTTAAGAATATTGTTATTTTGAAATTAATTTGGAAAAATCGTCTTGTGTTGGAAATACTTGTTAAAAATCTGAAAATAAAATAAAATTAATAGTTGTACTTGTTAAAAATCTAAAAATAAAATAAAATTAATAGTTGTATGAGTTGTATCTACCTCATATCATGGTTAGATAATTTATTTTGGGGAAAAAAAATGTTGAAATATTTATTTCATCTTTTGAGTTTTGGAATTTATTTTTGAGAAGAAAAATAAATTGATGTTGATGAATATGGTGTAAATTGTTAAGTTGATATTATAGAGTTGTTTTGGGATTAAAAACTCTAAAAGTGTTATATTCATGAAATATGATTATGCTTGAAAGATGAGTTGGGTTAAGTTATGTTTGGTATTATTTCTTTTGGAAAAATGTGAATATAAGAAAATTACTAATTTAGTGGATTAAATTAGTTTGGTTAAAAATTTATATTCTTTATGGTTAAATGTGTGTTGTTGAGATTATACCATAACTTTTAATATAGTAGGATTAAAATGTTAATATTTCATAAGTATGAGATATTGGTGAAATTTATTTTGGTTATCTTGGTTGAAGTGGAACAGAATTTATTGAATGTTCTGTGTGAGTCAAGACAATTGAGAAATGGATTTTTTATTTTAATAGTTGGAGTATGCTAATATGTTGTTTTTGAACATCAAATATATATATATATATATATATATATTTTTAAGATCTAGATAATTTTCGAAGTCATCGTTTGATTTGTTTTGAAAACTGATTGTTGGTTCAAGAAGATGAGAGATTTTTTTTTTTAAAGTGAGTTTACTTTCTTGTTCCTTTTAAAATAGAAATTGAGGGTTTTGAACTATGAGGATTGAAGAGAGATATTTTTTGTGACTTTCTTTCAATAAATGAAGATGAGTGGTTTTGGTGAGAAAATCTAGAAATTGGGAGTTTTTAAGAAAGATATTGACAGTCTTTGAAGATGTTGTTATATTTATTTTGTGTGCCAAAATAAATGATGTTTGAAAATTTGTTTATTTGTTTGCATATAAATGATGGTTTTCATGGAATATGAGAATTGTTGAAGTTTTGGAAATTGTTGTTCAAAATGTTGATATAGTCTTGAAGTGACTAAATGGTTGAGATTACTCTAAGTGTGGGAATTTTGTTGTCCCATGGATGAATTGGAATAAAAGTATTTATATTCATTTTGAGAAATTATATTGAAATGAGAAATGAGAATTTTGATCACAATGAAAATATTGTGTAGAAGTATTGAAAGTGGAAGTAATATTGTATTGTATTATTAATCATTGCATTGGCATATATCAATTCATTTGATAATGATGAGCTTTGAAATTTGATTTGAAAACTAATTGAAACACCATTTAGTAGGGGTATTCACGGTTCGGTTGTGACTAGAGAACTTCCAATTCGTCATTCGTTCGCTGGATTAACGGATTGAAAAAAATCAATCCACACCCGTCTATCGGATTGGCGGATTGATGCGAATCGGTTTTACGGTTTAAATTTTTACAAACATAATACAACAACTTGTTAACATTTTTTTTGGGATAACAATCCAACTCAACATAATCAAAAGATTATCAAGTAAATTATCAAATACTAATAATAAATACATATAACCATGCACTATCAAAACTATTTCATTACTTTTTTTTTATTGAAAGACTATTTAATTTATTTTATTTTTTAAAAAAGTGACAAAATTAAGCATTATATTTTCCACAAAAAAATATCCAATATCAACACTTTCCATTTGATAAAAGGATTTCCAAATTGAAAACATAACAAAATATCTAAACTCTTTTTCAAATAAAAATACAAACAGAATATTTAAACAAATTAAAAACAAAAAATCTTATGAATTACTAGGGGTCCTCGCAGTTTGGCAATTCGGTTGCAGCTAAAGGAACCTCAAATTCGCCATCCGTCCAAAACTAGGCGGATTGAAAAAAATCAATTTGCAACCGTCTGCTCGTCATCATACATCCATTCAAAATGCGGCGAATCGGTTCGATTCGGTCAGTTTAGGCGAATCAAAATATCCGGTGAATACCCCTACCATATAGATTGGTCCATGACCATAATTTTCTACAAATAATACACCAATTTTTTGGCTTTTTTTGGACTATTAAGTCAATTTTTTTTTTTACTTTTTTTAATTTAAAAAAAAAATAAAACGTACAAAAGAGAGGTGATGTAACTCAAAAAAAAATTAAAAAATTAATAACCAACTTGTCAAAATAGGCTTAAATCATTAGTGTTATGATGAAATACATAAACAAGTCAATGACAATGAATGAACGAGAAATAAAAATGTAGGTACTTCACTCACATGATGTCAGTGTGCTATATTCTTTGTACGGAGAGTAAATATTTTTCACCTTCGTACTCGTTGCCTTCATATTCATCTCATTCCAAGCGGTGTCGTTTCTCTTGCATAAACTAAACATGATCAAAGAGATAAAAATGATGACAAATAAGGACAAACATAGGAAAATGTTTACTACGAAAATATCTTTTAGAAAAAAATTCATAAAAAATGTTTTTATTGAAAAATATTTTGTTGAAACAAACAAAGCATTAGAGAGAGAGAGAGGGAGAGAGCGAGAGAGAGTAGGTTAGAAACAAATGGAATAGAGGCACTCTTTCACCTAACACTCAAAGCTTCTTTTGGTATACGGATGGTCATAGAAGGCAACCATGGGACATCACTTATATCCCATAAGAAGTGCCAAAGAAATTAGAGAAATTACATTTTAGAAAATCGTAGAAAATTGAAGCCACGTTTTCGAAAATTAAATTTTTTAATTTTCTTGTTTTTTTTTTTATTTTTAATAAATTATTTTAATATTTTAAGATATTTTTTAAAACTTTTTTAGATGCACCTAATATAGATACACTTAAAAAGTATAATATTTATAGATTTAAAAAAAAATCATCAAATACAAAAAATATTAAAAAATATAAAAATTTAATACATTTTTGTATTCTTGTATATTCATTAATTTAAAAAAAAATATTTTTCACAAATATTTTACTTTTTAAATGTATTTAGTTTAGGTGCATCTAAAAAATAAAAAAATTACTTAAAATATTAAAAAAAAGTACTAAAAAATAGGAAAAAAAATTCAATTTTCAAAAAATCAATCAAAACCAAACAAGGGTATACTATTATTTTTATGAGATATAAGTTTTTTTTGTGCATATTGTAAGTTCTTTCATGTATTTAATGTAAATCTTTCTTATATATCATACTTGCATTAATATATATATATATATATATATAATGCAATTATTTTAAAACAATCTCACCGAAATGTTAATGTGGGGATATATTTTTTGAGTACAAACACGGCCGAGGTGACACCGACGTGTCAGTCGAGGTGCCACGTGTCCTGATCATAACGCCGAGGTGATCTCGGCTAGGCCGAGGTTATCTCCGAAGATATCGAAATCCGGGATAAGCGGATAAGACACAAGAGTCCTAGAATGAGGAAGAACTTCAGGATAGATAAGGATAACACTCTTAGGGAGTTTATCTTTATCTCTTGGAGAGTCTAGGATAAGCACTGAGCAAAAGTCCATTGAAGCTAGGTTTCTATGGAGACTAGGATTGAATTAGCTATAAAAGAGAGGCACCCCTGATGGGTCTAAGGTACGCAATTTATATTCTGAATAGTGAGTTAAGCACTATTGATTATCTTTGAGATAACTGACTTGATCGTCGGAGTGCCCCCGGGTGGATGAACCACCGTCGGAATCTCTTCTTTCTGTTGCAGGTCATTCAGGTGCCATCTATTCCGCCAAGTGCTCTCCAGCTGAATACTGAGTTGGCAATGTGGTCGGAAATTGACACACACAATTTGGCGCCGTCTGTGGGAAAGAAAGGAGAATAGATGGCCAACGACAGACAGAAGGAGAAGGTTGGGGATACCACTCCTACTGGGAGTGGGAGACCTGTTGACATTGACGTCGAGGAGGACAATTGCAACGAAGACCAGAATCACGGAATGAAAGACGTCGGCCAGGAAGGCGATGTACCAAAGAAAGCAGATCAAAGCGGATACTACAACGAAAGTAACCTTCAGGTATGGAAAGATAGATACCTGCGGAGGGACGAAGAGGTGAAAGAGATGGCAAACAAGTTGGCGGACCTGCAATCGGTTGTCAACTTCATGATGCAAAACAACGTCATGCAGCCACCATTCCCGCTGCAGGACACGCTGATTCCGGCGGCCAATGCCCAGAAGGGAGGACAGAAATCTATCCCTGTAGTCCCCCAGCATGCCAGGAGTGAAAGACATTCTCATCGGCCTTCAAGGGAGGTCGGGCGAGGAGAGCCAAGAAGGGAAGAATCCCGAAGGACACACCGCACCAAGGAGGCAGACCCCAAAGAACATCGTCATGTTCAAAGGCAGGAGTTGTGCTTCGATGCGACCAATGGAGAAAGGTCAAAAAGGACTCACAACGAAGCTGAAAGTAGTGCACCTAAAAGACTGAAATCAGGAGACAGCCGAGCTCCTGGTTGAACCAAAGAGGACTTGAGAGATTACCTCAAGAGAAAGCAAGATCATGCTGAGGTAACCTCAACTATTAAACCGAGAACACCATTCTCGGTAGAGCTAGACAAAGTTGAGGTCCCGAAGAGATTCAACATGTCGAGGTTCCAGATATACGATGGGAAGTCGGACCCCAACTTTCACATCGGATTATACCTAAACGCGATGGCGTTGTACATTGGGAACGAGCCGTTGCTCTGCAAAGTGTTCCCCTCATCATTCGGGGAGATTGCATCGGATTGGTTTCACAAACTGCTGAAAGGAAGTGTGAAGACCTGGGAAGGCCTGGCCAAGATGTTCGTGGCCAAGTTCGTGACAAACAAACTACAGCCCTTGAGGGTAGACGCCCTAATGGCTCTGAAGATTGGTGAGGACGAAAGCCTGAGGGCCTACGCCAAGAGGTATTATAAGGTGTTCAACTGAATACCTGAATGCAACCAAGAAGTGGCTGTCGTGTCATTTAAAAACGGCCTGAAAGATGGCTGCCTACTCCGAAAATCACTGGCAAAGACATTGCCAAAAAGCATGGAAGAGCTCATGGCCAGAATCGAGAAATATGCCAGAGCTGAAGAAGACACGCCAGGAACAACGGCGATAAAGCAAGAAAAAGGAAACGGCTCGCCGAAGCGAGACCGAGGTAATAACGGAACCAACAAGCAGGAGGTAGGACTAAGGGCTGCACAGGCAGTCACAATTGTGTTCCGGATCCCCATTTACAAAGTCCTGGATAAAATCCAAACCCAACCCTATTTCAGAACACCAGTAAGGGTACCAGGAGAGTTTATGGGACGAAGCCTTGGTAAGCATTGTGCTTACCATAACGAAGATAGGCATATGACCCAGGGTTGCAGAGCCCTGAAGGCACACCTGGAAGACCTGGTAAGGCAAGGCCATTTGAGGGACCTTGTAGATGAGGCCAGGACAAGGGAAGAGCAGGCAAAACTGCCTTAGGCACCGGCAGCTCCACCTTCCCCAGCACAGCAGCCGCAGGCAGGAGGACCTCGGGTAATTAATGTAATTCACTCGAAGGTCAACGAAAACGAAATACGGGGGGAGACCCAGAAGGTGAGGCACTTGCAACATGTGTACCAAGTCGGGGAGAAGAGACAACGGGCAGAGGAGTGCCAGGGACCAATAGTGTCCTTTACTGAAGCTGACCTGGAGATGGTCCAACATCCGCACAACGATGCCTTGGTAGTATCCCTCCAGGTTAGAAAGTGCCAAGTGAAGCGCATCCTCATCGACCAAGGTAGCTCTTATGACATCATGTATGTCCAATGTTACAAGGAACTTGGCCTTCACCCAGACGATATGGAACAATCCAATGGCCCAATGGTCGGGTTCAATGGAACGCCGACATGGCCACTGGGCGCAACAAACTTAGATGTGCAGGCTAGCACAAAGAAGATAAAGACAGAGTTCACCGTAATCGACACACCCTCCCTTTATAATATTATCTTGGAAGGCCATGGTTGCATGCAATGGGGGCTGTTCCCTCAACGTTGCATTAACTACTGTGGTTCCCAACAGAGCATGGGATAGAGGAGGTCAGAGGAGATCAGCTGCAGGCAAAGAACTGCTCCATGGAAGCAATGAAATCCATCTGCAGCATACGAGAACCAGAGAAGGTAGAGATCGAAGACGAGGACGTGGAAGTCCTAGAGGACGTCGGCAAGGAACCAGCCGAGAAGAGTGAAGAAGCACTGAAGAAAATCCTCGTTCAGGAGGGGGATGAAGAACGCTTCTTTGTTTTTGGCTTGGGCTTAGCCGAAGAAGAGGAAAAATAGTTGGAGGCTTTCCTGAGAGCCAATATTGAGGTGTTTGCTTGGACGCCTTATGAAATGCCTGGCATTGACCCCGAGGTCACTTGCTATAAACTGAATGTTGACAGGTCGACTAAACCTGTAATCCAACGAGCAAGAAGACCGACGTTGATGCACGTCGAAGCAGTGGAAGAGGAAGTAGACAGGCTTCTGGAGGCCAGGGCCATCAGAGAGGTTAATTACCCGACATGACTATCAAATATAGTGGTGGTGAAGAAAAAGAATGGTAAATGGAGGGTCTGCGTGGACTTTACTAGCCTGAACAAGGCCTGTCCCAAAGACAGCTTTCCGCTACCCAAGATTGACCAACTGGTGGATGCCACTTCAGGGCATGGAAGGATGAGCTTCCTGGATGCCTACAGGGGTACCATCAGATATCTATGTACCCCCCAGATGAGGAGAAGACTGCGTTTATCACCCAAAAGGGCTGTATTGCTACAGAGTGATGCCTTTTGGGTTAAAAAACGCAGGAGCAACTTACCAAAGACTAGTAACCAAGATGTTCAAACACCTGATTGGCAGAACGGTGGAAGTCTACATCGATAACATGGTCGTCAAGACCAAGGAACCTGAAGGTCATTGGCCGACCTAAAAGCAGTCTTTGAAATCTTAAAACATATCGGCTCCGACTCAATGCATCGAAGTGTGCATTTGGAGTTGGATTTGGTAAGTTCTTGGGATACCTGGTGACCAGAAGGGGCATTGAGGCCAACCCGGATCAGATCAAGGCCATTTTAGAGTTGAAGAGCCTGACATCGGCAAAATAGGTGCAGATGCTAACTGGAAGGGCTGCAGCCCTGAATAGGTTCATAAGTAGAAGCTCAGACAAATGCAAACCTTTCTTTAACTTAGTAAAGAAAGCCATAGACTTCTTATGGACCGAGGAGTGTGAAGCCGCCTTGGCCAACTTGAAGAAGTATTTAACCACGGCTCCAGTTCTCTCAAATCTAGAACCTGGAGAGGAGTTGTTTTTGTACTTAGCAGTTTTAGAACACGCAGTAAGCGCAGTGGTAATCCGAGAAGAAAAAGGGGAGCAAAGGGCTGTTTACTATGTAAGCAAAACCCTGGCCGACGCAGAAACGAGGTATCTACCCTTAGAGAAATTGGCACTGGCTTTAGTAATGGCTTCAAAGAAGCTGAACCATTACTTCCAGGCCCATAAAATTGTGGTGCTAACTGACACCCCTTGAAGTCTTTGCTGCAACAAGGAGACCTGACAGGAAGAATAGCCAGATGGGCAGTCACCTTGGGCCAATATGACCTGGAGTACAGACCCAAAACAACAATCAAAGGCCAAGTTTTGGCCGACTTCGTGGCAGAGTTCACGCCAAAATCCATCAAACATCGGGCTCCGTTGAGCCAAGGTGAAGGATGTCCAAACAAGCAAGGAGGAGCCCAGCCAAAGGCGAAAGAACAAAGGAAAGAGGAAAAACTCAGACCCTGCAGCATTTACATCGGCGACTCCTTTCGACTGTTTGTTGATGGGAGTTCAAACTGACAGGGAGCGGGGGCAGGAGTAGTACTGGTATCTCTAGATGGGCAGATACTAGAACAATCGATTCGTTTGAGGTTTAAGGCCTCAAACAATGAAGCAGAGTATGAAGCACTCATTGCAGGACTGAAACTGGCAGCAGCAGTACAAGCAGATGAGGTAATAGTCTTTTGTGACTCACAACTTATAGTTAACCAGACAACGGGCGAGTTTGCAGCCCGAGACGAAAGGATGTCGGCCTACGCAAAGGAGGTCATCAGGTTGGCAGCCTTGTTTCAGAACTGCCGACTACTTCAGGTTAGCCGAGATGATAACAGTCACGCGATGCATTGGCCAACCTAGCTAGTGCAGTACAACCTGGAAAAGCAAGGACAATAATGGTTGACTATTTGTCGGGCCCGAGCATCGAACCACTGACCACAGAGTGTGTAGCAATGTGTGTGGACATGGGACCAAGCTAGATGGATGCAATAATAGCATTCCTAAAAGAAGGAAAATTGCCAGATGATCACAAAGAGGCACACAAGATCAGATTGAAGTCGGCAAGATTCAGTCTGACAGCAGAGGGACATCTCTACAGAAGATCCTTCACTGGACCCCTTTTGAGGTGTGTACATCCTTTACAAGTTGAAGATTTTCTATATGAAATTTATGAAGGAATTTGTGGAAGCCACGCTGGGGGCAGATCACTTGCCCATAGGGCTATTACCCAGGGGTATTAGTGGACATACATGCAAAAAGATGCAGAGGCCTATGTGAAAAAGTGTGAAAAATGCCAAAGGTTTGCACCCCTGATACACCAACCAGCAGTAGACCTGAACCCAGTATCCAGTCCTTGGCCGTTTGCCCAGTGGGACATGGATCTTGTTGGACAACTCCCCCAAGCAACTGGACAAAGAAAGTATCTACTGGTGGCAACAGATTACTTCACCAAGTGGATAGAAGCTGAACCCCTTGCCAAGATTCGAGATGTGGATGCGAAGAGCTTCATATGGAAGAACATCATCACCCGTTTTGGGATTCCAAGAGCAATAGTTGCAGACAATGGAACACAATTTGACAGTAAGCTAATCAAGAGCTTCTGTGCAAAGTTCAAAATCAAGAACTACTTCTCAACCCCAAGCTTTCCCCAAAGCAATGGACAAGCAGAAGCATCCAATAAAGTTATCTTGGATGGGATAAAGAAGAGGCTACAGGCAGCAAAAGGAAAGTGGGTGGATGAGTTGCCCAGTGTACTCTGGGCATATCGAACTACGCCGAGAAGATCAACGGGAGAATCCCCCTTTGCCATGGCTTATGGCACAGAAGCATCATTCCGCTGGAGGTCGGCATCCCAGGAATCAGAACCCAGAGTAGAAAACGGTACTAATGATGTACTCTTAGCCGAGATCTGGATCTTTTAGAAGAAAGAAGGGAGAGAGCTGCAATACAGCTCGCTGCATACCAGCAGCAGCTTGCCAGAGCTTATAATAAGAAGGTCAACCCAAGGGAGTTTCAAATCGGTGACCTCGTCTTGAGAAAAGTCGTCGGCAACAAAAAAGATCCCAGAGAGGGGAAGCTTGGCCCAAATTGGGAAGGACCCTACAGAATCATCTCGGTACTGGGCAATGGGGCATATCGGCTTGAAGATAATAAGGGCAAAGAGTTGCCAAGGCCTTGGAACACTTGCAATTTGAAATTTTTCTATCATTAGAATTTTTTGTTCTTTTGTCATTTGCCGAAGTAAATAAATAAAGTTTTAGCTTGTTTATTTGTTTATACACTTGTGACTGATAAAAATACATAACGTTGTTTCTGGAATACATGTATAATGAGAACCCAAGTGGAACTTAGGTTCACATTAGGGGGCAGAGAAAAGAAAAATGGTTTTAACACTTGTTGAAACTTGAGAAAAGTTTACAAGTTGAGGTTAAACCAAGATCGTTGAAGTTAAACCGAGATCATGTTTAACACTTGTTGAAACTTGAGAAAAGTTTACAAGTTGAAGTTAAACCGAAATCATGTTTAACACTTGTTGAAACTTAAGAAAAGTTTACAAGTTGAAGTTAAACTGAGATTATGTTTAAACTTGAGAAAAGTTTACAAGATAAAGTTAAACCAAGGTAAAACACTTGTTGAAATTTTATGAAGAAATTTACAAGTTGAAACCAAGGGTGTGCCAAGAGAGGTACTTGGGTATTTGCCAAGGTAAATTGTCAGTTTGTATAACCAGGGCATGTCACCCCGAGAAGGTTACACAAGACTGAAGTGTATATTAAAGATATGCAAAATATTCTAAGTGTGGAATCAAACAAGAGCAGTAAAGAGAAGACAAAGATACAAGCAGGAAAGTTGTATTAACGTTCAAAAGAAGGCATGTCGGCCAAAGCTTACAAATTGTTCCAAAAAGGAGAAAAACAAAAGTACAAAATACAAAGGAAAAAAGACATCAAAATTAAGACTCCTCAGCAACAGCAGATGGTTGGGTTTGAAGTTCAGACGACTGCTGGGAAGACATTTCGGCAGCCTTGTCGGCCGCAAGCTCGGCATCGATTTCTTGAAGGGTTTGATCGAGGCTCTTGTTGGTGAGAGGCACGTCTGAAGATGCCTTCTCGGGTATAGCATCCTTGGGAACCTCCTCACCCTCCTCATCCTAAGTCAAGTCCAGGACTTGCTCATTTGGAGTAGGGGACTTGGCCCCAGCAGCCTCCTTTGACTTCCTCACCAGAACCTCCTCCTCAGACTCAGAATCGTTGTCGGATTGGCTTGGAGTTGGGGGGAATGGCAGAGGAAGGACGTCGGTGTTCCTGAGGGGGGAGTCATCGGGGATTTCGAGCTTTTTAAGTAAAGGCATCCAACGAAGGGTAAAACCCTTGTTGCATGCCTACTTTACTTATTTTTCGTAATCCGCCGTGACATCGGCCACCCCCTCATTATATCCTTTCTCGTCGGGGGCCTTGACTTCGGCCTCTTTTGTTGCCAGAGCATCCTGAAGTTCTTTCTGGGCCTGGGACATCTTTTCCTCGGCCTCTCCTTTTTGGGCCTCGAGAACCTTCCTAATAGCCTCAGCGGGTTCCGCCTTTTCTTCGGCGACATTTTGAGCTTTGATAGCAGCCTCGGCTTGATCCTCCAAGGTCTTCATCTTTGATTGCAAGTTTTTATTAGTCTTTTGCAGACTAGCAACCTCCCTCTTTCTGTTAGCCAGCTCCTTCCAGTTCTCAAAAGATTGTACTGAGAAGGAGTAGGCATGCTGGATTGCCTGAGAGAAAATTAAACGGAGCAGAAGTTATTACAAAATTTTCTAAAGTATAAAAAAGAGAAAGAAAGAAAAATTACCAGATAAAGACACTTACTTGAACGGAGCGTTGGAGCATCAGAGCATAGTTTTCATATTCGCTCAACTCGGCGTTTTGGTCAAGATCGCCGGGAAGAAGCAGAGCGGTACTAAGGGCAACGCCGACATTAATGTCATCAGCGCTATCGCCAGCCCTAACTGGCTTGTCCTCCAGTACGATTTTGGGGGCCCAGGGGGGATCATACTTTAGGGACCCCAAGGTAGTTGCAGATGATGACCTCGGCCTTTTTGATCTGGTGGATTCGGATGGTTGTGTTTCAGCAGACCTCTTCTCGGGACAAGGTGGTCTTCTCACTCTCAGCCAATTTGGAAATTGGCAAAGTGTCCTCAGAATCAATCTGAGTTACCGTTGCCTTTGGCTGAGCCTTCTTTATCCTTTTTTGCTTTGGCTTTGGAGGCTGGGTTGGTGCTGGTTGAGCATCAACTGAATCAGGAATATTGGCTAAAAGATCCTTAGCGACTGCCTTTTGGCGGCCCATTTCAGCAACAAAAACTGTTCGGCGTCGTTGACGGCACTGGGATATTGGGATCAGATATGGAGCCGAGGTAGACGGCTACTCAATTGGATCAGAGGTCGATCCTTGATCTGGCCGAGATGAGGAGGTAGCTTGAGGAGTTGTGGCAGAAGGAGGTGACTGGCTCTTCTTCTTCTTCTTTAGGACGTTGGGCAGTGCCGATTTGTAGGTTGGGATGAAATTGAGTACCAGAGGGGCTCTCTGTTTGTGAACTAGCAGATCCAAAAGTTTCCTCAAGTCTTTGCTGGGAAAGAAAGACTGACGGAAGCCCTTTGGTGGCTGAGGAAGAGTTGCAAGAAAAACAGACATTAAAAACAAACAAAGTATTGAAGACTTTAAAAACCAAGTTAGCACGAACACAGGGCTCTTACCATTGCCCTCTACAAAAACTGATCGAGGAAGAGGGTAGAGATGGAGGTCCTCGTCTGGAGCGAACTCCCAGTTCCCCGAGGTAATGAAATAGTCATCCCTAGCTCCGTTGTTAGAGTTAGGGAGGTCGGCGACAATTTTGTACTCTGTGGACCTCGGCTTGAGGTAATAAACGTAGCCCGTATCTTTTTTGAGGCCACACATGGTGTAGCAGTATTGGATATCGGCTAAGGTAACCCTAGCGCTTTCTTGTTTGGCTAAGGCAATTATGCCATTAATGACTCGGTAGGAGTTGATGGCAAGCTGCATCAGGTTCAACTTATAATAATGAAGTATCTCACGGAAAAGGGTATTGAGTGGGAGCCGAAGTCCGCACTCGATAAAGGCTACAACGGGAAAGGGCATAGAATCAGTTGTGGGCATGATAGAGTCATCCTCTCCAGCCAACCTCAGATGAATGTCGGCCGGGATGTCGAACTCTCTCCTAAAGTGCTCTAACTTTGTCGGGGTGTCAACCTTATACTTCCACATACCCATGATATCGGCTTAACTAGGAAGAGTTGAAATTCAGAAAGGAATGTTTTGGAGGGTTTTAGGGACCTCGGCTAAAACCTAAAAATATACAAAATCAATGGGAAATCATTTCAGTTTTTTCTAAGAATCGTGGGTTCTACAAACAAATCCCAAAGCCTAGATCTATGGAAACGAGGATTGAAGGCACGAATCTGGAAAAATCATAGAGAAACAGAAAAGCAAGAATGTGTTTCAGAATCAAGAACACTGTAGCAGAATGAGTGCAAAAGTGTAAAGCCAAGAATAGTGGCAAAAGTGCAGGAAAATCGTGGGCAGTGTATGTATTCAAAACATGGGCGAAGCAAAGTCATGAAATAGACATACTCAGATACATGATTCATAAATCAAATGTTTGAGCAAAGCAGTAATGGCAACGAGTAATGGAGAGCATAAAAAACTGAAACTAGAAGAAACAGTAAACTCACCGAAGAAAAGAAGCCAGTGTAGAGTTCGCCGAAGTCAGACGAACGGCAGCAGCGGAAAAGATTAGCAAGAACCTCGCCGGAGGAGGTGGACGGAGCAAGTTGCAGAGCTTTAGAAGCTTGAGCAATGGAGGATTTGGAAGAAAAAGCTAGAGAGAGAGAGAAAGCCTCAGAAACGATGAAAAAAAAAGTGAAATGACGGAAGAGGGGGAAAAGTTTTGTTAAAACTTGAAACGGCGGCAAAATAAAATTAAGGAGCCTAGAAAGACGGATTTGTCAGACGGCACATGCAGGCGCGATACGACTTACAAGCGCATACGGAGTACGATCCAGTAAAGAGAAAACACGTGGCTAAAACGGTTGAGTTATTATGCTTGATAGCTCATACGCGTGAAGGAGCTCTTGGAATTCTTGTTCTTTAAAAAACAGACATGTCGGCCTGTATAATGATCTCGGCTGAGAAATTTTAAGCCGACGTACTGGAATCAAGCAATGATATAGGTTCCATCACCTCAGGATGCCGAGGTAATAGAATCTAGGGGGCAGTTGTGGAGATATATTTTATGAGTACAAACACGTGGCCGAGGTGACACCGACGTGTCAGCCGAGCTGCCACGTGTCCTGATCATAACGCCGAGGTGAACTTGGCTAGGCCGAGGTTATCTCCAAAGATATTGGAATCCGGGATAAGCGGATAAGACACAAGAGTCCTAGAATGAGGAAGAACTTCAGGATAGATAAGGATAACACTCTTAGGGAGTTTATCTTTATCTCTTGGAGAGTCCAGGATAAGCACTGAGCAGAAGTCCATTGAAGCTAGGTTTCTATGGGGACTAGGATTGAATTAGCTATAAAAGAGAAGCACCCCCGATGGGTCTAAGGTACGCAATTTATATTATGAATAGTGAGTTAAGCACTATTGATTATCTTTGAGATAACTAACTTGATCGTCGGAGTGCCCCCGGGTGGACGAATCACTGCCGGAATCTCTTCTTTCTATTGCAGGTCGTTCAGGCGCCATCTATTCTGCCAAGTGCTCTCCAGCTGAATACTGAGTTGGCCGTGTGGTCGGAAATTGACACACACAGTTAATATTCCACACTATTCACATTTTATCACTTATCCTCTTGCCATCTAAAATCTAATACTAAGTAATACATTTTAATATTTCAATCAACAAATCACTAATTGAAACGCCATATAGTAGGGGTGTTCGCAATTCGATTGCGGTCGGAAAATCTCTAATCCGCCATTTGTCTGCCAGATTGATGGATTGAAAAAAATCAATCCACATTTGTCCACCGGATTGGCAAGTTAGCGGATTGATGCGAATCGTTTTGGTGGTTTAAACTTTTACAAATTTTGAATATAATATAATAATTTGTCAACATTTTTTTTTTTGGATAACAATTCAACTCAACACAATCAAAAGATTATCAAGTAAATTATCAAATACCAATTATAAATACATATAGCCGCACATTATCAAAACTATTTCATTATTGTTTTTTTATTCAAAAACTATTTAATTTGATTTTTAAAAAAAGTGACAAAATTAAGTCTTATATTTTTGACACAAAAATATCAAATATCAACACTTGCCATTGATAAAAGGATTTTTAAATTGAAAACACAACAAAATATCTAAACTCTTTTTCAATTGAAAACACAAATAGAATATCTAAACAAATTGAAAATATAAAGTCTTACAAATTACTAGAGGTGCTCGTGGTTTGGCGGTTCGATTGCTGCCAAAGGAACCTCAATTCCACAATCTGTCCAAAACAAGGCGAATTGGAAAAAATCAATCTGCAACCATCCGCTAGTCATCACGTATCCGTCCAAAATGTGGCGGATTTGTTCGGTTTGGTCAGTTTGGGTGGATCGAAATATCTGCTGAACACCCCTACCATATAGATTGGTCCATGACCATAATTTTCCACGAATAATACACCAAATTTTTGGCTTTTTTTGGCCTATTTTGGAAAGTAGGCTAAAAGTCAATTTTTTGACTTTTTATTTTTTATTTTTTAAAAACGTACAAAAAAAATAGAGAAGTAATGTGACTTAAAAAAGCTAAAAAAATTTAAAACTAAATTTTAACCAACTTGTCAAAATAGGCCTAAATCATCAGTGTTATGATGTACATAAACAAGTCAATGACAATAAATGAACGAGAATTAAAAATGTAGTTACTTCACCCCCATGGTGTCAGTGTACTATATTCTTTGTAAAGGGAGCAAATATTCTTCACTTCCGTACTCATTGCCTCTGTATTCGTCTCATTCGAAACGGCGTCGTTTCTCTTTCAAACACAATAGAGGTGAGCTAACCGGCGGGTGTCTCACCAGAAAACCCCTCTGATGGTCTAGTTATCACCCTCAGAGAATATAGGAGAATGAGAGAGTTTTCTGACTCAAGATTGCTTACCTTTAAGAATGAACTCGCAAGTCTTATATAGATAGCTTGTCCCACTTCTCCATGTGATGTGCATTATTTTCATTGTCTTAGGGCGAGGACATTTTGCCCCTTAATTCCCTTACACTCGTGCACTTGTCAAAAGTTGACAACCTGACAAACAACAATAACTTGGGCAGCGCGCAGTTTGTCATCCATGTGGTTTGAACCAAGAGAGGAACTCAATCGAGATATCTCTAGCTATGACTGAACCTGCACAGCTCAGTGTAGACACCCCATTTTTGATTGCCCCTAAGACTTGGGCGCTTTATTCTGAACACCCGATGATGAAAGTTACACTGTGCAATTGTTTGGATCTTCAGCGAAGAAATTTGGATTCAAGCTCTAATCCCACACCTTGCACCCCATTTTGGCCAAATTATTTTAGACCTTAAAACCCTCCTTTCAAAATATTTTTCCAAATGCTTCTATGATGTTCCAAGGCTCGGATTTCGTTTAAAACATTGCACTTTTCGGTAAACCGAGTAAGGACAAAGTGAAGATACATAGAAGGGAGGTGAACTCTTTGGAAAATTTTTAAACCATCTTAGTTATAGTTTTGGAGTTGAAAAAAATAGGAAAGGAGCGAAGAAAACTAGTTGGGGAAGAAATTGGGCATCAATCCGATTAAGATATAAATGAGCAGCCTTTACTAAATTAGGCATACCTCTTTGCACACTTAGAATTTAGATGTGAGGCCACCACCATTGGAAATTAAACTTCCGGAGATTCAATTTAGACTCAAGACTCACCTAAAATCGAGTCCGGATGAGGGAGATATGCCTGTTTGAAGTTAGGCCTGAATGTAGATTTTTAAGGCCCGGCCGGGCCTCAATGAAAACATTTTTTGGGTTGCTTTTTAGGCCCGACCATGGGTTTTGAGGCCCGGCTGGGTCTCGATGGCGCCAGACAGACAGCTGGCGGGAATTGAACAAATATCTTTGTTTGAAGATATTTATGATCTTTTTGGCTCAAACTCTATAAATAGGATCTCCCACTTCAGATTTTAAGGTTAGAAAAACTTTCCAAAAGGCTTAGGTATTGATGAGAGCTCTTGAACTTTCAAGCTTCTTTTGTTCTTCAAATCAACTTTCACCCTCCATACACCATTAAAACTTGGATTTCAAGCTTTCTTGTAGAGAATTTAAGGAATATTTTTAGAACCTAAAGGTTAGAGAATTGTTCTAGGAGATATTTGTAGAAGCCTAGACATAACTTCCTTACAAAAGCTTTCTTGACCTTCAAACCTTCTTTTGCTAGACATACACAATACATACACCATTAGAGCTTGTTCTTGAAGCTTTTTGCTAGAGTTTCAAATCATATTTCATAAACTTGAGAGTGTTTGGAATCAAGTTTGATCAATAACCAAAGCTTGCTCTCTTCAAGAGGTATAAGCTTGTCACTTTTTTTCCTTGCTTTCATTTCAATATTTTTCTTATGTTTCCCTACTGTTTTGGACCTATTTCAAGTGTTGGAACTTGGGGTTGAAGGGCTACCAAAGGTAGAGAGGCTTAACACCCTTTTTTGCACCTTATCCCATAGCTCACACCCTTTGTTTTTGCACTCTTTTCTTTGGTTTTCATATTGATTTTCAGAGCTTAAAAAGGCTGGAAAACATGGTTTAAAAGTCTCAAAAGTGGAGGGGTTAACTACCTCTCCTTGATTTTGCTTACTAGCTTTATATCTCTTACTTTTGTCTATCTTTTTGTGCACTTTAAACACACTTTTAGCCACTGTTTTTGGACTGTTCTTGGACTATTTTGAGGTTGAAATTTGTGATTTAAATTTGCAGAAAGTGGAGGGGTTAGCCACCCCTCCTTAGGCTTTGTTCCATAGCTTTTCCTCTACTCTTTTTACTTACCTTCTCTTGATTTTAGCCATTGTTTTTAGCATATTAGGGGCTGTTTTAGGGCTATCCTAATTTATTTAATTAGTGTATGCTTTGAATATATAGCTTGTTGTGTTGTAAGTCCTCATATCTAGCTTGTTGTGTTGTGTTACCCATGCTTTGATAGCTTTTCTTTGGTTAATTTTCATGTCAAAAGTCTCATTCTAATAATCAAATGCATGTGTTCATTTTTGCAACCTCCTTCTTTTCTTCTTTTCTTTTGTTTGAGGGTTATTTCAATCGATTGATGGTTATTCAAAGCATGAAAAGGAGACCTATGCTTAATGGCTTAATCTCTATGGAGGTTCATCATTAACGGCATGGTCTCTCTTTCATGTTTAGGGTCACCTCTCGTTTGACGTTTCTTCTTGTTTAGTGGACTTAATTATCATCTTGGACTTAATGGATTAAAAGATCGCAAAGACTAATGAATTTGGCCTAAAATGAACCAACCCACATAAAGAAAATGAGTTATTTTGCTTGGGTTCGGCCAGACGTTATGCCGAATCTATTGTGTCAAGGGTTATCTTACATCAATTCATGATGTTTTGATGAATCTTGAAGCGTCTCTACCACCCTCTTTAAGCTTACTCCATGATAAGAGGGACGGGTAGTTATTGATTCATTACATTCATTAATTTTTGTCCAAAATCATGCCCTTACTCATCAAGCAATCAATTTGCTCATTGATGCTTTTGGAAATGACTTCATTCTTCTCTTGAGGCTTACCATGAAAGAGAAGAGTAGAAGGGACAAACAGAGTTCAAAACAACTCTGTCTGCACCGTTTTCACTTCAAAACACAAAAATAGAATTTTGCATAAAATTAAGGCACAACCGGCCTTATTTAGGCCCGGCTGGGCTTCATTGAGGGCTGGCCGGTCATTAATGTTTGGTCAACAGTATGTTTTGCAGAAAACAGAGGGCAATGGTTGAAGGTGAAACAGAGCAGGCCTAGGCAGGCAGAACAGTTCTTGGACCCTATGCATGCAACCCTTGTTCATGCTTGCTTACATCAATGTTGTAAATTAATGTGTGTGTCACATTAGTCATATTGCATCATTTAAAAGCATGCATGTTTGCTAATTATTTTGCTTTGTTTGACTTACCTTGGAGTACTAAATGAGCATTTTGTGCTTTAGGATCTTGAATTGCATGTGATTGTTACCACGTCAAACATGTTTTCCATGAGGCTAAGTGCTTAATTGATATACTTGTTTGAATGCCTGTGGATGAAGGCTGATTGATAAAATTTGGATAAATTGATTAATGTACATGCAAACTCACCTTTTCAAGTGATGAGTACCAAAAACAATTTTCAAACAAACATGAAATCAAATGTTCCAACTTTTGCAAATTGGTCTATACTTATGTGCATCACATAGTAATGTTAGTCTAGTAAAACTGGAACAAGAGCATATAATGTAAATAAAAAACACGTTATGATTAGTAGAGGCCGATCTTTAATCGGGCGAGTGGGGTGCTCAATTCATGACCTTCCCCTCTTATACCTAAGTTCCCGAGCCGAGACACTTTGGTGATGACGGACTAATGACCTTTGGCACGAGTCTCGGGTTTCCAAAATTTTTCAAAAATATTTAGGTGGCAACTCTGTAATCTGGTAAAATAGTCCATTTTTGGCATTTGATTCGAACATCGATTTTCCAAAAAGAATTGCCAGATTTGGACTCTTTTAAGTTTTCACTGTTTCATATTGCACTTGTGAAATCAGATTTAGAATCACGAGAGTCCGAACTGTAGGGCTGATCGTATCCGAAAGGAGCACGAAAAGCAAGCTACACTCAGCCTAACCAATACTGGTTCTATTAGTTCGAGCTAAACTTGGTCGGTTAGTCTTTGCATGGTTTTCATAACTCAACCGAGCACGTTTAGCTCAGTCAGGCTAATTCCATTTGTAGTCAGGTCACACTCCACGCGACTATATAGCTCGGTCTAACCTCATAGCTTGGCAAGGATTTGTGAGTGTTTCCTTTGGTTTGTCTAATCTTTATGGGCTTTGCTCGGCCAATCATGGATTGATGGTCTTAGCTTGACCCTTTTTGTTCGGCACAATTCCCTCACTAAGAGGTAGCTCGACCCATTTTGTTCAGTGGAAATTTCCCCTCTCAATTGCTCTTTAATCCCATCAGTTGCAACATGATTGAGATTACCTCAGTCTTGCATAACTTAGCTTCAGCTCGGTTAGGATAGCTCGATCCCTTTACTAAACACACTCTGCCCCTTCACTATTCATCTTCTTTGTTATTTGAATGTGTTTAGCTCGATCAAGTTTTATCCATTGTCTCCAGGGTCTGCGCTGCACTGCTGTATAGATCTTCATGGCTCGGCTGAGATAGATAGCTCGATTTAGGCATCCAAGTGCCATTTTTCTTCTTGCCCCTTTATTTGTCCCTGGCGTGCACTTAAATTTATTGAGTGGGGGCCATTGTTGATCTCGGCTCAATTTATTCAAAGTGTACTTCGACCTTCATGCCTTTTTTAGGTATCTCGGCCTATCTACATACCGTACAGCCTGGCCCTCCATCTTGGCATGGCACTCAATTGACACAACTGATTCAGTTTTGCATTTAGTGGAATGGATGTAGGGCCTAGAAACTTGATTTTCCAAAAGCTTAATCAATTTTGTAAGTTTTGCTCACTTTTGATGGAAGTGTTTGGTGGGTCATACATTGTTTCCTATGCAGGATCATGGCATGCATATTCTTTTTCTTGGAAACTGAGCAATTGGTGTTCAATATGTTATTTAATATGTTTATTTCCATTCTTAGTAAGTCTCACCATAAAGCCTTTGAATTGAAAAAAACAATCTCAGTTGGTTTGTCATGGTCCTGCTCTTGCTCGGTCATCAAGTATGTATGCATAGCTCGGTCCTGACTTCTTTATGTGCTATCTTCTGCCAAACAATCACGTGGCCCCCTTGGGCTGGACTTTGGACTTTCACCAAACAATTCTCTCCAAAAAATTCAAATTTTGTGAACCTGTAACATGCCCGGGGGGTACCCGCGCGCGTTAAACAGTTCGGACCCCCGAGATCTCTTTGATCTAATCTCACAAGTGTAATGTGAAACATAGATAAGAGTCCAGATTTGTAAACTTTTAGTGAAAATCCATTTTATTGCAATTTTGTCAAAAATGGACTGCGTCATCAGATCTCAGAGTCGCCACCTAATATTTTGGGAAATTAGGAAACCCATGACTCAGTGCCAAGGCTACTGTTCGTCGTAACCAAGGATGCTTGGCTCAGAACCTTAGGTATGAGAGGGGAAGGTCAATAATGAGCACCCCCGCTCACCCGATCAAAAGATCGGCCTCTACTAAACCATGATATGACTTTTATTTTCTTTATATGTTCATGTTCTGATTAGTTAATAAATCCTAAAATTTACTATGTGAAGCATACAAATATAGACTATGCCATTCATTTTGGAACAATTTGATATCATGCATTTTGAAAGAGTTTTGACGATGTACAACCCAAATAAATTGAGTTTACAAGCATGAAAAATCAACATCATTCCAAATTAAGCGACATAACCTCCATCCACTGGCATTCATAGAGTTATATCACATAAGCAAATAGCCTCATGGTAGAATGCTAGACATAGTAAGAAAAACACACACAAACGGGATGCCAAAGCATAAAAACTTACATGTTTGACGTCCCACGAACAAGGTACAAAACAAAGTTAGTAAAATATGCATGATCTTATATACAAAATCCTAATGCAATTCACTCATGAGATGCAACTAAAGATTCGGCTTCTAAAATATGATATGTGAATCATTTCAAGAACATGAGGTAGCGCACATAATCACATAGGAATTGATTAAATCCACAAATGCAAACTTAGCCGAATCAAGATGCATGAAACATGGATGCAAAGCATAACTATGATGAAAAATAAATATGATGTTTATGTACAAATAAAGAAAGCAAGTAAAAGAAGGATGGGATAGAAAGAAGCGGGCGGGGAATTATTACAACATTTTAAAGAATAATTACAAATCAAATTAGAGAGAGATGAGGAGAATATTACAACAAAAAAAAAACGTCACAATACACTCAAAATAAAAATAAATAAAATAAAAGCTTCATGTTCTTTAGAACCGCCGGCGGAAATTGATCAATATTGGGAGATTACGCCATCTTTTCGGAAGAAGCTAACCGGCTAGCCAACTAGGCCAAGCAAAACCTGTCTTGTTGCGAAACCAAGAAAATGAAAAAAACAAAATATGTAGGTGGCTCAACTAGCCACTACCGGTTAGATTAAAAAAAAACAAAGAAAACAAATATAAAATAAAATAAAAAGTGCAAACTCACAACATAAACCTAAAGCAATAAAACAAATATATGATAGAACATGCAAGATTACAACAGAACTAATATGAGACTAATACACGAAAAAAAAAATATATGAGATAGAACATGCAAGATTACAACAAAACTAACATGAAATTAAAGCATGCGAATAAAAATAAATAATAAATAAATAAATAATTATGAGCTCAACAAACCACTAGGATTATAACAATACACTATGAAAATATAAAGTAAGAAAATAAATATGAGATAAACAAACCACTTAGATTATAACAAAACACACAATGAAATAAGAAGCATGAAATAAATATAAGATATAAAATATAAGAAATGAAAGACTAACAATTCACCTTCCAAAGAAAGATTGAACTTTTTGATTCCAAACTTCCTCTTGATCACCCTCAAGTGTAGGAAGTGTGTTCTCAAATCCTCAATTCAAAATTATGGAGTTTATGGAGTTTGTGGTATAGAAAGTGGCTAACTCTCTAGTTTTTCTCACTTTCAATCACTAAACACTCTTCCTTATGATCAAATCAATTGATATTTTGCTATATCAGAATTTTGGAGTGGTTTTGGTGTATGGAAATGATGAATTTCAGTAGCTATGGAAGGTATGGGGTGTATATGGAAGATAGGAATATTTTTGCTCAAAAACTCAATTTTCTCTCTTTTTTCACTCTTTTCTCACTCCTTTCTCTTCAATTTCGTGGTCTTTTTCTCTTCTCTTACAATATGATCATTCTATATAGGCAATGAGGGAGAGTAAAGGTCAAAAATAAGGTGGGAGACAATGGTGGGAGACAAGAATGTGATAAGAGGGCAAATTTTCAAGGTGGTGTTGCATGGGATACTCCTTTATGAATGCAAACAAAACCTCTTTTTGACAATGGATGGGGATGATTAGGTATAATGGAGGATGAGTGGATGCACTTGAATGGCTCAGAAAATAGGTAAATGGGTTGTCCCAACCGAACCAAAACCAAGAAAAAATGGCTATATTGTTGTTTTGGGCCGAGTCAACAAAAATCTGTTTAAATCCAACTTCAAATGGGCATATCTCCCCATATGGACTTGGTTTTAGGCAGTTCTTGGGTCCAAATTGAAGCCCCAGAAGTCTACTTTCCAATTGTGGTGGCCTCACATTTAAATTCCAAGTGTACAATGAGATATACCTAATTTAGTAAAGGCTGTCTCGGGCTGGGTCAACAAAATCTGCTTTGAAGCCCAACTTCAAATAGGCATATCTCCCATATTTGGACTTGGTCTAAGGTGGTTCTTGGGTCTAAATTGAAGCCCCAGAAGTCTACTTTCCAATGGTGGTGGCCTCACATTTAAATTCTAAGTGTACAAAGAGATATGCCTAATTTAGTAAAGGCTGTCTCGGGCTGGGTCAACAAAATCTGCTTTGAAGCCCAACTTCAAATAGGCATATCTCCCTTATTTGGACTTGGTCTAAGGTGGTTCTTGAGTCTAAATTGAATCCCCAGAAGTCTACTTTCCAATGGTGGTGGCCTCACATTTAAATTCCAAGTGTACAAAGAGAAATGCCTAATTTAGTGAAGGCTGCTCATTTCCTTCTTAATGATTTGATACTCATCCTTTTCCTAAACCAGTTTTCTTTCATCCCCTCCTATTTCCTTCAACTCTAAACCTATAAAGAAGATATTTTTAAATATTTTTCAAAAAATTTCACCTCTCTTCCATTTATTTCCACTTTGTCCTTACTCGGTTTACTGAAAAGTGTAATATTTTAATCGAAATGGGAGCCTCGGGACATTATAGAAACATTTAAAAAAAACATATTTTGAAAAGAGGGTTTTAAGGTCTAAAATAGTTTGGTCAAAAAATGGGTGAAGGTTGGGATTAAAACTTACATTCCGTCTTTCTTACTGAGAATTTTTTTTGAGAAACACATTCTAATTGTCATCATCGGGTAATCAAAAGAAAGCGCCCAAGTCTTAGGGCCGGTCAAAGGTGGGGTGTCTACAGTTGCCCCTCTTTGACAGAGCTCAAAGTCATTTCATGACGTGAGTGAATGTCAAAGCCTAAAGACGACCCTTTGACAAGGCCGTAAGACTTGGGCAAACAAACAAGATGTAATCAAGTGGTTGAACCCGAAGGTTGCCTACGTATCCCTTTGCAAGGAATCAAACCAGCGTAGTTCAGGGGCAGAATGCAAGTGACATGCTCAAGATGCAGTTTGAAAGTTGGACTTACATACTTCGCGAAGCCTGTTGTTTGAAAATTCATGATGTATGCAATGCAATGCAATGCAATGTCATGGAGTGATGATAAAGATATGAAGATGGCAACATGGGAGGCAAGCGTCGTGCAAATGATAGGAAACATAACACGGGGTGCATTGCATACAAAAATGAAAGAAGGGGGTGCATCGCATTCAAATGTGCATACCACACAAATGAGAGAGGGGGTGGCGTGAATAGACAGGCACACCTAACTGTATTTCATACACAACTTTCCCTATTCTCCAATGGGGTGACAGACTAGGTTGGTTCAGTATCCAGAATTGAGGCGCATACAAGCTATCTCAACCTATGGGGCTGCCATACAGATTTCAAGCCGGGGATACACCCCTGGGTATTTAAACCAGGCTTTAGTCTCGGAAATTCCAAACCTTTTGCGTTCTAGGCATCGCTATTCGAACTCTAGTTTCCACCGTCGCAGTTGGTCTCGTAGGAACTCATTGCAATCACAGGCAGGTGGCTATACCAGACCACCTAAAGTCGTTCGGGCATGACAAACACCAAAGGAATTGCACCTTTAGAGGATTTAAGGTCTCCTAGACCACGAAAGAAGAGGGTGCATCGCATACAAATGTGCATACCACACAAATGAGAGAAGGGGTTGCATCGCATTCAAATGTGCATACCACACAAATGAGAGAGGGGGCTGCATCGCATTCAAATGTGCATACGACACAAATGAAAGAGGGGGTTGCATCGCATTCAAATGTGCATACCACACAAATGAGAGAAGGGGTTGCATCACATTGAAATGTGCATACCACACAAATGAGAGAAAAGTGCATCGCATTCAATGTGCATACCACACAATGAGAGAAGGGGTTACATCGCATTCAAATGTGCATACCACACAAATGAGAGAAAAGTGCATCGTATTCAAATGTGCATACCACACAAATGAGAGAAGGGGTTGCATCGCATTCAAATGTGCATACCACAAAAATGAGAGAAAAGTGCATCGCATTCAAATGTGCATACCACACAAATGAGAGAAGGGGTTGCATCGCATTCAAATGTACATACCCACAAAATGAGAGAAGTACATCGCATTCAAATGTGCATACCACACAAATGAGAGAAGGGGTTGCAGGGGTTTGCATCGCATTCAAAGTGCATACCACATAAAGAGAGAGAGGGGGTTGCATCGCAAAATGTGCATACCACACAAATGAGAGAGGGGGTGGCGTGAATAGACAGGCACACCTAACTGTATTTCATACACAACTTTCCCATTCTCCAATGGGGTGAGGGGTGACAGACTAGGTTGGTTCAGTATCCAGAATTGAGGCGCATACAAGCTATCTCAACCTATGGGGCTGCCATACAGATTTCAAGCCGGGATACACCCCTGGGTATTTAAACCAGGCTTTAGTCTCGGAAATTCCAAACCTTTTGCGTTCTAGGCATCGCTATTCGAACTCTAGTTTCCACCGTCGCAGTTGGTCTCGTAGGAACTCATTGCAATCACAGGCAGGTGGCTATACCAGACCACAAGTCGTCACTCGGGCATGACAAACACCAAAGGAATTGCACCTTTAGAGGATTTAAGGTCTCCCTAGACCACGAAAGAAGAGGGTGCATCGCATACAAATGTGCATACCACACAAATGAGAGAAGGGGTTGCATCGCATTCAAATGTGCATACCACACAAATGAGAGAGGGGGCTGCATCGCATTCAAATGTGCATACGACACAAATGAAAGAGGGGGTTGCATCGCATTCAAATGTGCATACCACACAAATGAGAGAAGGGGTTGCATCACATTGAAATGTGCATACCACACAAATGAGAGAAAAGTGCATCGCATTCAAATGTGCATACCACACAAATGAGAGAAGGGGTTACATCGCATTCAAATGTGCATACCACACAAATGAGAGAAAAGTGCATCGTATTCAAATGTGCATACCACACAAATGAGAGAAGGGGTTGCATCGCATTCAAATGTGCATACCACACAATGAGAGAAAGTGCATCGCATTCAAATGTGCATACCACACAAATAGAGAGAGAAGGGGTTGCATCGCATTCAAATGTACATACCACACAAATGAGAGAAAAGTACATCGCATTCAAATGTGCATACCACACAAATGAGAGAAGGGGTTGCATCGCATTCAAATGTGCATACCACATAAGGAGAGAGGGGGTTGCATCGCAAAATGTGCATACCACACAAAGAGAGGAGAAAGTGCATCGCATTCAAATGTGCATACCACACAAATGAGAGAAGGGGTTGCATCACATTCAAATGTGCATACCACACAAATGAGAGAAGTGCATCGCATTAAATGTACATACCACGCAAATGAGAGAAGGGGTTGCATCGCATTCAAATGTGCATACCACACAAATGAGAGAAAAGTACATCGCATTCAAATGTGCATACCACACAAATGAGAGAAGGGGTTGCATGAACAGACAGGCACACCTAATTGTATTTGATACACAATTTTCCCTATTCTCCAATGGGGTGACAAACTAGGTTGATTCAGTATCCAGAATTGAGGCGCATACACGCTACCTCAACCTATGGGGCTGCCATACAGATTTTAAGCCGGGGATACACCCCTGGGTATTTAAACCAAACTTTAGTCTCGGAAATCCCAAACCTTTTGCGTTCTAGGCCTCGGCCATTCGAACTCTAGTTTTCACCATCGCAGTTGGTCTCCTAGGAACTCATTGCAAACACAACCAAGATAATACACAAATATTTACATATAAATACACACATATATGTACATATGGTATACACATATGCATATACAGACGTATACACAGACAGAGGCGGATATATACACAAATATATACGGATATATCTTTTCTGGGCTTGCTGTTTTCTCTCTTTTCTTTTCTTTTTATTTGTTTTTTTTTTCTTTTGTTTTTGGAGTCTCTGTAATCAGGGATATCATCCCCTGACTGTAACAAAATCAGTTTCTTTTTTGCTCATCAATGGTGTGACTGACATATCACTTTGAGTTTGAAAATAATTTTGTTTTGATTGAATTTGAGAATGATTGAAATTTGAATTCTGAATTGGACATTGATCCATACTAATCTGAATGAAAATAAAGCTAACTTAACGCCAAAAAAACGAAGCCAAAATAATCCAAACACTGCAGGAGAATCCGTATAGGTGTTCGCGGGTTCGAACCGTAATGCGTGAGAAATGGTAAGCAAACGTCGTATTTACATATCTGCCACTGTGCAGGAGAATCCGTATACCTGTACAGTTTGAATTTGCACCTGTTCACTTCCATAATGCACCAATTCGGGTCAGACTTAGTTGCCTATAAATACCAACATTCCAGCAGTGTTTTCCAAACCGAAAATCAGTCTGAATATTTGTCTCTTTGCTGCTGGTGTGGTGGTGGTGGTGTTATTTTTATTATTATTATTAAAAAAAAATTCAAAAAGAATACACAAAAAAATTATTTTCTAAGTGTATTTAGATTAAGTGAATCTAAATCTAATGTAGTCTGCTTTTCACTGACTGTATATTGCTCACACTGTACACTCTGCGCAATACACTATCTACACAATATACTGCACAACACACGGCTCTGTTATTTTTGCTTTATTCTATATTCTGCTTTATCTGATAAACATACTGGTATTTGCTCTGCAGTTGTGGGTCTACGCCTACTTTCCCAGACTAGCCCCAGTGCCAGACGCGGAGACCCCTCTCGTCATCCCGTTCTCGCGCCGCTTCGACGGGAGGTGCGTGTGGAGGCCCCGGGAGACGTTTAGCTTCTTCCGCCGCTACTTTGACAAGTATGGTATCCGGCCCTACTTTTCTACGCCGGCTTACCCACAAAGCAATGGTCAAGCCAAAGCCTCTAACAAATCCTGCAAAGATACAAATACTCCGGTCGGGGGTGCCGGAATTAGCACTCCGACGGACAAGTCAGTTCTTCTACTCAAGAAAGCTTGTTGACTAAGTTTTTAGAAGTGTTGTGTGTATTTAATTTAAGCTGTTATGCTGCCCGTTTTTCTGGTTATTTATTTCCTTTTCGCTTTATTGTCTTTTTGCTAGGGCAGGTTAGTGATATCCAATCAACGTGATTTTTTATAAGCATATAGTACTCGATGAGTTCTACATATTAAACGGTTCAAATTATCAAAACGGGATCCGACGCGCAAAATAGGACGAGCGATAAACTGCACAAAACAGTGCGACGCGCTGGCCTTGGCCTTGGCAGGGCATGCTGCTGGCTTTGTCTTGGCTGCCCTGGCCTTGGCATGGCGTGTTGCTGGCCATGGCCTGGGCACGGCATGCCGCTGGCTTTGGCTGGGCTGCCCAGTAGCATGCCATGCTGCTGGCCTTGGCCTTGGCATGGCATCCAGCTGGCTTTGGCTTGGCTGCCTTGGCCGTCGCAAGGTATGCTGCTGGCCTTGGCCTTGGCCTTGGCATGGTACGCTGTTGGCTTAGGAGAGTGTGGAGCACACATGAGTGGGGTGATGCTAGCCTGAAAGATCCTTAGGCAGGGTTATTACTGGTCAACCATGGAGGAAAGTCAAACCACTAGGAATAAAGGGGTATTGGTTAAGTAAACGCGAAGGCTCCCCCTTAATCATTGAGTCCATTTTTTTTTAATTTTCTTTCTTTTTGGCACTCACTGGAGACTTTCACACTCAAGAGTATGGAAACTTACCAATAGAGACAAAAACAAATTCATCATTAAAAATGATAAATTTGTGACGAATTTTTTTTGTCTCCAATACACTCTGTTGGGAACATACTTGCAAGTAATTAGCGACAAAATAGTAAGCAAACGTCGTATTTACATATCTGCCACTGTGCAGGAGAATCCGTATAGGTGTTCGAGTGTTCGAACCCTAATGCGTGAGAAAACTCGGTGGAGGGCGAAGGCTTCAATGATGACTCTAAGGCCTACCGATAAGGATCAAATAGGATGATTGTGCGCAATCTCCAGCCAAAACTGATGCAAAAAATGTCAAGCATGAATGTTTAGCTTTATTTTGATGTATCAAGTGTAAGCTTTGTTTTGATGTCATCTCGGAAAGTCCCTTGTGCTGGAGTGATAAACAGCACAAAACAGCGCGCTGCGCAAAATAGCGCGAGTGTAAACTGCACAAAACAGTGCGCTACGCAAAATAGCACGAGTGATAAATGGCACAAAACAGTGCGCCTCCATGCATTGAGAGACTGCACTTTTGCGAAAAGATTTTGGGACTCAATCATTATCCCCACTAAGTTATCACCTTCTTTCAACCTCAGCTCAACGGAATGGCGTGGCCTTGGCATGGCCTTGGCCCGTGGCCTTGGCATGGCCTTGGCCTTGGCCTTGCCCAGGATAAGGATCCAGGCTGCAGGACGTTTGGCTGAAAAAACCAAACACTTACTCTAGGTTGGCGGGAAAAACCAACTTAGAGGTTGGCTGGAAAAACCAACACCCCTCCCTAAGCCCAGGATACCCGTTGGAATGTTGGTGTCCTCCTGGATATTTTGGACATTGGGTAGGGTGTTCTGGGTGTTGGGGAAGGTATTCTGAGGGTTTGGAGGATTCGGCAAGATGTTCTGACCCATAGGTGCCTGCTCGGGCAGCGGAGCCGCTGGTGGAGGAGGAATCTGATGATAAATGAACTGGATCAGCTTCCATGGGCACCATCTCAGTCTCCTCATCTTGGGTTAAGTCTAGGATCTGCTCAACTTGAGAAAGAGACTTGACCTCAGCAGCATCCTTAGACTTTCTCACAAAGGCCTCTTCATTATCATTGTCTTCATCTTCTTCTTCAGCTTCGGATTCAGACTCAGCTTCTTCCTCAGCCTGACTTGGAGGTGGAGGAGGAGGAAAGGGAAGAGGAATAGCATCAGCCTTGCGCAATGGCGAGTCATCTGGGATATTAAGCTTCTTGGCAAGAGACATCCAACCAAGGGAGAAGCCTCTGTTACATGCCTGCCTGACTTGAAGTTTGTATTCCTCAGTAACATCGGCCATGCCCTGGGCGTATGCCTTATAAAACTGGCCGAGGCCGTGGCATGACATGCTTGCCAAGGCCGGGGCATGGCATGCTGTTGGCCAAGGCTGTGGCATGGCATGCTGCTGGCCAAGGCTTTGGCATGCCATTTTGCTGGCCAAGGACTAGGCATCATGCTGCTGGTCGAGGCTTTGGCATGGCATGCTGCTGGCCGAGGCCGTGGCATGACATGCTTGCCAAGGTCGGGCATGGCATGCTGCTGGCAGACCAAATATAGCCAATTTGATCCGATTCAATCGGTTTGATCGATTTTTTCAATTTTTCTTACGTCCCTGTAGGAGATCTATGGCGTAGGGTTTCTTTCCTGTCCTTTCGGATATTGAACAAGGTATCTAACTGCTTTGGGACTCTGCTGTTGGAGACAAATCGGGCTAAGAATTCAAAGTTCTTTGGCAAACTTTTGAGTGGACAACCGAGTCCGAAGAGGCTTTCCAACAATTGAAACAGTGCATGGCCAACCCGCCCACCTCGGGAGTGACAGACGCGAGTTGTGAAAACTTATGGAACTAGCACGGGGACTACCGGTTTGAAAACTAACTTGGAAAGAGACACTTTTTCCACCCCCGGAATCACCCGACTCCTACATAACAAGACTGACTCGATACAACAAGACAGACCTTAACCAAAAGACTGACTCAAAACAAAGAGACAGACGGGCGAACAACCGAGCTGCTCCACAGCACTCCTCCAGCCACATTTGAAGAACAGGTCCTTGGCTGCGTCGCATTGCAGGGTGTATGCGTCCTCTGCCTTCTTAAAACCTCGCTTTTCGACTTTCTTCATGCTCGCCTTCACGGGAGTGAATGTCAAAGCCCAGAGACGACCCATTTTTGACAAGGCCGAAGACTTAGACAATCATACAAGATGAACAGAGATATGCGCCCACAGGCGTGCCCGCCCCGACGGCCGGGTATAGGTCGCGTGCTTAAGCGCCATCCATTTTCGGGGCTAGTTGATTCGGCAGGTGAGTTGTTACACACTCCTTAGCGGATTTCGACTTCCATGACCACCGTCCTGCTGTCTTAATCGACCAACACCCTTTGTGGGTTCTAGGTTAGCGCGCAGTTGGGCACCGTCTAAAGATCCGACTCCTAAAACATGACATATGAAATATTGCAAAACATGTGATAGCGCAGAAAATCATGTAATAATCAATTAAAGCACAAATATGCAAATAGCGCGAGTGTAAGCTGCACAAAACAATGCGCTGCGCAATATAACGCGAGTGTAACCTGCACAAAACAGTGCGCTGCGCAAAATAGCGCGAGTGTAAACTGCACAAAACAGTGCGCTGCGCAAAATAGCACGAGTGTAAACTGGGCCTCGGCCCGGCCTTGGCCCGTGGCCTCGGCCCGGTGGCCTTGGCATGGCATGCTGCTGGCTTTGGCTTGGCTGCCTTGTCCTTGGCATGGCATGCGGCTGGCCTTCGCCTTGGCATGGCATGCGGATTTCAATGAGTTGTTCCAACTCACGCAATCCAACCTCCACCCACAGGCATTCAAACATTTTATCTCACATAAGCACTTAGCCGCATGGTAAGCATACTGTCATGGCAACATTCACACGCAGGACGGCGCTCACTGCATGTTGAGAGACCGCCAAGTAGAGGTACAACTCTTCGCCCGACTGCGGCGTTACCAAAATAGGGGCTGAGGAGAGATACGCCTTGAGGTCTGCCAGCGCCCGGTCGCACTTATCATCCCAAAAATCTTAGTGCCTCCCGGATGCACCGCAAGGCGTGAATGATGAAACTCTCGGAGTACCTCCTCTCGGCAAGACTCCGGCACAAACAGACGGTCTCGGTATGGGCAACCTATTCGAGTATCACTCGGATTGTTTTGATTTTCTGTAAGTTTGTTAAATTCATGTTTAACTCTTCGTAAATTCGCATTTCAATTTTGCACCCTAAATTGGGTTATCTCAGTGGGCTTTATTTTCCAAGGCCTTCCGATCTCGCTGTGTCAAGTTTTGAATTGTTTACTTCTTTAGCTTCTTGAGGAAGCTTGACCCTTTGTCAAAGCTTCCTCAAGAAGCTTGGCCAGCTGTCCCAGCTTCCTCAGGAAGCCTTGACCTTCTTGCCCCCTTTGCCCCTTTCTTATTTAGCTTCTTTGAGAAGCTTTAAGCTTTTACATTGCCTATATAAGACCTCCTCCTTGCCAAGGACGTGGCATGGCATGCTGCCGGCAAAGCCGTGGCATGGCACGCTGCTGGCTTTGGCTTGGCTGCCTTGGCCTAGGCATGGCATGCTCCTGGCCTTGGCCTTGGCATTGACACTCGCGCTATTTTGCGCGTCGCACTGTTTTATGCAGTTGACACTCGCGCTATTTTGCGCGTCGCACTGTTTTGTGCAGTTGACCCTCGCGCTATTTTGCGCGTTGCACTATTTTGTGCAGTTGACGCTCGCGCTATTTTGCGACAACTGCACAAAACAGTGCGCTGCGCAAAATAGCGCGAGTGATATACCTCGATGAGGTTGATCACATGACAAGAAGCGGACGGTACTTCAAGCCTCCGCACCTAGACCAACCCGAGGCATCTAGGAAAGACAAGGAAGCGAGGTACGAAGATGCCCCAAATCGGGCCATAGAGGTGGAGTGCCTTTTCAGCTTCTTGTTTTCAGCCTTCAAGGCACAAATCTCTACCCGTGCATACAGTTGATTGGGCCGAAGGCCGTTTGATATGAATAAATGAATGGGCTAAAGGCCGTTTGATGAATGAATGGGCCAAAGGCCGTTGGAGATGAATGAATGGGTCATAGGCCATTGGAGATGAATGAATAAGCCAAAGGCCGTTGCATATGAACGAATACGCGACAACGCGTGTCGCTTGAGATACATGACAATGCAACTTACCAAAAGTCGTTCGGGCACGACAATCACCGAAGGAAACCTTCAGAGGATTTTCTCACGCATTAGGGTTCGAAGACTCGAACACCTTTACGGATTCTCCTGCACAGTGGCAGATATGTAAATACGGCGTTTACTTACCATTTCTGCCCGTGGGGGCCACCACGGGTCACATCTTGATAATCTGAACCGTTTAATATGTAGAACTCGTTGAGTACTATAAAAGTGTCATGTGCTGTAATGCTGGCCTTTTCGTAGGACTGCTTTAGTTAATCAAAACCATCATGCCACAAAATAGCATATGTACAAATATTATTTCATATCCTACATTTTCATTTCTTGTGTTTGGATTAACGTGTTTGGATTAACGTCCGATCCAAACACATGCAATGCAATACAAATGCTTATCTTAGTCATGTTTTACTTGTCACTTTTGTGAGGAGGAGGGACTGGAGGGGGAGGAGGAGGAGGGACTGGAGGGGGCCCAACATTTGGGGCTAGAAGCGGGGGCCGGGGGGCGGAGGCGAGGCAGAGCCGGCGATCGCTGGTGCTGCGACGATCGGCGGCAACAACATGTTTGCTTATATAATAGTAAAACAGTTCCTGTACAATCCACGGCTTATTTGCACAGGATATTTGACTTCTATATGCTGACTGGTATGAATACCCTAACTGGTATAAATACACTGATTGGTATAAAAGGAACACACTTATATACACTAACTAGTATGAATACCCTGACTGGTATAAATACACTGATTGGTATGAATACACACTCATATACACTGATGAGTTGACTCGAGCGGAGGGAGAAGACAGAATCACTTACTCAACTATGCCCCTAATTCATTGCCTTGCCTTTTTTTTTTTTTTTTTTTTTTTTTCTCTTGATTCTTTGTAAAAATATTTTGATAAACATGAGAGTTAGATTAGCATACTTATTCTATTTTCTGTTTCAAATTATGTAAGCTAAACTGTGAGCACTGAAAATTTTCCCTTTTCAAATCCAAAGAATGGTCCAAGTTTTGCAAAAATGGAACAATTTTCGGGAAAAATTAGTCAGCTTCGTTCAAATTAATCAAAATCTATTTTTGCAAATGGCCACTACTTAACTAACATGGAATCAACCATCAGGGTGCATAGCCCCAAGCCAGATAATCAATGGGGATAACTGAACCGAGCCGAACTGAACTGAGCCAATCCGTACCGAATGAAGCCAAGCAGAACTAGACCGAACCGAACCGAACCGCCGAACCGAACCGAACCGAACTGAACCAAGTTGACTCGAACCAACTGAACTGAACTGAATGAAAATACACCAATCAAACACGGATAGGACAACCAAGTCGACTATAGATACACAAATCAAACATGGACGAAATGAATAAGTTAAAAAATTATTGGGGCCGAACTTCAAGATGAAGCTACCTACGTATCCTCAAGATAGGAATCAGGCCATCGTAGTTTCGGCAAAGGTTCACTCGGGTATTGACACTCTCCTTTTGTGCTCTAACTTTTGCCAAAGCCGCCCTTTTGGGTTTTCAACCTTGCGAGCTTTTTATCATTTTTTTATTTTTGTTTTTCATTTTGTTCATTTTTTTTATTTCTTTTGAGTTTCTATTTTTTTGTTTTTCTATTCTAACTTTTGCTTGGGTCGCCCTTCCGGGTTTTCAGCCCAACAAGCCTCTCAAGGGTTACTTTCATTCTAACTTGTCCATGTTGATTGGGTGTGAAATCTCTAGGCCATCTATAAGAACGACTGCTACACTTGACCTGTAGATATGATGATGTAGGGACTAGGCTAATTAGGTCTAAATTTACCCCTAGTGTTGCCCCTAGTGTAGTGGATAGGAACTCGACTATCCTTCAATAATAAAATCCATTCTCTCAAATTCTGGGTTTGGCCTTTCTGGGCGGTCTTCATTGGGAAACGATTCAGTTTTAACTCTTTGATCACATCCAACCTTTTGCCCCTAGTTCAAGGGCTGCTTCAAATCTAAATCACATCCGACCTTCTTGCCCCTAGTTCAAGGGTTACTTCCAATCTGAATCACAGGCTCTACATAGTTCTAGCTAAGGTTCACTCGGGTATTGACACTCTTCTTTTACGCTCTAACTTTTGCCAAAGCCGCCCTTTCGGGTTTTCAACCTTGCAAGCTTTCTATTTTTCTTTTTTTTTTTGTGCTCTAACTTTTCCCTGGGTCGCCCTTCCGGGTTTTCAACCCAGCGAGCCTCTCAAGGGTGGTACCTTATTGCCCCTAGTTCAAGGGCTGCCTCCATTTCAACTATGCAAGCCTCACACTTTTGCCCCTAGTTCAAGGGCTGTTTCAAATCTGAATCACATTCGACCTTATTGCCCCTAGTTGAAGGGCTACCTTCATTTGAATCACATCATGGCCCCTAGTTCAAGGGCTATTTCCAATTCGGCTACGCAAGCCTTACACTTTGATTGATCATGGAATACTTCAAATCAAGGTTTGAAAGCTAAGGAGCTAAGGAGGTCGGATCTCGAGTCAAGAGGGATCCTATGCTGTATAACTAATTCCAGGCATATCTTCGTAGGACCACGCAAAAACAATTTTTTGAAATCTTTTCACAAAGTGACTAATCACTCGTACTCTTACGAAGATAAGATAGAACCAATTTGGACCAAGTCAGGATCCTTCTCAGTACCCACATTAACAAAAATGATTTTATTCATCAAAGGCTTAGCACACCTCTCTTCCTCTCAGTTGATCAAAATTTGCAAATCCCGAGGAAATTCTTCCTCTTCGTTTTTATCAGAGTTTTGGAAAAAGTTTTGAAAAACTTTAGTCAATGCGATGAATTAAGGCACAGAGAAGTAGATAGACTCTATGGCATTTTGTTTTTTTTGTTTTTCTGTTTATTGAACAGAGACTATGACTCAGCAATGGCAACAGACTTTAGACAACATACTCAAAAGAAAATGACAAAGAGGACCTAGACAGGACAGAAATGTCTAGGTTAGCACTATCAAAATCAACAGACTCTGACTCATTAGGCTGACTCGAGCCTGACTCTAACTCTACAAACTTGGTGGAGTCAAACTTAGACTCAATACTCAATTCAGAACTCAGAATAAAACCATTCTCAATTTTGCTAGTCAAAGTGTAGGCCAGCCACAACATTCAAAATAAAGCCCGTGCAATCAACATGTGGTCACTCTCCAATTACAGAAACAAAATGGAACTTCCAATTATGCCCTCACTAAAAACACACTGAACCCCACAAACTGCAATGCCTGAACCACTCACTTGAATTTGAGAACCCCTGTATAGATCCAATACATTGCACATAACACATAGCAGGAAAGAGAACAAACACCCCTATGGAGGGTAGGATTATCCTGTCCTAGCTTTGAAATGATCTAGGGTTTCACTATTCAAACAAGTGGCATCATACATCCTAGAAATGGGAGAGCATCTGGTCCTAATTTTGGAAGGTATTATAGCACACTATATGTACAAGGTTGGCTCTACTCTAGGGGTTGAAGCCAAGGTGACGTTACCAAAGAGTCCTTTGGGTCATAACCAATAAAGATCCCAGGAAATCAGAAGAGTCAAATAGCCTCTCTTCGGAGTCTGAGAACCTTAGATAGCAGAGCTAGATAGCAAAGCTACCCTTTTGACAAATCTCAAAAGGTTACAACACAAGGCCTCTAAAGTAACGTAGAGATAGGTGTAGTGTCACAAAAAGTATGCCTGTGTTCCCACCAGTATTTGGGCAACACAGGGACTTTAAGTGCACCAATGCATGCAATGCAATAAACATATAATTGAAAATAAAAGCCATATCATGGAGTTCGAGTCAAGGTTTCATAAAATCCCCAGCAGAGTCGCCAGAAACTGTAACATGCCCAGGGGGTACCCGCGCGCGTTAAACAGTTCGGACCCCCGAGATCTCTTTGATCTAGTCTCACGAGTGTAATGTGAAACATAGATGAGAGTCTAGATTTGGAAACTTTTAGTGAAAATCCATTTTATTGCAATTTTGTCAAAAATGGACTGCGTCATCAGATCTCAGAGTCGCCACCTAATATTTTGGGAAATTAGGAAACCCATGACTCAGTGCCAAGGCCACTGTTCGTCGTAACCAAGGATGCTTGGCTCGAAACCTTAGGTATGAGAGGGGAAGGTCAATAATGAGCACCCCCGCTCACTCGATCAAAAGATCGGCCTCTACTAAACCATGATATGACTTTTATTTTCTTTATATGTTCATGCTCTGATTAGTTAATAAATCCTAAAATTTACTATGTGAAGCATACAAGTATAGACTATGCCATTCATTTTGGAACAATTTGATATCATGCATTTTGAAAGAGTTTTGACGATGTACAATCCAAATAAATTGAGTTTACAAGCATGAAAAATCAACATCATTCCAAATTAAGCGACACAACCTCCATCCACTGGCATTCATAGAGTTATATCACATAAGCAAATAGCCTCATGGTAGAATGCTAGACATAGTAAGAAAAACACACACAAACGGGATGCCAAAGCATAAAAACTTACATGTTTGACGTCCCACGACCAAGCTACAAAACAAAGTTAGTAAAATATGCATGATCTTATATACAAAATCCTAATGCAATTCACTCATGAGATGCAACTAAAGATTCGGCTTCTAAAATATGATATGTGAATCATCTCAAGAACATGAGGTAGCGCACATAATCACATAGGAATTGATTAAATCCACAAATGCAAACTTAGCCGAATCAAAATGCATGAAACATGGATGCAAAGCATAACTATGATGAAAAATAAATATGATGTTTATGTACAAATAAAGAAAGCAAGTAAAAGAACGGGATAGAAAGAAGCGGGCGGGGAATTATTACAACATTTTAAAGAATAATTACAAATCAAATTAGAGAGAGATGAGGAGAATATTACAACAAAATAAAAACGTCACAATACACTCAAAATAAAAAATAAATAAAATAAAAGCTTCATGTTCTTTAGAACCGCCGGCGGAAATTGATCAATATTGGGAGATTACGCCATCTTGTTCGGAAGAAGCTAACCGGCTAGCCAACTAGGCCAAGCAAAACCTGTCTTGTTGCGAAACCAAGAAAATGAACAAACAAAAAATATGTAGGTGGCTCAACTAGCCACTACCGGTTAGATTAAAAAAAAAACAAGAAAACAAATATAAAATAAAATAAAAAGTGCAAACTCACAACATAAACCTAAAGCAATAAAACAAATATATGATAGAACATGCAAGATTACAACAGAACTAATATGAGACTAATACACGAAAAAAAAAATATATGAGATAGAACATGCAAGATTACAACAAAACTAACATGAAATTAAAGCATGCGAATAAAAATAAATAAATAAATAAATAATTATGAGCTCAACAAACCACTAGGATTATAACAATACACTATGAAATATAAAGTAAGAAAATAAATATGAGATAAACAAACCACTTAGATTATAACAAAACACAATGAAATAAGAAGCATGAAAATAAATATAAGATATAAAATATAAGAAAATGAAAGACTAACAATTCACCTTCCAAAGAAAGATTGAACTTTTTGATTTCCAAACTTCCTCTTGATCACCCTCAAGTGTAGGAAGTGTGTTCTCAAATCCTCAATTCAAAATTATGGAGTTTATGGAGTTTGTGGTATAGAAAGTGGCTAACTCTCTAGTTTTTCTCACTTTCAATCACTAAACACTCTTCCTTATGATCAAATCAATTGATATTTTGCTATATCAGAATTTTTGGAGTGGTTTTGGTGTATGGAAATGATGAATTTCAGTAGCTATGGAAGGTATGGGGTGTATATGGAAGATAGGAATATTTTTTGCTCAAAAACTCAATTTTTCTCTCTTTTTTCACTCTTTTCTCACTCCTTTCTCTTCAATTTCGTGGTCTTTTTCTCTTCTCTTACAATATGATCATTCTATATAGGCAATGAGGGAGAGTAAAGGTCAAAAATAAGGTGGGAGACAAGGTGGGAGACAAGAATGTGATAAGAGGGCAAATTTTCAAGGTGGTTGCATGGGATACTCCTTTATGAATCCAAACAAAACCTCTTTTTGACAATGGGGGATGATTAGGTATAATGGAGGATGAGTGGATGCACTTGAATGGCTCAGAAAATAGGTAAATGGGTTGTCCCAACCGAACCAAAACCAAGAAAAAAATGGGCTATTGTTGTTTTGGGCCGAGTCAACAAAATCTGCTTTTAAATCCAACTTCAAATGGGCATATCTCCCCCATATGGACTTGGTTTTAGGCAGTTCTTGGGTCCAAATTGAAGCCCCAGAAGTCTACTTTTCAATGGTGGTGGCCTCACATTTAAATTCCAAGTGTATAAAGAGATATACCTAATTTAGTAAAGGCTGTCTCGGGCTGGATCTACAAAATCTGCTTTGAAGCCCAACTTCAAATAGGTATATCTCCCTTATTTGGACTTGGTCTAAGGTGGTTCTTGGGTCTAAATTGAAGCCCTAGAAGTCTACTTTCCAATGGTGGTGGCCTCACATTTAAATTCTAAGTGTACAAAGAGATATACCTAATTTAGTAAAGGCTGTCTCGGGCTGGGTCAACAAAATCTGCTTTGAAGCCCAACTTCAAATAGGCATATCTCCCTTATTTGGACTTGGTCTAAGGTGGTTCTTGGGTCTAAATTGAATCCCCAGAAGTCTACTTTCCAATGGTGGTGGCCTCACATTTAAATTCCAAGTGTACAAAGAGAAATGCCTAATTTAGTGAAGGCTGCTCATTTCCTTCTTAATGATTTGATACTCATCTTTTTCCTAAACCAGTTTTCTTTCATCCCCTCCTATTTCCTTCAACTCCAAACCTATAAAGAAGATGTTTTTAAATATTTTTCAAAAAATTTCACCTCTTCCATTTATTTCCACTTTGTCCTTATTCGGTTTACTGAAAAGTGTAATATTTTAATCGAAATGGGAGCCTCGGGACATTATAGAAACATTTAAAAAAAACATATTTTGAAAAGAGGGTTTTAAGGTCTAAAATAGTTTGGCCAAAAAATGGGTGAAGGTTGGGATTAAAACTTAAATTCCATCTCTCTTACTGAGAATTTTTTTTGAGAAACACATTCTAATTGTCATCATCGGGTAATCAAAAGAAAGCGCCCAAGTCTTAGGGCCGGTCAAAATGGGGTGTCTACAGAACCCAACAACTGTTGTTTTTTCGTTAGCAAGCTTTCACCAGTGCATTCCTTTTTGGCGAGTTAAATTTTCCTGACAAGGTGCCTTTCATCTCGGCGAGCTAAATCCGCTTGACGGGGCATCCTTCTTTGGTGAGCTAAATTCGCTTGACAATGAGCCTTTCTTTTTGGCAAGCTAAATCTGCTCAGCAAGGCATCCTTCTTTGGCGAACTACATCCGCTCAACGCGAAGCCATTCTTTTCGGCAAGCTAAATTTTCCTAGCAAGGCATCCTTCTTTGGCGAGCTACATCCACTCAGCAAAGAATTCAAAAGTCGATAAAATCCATCAAATACCCTATTGCTGAGCAAAACCTATTTTGGCAAAGAATTCCAAAATTGATAAAATTCATAACTATCCTCTTGCTGAGCAATACCCACTTTGGCAAGGAATTCCAAAATTGATAAAATCTATCAACAAACCTCTTGCCGAGCAAGATCCACTTCGGCAAAGAATTCCGAAGTTCATAAAATCCATCAACAAACTTCTTGTCAAACAAAATCCGTTTCAGTAAAGAATTCCAAAGTTGATAAAATCCATCGACTACCCTCTTGCCGAGCAATACCTGCTTTGGCAAGGAATTCCAAAGTTGATAAAATCCATCAACAAATCTCTTGCCGAGCAAGATCCACTTCGGCAAAGAATTCCAAAGTTAATAAAATCCATCAACAAACTTCTTGCTAAGCAAAATCTACTTTGGTAAAGAATTTCAAAGTTGATAAAATCCATCAACTACCCTCTTTCCGGGCAAAACCTGCTTCGGTAAGGAATTCCAAAGTTGATAAAATCCATCAACAAACCTCTTGCCGAGCAAAATCTACTTCGGCAAAGAATTCCGAAGTTGAGCAAAACACCAACTTTTCATTTTGTTGAGCAAAATTAGCCCAGCAAAGAATTCTAATTTCTCCATTGAAATGATCGTCAGTTGCCCCTTGGACCATGCTAAATCTGCTCGGTGGGGAAAAAATATAGCAATTTTGGAGAAAATTGTCTACTTGTTTCATTACATCAATAGTGGAAAGAGTTAAGAGAGTAGAACTAAAAATAAAACTTCAAATTGGCAATGTTCCACGTTTTAGGAATAGATCGGCCATTTATACCCTGCGAATTTTATGTCCCTTTTCCTAGGCCTTCTTTCCACCGTTGTTCGAACGGTTATCTTCCTGTTTGACGGTATAAGCTTTCCCCCAACCTTTTTGTCTGCTACTACCGGATTTGTGTTCCCTGTAGCTGCGGCTATGTTGTCTTCAACCCTTATATGCTCGTTGATCCTTTGCCTCAATAGTTCCAATGTTGGGGGCTGGGTCATCGTAAGTGAGTCCCTCAATTTATGTTCGACTAGTAAACCCTGTCTATACTGAGCGATAGCCAGGTTGGTTGGGCAATCATGGATCTTATTGAATGCCTCCCAATACTTAGCGTTGAACGCCTTCAGTGCTTCTGCTGGTCCCATACTTATCTCTAGGAGATGGTCGACCTCTTTTGGCACTGTTGTATTCGTCCCAAATATGGTGATAAATGCTTCGGCCAACTGCTGTCAACCATCAATGCTCCCATCCGGCAATCCTTCGAACCATTTTAGGCCCAGCTTGCCCAAACTTGATGGGAATAAAATGCATATCAAGGCGTCATTACGCCTGTGGACAACCATAACATAGTGAAAATGGCTTACATGTAAGTAAGGGTCGGTCCTTCCTTCGTAGAGGTTGAACTTGGGTTGATGGAAGCCTGAAGAGAGAGACGTGTTCTCGATCTCCAAGGAAAAGGGAGTGACGTTCAATCTTGTCGAGTCTCTGTCCACCAGCGCATTCACCATTGAACGTGGCAGTGGTATGGCAGCCTCTTCAGTTGCATAAACTTTGGGAACCGATCTCTGTAGCACCGGCGCCCCCATGGCTTCCCTCCAGCGTGCTCGTTCTTTCAAGATGTCTCTTAAATCCTTTGATTGAACGGAGTACAAGCATATCGATGTCATCGACTGATGCGAAGGACAATAACTGCTCTCTCGAGTACGAGATATTTCTACTAGTGTGACAGAATCGGTGGCTCTAAAACTCCTTGAGATGGAGAGTGAGGGAGTGGGTCATTGACTTTGACTACTAGAGTGGTAGGATTGGGTGCACTCATTGTGGTTTCCCACCCTAACAGTGCCCTTTCCCTTCAGTTGGCACTTCATGGCCTCCATCTCCATCACCATCTTGCAGATAACAATGTCTTGGTCCCTCAGCTTGTGCTCCAGATGTTGAGTATGCGACCCTCTACGTCACCGGTGCCCTTTAATGCTCTGCTAGCACTTAGAGCTTCTCGTACGTTTGTCTTGCACATCTCTAGGTAGCCCCCTTGTGGAGTTCTCCAGACTAGCCATGTTTGGAATGGTGGGCAGGTCGCCATGCCTCCGAACTAACTCTAGAGTGATGCCGTCGATGGCAGACAGTGGAATCTCATCGTTGTTCGTCATTGAAGTCGGTCAGAAAAGCTTGGAGGACAAGGTTTTGAGTGTCAAGTTTTCCACAGAAGGTGCCAATTGTACGGGAAGGAAATATTCTTCACTTCCGTACTCCTTGCCTCCGTATTTGTCTCATTCCAAACGACGTCATTTCTCCTGCAAACACAATAGAGGTGAGCTAACCGGCGGGTGTCTCACCGGAAAACCCTTCCGGCGGTCTAGGTAGCACCCTCAGAGAATATAGGAGAATGAGAGAGTTTTCTGACTCAAGATTGCTTACCTTCAAGAATGAACTCACAGGTCTTATATAGACAACTTGTCCCACTTCTCCATGTGATGCGCATTATTCCCATTGTCTTGGGGCGAGGACATTTTGCCCTTTAATTCCCTTACACGTGTGCACTTGTCAGAAGTTGACAACGTGATAAACATCAATAACTTGGGCAGCGCGCAGTTTGTCCTCTACGTGGTATTGGACCAAGAAAAGCACTCAATTGAGCTATCTCTAGCTGTGACCGAACCTGCATAGCTCAGCCTAACCCAGACTGGCTCTATTAGTCTGAGCTAAACCTGGCCGGTCAGCCCTTGCAGGGTTTTCATAACTCGGTCGAGCACGTTTAGCTCGGTCAAGCTACTTCCATTTGTAGTCAGGTCACACTCCATGCAGCCATACAGCTCGGTGCAACCTCATAACTCAGCAAGGACTTACGCGTGTCTCTTCCAGTTCAGCCAATCTTTATTGGCTTTGCTCAGCCAATCATGGACTAACGGTCTTAGCTCAGCCCTTTTTGTTCGGCATAATTCCCTCACTAAGAGGTAGCTCGGCCCATTCTGTTCGGTGGAAATTCCCTTTCTCACTCTTGAATTGAAAAAATTATTGGTTAGTCCAGAGGCATCATTACGTGTTTATATCTCCCTCCAATCACAAATAGTCATATTTTTCATATTTTTCAATCACTCATTACAAAATTATAAATTGTACCCCTCTACCAATCATAATACATGTAAAATACAGCGTGGTGCTGCCTTGGACTCATCAAATTGAGGGGAAATTCTAATTCTGCGGCCAATTATTTCTTGTATAGTTTGTGAAGTTATTTGGTGTTCATGGGCACGATCACGTGGCGTCTCAGATGAGTTGTGATTGATAAAAAATGTAGGATTTATAATATTATATTAGATGATTAGGGAATAAGAGGGGACATATTGAATTATGATTGATTAATAACAAAGCTACGTGGTGTCTTTAGACCACGATATAATTTTCGTATTATTTTTAGTTATAATGTATTGTGATTATGATTAAAATAGTATTTGGTTATAGGTTATTTGTTACTTAATTATATCTTATTATGTTTTTTTTTTTTTTTTTTTCCTCAAAGATGTGCATACATTTTTTGAAAGTGGTGGTCTAAGTTTCGAGAAATTATATTTTGCTACTGGGTCAAATATAAGTGGAGTTGCAAGTTAATTTTTATTGATTAAAATAATCGGATCTACTACTTTTTGCGTTATTTATTTATTTATTTTTTAAGATAACAAGACAAGTGTCTTGATACGATTTGAGTGGCCTGCAGCAATGCTTGCTGACCACTAAATAACTTCCCCTAAATTTGTGGAGAAATTACATTGGGTAATGTTAGGGATATTAAGGTTGTGTTTGGTGTGATTATCAAATCAAGTTTCCACCCTATTTGAATAATATGTGGGTGCTTGGGAAGTGGGTTTTTTTTATAGATTTTTTTAGTTGTAGGATATTATTGGAGAATTTTTTTTTTTTTTTTTTTTTGGGAAGATAGTTGGGGTTTTTTTTGTTGGATGTGATGTTTGTGAGAAAAAAAGTGAAATGATTATGGGGTTTGATGTGATATTTTGTTTTGATTTGTTTTTTTTTTTTATTTTGTAAAACATTTGTCTTGTAGTGAAAAAAAACAAAAAAAAATCCCAAAAACTAAGCTCCCAAATTTTTGAAATTATGATTCTAAATCAATTTCAAAACACATTTTGAAAACATGTTTAGTAAATCAGACAATTTTTAAATTTTTAGTCTACCCGGTCGTCTGCCTAGACATCCTCTCGAATGTCCGCCCGGTTGATCGGAATAATATAATTTTATTTTATTTTATTTTTTTATTCAATTGCCAATCGCCACTTGTTATTTGGGGGAAAAAAAATTATGTTTGTTTTTGATATTTTTTAGATATACAAATTATTTTTTTAGACCAAAATGACAAATTATTTTTTTGAATTGAATTTTAAAAAGAGTTTGATTATGAGTTTTGGATAGAATTTTCAATAGAGTTGTGTGTTTTGTTATGAGTTATAAGTTTTTGAATTAAGTTTTGAAAACTCTTTTTAAAACTCATAACCAAACAACTTTTCTCATTTTATATATCACATCAAAAATTTAAAACCCAATTCAAAACTCAAAACCAAACAAATTTCCTCTTTTCAAATCATAATTCCAAAACTCACAAACTCAAAATACAACGCTATTATCAAATCTTAATTCTAAAACTCTACCAAACACTATCTAAATTTTCTACCAAATAAATGACCAAATATCTCACATGGGTGTGGGGTCCATAAAAGTGTAGGGTCCACATCCATGTGAGACATTTGGTCATTTATTTGATAGAAAATTTGGGAGCTATAGCATTTCTAATTACATTTGCATTCAATAGTGAGAAAATAATTTTATTTTTTAGTGGTTGTAAGTGTTTTGTTTATCTGGTGCAAATATTTTATTTTGAGAAAATTAGTGAAATATTCATCTCCAACTTTGTACAGTAGGAGAGGTCCAAGGGGTTTTTTTATTAATTAAGGTCCCTCAACATTTGCACAGAGAAAATTCGACTCATAGAAATTTTACCTGACTTAGAGAAATTTTGACCCTAACTCAAAGAAATTTTAAAATTTCTTTGGTATGATCACAGAGAAATTTTGAAATTTCTTTGTAAAATTAGAAAAATTTCTCTAAGTTTAGCAAAATTTCTTTAAGTCAAATTTTCTCTGTAAAAATATTAAGGGACCTTAACTATTATAAAAATATTATATGTCATTTATCTTATAAAATCATAATATCATAAACCTTAAAAAAAATCCCCTTTCATTTTTGATGCAAGTTTTCTGTATATCAAACTTACACTAATAAAGAATGGGGAACTTACCAATAAGCCCCATATACAAAGTTTAAGACCCATTTAATTCTCAAACAAAACACTTGCACCAATTAGTCTTATACATTTTTAATTGTTACCGAAAAATCCTATATATATATTTTTTAATTTACAGACACTGTTATATCTTACTACCGTCGGACTTCCGTCAAATGGTCATCGGAGACTCGTCAGAATGTTCAACATCGCCGGAAGTTGCCGGAGTATTGCCGGAAGTTCACTAGAATGTTAAGAACGTTAATGGAAGTCGCCAGAATGTTCAGAACGTTCACTGGACGTTAAGAACATCACTGGAGACTCACAGAAATGTCTAGAATATTGCCCGAAAAAAAAAAAAAAGAGTAAATGGAGAAATTAGAGCAAAAAAACATAGCAAAATGTGCTAAATATTGATAAACTAAAAGAAAAAAAAATGAAACGAAAAAAAAACAGCAGCAATGGGAAAAACATATGCTATTTTTCAATTTTTGTAAGGTTTAAGCAAATAATCTCCAATATTGATCAAACTGAAAAGTAAGTTTTGAAACTGTAAAATCTTACAGTTTCAAAGCAAAAATCTATTAAGCATTTATCCTTATTAATCAAACTGAAAAATATGTTATGAAACTGTAAAATTTTACAGTTCTAAAGAATATTATGAAACTACAAAATTTTACAGTTTTATACCATGATTCATTCCAGCACCCAAAAAATTTGAAACTGCAAAATTTTACAGTTTTCACCGCTTGTAACTAAAACTCGAAAACTATTTGTTCAGAACTTGAAAATTTTCTCTATTAAAACAGAAAAAGAGAAGTGTATAGCAAAGAAAATGTAGAAAAAAAATAAAAGATCGAAGGAGAAAGGCGAATATAGAGAGAGAATTGTACTCCGGCAACTATTTTTTGTTTAGATCTAGCCAAATCTGATATAGATCTACATCAGATCTAAGTAGATCTACTCATCTTCTTCGTCGGAAATATATCTTCTTTACCGTCGGTGAGGGTGAAGTAAGGAGTCGGCAGTCGGTGGTTGCCCGTGAATGCCAATCGATGATAGTCGTCGGTCGCCGGTGATTATATATTGGAAAGAGAAAGAGACGAAGCAAGATATGGTTACCCGTCAACGATAGTCGGAAATCACAAAGAGCAAAAGAGGTAGAGAAGAAGAGAGGTAGAGAAGAAGAATAACGTTATAGGACTTTTGGGTATCAACAAAAGGTTATGAGACTAAATAGATTATACGTTTTTCAAAAAAGACTTCTGGGTAATTTTCCCATAAAGAATCCAGCTGTAGTGAAATTATTTTAAAATTGTCTCATTAATTTTTAATTTCTTCCAAGTTTTATGCGGCTTCATATTATTGGAATTTATAAATTGATATATCTAAAATTGATTTTTTTTTGTTAATTTTTTCTTGACCTTATTGAATTTATAAAAATAAAAAATAAAAAAAACTCTACACTTGTAGGTTTCACTTGACTAAATGGACTAAAAAAATTTAAAATTTAAAATTTGGAAAAAAGTTTGCTAAAAAGGACAAAAAATAGTTGATTTTTTTTGTTTGGGGATTTTTTTTGTGGATCCAAAAAAAAAAAAAAAAACACACAAATCTATTAAAAAAATTAAAAATAAATGTGACTTTTTTAGCATGGCGCTCAAATGTACACGTATTGATGGGTGGTGTTTTTTGAAGCCTTCTTGTGGGATTGTTTAGCACGTTTCAAATTAGCTGTTTATAATTTTATTTTATTTTATTTTGAGAATTTGTGTCAATCTGATTAGTGTTCTTTCTGTTTATAATTTATTTAGGATAAATAATTTAAATAAGCTACAAAAAGTTAGTTGGTGTAATTTATTGTAAACTAAAAATTGATAATTTAAAGCAAAAGTCAAAAGTATCATTTCTCCAATTTTCAGATAATCATGTTTTCTTAATCTATTTAAATTATTTTTACCTAATAAATTATAAGATTAAATTGTACTAAACAATCTAGTACAAACTCCTGTAATAATAAAAAAAAAAGTAGTTCAAATAAATTGTACCAATTCCATGAGACCCTCTTTGCGTAGAGAGTTGAAGGATGAGATTGAATTAGTAGTAAAGTGAATCCACAAAAATCATTGTTTTAAAAAAATGTGATGAGATTAAGAGTATCATGGGTAGGGCTGCAAACGAACCGAGCTGAGTTTTGCTGAGCTCGAGTTCAGCTCATTTACTTATCGAGCTCGTTTATTGAGCTCGAGTTCGGCTCGATAAAGAACTAGGCTTGAGCTCGGCTCGGCTCGGCTCGTTAATATTAATAAAACTGGAGTTCGGCTTGGCTCGATAATTTTTTTTTAATATTATTTATATTATTTAAATAAAAATATTATTTATATTATTTAATATATAAATAATACATTTATTATATAATTTAAATAAAGATAAACGAGCCAAACTTAACGAGCCGAGATTATGCAAACTCAAGCTTGACTCGTTTACTAAACGAGCCTAATATTCGAGTTCGAGCTCGGCTCGTTTACTAAACGAATTGAACTGAGCTGAGCCGAGCCCTTAATAAGCCGCCAAGTTTGTTCATAAATAGCTCAGTTCATTTGTATCTCTAATCATGGGACAATGAAATCCCACCAAGGAGGGGACTAGCAATCATATATGGGAGAGGGTAAAAAGACTGTTTTGCCCCTTACTTTATAAAAACAATAAAGTCACACTTTCTATATAACAAGGATTTTTACGTAATTTTATATATTTAATCCAATAAAATAATATCACTATAGTGTACAAATAAATACAATTTATTTTACATCTTCAACCTAATACCACCACACTAATAATAATCCCCAACCTAGTCTAGCAAACATATAGACCCTCTATATATGGCCTTGTGGCCATGACTGTCAAGGTAAATGAAGTAGGCTAAGAAGATTAAACTAGATTTGTTTATTGCTCACAACCTGCTTGAACTTTTCTTATTCTGAAAATGGATGAACACCCAGCAAGAGAACATCCTCTTCTTTTGAGTAAAGCCAAGAAAACACCCTTTTTGGTATCATCCATGAATTTGATTCTCAAATTCACAATGTGGGTAATTTTCATTTTGTGGGCTGGATTCTGTTGGAAATTTAGTTTTTTATAGGCTTATTTTAGGCCATCTTTGAGCCCAAAATTGAGTGGGGTCCACACATCTTTTGGGGTGGATCCGAAGAGGTGACGTGTTCCTTACCGCATGGCAAGTCATACGGTGAAGACGATTCGTCAAAACCATTAATGAGTGAATGAGAACTTGACGTTGTTTTCGGGTTCGTGGAATGGACATATAAAGAAGTAATATGTGGGTTTCCTTGTAAGGCTTGTCCCACATTGGAAACTTAAGAGAACTTATGTGTGTATATAAGTTCTAGGTAGCAACACTTGGGTTGGGTCCCAAGGGGCACGCCAAGTTTGCAAAAGGGAGGAATTATAGACAAAGTGAACCTTAGCTCAAACCACCATACACGCGCGCGCGCCACCGCCCGTGTCGGGTGTGGGTGGGGTCGGTTCTTATATTAATTTTTTTGGACAAAATTTATTTGATTTTTTCCAAAATTCTTGTGGAAAAATTTAATTTTCTGAACGAAAATTAATTCAAACTTGAAATTAATTTCCTGTCCATTATTAAACTCCTCCAGTCCATTTTTTCCAAACAGATTAAACTGTCCAAACAAGTTTCAAATCTGTTGCACCCGGACAGATATATTTTCTGCACATAATAGATTTAAATCTGCCCAGGCAGATTTGAACAGATTCAAACTGGATTTCAACAGATCTGAGTTTGAATTGCACCTATTGATTTGATTCCACAACAAATTTGAATTTTGAACAATACTTAAACTGTTTTACAGAATTAAAACTACCCGGATAGATCCAAACTGCCCTGCAGTTATCTATCCAAAACTGCAAGCAGATCTGTTGCAGTTGGAAGCAGTTATCTGTTCAAAATTTCAATTATATCTGTTGCACCTGTTCATTCAAAAACCTACATGTTCGAACAGCCCTGGTTTTTTTATAAATACAGCCATTTCAAGCAGTCTTTGTGCACTGAAAAATTCATTTTTGCTATCCAGATTTTGCTCTGTTGCATATATATTCTTTATATAATTTTAGGAAAAGTTAAAGAGAGTATAGAATACATGTTTTGTTTGCCGTACAAATTGTTTGGAGTGTTACTACAATTTGTGAAGATAATTGTATCCTGGGAGATAGACGCCTTTTATCCGTAAGTACCGTAGCTGGGTGAATCTGTCTTAGGGACATAGTGTCACACACTTGACTTGATCTTTTAAATATTCATTCGGTTCGGTAAAATAAATTCTGTAAGTAATTTATTTTTATTTGTTTGATTTGTTTCAATTTATTTATTTTACATAGAAGATTGTTCCAACAATCTTAAGATAGATTCGAATAATTCTGTTTATATAGAATTTTTCGTTTGTTTCCTTTTCTTTTTCTTCTTCTTATAGAAATTATTTTCTATGGTCTTACAAAATAATATTCTGGTTGGAAAAACAAATAGTAGTAATATACTGTTTGACAGATAGGAGTAATATACTGTCTATTTCCTTTGATAACTAGTAGTAATATACTGGTGTCATTAACAATTCAAAATATTTATTTGTGAAGTTTATCAGAAATAATTTCTGAGTGTTCATTAATTAAAATTCTGTTTCAGTATTTTAATTATGAAGTGTTACAGAAATTTAATTTTCTGTGTAGAATTAATTTGTTTAAATAAAATTTTATTTTATTTTCAAATTAATTGGAAATAAAGGTTACAATTCTTGTTTCTTTTATTTTTACAGAATTTAATTCTGTGGTTTTGGTTTAAATTTTCTGTGTAGTATAAAATTCTAATTATAATTGTGTTTTAGAATTTAGAATTTATGGCAACTGAAACTGGACAAACTAATGCCCAAACAAGTACTAGTGTGGTGGCTGCAACTGCGCTAACCCCTCATCCTGTTGTGACTGTACCAATCAATCATGGTGAAAAACCAGAGAAATTCTTAGGAACTGATTTTAAAGGATGGCAAAAGAAAATGCTATTTAAAGGAGGGGAAACTAAGAAGTACAAGTTTAACAGTGAGTGTTACTTTTGTGACAAAGAGGGACATCAGGTCAAAGATTGTTGTTGCAAACGCAAAGGCAAAGAAAGATCAAGCAAGAAGCCTGCTAAGCCTATATGACTGAAATGGACAAAATTTCCAATAGAGATGTCATAAATCTTTCTGTAATTGCTTCCGAGGCAAATCTTGTCAGAAATCCTAAAGAATGGTGGGTGGACACTGGTGCTACTCGCCACATCTGTGCCGACAAAAAGATGTTCACATCTTATTCAGTAGTGGACAACGGTGAACAAATTTTTATGGGCAACTCCTCAACTTCAAAAGTTGAAGGACAAGGAAAGATTGTTTTGAAGATGACATCTGGAAAGGAACTCACTCTCAACAATGTGCTGCATGTACCGGACATTCACAAGAACCTTGTTTCCTGATCTCTGTTGAGTAAATAGGCTAGTTTTTAAAAATGGCAAGTTTGTACTTACCAAAAACGGGATGTATGTAGGAAAAAGTTACATGTCTGATGACCTTTTCAAAATAAATGTAATGACTGTTGTACCCTCTGTTATTAATAAAAATACATTTTCTTTTTACTTGCTTGAGTCTTCAAATTTATGGTATGGTAGACTTGGACATGTTAATTATGGATCTTTGCGTAGATTAATTAATATGGAATGTTTACCTAAATTTGACATTGATTTAACTCATAAATGTGAAATTTGTGTTGAGACAAAATTATCCAAAACTCCTTTTCATACAATTGAAAGAAGTACAAAACCACTTGAATTAATTCATAGTGACATTTGTGATTTTAAATCAATTCAAACTAGAGATGGGAAAAAATATTTTATCACTTTTATAGATGACTATACTAGATATAGTTATGTTTATTTAATTCGAACCAATGATGAAGCTTTGGAAACTTTCATTCAATATAAGAATGAAGTTGAAAATCAACTTGGTAAAAAAATAAAGAAATTTAGAAGTGATAGAGGTGGTGAATATGAATCACCTTTTGGTGAGTTTTGTAAAGAACATGGAATAATTCATCAAACCACCGCTCCTTACTCATCTCAGTAAAATGAAATTGCAGAAAGGAAAAATAGGACTTTAAAAGAAATGATGAATGCCATGTTAATAAGTTCTGGATTACCTCATAACTTGTGGGGGGAAGCAATAATTTCTGCTAATTATATTTTAAATAAAGTACCCCGAAAGAAAGTGAATCAAACACCTTATGAATTGTGGCATGGAAGAGTATCATCCTACAAATACTTAAAAGTGTGGCGGTGTTTGGCTAAAGTGGCTATTCCTAGTCCTAAAAAGACTAAGATAGGTCCCAAAACCACTGATTGCATTTTCATTGGTTATGCCATGAATAGTAGTGCATATCAATTTTTGATTCATAAGTCAGAACATTCCGAAATGCATGTAAATACTATTATTGAATTTCAGAATGTGTCTTTCTTTGAACATGTATTTCCAAATAAGACTGGACAAGAGACTAGTACTAATAAAAGATCTTATGATGCTATTACTAGTCATGATCAAGAACAAAAGCAAGAGATATGTAACGCCCTCAAAATAAACCCATAATATACACAATATTAACATACATTGTTAAAAGAAAACAAAACATTATTCCATTCATCAGAGTATTCTTATTAAAAGACATTACATGTAACATCGAAAATAAATGCCCTACGGGCTTACAGCTTTCCAAGCCAATACTTGGACACAAAAGTCTGAGTACTAACTCAGTTACACATTAAGCCCTTGGCTTTAGTTTACATGTAATATCAAAATAAAACAAAAGAACAACTAACTAAACAGAGTCTTCAACTCCAAATCCTCTCAAGCTAAGTCCTTGGAGGAAGCATATCACCTGGACCTGAAAATGATGTTCCCGTATAAGGTGAGCCACAGCCTAGCAGAAATATACTAAACCAAATATAAGAATTGACTAAAGCAATAGCATTCGATAGATGGTTAACACTGTTGAATCCATTATATCACTTTACAGTTTCATGACAATAATGTCCATGACATGTTTCGCTTTACGTTATTAATCAACTTTCCAATTATACAGACATAGCTCAGAACCTGGCCAAACAATAATAATGAGATTACATCTCATATCAACATTACTTCCAATATCAACAAATCAAATGAGACTAAGGCTCATACTAAAACACTTCCATAAATCAATAAGTACACATATTTGCTGTACTAATGGAGTCCATCCCCTTTCTCCTCCTAAACTGGTTTGAGAGTCCATCCCCTATCTTCCCTCAAACCATGGAGTACATCCCCTATCTCCTCCCAAACAATATGCATATACAATGTATTAAACATTTGTCATACACAATATTCAATCAATACACAAATTCGCTGTATTAATTCAACTGTCATATTCAATGACTCATTCAATGTGATTAGTTTCAGTTTTCCCTAATCAACATGCAATGTCTACAACAATCACGACTATCCTCCACCGATAGCCCAAAACAGTTATTTCTAAACAGGAAATAAATGTATCAACAAATGTAAACTCAACATTTTCATAGGTGAGTGATTAAACTATTCAACTACACCATTTATCTCATAATTCCCCAATTTCATGAATTAAACTCAATTCCACATTTTCCCCAAAATTAATTATACAAATTAATTTATTACAACAATTAGGGCTTTTCCCCCTTTCTTCAAAATTAACCCTATGGTTCAATTTTATCAACTTGACACTACCTATGTCATTTTGCATGATTCACAATCACATGGAATTTAATATATAAACAATTCCCTATTTCTCAAATTATGATACAAACCCTAGTTTTCCCAAAATTACCAAACGACACCAACATATCAAAAATACCAAAACTTAGGAAGTGAAGAACTCAAATGGAGATGATGGAGATGATGACCCAAAATCCAAAATGCTCCAAACCGCCAAACTCTCAGATTAAAGTAAAGCTCTCGTGACCCTCTATCTTTTTAATAAAGAGCTTAGGGTAGAAACACACTAAAAGGAGATGAAACCCTAGAGAGAAGGTGTGTAGGGAGAGAGAGAAGACGGTTCTAGGGTTTTAAAATCAAAGGGAGATGAAAAAGTGATCCAAAAAGTCGGATCTCGGTTTTATATAAGAGTCGCCCCGCTCGAGCGTGGAAACCCCCGCTCGAGCGCCACTCACAGACTCCCGCTCGAGCGTCAAAAATCCCGCTCGAGCGGCGGATACACACTCCCAGAACTTTTTGCTGAACCAGGTCCCCGCTCGAGCGTCATACACAAACTCACACTCGAGCGTCAAAACGCCCGCTCGACCGTCTAATACTGCAGAGGAAATACTGGAAGATGGAAAATCAAGCTCGAGCGTCAAAACTCCCGCTCGAGCGTCAAAAGCTCCGCTCGAGCGTGAAGACAAAAATCTGGGCAACTACCCTTGGTTTCTAAGTTCAACCAACCTGTAACAAACCTGCCCAACACATCCTATAACTCAATTACAAAGTACGAAAGGATGCAAACAAGATATAAACATCTACTAACATCCACGGAAACAAATCCGGATCACTGTACAATAAGGGATAAAACCCGGGATCGCTATAACCTCCCCCCCTTAAAGAATTTCGTCCCCGAAATTAAGCACAAGTTTTCAAAAATAAGTTTTTCTCCTTTTAAACAACGTTACTTTTCAACATTAGACAACTTGACCCATTACCGGTCATTTCATCTCTTGACAAGAAGCATTTCACAACACATACATTTCAACATGCATTTCCTTTCCAATTTCAACAATTTCATACCATAACTAATGTTCATGATACATTTCCAATTCTACAATACTCAACATATGCAATTTTATATCAAACTTCCATTTTGAGGCAAGTTCCAAAACACTTCCATTAAACCAAAACATAAACCATGTTTTACAACCTAAGATATATTCAATACTCTTAAGGTTCAATAATACAACAAAATATATAATACATGCTCAAACATCCACAAATAGATCCGGATATTTCTCTCGGACCTCCAACTCACGTTCCCAAGTGGCTTCCTCCACTCCGTGATGCTTCCATAAAACCTTCACTAGGGGAATGGTCTTGCCTCGCAAGACTTGCTCCCGGCTATCCAAGACCCGAACCGGTCTCTCCTCATACGAGGCATCCTCATCTACCTCTAAGTCGGTCCAATCCAATACATGCGATGGATCCGGCTCATACTTTCGAAGCATACTCACATGAAACACGTCATGAACTCCGGACAACTGCGGCGGTAAAGCTAGACGATAGGCAACCTCGCCAATCCTCTCAAGGATCTCAAAAGGGCCAATAAACCGAGGGGACAACTTCCCACTCTTCCCAAACCTCATCAATCCCCGCCTAGGTGATATCTTTAGAAAGACATGATCACCCACCTCAAATACCAAAGGTCTCCTCCTACGGTCGGCATAAGATTTCTGACGACTCTCGGCTGTAACAAGCCTCCTACGGATAAGCTCAACTTTCTCCGTCGTTTCCCTCACCAACTTCGAACCCAACAAAGGTGCATCACCCACCTCGGCCCAACAAACTGGAGACCTACACGGTCGGCCATACAAGGCCTCAAATGGTGCCATACCGATACTAGACTGGAAACTGTTGTTGTAGGCAAACTCCACCAAAGGCAAGTGCCTCTCCCACGACCCACTGAAATCAAGAACACAACCCCGAAGCATATCCTCAAGGATTTGAATAGTACACTCGGACTGCCCGTCAGTCTGAGGATGATAAGCCGTGCTAAAGGTCAACTTAGTGCCTAAGGCACTCTGCAAACTCTGCCACAACCTAGCAGTAAAACGAGGATCTCTATCTGAGACAATCGTCACTGGGACCCCGTGCAACCTCACTATGTCCCGAATATACAAGTCGGCAAGATGATCTACCGAATCTCTCACGCGCATAGGAATAAAGTGCGCTGACTTAGTCAACCGGTCTACAACCACCCAAATGGCATCACTACCCCGCTGAGTCCTCGGAAGACCTACAACGAAGTCCATAGTGACATTCTCCCACTTCCACTTGGCAATAGGCAAGGGTTGTAACAAACCCGCTGGCCTCTGATGCTCGGCCTTCACTTGCTGACAAGTAAGGCACTTAGACACGAAAGCTACCACATCTCTCTTCATGCCCCGTCACCAAAACTAGCGACCCAAATCCCGGTACATCTTAGTGCCTCCCGGATGCACCGCAAGGCATGAATGATGAAACTCTCGGAGTACCTCCTCTCGGCAAGACTCCGGCACAAACAAACGGTCTCGGTATCTCACACTCAAGTCGGGATACACCGTCAAACCCTTCTCAACCTTCCCACAGGAGATCTTCTCTCGGAGGGATTCTACCTCAAGGTCACCTCTCTGTGCCTCTAACACTCGAGTCACAAGTGTAGGCTGCGCAACAACAGAAAACAAGGCCGCAGCCTCAACGGATTCGTCCAGAAACAAATCAAACTCCCCAAGTGCACCCAACATCTCCCATTCCCGGATGGCTATACTAGCTACGTCACCAACAGATTTCCTGCTAAGGGCATCGCCCACCACATTGGCCTTTCCCGGATGATAATGCAACTCGAAGTCATAATCCTCAATGAACTCCATCCACCTCCTCTGCCTCAAATTCAAGTCTTTCTGTGTAAACAGATATTTCAGACTCTTATGATCCGAGAACACCTCGAATTTCTCACCATACAGATAGTGCCTCCAAATCTTCAAGGCAAAGATCACAGCTGCTAACTCTAGGTCATGTGTAGGGTAATTCTTCTCGTGTATTTTCAACTGACGTGAGCCATAGGCTACCACTTTCCCCTCTTGCATCAACACACAACCCAAACCTTCTCGTGAGGCATCACAATAAACAGCATAACCCAACCCTCTCTCCGGAATAATCAAGACCGAAACGGTGGTCAATCTAACTTTCAGCTCTTGGAACGACTTTTCACAAGTCTCACTCCAAACAAATTTGACTCTCTTCCGAGTCAGTCTAGTCAACGGCAAAGCTAACCCGGAGAAATCCTTCACAAACCGTCGATAGTACCCAGCTAATCCCAGAAACTGCGGATCTCAAACACACTCTTAGGCTGTGCCCAATCTTGCACTGCCTCAATCTTGGATGTATCAACAGACACCCCTTCCCCAGAAACCACATGGCCTAAGAACTTGACTTCCCCTAGCCAGAACTCACACTTCCCAAACTTAGCATAAAGCTTATGGACTCTAAGCAACTCGAGCACCACTCTCAAGTGTTCCTTGTGCTCCTCCTCAGAAGGTGAATAAATCAGAATGTTGTCCACGAAGACGACTACAAAACGATCTAAGAATTCCTGGAATATCCGGTTCATCAAGTCCATAAAGACTGCCGGTGCATTGGTGAGCCCAAATGGCATCACCAGAAACTCATAGTGGCCATACCGCGTACAGAATGCCGTCTTCGGAACATCCTCCTCCCTGACTCTCAACTGGTGGTAATCCGATCTCAAGTCTATCTTAGAGAAACAACGGGAACCCTTCAACTGATCGAACATATCATCTATACGGGGCATAGGGTACTTATTCTTGACCGTAGCCCGATTCAATTTCCGATAATCGATACACAGTCTCAAAGCACCACCTTTCTTTTTAGCAAAGAGGGTCGGTGCTCCCCACGGCGAAACACTTGGGCGAATATAGCCCTTATCTAGCAACTCCTGGAGCTGAATCTTCAACTCAACTAACTCGGCCGGGGCAAAACGATAAGGTGCCATAGAAATCGGCGCTGTGCCGGGCACTAGGTCAATAGAGAACTCAATCTCTCTATGAGGTGGCAAACTAACAAGATCCTCGGGAAAGACGTCCGAGTACTCACAAACCACTCTTGGCAACACAGTCTGGGTCTCATCACACTCACTACTCAAAAGGCTAGCAAGGAGACCACTCAACTCACTCCGCCCTCGCGGATCACACACCAGTGGCAAAACACTACCAACCCGATCCCCTAAGAAATGGAAACAATCCCCGCTCAAGGTACATACTGTGACCCTCTGGCGGTAACAATCAATAACTACCCGGTATGATGATAACCAGTCCATACCCAGAATAACATCAAATCCTGACATGGGCATAACTACAAAAGGAAACGGAAGCCGACGATCAGCGACCTCTATATCACAACCTCTACAACCGTGTTTCAAAATCAACTCACCCCCAACAGGCGATGCTACACATATAGGAGATGCTAACAGTGCCAACTCCAATCCCAAAACAGATGCAAATGCAGCAGATATAAATGAATGAGATGCTTACGTATCAATCAATACACTAGCAACCGAGTTGCAAAACAAGAAAGTACCTCTCACGACAGATGGAGCAGGCACAAGATCCTGCGTGGTAACAGCATACACGCGCCCTGATGGTCTCTGGTCTACCTGCTCACCTCTAGGAGCATAAGACTGCTGCGCAGACTGGGACGATGAAGCTCCCTGATTGGCCCTCGAGGCCTGAACTGACTGAGCTGGCTGAAAACTCTGTCTCTGCCTAGATGCACCAGATGTGCCACTCAACTGCGGGCAAAACCTCTTCAGGTGCCCCGCCTGACCACACTGATAACAAGACAGTGGCTGACCCCTGCCCTGATTCTAGCTCTACGATCTAGCTGAAGATGAAGCAACTCTCTGACCTCCTCCCTTCTGCGGGCAAACTGGAGACTTGTGACCCAGTTGGCCACATTTAAAACAAGTCACGTCTCCCTGGCTGCCTTTCCCAGGACCTGCACTCGGCACTGGAAAAGTCGATCTAGTCACACTACCCTGAGACTGCTGAGGGGTAAAACCTCTCTGTCTCCTGCCATCATTCTGACCATCCTGACTCCTCTTGGAGCCCCTCTGCCTCTCCTCCTCCTCCTGCATCATGATCTCCATATGGGCTGCAGCATCCACTAGACACCCATACTCTCAGGTCATAGAACCCCCAACTCTCATCTTGAGGCCATGCCTCAACTTCTTCTCAAACTCCAGACAACGACGTTCCTCGGACGCCACAAGCTCAGGTGCAAACCTGGACAAACTGGTAAATGCGGCCTCAAACTTGGCCACAGAAAAACTCAGCTGCTTAAGCTGGCAGAACTGCTCCCTCAACCTCTCCCTGACAGCTGGAGATAGGAACTTCTCCTGGAAAGCAGCTACGAAGGCCTCCCAAGTCCCTCCTATACGGCCTCTGGTGAATTTCCACCACTGACCCGCATCCCCCTTAAGCTGGAAAGATGCCAAGGTCACCTTCAGAACCCCGTCCTCGATGCCAAGCATCTCAAACGTCTTCGTTGTCTGTTCGAGCCATTCATCTGCCTTAAGCGGCTCTTTTGGATCACCCACAAACTCGTTCGGGTTAGACCGGAAGAATTCTCTCTTCAGAAATGCAGATCTTGCATCTGCAACATGAACCTGGGCTTGATTCTCAGCTCTGAGAATGCCCACGAACTCCCTGAATGCCCCTGCTATCTCGCGGGCTAAGGCACCCATAGCCTGCTGACCCGCTGGTTCGGTCACATTGGCCTGACCAACACCTTCCTGCTGCTCCGGAATCTCATCCAGTATGGGCATCTCCTGCCTATCACGCCTACCACATCCTCGTCCTGACATCCTAATAAAGGTAACAAAGACAATTAATACGTTTGTACATTAATAAATGTGCCGAAGCTATAACACTCACGTCCTAATGCATTGGACAACAGTAATTCATTCCACGTAAGCACATAATCACATAAGTACCTACGAATTTCATTCCTGGATAATGACAGTCCCGAGGCGTTACTAGAGTTCCGGTTAGAAATAGCATTGATCAAGTGCTTTTCTAACAAGACTCATAGAAACCCAAGGATCCAGTCAACATCCTAGAAATTAAATCCCATACCCACATAATCACATAAACATGTTATCATATAAGCATATAACAGTACATCTAAGTCTCTATCAAACGAGACGAACCCATTGTGATACTAATCACTTCCCACGTACCCAAAGTATTCAAACCCAGTACGCTTTGATACCAAGTTGTAACGCCCTCAAAATAAACCCATAATATACACAATATTAACATACATTGTTAAAAGAAAACAAAACATTATTCCACTCATCAGAGTATTCTTATTAAAAGACATTACATGTAACATCGAAAATAAATGCCCTACGGGCTTACAGTTTTCCAAGCCAATACTTGGACACAAAAGTCTGAGTACTAACTCAGTTACACATTAAGCCCTTGGCTTGAGTTTACATGTAATATCAAAATAAAACAAAAGAACAACTAACTAAACAGAGTCTTCAACTCCAAATCCTCTCAAGCTAAGTCCTTGGAGGAAGCATATCACCTGGACCTGAAAATGATGTTCCCGTATAGGGTGAGCCACAGCCCAGCAGAAATATACTAAACCAAATATAAGAATTGACTAAAGCAATAGCATTCGATAGATGGTTAACACTGTTGAATCCATTATATCACTTTACAGTTTCATGACAATAATGTCCATGACATGTTTCGCTTTACATTATTAATCAACTTTCCAATTATACAGACTTGGCTCAGAACCTGGCCAAACAATAATAATGAGATTACATCTCATATCAATATTACTTCCAATATCAACAAATCAAATGAGACTAAGGCTCATACTAAAACACTTCCATAAATCAATAAGTACACATATTTGCTGTACTAATGGAGTCCATCCCCTATCTTCCCTCAAACCATGGAGTACATCCCCTATCTCCTCCCAAACAATATGCATATACAATGTATTAAACATTTGTCATACACAATATTCAATCAATACACAGATTCGTTGTATTAATTCAACTGTCATATTCAATGACTCATTCAATGTGATTAGTTTCAGTTTTCCCTAATCAACATGCAATGTCTACAACAATCACGACTATCCTCCACCGATAGCCCAAAACAGTTATTTCTAAACAGGAAATAAATGTATCAACAAATGTAAACTCAACATTTTCATAGTTGAGTGATTAAACTATTCAACTACACCATTTATCTCATAATTCCCCAATTTCATGAATTAAACTCAATTCCACATTTTCCCCAAAATTAATTATACAAATTAATTTATTACAACAATTAAGGCTTTTCCCCATTTCTTCAAAATTAACCCTATGGTTTAATTTTATCAACTTGACACTACCTATGTCATTTTTCATGATTCACAATCACATGGAATTTAATACATAAACAATTCCCTATTTCTCAAATTATGATACAAACCCTAGTTTTCCCAAAATTACCAAACGACACCAACATATCAAAAATACCAAAACTTAGGACAAAACCTATAATATGGAGTAGGAAATCCCTACCTCGAAGTGAAGAACTCAAATGGAGATGATGGAGATGATGACCCAAAATCCAAAATGCTCCAAACCGCCAAACTCTCAGATTAAAGTAAAGCTCTCGTGACCCTCTATCTTTTTAATAAAGAGCTTAGGGTAGAAACACACTAAAAGGAGATGAAACCCTAGAGAGAAGGTGTGTAGGGAGAGAGAGAAGACGGTTCTAGGGTTTTAAAATCAAAAGGGAGATGAAAAAGTGATCCAAAAAGTCGGATCTCGGTTTTATATAAGAGTCGCCCCGCTCGAGCGTGGAAACCCCCGCTCGAGCGTCACTCACAGACTCCCGCTCGAGCGTCAAAAATCCCGCTCGAGCGGCGGATACACACTCCTAGAACTTTTTGCTGAACCAGGTCCCTGCTCGAGCGTCACACACAAACTCACGCTCGAGCGTCAAAATGCCCACTCGAGCGTCCAATACTGCAGAGGAAATACTTGAAGATGGAAAATCACGCTCGAGCGTCAAAAGTCCCGCTCGAACGGATAAGCAACGACAAAGGGCCCGCTCGAGCGTCAAAAGCTCCGCTCAAGCGTGAAGACAAAAATCTGGGCAACTACCCTTGGTTTCTAAGTTCAACCAACCTGTAACAAACCTGCCCAACACATCCTATAACTCAATTACAAAGTACGAAAGGATGCAAACAAGATATAAACATCTACTAACATCCACGGAAACAAGTCCGGATCACTGTACAACAAGGGATAAAACCCGAGATCGCTATAAGATAGATCAAAATGAGAAAGAGGAACTTAGACGTAGTAAACATGCTAGAACCTCAAAATTTTTTGGTCTAGATTTTCTAACATTTTTGTTAGAAAATGAGCCCTTAACTTTTAAAGAAGCTATGTTCAGTCCTGAGGCTCCTTTATGGAAAGAAGCTGTCAATAGTGAAGTTGAATCAATCCTGCAAAATCACACTTGGGAATTGGTGGATTTGCCACTAGGTTGTAAACCTCTTGGATACAAGTGGATTTTTAAAAAAAAATGAAAGCAGATGGATCAATTGACAAATACAAGGCAATACTTGTGGTCAAAGGTTTTAGACAAAAGGAATGTCTTGATTATTCTGACACATACTCACCGGTTACTAGAATAACATCTATTAGAATGCTAATTGCTATTGCATCGTTGTACAATCTAGAAATTCATCAAATGGATGTGAAAACCGATTTCTTTAATGGTGAGTTAGATGAAGAAATTTACATGGAACAACCAGAAGGATTTTCTGTTCTAGGAAAAGAAAAGAAAGTGTGTAAATTAGTTAAATCATTATATGGTTTAAAACATGTGTCAAAGCAATGGCATGAGAAATTTGACAAGGCAATGCTATCAAATGGATTCAAAATTAATGAATGTGACAAATGTGTTTATATTAAAAACATAAACAACGGTTATGTTATAGTATGTCTTTATATGGATGATATGTCCATCATAGGTTGTAATAATGACATGATTGAAACTACCAAGAAAATGTTGAATAAACATTTTGGCATGAAGGACATGGGGATTGCTGATGTAATAGTTGGTATGAAAATTACCAAAACATCAGAAGGTTATGCTTTGTCACAATCACATTACATAGAGAAAATATTTGACAAATTTAGCAAAGATGATGATGATCTTGCTAGAATACCTGTGGATGTTAATTTGTTTCTTTCTAAGAATGTACAGGAAAGCATTTCTCAATTAGAGTGTACCCAAATTATTGGAAGCTTAATGTACTTGATGAACTATAGTCGCCCAGATATAGCCTATGCAGTAAGTAAATTAAGTAAATATACGAGTAATCTAGGAGTAGAACACTAGAAAGTAATTATAAGGGTTTTAAGATATCTTTGATTTACTCGTAACATTAGGCTAAATTATAATAAATATCCAGCAGTACTTGAAGGGTATTGTGATGCAAATTGGATATCGGATACTAGAGACTCAAAGTCCACCAGTGGGTATGTCTTTACTCTTGGTGAGGCGGTTGTATCTTGAAAATCTTCCAAATAGACTTGCATTGCTAGGTCTACTATGGAATCAGAATTCATAGCTTTAGATAAAGCTGGGGAAGAAGCAGAATGGCTTCTTCACTTCCTTGAAGATATTCCAATGTCGCCAAAACTAGTGCCTGCTATATGCATACATTGTGATAGTCATTCAGCAATTGGTAGAGCACAGAGTCATATGTATAACGGTAAGTCACGACACATTCGTCGTCGATATAACACCGTGAGACAACTACTCTCTAATGGAATTATTTCCATTGAATATGTGAAGTCTAAAGACAACATAGCGGATCCACTAACCAAAGGGTTAGTAAGAGAGCTAGTTGAGAATCCACCGAGGGAAATAGGACTTAAGCCTATTAAATAACAGTTACCACAATGGAAACCCAACCTAGTTGACTAGAGATCCCAAGATCTGGGTTCAAAGGGACAACCGAGTTGTGTATGACTCAGAAGGATCACTAGGGAGTCAAACTCCTACCTATTTCTATGATGAAATAGTAATGTCTGCAGCGTTTTAGTTTAAGTAATACTTTTAATGATTCTTATATCTAGGTATACCTAGTGGAGTATGGCAGGATACTCTTCATAAGAATCACCTATATGAGTGTGAACTAGGCCGGTTCTATAAGATTTGTGAAGGGCTACAAGTCTTTAGAGCACTCATGAAACACCAAGTTGTTCAGGGCCAAAATGAACACAATAGAGAGAATTAAACTGTGTCTAGTAATATACTGTGTGAGTTCTATTGTCTTGGTTTACACAAACGGCTAAACAGTTCAAGACATAATGTTCATTAGTTAGCTAGTAAATTCGATAGTGTCTCACAAGGGAAGGTTCAAAGCCAAAAACCACCTATCCTTTGTAGAATATTCCCAATTTCTGTACTCTCTGAAATTAGATCATGTTGTTGCATTTTCTCTTTGTCAATTCCATTCATGTAGGGGATTGTTGGAAAATTAGTTTTTTATTGGCTTATTTTGGGCCATCTTTGAGCGTAAAATTGAGTGGGGTCCACATGTCTTTTGGGGTGGGTCCGAAGAGGTGACGTGTTTCTTGCTGCATGGCAAGTCACACGGTGAAAACAGTTCGTCAAAACCATTTATGAGTGAATGAGAACTTGACGTCATTTTCGAGTTTGTGGAATAGACATTTAAAGAAGTAATATGTGGGTTTCCTTGTAAGGCTTGTCCCACATTGGAAACTTAAGAGAACTTATGTGTGTATATAAGTTCTAGGTGGCAACACTTGGGTTGGGCCCCAAGGGGCACCCCAAGTTTGTAGAAGGGAGGAGTTATGGACAAAGTGAACCTTAGCCCAAACCACCACACACACACATGCGCGCCGCCGCCACCGTCCGTCAGATCGGCCTGCCGAGCCGAGCCGTGTTCGGCGCGGATGTGAGTTGTGGGTCGGGTCGATTCTTATATTAATTTTTTTTGACAAAATTTATTTGAATTGTTTCCAAAATTCTTGCAGAAAAATTTAATTTTCTGAACCAAAATTAATTCAAACTTGAAATTAATTTCCTGTCAATTATTAAACTCCTCCAGTCCATTTTTTCCAAATAGAATAAACTGTCCAAACAAGTTTCAAATCTGTTACACCTGGACAGATATATTTTCTGCACATAATAGATTTAAATCTGCCCAGGCAGATTTGAAAAGATTCAAACTGGATTTCAACATATCTGAGTTTGAATTGCACCTATTGATTTGATTCCACAACAAATTTGAATTTTGAACAATATTTAAACTGTTTTACAGGTTTAAAACTACCAGGACGGATCCAAACGGCCCAGCAGTTATCTGTCCAAAATTGCCAGTAGATCTGTTGCAGTTGGAAGCAGTTATCTGTTCGAAATTTCAATTATATCTGTTGCACCTGTTCATTCAAAAACCTACCTATTCGGACAGCCTTGGTTTGTCTATAAATACAGCCATTTCCAGCAATCTTTGTGCACTAAAAAATTCATTTTTGCTGTCCAGATTTTGCTCTGTTACATGTATATTCTTCATATAATTTTAGGAAAAATTAAAGAGAGTACAGAACACAGGTTTTGTTCGTCGTACAAATTGTTTGGAGTGCTACTACAATTTGTGACGATCATTGTATCCTGGGAGATAGACGTTTTTATCCATAAGCACCGTAGTGGGGCGAATTTGTCTTAAGGATAACGTGTCACACACTCGACTTGACCATTTTAATATTCATTCGGTTCGGTAAAATAAATTATGTACGTAATTTATTTTTATTTGTTTGATTTGTTTCAATTTATTTATTTTATACAGAAGATTATTCCAACAGTTTCATCTTCATTTACCCATCAAAGTTTGTGGATGATGATTTGTTTGAGAAATATATTGAGTCTACAGAAGGAACTTCATATCGGATCACAGGTAATTAAGTTTGCAATTTGAACTTCTTGGTTTTCACTTTAGTTTTCTGTTGTGCCTTATGGCACAACAGCTTGCTTTGAGGTTTCCTGAGGGCTTGTCTTGAGCCTTTTTGATGATTCGAACCGTTTATATTATAAGGTTCGTCGAATATATCATCCATGCAAAAAATTAAATTGATTGGACATCTATAGCCCCATAACCAAAACACATTTATTTTTTAAAAAATAAACAGTTTAACATAATTTTGATAATTTTTAAAAATAATTAGACCTGATTACGGGACTACGAATATCCGATTAATTTGATTGTTTTCATAGATGATATGTTCGATAAACTCTACAATATAAACAGTTTTGATCATCAAAATAGGCACACACACACCCAAAAAAAAAAAGGCCCAAAACACCTCACAGCAATAACTCTCAGTCCTTATAATTTTATCTAATTGCTTAGTGATCTCAAAATTTGAATTGACAAAATTGCAGGGAGTATATTTATGATATTCAGTGCCCCAATTCTTGTCATTGCATTTCTTGCCATAACACATCTTATCATCACTGGGGATGAGGAATTCCAAGAAAATGTAGTCTTGTAGTATGAGAAAGAAGTACTTTAATGTCTTCATATCTACTATTATTTGCATGGGGAGCCCCTTTGGTACACATATCATACGCATCTTGTAACATATTTTTATCACAAATGTTACCTAATTTTAGTTTGAGTTATGATAATTTTTAGGTAATAAATATTATGTATTTTTTGTTATAATGTTACATATTTTATGATTCAAAAATGTTTCGATTAAAAAACGTGTAATATCACCACAAAATGCATAACTTTATTTCTGAACTATAAATTTTCATAACTCTACTAAAAGATTACGAAACATTTACTAAAAAAAATGCATGAACACTCAACAAGAATTTTGATAGGAATGCATATTTTAGATCATGAATTTTGATAGGAATGAATAACTTTAGATCATGAATTTTGATAGGAATTTGGGAAAGGAAAGGGAAATGGAAATGGAAATGGAAATGGAGAAAAAATTTAGCTTATTTTTCATTTTTTGTTGGGTATTCTATTTATACACTACCAACCCTCTCAGTACACACCATTCTCTCAATTTGCACTACACTCAATTTAGATTTTTTCATTTTCTCTCAATACACACCACCATTTTTCAAATAATACTAAACTACCCTATATCTTCTCCAGTAAAACCCTTACCCTAATCACCTCCACTACCTGCTGCTAGCAACCAATGGCCACCCCTTACCTTCCGATGGCCCCCTCTCTACAGCCTCCCTCTCTTTTTACCAATCTCGTCGTCCATCCCCAGCCCTCGTCGTTGAAGCCATCACCAACCCTCCGGTCGCCGTCTTCTCCTCCATAGCAAGCCAATCCTCCCTCCTCAGCCCATTCTGCCACCAAGCTAGTCGGCTGCCCCTAGCCCCTTATCTAACACAGTTTCTCTCATTATCGTAAATCCCTCAACCTTTGGCGAATCCTTCCCCCCATCATCTCTTTTTTTTTTGCTCTCTCTGAAACCCTAACCACCGTTATCATCTTCTCTTCTCCTCCCTGTCAAACCTTAACCTTCTTCCTTTCACCCATTGAAAACCTAACCCTAAGTTTCTTCCATCAAATACAAATCTCTCTCTCTCTCTCTCTCTCTCTCTCTCTCTCTCTCTCTTTGTGTGTGTGTGTGTAGGTTGTGATGGTGATGATTGGAGGTGCAATGGTGGAAGTCGCAGGTGGTGGGTCACTGAGGATGATCGCTACAATGGTAAAGGTAGTGATAGGGTTGAGAAGGCTACGACAAGTGTCACGTTGATGATAACCCTATTCTGTATTGTGTTAATTAATCATGATTGTGTTTGTGATTATGTGCTTAATTTAATTTGGGTGCTAATTATGTGAGAGTTTGTATTTTTGAAGTCATATCTGTACACCATAGGAAAACCTATCCAATTTACTGCTATAATTTGAAAATTGAAGGCCGTAGAGGCGGCAGAAATTGAAATTGATGGCACCATTGTGATTAGCATGATTTTTAGAGCCTATGGTGAAATTTGATTAAAAACTAATTCGTATTAAAATAATTAGATTAAATTGGTTAAATTAAGCATAATTAATTAGCCTTAATCAAATTTGATTAGGCAAGCATATAAAAGGATCTATTTACACTTATGCTCATTCCTTTTGAGCTCATTTTTCATAACTTGGCTGAAATTACACGCGAGAGAGAGAGAGGGATGATTCTATAGAGAGAGGAAGAGGAAATTGTAAAATTGTCTCAAAACTTGAAGACTTGGAAGGCTAGGCTTAAGAATTAGCCATAATTGGAAGGGTTGAAGCTTCTAAGTGAGTAATTGAACTCAAATTCATGAGTTTAAGTTCATAACTAAGTGAATTCAAAGATGTTACGTAGCCAAGGGCAAGATTTAAATTGAATATGATGAATTTGAAGTTAACATGAACATGCATGTAAGAAATTGTCATGATTTTGCATGGTTGAGCCTAAAACATGTAACCCATGTTGAATTGAGGGTTGTTTGATACATATATGCATGATTTTGTTGAGTCTCATGAGTTTGAGTATTAATTGTGCCATTTGAGATGAAAAGATGAGCTTCATTACACATGCATGTACAATCCAAGAAGATATAGAATTTGTTTGCATGGGTTTTGAAGTTATAGAAATGAAATTGAAATGATTTGAGTTTATGTGATGAATTTATGGGAATTTGAGCTTCAATCTTGTAAAAATTGACATTTATATCATGGTAGAAGTTGTATGGTTGACATATAAACCATAATATGCAAGTTACACCATGTAGAGTTGTGTTTTGAATCTCAAAAAGTATGCTGGAAATTCCAGAATTCGGCTTGTCCACTTGAGCAAAGAAAGTCTCGCTCGAGCGTAAAAATCAAGCTCCTAGAAGTTTTATAGAGAATTACACGGTAGCTCGAGTGGCAAACCTTGCACTCGAACGAACCATGTTTTGCAAGACTCATCGCTCGAGCGACAGAAATCTTGCTTGAGCTTAAAAATATGCAACTAGTACTTTTACAGAGTTTTGCATACTGCTCAAGCGACCAAAGCTGCGCTCGAGCAGAGTGCCTGCTTAAGAAATTTTGAAAAGTCGCTTCATGTTTCGTTTTCCGTTCTGTTTCATTTCTAAGCACTCTTAGGCGTGCATTGAGCATTATAAATGAACTAAAGAATAAGAAAGAGGCCTAAGAGAAATAAACAAGTTAAGAACGGATTTAATTGCTTGTAACCCAATGTGTTATGAAATGTGTAGGGTCAAGTGCGAGGGCAAATCCATCGACGTAACACTATGTGGGTGTTTGGGAAGTGGGTTTTTTTGTAGGTTTTTTTAGTTGTAGGATATTATTGGAGAAAAAAAATTTTATGTTTGGGAAGATAGTTGGGTTTTTTTGTAGTTGGATATGATGTTTGTGAGAGAAAAAGTGAAATGATTATGGGATTTGATGTGATATTTTGTTTGGATTTGTTTTTTTGGTTTTGTAAAACATTTGTCTTGTAGTGAAAAAAAAAAAAAAAAAAACCCAAAAACCAAGTTCCCAAACACCCCCTATGAGTAATATCTTAGTAAAGATATTTTCAAGTATGTTATCTTCCAAATGCTATTTCTGTACAAGCTTTACAAATGAGTATTCGATATGCCTGATTTTGTGTAAGGCTCTGTGAAGAACATGATTTGGGCCTAAGGCCGTTTGATATGTATGAATTGGGCCTGAGGCTGTTTGATACATTTGAATATTTTGATGGGCCAAAGGCTGTTTGAATATGAATGTAGTAGGGCCAAAGGCCGTTTGAATAAAAAGTTGATCATGATCATGAATATGAAATGTGCATAAATATGAATATGAAAAATAATGGGCCCGATGCCGTTTGACACGTCTGAAATGTTTGAATTGGGCCCGAGGCTGTTTGATGAATAATGGGCCCGAGACCATTTGACATGTACAATAAAATCACAAAATGGGCCTAAGGCTGTTTGTATTTGAAATTCACGGGTTCGACGTACTTAACATGAATCTCATTCATATAATCCTTTACTTTGGTATTATTCACTGGGCGTTAGCTCACTCTTATTTATATGTATGTAGGTGAGCAAAGGGATGTTCAACCCCAGTCTTAGTGGAGTTTGAGAAAGGAACCTGAGTTTTGTGGAGTCAGCCCAGGTGCCTCACGCAAGAGGCTTTATTTATGATCTTTTGTATTTTCTTTGCTACTTCCATTGGTCATGATAGACCATTTATGTGCATAAGCTTTTGGTATAGCTGACTATATGTTTGAATAATCCTGGGTTTACAAGATGTTAACTATTAATATGTGGTGTGAGTTATTATGAAGTATATGGGGAATGTTTTTGATATGCCGTGTAAACATAGTTCATTGGACAAAATTTTTAAAGTTTGCTTCTGCTTTGGCCCCTTATAATTAAGATATCTTGTTTGAGGCCGTAGGTAATCTCATGATTACTGGCCGGTTATGACCTTAATCTATAGGGACGGGTTCGGGTCATGATAGAGTGATATCAGAGCACGAGTTAATAACTCACACACTTGTCCAAATGAGCAATAGAGTGTGTAAAAAAGGATCTAGGATGCATTCATGTGAGAAATATGTATTTGAATGCATTGAGACTATGCTTAAATGTTTTGAAACGAATGACTATACAACATATAAATTGTTGTCTACTTGTATATGTATACTTTTTTATGTATGTATGCTTGTGTATATTTTTGGATGAAGAATAATGCAAGTTTAATCAGATAATGGTGAGAACAAGAGCTGATGAATTAGAGAAATTCTCTACTGCCAGAATGGATAGGATGGAAAGATTAATACAAGAAATGGTTAAAACGTTGAGGCAACAACAACAGTGGCAACAGCCGCACCCTACACCTCCGGTACAGCCTGTACAAGACTTGCAAAATGATGATCGAACAATAGCTTTCACTAAAGAGTTTAAGAAAATGAAACCACCACAATTTCATGGGGGATTGGATCTATTGAAATATGTAGCATGGGTCCTTGGCATAGAAAAACTGTTTGAGGTATTTCCATGTCTTGAAACATAGAAAGTACTGCTAGCCACCTTTACACTGGAAGATAAAACAAGAAGGTGGTGGATGTTAATGCGTGAAAACAATAAAGATATTGGTTGGGCACGGTTCTTGGAAATCTTCTAGGACAAATACCTTCCGCAATGTGTCCATGACAAAAAAAGTGTCAAAATTTGTGGAACTTAAGCAAGGCAGCATGACAGTAGCTAAGTACGAGGCCAAGTTTACTGAATTGGCTAGATTTACGCCGCACATGGTCAATATTGACTATAAGAAAGCGAGAAAATTTGAAGGAGGTCTTCAAGATGATATTTTAGAGAATGTGAATGTGCTAAAGCTAGAAACCTATATTGATGTATTAGATCGGGCTATAATATCAGAAGCTAACATAGCCAAGCAGAGCAAACCATTAATTGACTGGAAAAGTAAAAGGCAGGGTTTCTTTTCAAAGAAAGACTGTCAAAGAAACAGAATACAGGATCCTCAAGTACTTCAAATTCTTCCAGAGATACGTCTCCATTGTGTAGTCAATGTGGTAAAAGACATCGCTGGGTTTACTACCGTGTTTTAAGGGCCTACTTTAAATCTGGTAAAACAGGGTATATGGCAAGGGATTGTAACCAAACCAGTGGAAAAATAGCTTCTAGCTCAACTTGATCAATTCCAAAATCGGGAAATACTATAGGGCCTACTATGACCAGAGACACCATGAGGCAGGGAAGAGTCTTTGCACTTGTCCCGAACAATACACGGAACACAGAAGCCGTCGTCCCAGGTACTATCTTTATATGTAATCAGGATACTTTTGTGTTAATTGACTCCAGATCAACACACTCCTTTGTAACTTATGCATTTGCATCTAGATTGAGTAGACCTCTAGAATCATTGCCATATTTATTATGTGTATCTGCTCCATCCGGGGAATCTGTGTTATGCACGTCTGTGTGTCGATTTTGTGATGTGCGTATTGGGAGTGCTACTTTGTATGTAGATTTGTTACCCTTGGAATTTAGACATTTTGATGTAATTCTAGTATAGACTGGTTATCTAAATACTGTGCCACCATCGATTGTGTAATGAAACAAGTTGTATTTAGACTACCAGGGTAGGAAGAAATTGTGTTTGTGGGTAATAGGGTAGTGTCTCCACTTTATTTGATATCTGCAATGAAAGCATGTAAACTAATTAGGAAAGGGTGCCAGGTTACTTGTGTAGCGTATTGTCTGAACAATCTATGAATATTGAATTAAACAGTATCCCTATTGTTAGAGAATTTTCAAATTTGTTCCAGATGAATTACCAGGAGAATTGGTTGACAGGGAGATAGAATTTACTATTGATGTTGTGCCAGGCACTCAGCCTATCTCAAAAACCCCCTACAGAATGTCTACTACTGAAATGAAAGAACTGAAAGAATAATTGCAAGACTTACTTGACAAAGGGTTTATCCGACCAAGTACTTCGCCATGGGGTGCACCGGTATTATTTAAGAAAAAGAAAGATGGGACTTTGCACCTGTGTATTGACTATCGAGAATTGAACAAGGTAACAATAAAGAATAAATACCCTTTACCCCGTATTGATGACTTGTTAGATTAGTTGCAGGGATCACAAGTATTTTTCAAAATTGATTTGAGATCCGGGTACAACCAGTTGAAGGTAAAAGCAGAAGATGTTGAGAAAACTGCATTCCGGATAAGGTATGATCACTATGAATTTCTTGTTATGCCATTTGGAGTGACTAATACCCCTGTAACATTTATGGATCTTATGAATTGACTTTTTAAGCCTTGTCTTGATGAGTTTGTTGTGGTTTTATTGATGATATTCTAATATATTCAAAGAGCATACTCGAACATGAACAACATCTGAGAACCGTCTTGCAAACACTTAGAGAAAAGAAATTATTTGCTAAACTAAAGAAGTGTGAATTTTGGCTGGATGAGGTTGTTTTCTTAGGGCATGTTATCAACAAAGAGGGGATTTCAGTAGACCCATAGAAGATAGAGGCAATTGTGAACTAGCCTACTCCAACAAATGTAACGGAAGTCCATAGTTTCATGGGCTTGGTTGGGTACTACAAGCGGTTTGTGAAACATTTTTCGAAATTAACCGTACCACTTACTCAACTCACACGCAAAGGACAACCGTTCGAATGGACCGATGAAAGGGAGTCTTCCTTTCAGGAATTGAAGACAAGACTAACCACTGCACCAGTTTTGACATTGTCCTCAGGTATGGAAAACTTTGTGATATACAATGATGCTTCTTACAAAGGTTTAGGTTGTGTATTAATGTAGAATGAAAGGGTGATTGCTTATACCTCCCGACAATTGAGACGACACGAAAAGAATTACCCGACACATGATTTGGAGTTAGCCGCAGTTGTATTTGCCTTGAAGATTTGGTTGCATTACCTGTATTGGGCCAGATGTAAAGTTTATACCGATCACAAAATCCTAAAGTACTTCTTTACCCAAAAAGAACTGAATATGCGACAAGAAGATGGCTTGAATTAATAAAGGATTATGACCTTCAGATTCAATACCACCTGAGAAAAGCCAATACAATTGCCGATGCATTGAGCAAAAAATCAACGGGGAACTTAGCTTTTCTACTCACTGAACAAGAAGAGATCTTGCAAGATTTTGAGAAAACCGAGATTGAAGTTGTGTTACATGAGCAAACTAAGTTGATAGCTGCCATTTCAGCTGAGCCAGCAATAATTAATGAAGAAAAGCAAAGACAAAGAGAGGATGAATCCTTTAAGAAAATAATTGGTGAGTTTGAAACAAATCCGAAACCAGAATTTAGCGTTAATAGTGAAGTGTTGAAATTTCAAAACCGATTATGTGTCCCCAACATTCCTGAACTGAAGAAGAGAATCCTAAATGAAGCTCACAAGTTGATGTCTGCTATGCATCCCGATAACAACAAAATGTATCGGGACTTGAAACAAAGTTATTGGTGGCCCAATATGAAGAAGGAGATCGCAGAATATGTGTCCAAGTGCCTTCAGTGTCAGCAAGTTAAAGCTGAACACCAGAAACCAAGCAGTCTACTTCAACCTCTCCCTATTCTGAAATGGAAGTGGGAGCACGTAACCATGGACTTTGTTGTTGGCTTACCTCGGACCCCTAGAGGTATGGATTTTATTTGGGTTATAGTTGATAGACTAACCAAATCTGCACATTTTCTGCCTGTGAAAACTACTTTTGATGCTTATAGATTAGCCACTATATATGTTGATGAGATTGTTCGTTTACAAGGAGTTCCAGTATCTATTGTATCAGATAGAGATCCAAAATTTGTGTCTAGATTGTGGAAAAGCCTACAAAGAGCAATGAAAACAGAACTAAGATTAAGTACCGTGTTCCATCTACAAACAGATGGGCAATTAGAACGGACCATACAGACTTTGGAAGACATGCTCAGAATGTGTGCTTTAGATTTTCAAGGGAGCTGGGAGGATTATTTGCCAGTAGCTGAATTTGCATACAATAACAGTTTCCACTCCAGTATCGGTATGGCACCATACGAAGCTTTGTATGGCAAAAAGTGTAGATCGCCAATTTGTTGGACAAAAGTCGAAGATAAAGCTTCACTTGGGCCCGAGATTGTGCAAGACACTTCTGAAAAATTAAAATCATCCAACAAAGGCTCAAAACAGCACAAAGCTGGCAAAAGAATTATGCGGATGTTCGAAGAAGACCACTTGAGTATGAGGTTGGTGATCATGTATTTATCCATGTGATTCCAATGAAGGGCCAGTCGAGATTTGGTAAGAAAGGTAAATTGTCATCCCGTTACATTGGGTCGTTTCAAATTCTGGAAAGTCTTGGTCTAGTTTCTTATAGAGTTGTTTTGCCATCGAGATTCGAACAAATGCATAATGTATTCCATGTTTCGATGCTGAGGGGTTATCTCTGAGATCCATTTCATGTGATAGACTACCACCGGATATGTCACGCCCCAAAATTTGGACAGTTAAATATTAAATTAGGACTAAACCCCAATCAATATTCCACCATCCAAATCCTAGGAGTGAAACAAAATCTAAACGTTCTTGTCTCCAAAAGGTTTAAGTAAATTTCTATGCTCAAAAGATAACAAGGGATAAAAAAAATAATAATAAACGCCAACCAAACTATTCATCATAGATTCATAACTATCCAATACATCCAACATTAAAGTAGCAACAACTAGTCAAAACAACTTAAATAATGTAACGTTGAAAAACAACCCACAATGCCAAATTGTCAAAAATACTAAGGTCATAAAATAAAAATAAAAAAATACATAAATTAATATTAACCCTAAGCTCAAGAAAACCAAAAGAGTCCAAAAGACATGTCCTACGATCATAGTTATTTCTTGTCACCACCATAGCCCCAACTAATCCTGCAAAGGAAGCTCGGCTGCACTCAAATAGAACGCACCCGAAATGTCAAGAGACAAAACGGGTCAGTATATAAGTATATTGATATGAGTGCAATTATTTGACACCCACGTGTCCACCAAACACAAATAAAAATACATATAATTCTTGTTACGGGACAAGACAAGTAGTTCCACCCGCACCGAGACGAAGGGGTAGTTTCCTAAGATACGGTGGCATTTAGTTTCTTACCCGTACACAACTAAATATAAATTAGCCCTGCATAAAAAGTTAGTAAGACCTACCATTTTGCAAAAATAAAAAATAAAGTTAGTATAATTTAATTATAAGTAACTAGCTAAAGAAGTATAAAGATGTACCGTTTTATGCTTAAATAATTTGAATTAATCAAAACTCAAAGAACAAAAGTTGTACATAATCAAATTTCCTAAACGTTGACGCGAACGAATTAAGTAGAAACTGAACAGGTTGAGAGAAAAACTTGATAGAATAACCTAGACGGAATTCCACCAAAAAATCTAAAGCTGAAAACGAAAAGAAACTGCCTTAAGATGATTTTTTTGGGGAAAAGTTCAAAACAAGAAAAGTGTGCAAAATAATATTTTACTTCAGTTTACATGAAACCAATACAAATGAACTCGTTTTGTGGATTAAAACAGTATCTAAATTTTGCACTGCTAAAATGAATACAAACTATTGTAACCAGGATCATCCGATTACAAGTTCTAATCAATCTTTTTAATAAAAAGTTGAAACACAAAAGTTGTCTAAAATCACGAATACATGCATCTGCTCAAATTTCATAATTTATCGAGGTCGTTTACTATTTTTCAAGATGTATAAATCAATACAATTCACACTATAATAATAAACTCATATTTAATTCTTTGTACCTTAACTCCACCATTTCGGCCCTTCACTTCCGGCCTACACATATATCTCATGTGCCTCCCGTATACCTAACACCGCTCCGAAGTCAAACTTGTACGGGGATATTGTCCCGAGTTTGACCCACACTTCCCAGATGGTTAGCATATACGTACGCACGTAAATCAAAGCACTCGTCTACTCATGAAAACGAGGCAACAATATATATTTATACACAATCTCTCATCTACTCATGAGAACAAACATAACAATGCCAAGCTTAAGATATTTAAATAAATCTCATAATCCTCACTTTTTTTTATACACTCTTTCTCACCAACACTCAAATAAAACAACAATCCATAGAGTCATGATGGAGGATAAGGAATTTATCTATCGGTTCTAAGTTTATTTTAATTTCATATATCCATGAGTGTGATTACAACCATAAAATAAATACATATAAAAATCCTAAACCTCACATACACAACTAATCAAAATAATTAAAATCAATCTATCATCTTCATGTAAATACAAAATCAAACTAACATCAAATAAATAAATAAAAACAACGAATTAAATATAAACCAAGGGAAGTGGGTTTTGTACTCACAATATTTTTTGAAGATCAAAGAATCACTTAGAGAATTAATGGAGCCACCAAAATAAAACCCTAACCCTTTTTCTCCCTTTTTCTCCACCTTCTTCCGCGTCTCTCTCTTACACACACACCCAGCCGCACACAGAGCACTCTCTTTTTTATTTGATTACTCTCTCTCTCTCGACTGCTTTGTCCCTCTTGGAAAACTTCACACACACTTTATGATTATAATAACCTAGGTTTAATATATGACAACCTATTAACATTATATTATATTTATATTATAAAAATACAATATAAATACAATATATATAAATATGATATATATTTTATCAATATATAAACACTTTTTTTTTACAATATAAATATATCAATATTCAGATTAATTATCCATAATTAACTAACACATTAAATTAATTAAATACCACATTAAATTCTCATGGATCTACACAATTAATAAAGCCAAATATAAAATAAAGTAATAATAAATAAATAATGACCTACGAAAAATTAGGATCGCTACAGGATAGCACTTGATGAACATATGAAATACAAAGAATGGCCAGAACGGATCATTGATTGGCAAATGAAGCAATTGAGAAACAAATCCATCTCAATGGCGAAGGTAGAATGGAAAGAACACTATGGGAAAGACGCTACATAGGAAAAGGAGGATGAGATGCGACTACGTTGTCCATACTTGTTTTCGGACGGAGGTAAAACAAGTTTGGAGGACCAAACATCCTAAAGGGGGAAGATTGTGATAACCCTGTTCTATATTGTGTTAATTAATCATGATTGTGTTTGTGATTATGTGCTTAATTTAATTTAGGTGCTAATTATGTGAGAGTTTGTATTTTTGAAGTCATATATGTTCACCATAGGAAAACCTGTCCAATTTACTGCTATAATTTGAAAATTGAAGGCTGTAGAGGTGGCAGAAATTGAAATTGACGGTACCATTGTGATTAGTATAATTTTTAGAACCTATGGTGAAATTTGATTAAAAACTAATTCGTATCAAAATAATTAGATTAAATTGGTTAAATTAAGCATAATTAATTGGCCTTAATCAAGTTTGATTAGGCAAGCATATATAAGGATCTATTTACACTTATGCTCATTCCTTTTGAGCTCATTTTTCATAACTTGGCTGAAATAACACTCTAGAGAGAGAGGAAGATGAAATTGTAGAATTGTGTCAAAACCTAAAGACTTGGAAGTCTAGGCTCAAGAATTAGCCATAATTGGAAGGGTTGAAGCTTCTAGGTGAGTAATTGAACTCAAATTCATGAGTTTAAGTTCATATCTAAGTGAATTCAAAGATGTTATGTAGCCAAGGGCAAGATTTAAATTGAATATGATGAATTTGAAGTTAATATGAACATGCATGTAAGAAATTGTCATGATTTTGCATGGTTGAGCCTAAAACATATAACCCATGTTGAATTGAGGGCTGTTTGATACATACATGCATGATTTTGTTGAGTCTCATGAGTTTGAGCATTAATTGTGCCATTTGAGATGAAAAGAGGAGCATCATTACACATGCATACACAATCCAAGGAGATAGAATTTGTTTGCATGGGTTTTGAAGTTATAGAATTGAAATTGAAATGATTTGAGTTTATGTGATGAATTTATGGGAATTTGAGCTTCAATCTTGTAAAAATTGACATTTATATCATGATAGAAGTTGTATGGTTGACATATAGGCCACAATATGCAAGTTACACCATGTAGAGTTGTGTTTTGAAGCTTAAAATGTATGCTAGAAATTTCAGAATTCGACTTATCCGTTCAAGTGAAGAAAGTCTTGCTCGAGCGTAAAAATCAAGCTCCCAAAAGTTTTACAGAGAATTGCACGGTAGCTCGAGCGGCAAACCTTGCGCTCGAGCGAACCTTGTTTTGCAAGACTCATCGCTTGAACAGAAATCTCGTTCAAACGTAAAAATCATGCAACCATTACTTTTACAGAGTTTTGTGGACTGCTCGAGCGGAGTGCCCTGTTTCAGAAATTTTAAAATGTCACTTCATTTTCCGTTTTCCATTCTCTTTGATTTCTAAGCACTCTTAGGCGTACATTGAGCTTTGTAAATGAACTAAAGGAATAAGAAATAGGCCTAAGAGAAATAAACAAGTTAAGAACGGATTGAATTGCTTGTGACCCAATGTGTTATGAAATGTGTAGGGTCAAGCGCAAGGGCAAATCCATCGACGGAACACTGCGAGTAATATCTTAGTAAAGATATTTTCAAGTATGTTATCTTCCAAATGCTATTTCTGTACAAGCTTCATAGATTTGTTGATTGGAATTATGAATGAGTATCCGACATGCCTAATTTTGTATAAGGCTCTATGAAGAACATGATTTGGGCCCAAGGCCGTTTGATATGTATGAATTGGGCCTAAGGCCGTTTGATACGTTTGATATGTTTGAATTGGCTTGAGGCTGTTTGATACGTTTGAATATTTTGATAGGCCAAAAGCCGTTTGAATATGAATGTAATAGGCCAAAGGCCATTTGAATAAAAAGTTGATCATGATCATGAATATGAAATGCGCATAAATATGAATATGGAAAATAATGGCCCGAGGCCATTTGACACGTCTGAAATGTTTAAATTGGGCTGGAGGCCGTTTGATATGTTTGATAAGGATCAAAATGGGTCCGAGGCTGTTTGACATGTACAATAAAATCACAGAATGGGCCTAAGGCCATTTGCATTTGAAATTCACGGGTTCGACGTACTTAACATGAATCTCATTTATATAACCCCTTTACTTTGGTATTATTCACTGGGCATTAGCTCACTCTTATTTATATGTATGTAGGTGAGCAAAGGGACGTTCAACCCCAGTCTTAATGGAGTTTGAGAAAGGAACCCGAATTTTGTGGAGTCAGCCCAGGTGCCTCACGCAAGAGGCTTTGTTTTTGATCTTTTGTATTTTCTTTTGCCACTTCCATTGGTCATGATAGACCATTTATGTGTATAAGTTTTTGGTATAGCTGACTATATGTGTGAATAATCCTAGGTGTACAACATGTTGACTATTAATATGTGGTGTGAGTTATTATGAAGTATATGGGGAATGATTTTGATATGCCATGTAAGCACAGCTCATTACACAAAATTTTTAAAGTTTGCTTCCGCTTTGGCTCCTTATTTATAATTAAGATACGTTTAATCTTGTTTGAGGCCATAGGTAATCTTATGATTACTGGCCGATTATGACCTTAATCTATAGGGGCGGGTTTGGGTCATGACACCGCTGGTGACAAGATGATGGGGCAATCAATGGGTTAACAAGAAGAAGAAAAACGAACGAACGAAGAACGAAGAGAAAGAAGAAGAATGTGGCGGAGGGCGATAATGGAGTGGTGGCAGAGGGCGGCGACAGAGGCTGTAGTTGTACCGATGGTGATGGTGGTGGCTAGTGTGGTGTGTGAACTGAGAGTGAGTTTTTGGGTTATGCCTAAGAGTAATTTAGCTGAGGGATACAATAGGAATTACAAAAAAAAAAAAATATTAAATGGTGTGCACTAAAAGAGTTTGTGGTGTGTGAATAGAATTTTCCTTTTTTGTTTTCATTTTCTAAATCATTACTCAAATCCATAATCTACACGTAGTCATACTGAAGCAATTTCCTTTGCAAAAGTGAATATTTCATATATGTTCATTCATGTTGTCCTTTTAAATTAAGCTTTGACTATGTGAATAGTAAAAATTATTTTGTAGTAGAAAACTTTTTTTCATACATGACAGCAAACCACGTTTCAGGTTGTGGAATTCCCAATTGTGGATAGGCCATTTGGGGGGTTATTTCTACTGCTGAGTTGATTGGAATACTCCTCTTTTCTGTGTATATCATCTGGGCTATTTATGTATTTACTGTAGAGAATCTGAACATTCTATCCAATTTGCAATTGGCTTTTAAAGAGGAAAGGTATAATGCTCTATGCTATTGTGATTATTCATGAATCTTTTTACTTTTTTAGGTTTTTTTTTTATTATTTATTTTTTCTTCTTCAAAAACTTGGTGTCTGGCCTACTGAACTGACTAATCCCACTGTCCAAGGACAGAGCATGCATGTCATAAGAAAGTTATAAATATTTGTGGTGTGTTATGTCACTATGTTGTAAAATTATCAACCAACAAGGTCTAGCCTAGTTGGCCACCATGCCCTCCTTAGGGCTTAGTCCCAAAGAGGTCATGGTTTCAAATCCTGTTAGGGGGGTTGAATTAAGGGATTGCAAACACTTAGGTGCTTTGCCAAGGTGGAGAGATTTTCTTCCATAGGTGCTAATCTAACAATTAACATTTGTCGATTAAAAAAAAATGTTGTTAAATTATGAATAGAAAATTTATGATATGCATTCTAAAGTTATGAATAATAACATTATGACATTTGTGATTTTTGTTATGAAATTTTGTAGTCAAAAAAATTATAACATATTATAGTTTATGTTATGAAATTTTGTAAAATTTTATGATAAATAATGAAATACATACCATATGTCCAGCCTAGGGATAGAGCTATGCCATGGCCCCCAATTTTCTTCAAAATGTTATTATTACCAACCAACAATTCTAAGAGTATTTCAACAATTCTTCTACCTTTTCCTAGCACCAAACAGAGCCTTAGTCAGGCTTGTTGCATGGTTTGGGCTGCTCAGTTCTATGTGCACATAACTAGACAACTAGTTTTTGTTGATACACATATATAAAAGTGCTCAACTTATTTTTATTTTTAATGTTTTCAGTATATAAAGATTGGTTTCATCAACTAAATTGCCATTATAACTTGCAAAATTTTCAGATATTTGATGTTGGAGCTGACATCACTTTAGTTTAGTTTGATCGGGGTTATTTTGCTTGGCACTTTTGTTTCTCCCAATTGCAAAGGGATCGGTTCTTCTCCGCCTTATAAATATCCCTTTTGAGCAAGCTACTCGATATCATGTATGGTTGGGACATCTCACTCTGGTTCTCTTTGTTTGATAATCTTCACTGTATTTAAAGAATGGATTAAAGAAAGGAGAAAGACAGTTTGATTACAAAAATCAAAACAGTATATATATATATAATTAAGAAAAACAGATTCGTACTTTGTTACAAAAACAAAACCAAAATTTGAAAAAGAAAAAACAAAAAAAACAGAAAAGTAATCGAATTACTTACAATATTATTTTGTCAGATATTTAGATCAAGTCCAGTTGAACAGTGTCTCCTTAAGACAGATTCATCCTCTCTAGGGTGCTAACAGATTATGGACGTCTATCTCCCAAGATGAAATGATCTACAACAAATAGTAATAGCATTATAAACTATTTGCACAACGAACACACTTTGTGTTTATACTCTTTCTCACAGGAAAATTAAATGCAGCAAAATGCAGAGAGCAATAGTAGAATCAGAACGGAAAAGCTTGAGTGCAAAATCTAAATGAGGGACTGACTATTTATAAATGCACTAGTGGCTTTTCAAATTTGAATCCAACAGGTAACAAACCTGTTTGAACAGGTATGGTACTTGTTCGATACTGTTTGAACAGGTAAGGAACCTAATTGATTTGAATTTAAACAGATACTAAATCTGTTCGGGTTGAATTTAAACAAATATAAACCTGTTTGGATGGAGGAAAAAATCTAGACACTATTTCGGAATTAATTTCGAAATTCAAATTCCCAAAAAAAAAAAAAATGTAAGAATTTAATTTTAGAAAAATAAAATTCAAAAAGTTTTTGGCCCAAAAAGACAAGCATTGGGCCAGACAAGCCAAGCCCAACCCAACCTCACATCACGCACCAATGCCCAAGCCCAGCCCAGCCTGCCCGACTAGACAGACTGTCACAACCCAAACCTGCCCTTAAAAGTTTGGGCATGACAAGCCTATACCTAGGCCTCAAAACCCAATTTAAGTTTGGTACAACCCTGGGGCTTAAACGGAAGCAAATATAATATCAAAATGTAATATCCATTGAGCTGTGTTTAAATGCCAGGATCTTAATACAAGATAGCATACATACACATGCTACACATATAAGTCTATACAAGGGTAGCAAGCAACCCAAAAATTACATATTGACAAAGTATCTAAGACAATTCATCCAAAATCTAGCTACACATGCCAACATATGGAACCCGCCAAATAAAGACAAAAGGCCACTAAAGGCCACTTCAAGTGACTCGGCAAAATAGGCCTAACAAAAGGCACCTACGGCTGACCTAAGGTTATCCTGCAGGCTGATTACCTACAAAACATTCATAAAAACGGAGTGAGCAAGGCTCAGTGAATGATAGCAATGCAAAAAGATTATGTGCACGAGCATAAATCTTGTGGAGCATATTTATAAAATTCAAGTCGATCTTATTTACATTTCCTTTTCTGAACGGCCTTGGGCCCACCTAGGACAGAATGGCCTTAGGCCCAATGTGATACAGAACGGCGTTAGGCCCAATGTGATACAGAATGGTCTTAGGCCCATCATAATAGCAAAACGGCCTTAGGCCCATTTAATACAGAACAAAACGACCTCAGGTCCATATCTCGTGTGCCAACGTTCAATTATTCCACTTATTCTATCAAACATAACTCATATAACATAAGCTATTTGAGAGAAAAATAGAATAGATATTCAATAACACATGTGAGTACAATACATGTAAGAAACGTATCATCACATTACTATTACTCACTGTGATGTGGATGAACAATGGTCCCCTCCTGCACATGCCCTACACATAGTACACAACTCGTAAGTACATCACTTTTATTTAGTTTTCTCTTTTTATTCTATGTTCAATTCGCTAAACCCCATTCAATTAAACGCGTCACAGAAGCATCAAATGGTCATATTAACATGTTCAGAGGGTTGAAAAAGCAAAAGAAATTAACAAAATTTTCCATTTTTGGCCATATGTGAGGAAGTCCCCACCACACGTGCGGGAAGGTGTGTCGCACGTGCGGCCCCGCATGTGCTTTTATTGCAATATATATCAGTCTGCCTCCCATGTTTTCCACAGGTGCGGCTGTGCATCCCGCACGTGTGGCCCTGGGCCCCCACACGTGCGGTTCTGGCTCTATTCTAGGCAGTCCGAAATTCATCAAAAATCTAACTTTTCAAAGGCATCTCAAGGCTTATATACAACCTAAATTCCTTTCAAAACACAACATAGGATCATATTAAACATGATTCTCAACTCCAAATAGAGTATAATTCCATTTTAGTAAAACATGTACAATTCAAACAATTATTTTCCATCCAATTCCTCATCTTCTCATGGTAAGATAAATAGATACACACACACACACATATATATAAAGAGTTCACAATATGTGCAAGAATTAAAGAGTAGAAGATGGGTCCTCTAAAGTTAACTCAAAATACTCTTAAACACAAGAATCAACCTTCAATCTACATAAATTTAATGACTCTTGGTGATTCCATGGACATTTCCTCAAACAAAGCCTTTATATCAAAACCACTAACTTATATGAGTGTAAAACTTCAATCCAATGCTTGAGTCTCATTAATTGAGGAAAGGTTAAAGGTCTTAGAGTTGATTTACACTTACCTAGAGTAAATCCCTAAATTAATCTTCAAATTTCTTCAATCTTCTTCTTAGATTGAACTCTCTCCTCTTTCCCATTATGTTCTTCTCTCTCTCTTTCCAGGAGATCTTCTTTTCTTTTTGTTGAGAATGAAGTCCTCTAGGTTCATATAGACCCTCAATATATCCTTTATGGGTCTAATAGACTAATTAAGGCTTAAATCCAAATTAAATCAATTTAATTCATTATGAATCAAATTTTTACAAAACTTTATATTATGTGCTAAAATTCAAGCTAATCATAATGGTAAAGTCAATTTTGGGTTATTACGCCCCTAAGCTTTTAATTTCTAGTCCAAATGTCTCAATTTCAACAGATTTTTCCAATAACCGACAGATATAATATCATAATTAACTAATTCATGTATGTAAGCATAACTCCACATGGAATTTCACATTAAGTATGTAATTACTCATATAACTAAAGATGTAAAGCATATAAGAGGGTCGGGTTATTACACTCTCTCTCCCCCCCCCCTAAATAAGTTTGGTCCCTTAAACTTGTTTTACCTCAAGTTGAGAATAATTATGGATACCGTTGCCTCATTTTCTCTTCTTTTTCCCACGTGGCTTCATTCCCTTAATGTTCTTGCCATTTAGCCTTCACCATCGGAATTGCTTTGTTCCGCAATTGCTTTACTTGTCGGTCCAAAATTTGAATAGGTTTCTCCTCATAAACCCAGTTGCCATCCAAAATAATCTGGTAGTAGTCTATGACATGGGACGATCTTGTATGTAACTTCGTAACATAGACACATGAAAGACGTTGTGCACTTGCTCCATGTTTGGCAGAAGAGCAATACAATAGGCTACTGGACCCACTCTTTCCAGAATTTGAAACGGACCAACATATCGGGGTGCTAATATCTTTTTTGCCAAATCTTGGGTGTCCCTTTATTGGTGTGACTTTTACAAAAACATGATTACCCACTTCGAATTCTAAATCCCTTCGCCAGTGGTCTGCATAACTCTTTTGTCTATTCTGCGCGGTCTTCCACCTTTCTTGGATAGTTTTAATTTTCTCTGTTGTCAATTGAACAATCTCAGGTCCAAACAACGATCTATCACCAACTTCGGTCCAGCACACGCGAGAGCGACATTTTCTTCTATATAAAGCTTCGTAGGGTGCCATTCCTATGCTTGAGTGGTAACTATTGTTATATGCAAACTCCACCAACGGTAAATAAGTTTCCCAACTCCCTTGGAAGTCTAAAACGCACATTCGAAGCATATCTTCTAGTGTTTGGATTGTTCTCTCGAACTAGCCATCTGTTTGAGGGTGGAAGGTCGTACTGAACTTTAGCTCCGTTCCCATAGCATCCTGTAGGCTCTGCCAAAATCTTCACACAAATTTTGGGTCTCTATCAGACACAATTGAAACTGGAACACCATGTAGCCGCACAATTTCATTCATATAGACAGTAGCAAGTTTATCTGCATTGTATTGAGTTTTCACAGGTAGGAAATGAGCTGATATAGTTAGCCTATTAACAATAACCCATATAGAATTCATGCCTCGAGGAGTTTGGGGTAGGCCAACAATGAAATCCATAGTTAGATGTTCCCATTTCCATTCCGGGATTGAAAGGGGTTGAAGTAAGTCAGCCGGTCTTTGGTGTTCCACTTTTAGTTTTGACACTGCAAACATCTTGAGACAAATTCTGCAATTTCCCTCTTCATACCAGGCCACCAAAAATTCTGCTTCAGATCTTGGAACATCTTCGTGTTACCGAGATGCATCGCAAATTTGGAGTCATGTGTTTCCTTCATAATTCTTCTCTTGATTTCTGGCACATTTGGGACACATAATCTGCCTTGAAATTTCAGCACTGAATTTTCAACAATGAACCCAGACTTTGGCTTCATTTCCATTTCATCACAAATTTTCTGTAGAAACTCATTTTCCATTTGTCGTTGTTTGATTTCTTCAATAAATGTCGGTTGAGCTGACATCGCTACTACTAATTTCCACATTCATTCCTTCTAGATCACGTAGTAGTTCCTTCTGTTTCGTGAGTAAACTCGCTAAATTCCCCATACCCTTTCGGCTACGGGCATCTGCAACAGTGTTAGCTTTACCAGGGTGGTAATGGATTTGTAGGTCATAGTCCTTAATAAGCTCTAACCATCATCTTTGTCGCATATTCAACTCTTTTTGGGTGAAGAAGTACTTAAGACTCTTATGATCAGTGTAGACTTCACATGCGGTACCATACAAATAATGTCACCATATTTTCAAAGCAAAGACTACTGCGGCTAGCTCAAGGTTGTGCGTGGGATAATTATTTTCATGGGGTTTAAGTTGGCAAGAGGCATATGCGATGACCCTTCCATTCTGCATAAGTACACAGCCCAACCCTTTGTAAGAAGCATCACTATAAATCACAAATCCCTCAATACCAGACAGTAAGGCAAGAACTGGTGTTGTAGTTAACCTTGTCTTCAACTCCTGAAAGGCAGATTCCCGTTGTTCTGACCATTCAAACAAAACACCCTTCTGGGTCAACTGGGTAAGTGGCACAGCAATTTTTGAAAAATCCTTAACAAACCTCCAGTAGTACCCGGCTAATCCCAAGAAGCTTCGCACCTCAGTTACATTAGTAGGAGTTGGCCAATTAATAATAGCTTCGATCTTGTGTGGGTCGACAGAAACACCCTCCTCTGTTATGACATTCCCCAAAAATCCCACTTCATGTAGCCAAAACTCGTATTTCTTCAATTTTGCATATAGTTTCTTATCCCGAAGGATCTAAAAATTAGCCATAGATGGTTCTCATGAGCCTCTGTACTTGTCGAATAAATGAGGATGTCATCAATGAATACGACCATAAAGTCATCCAAATAGGGCTTAAAAACACGATTCATTAGATCCATGAAAGTCGCTGGCGCATTGGTAACCCCAAACGGCATAACTAAAAATTCATAATGTCCATAACGGGTTCGAAAAGCAGTTTTCTCGATATCTACGGCTTTAACCTTTAGTTGGTGGTACCCGGATCGCAAATCTATTTTGGAGAAGACTTGTGCACCATGTAGTGGATCAAACAAATCATCGATCCTAGGCAAATGATACTTATTCTTTATAGTTACCTTATTAAGCTCTCTATAATCCACACATAACCGAAGGGTCCCGTCTTTCTTCTTTACAAAAAGAACTGGTACGCCCAAGAGAAGTACTCGGGCAAATAAACCCTTTGTCGAGCAAGTCTTGCAACTAGACCTTCAACTCTTTCATCTCAGTCGGTGACATTCTATAAGGGGTTTTGGATATGGGTTGGGTTCCTGGCACTATATCAATGGTAAACTTAATTTCGCAATCAACTAGTTCACCCGGTAACTCCTCTGGAAAAACATCCGGAAAATCTTGAACTATTGGAATTGTATCCAAACCCCCATCCGCTGGTTGTCTGCTCAAGACACTACATAAATACCCCTGACAACCTTTTTGTAATAGTTTACACGCCTTCATTGTGGAAATAAAGTAGGGTGGAGAAATCACCCCTTGTCCCTTGAAAATAAACTCAAACTGTCCCGAGGGTTGGAAGGTAACTTGTTTGGACATACAATCAATAGTCGCATGACAATCACTTAACCAATCCCTTCCCAAGATTATGTCAAAATAAGCCATATCAAGAGGTAACAAATTGGTATCTACCCGAACATCCCCAATTAGAATTTCACATGCAGGACAAATAAAGGCACATACCATAGACTCCCCCGATAGTGAGGACACACACAAAACATAAGGTAGTGGTTCCATAGGCCTGTTTAAATAGTTAGCAAATGCTTTTGACACAAAAGAGTGGGTAGAGCCCGAATCAAATAACACATGTGCGGAGTAACCATTAACGGAAAATGTACCTGATACTACAGCCTCGGTATTCTGCACGTTACATGGAGTTAGCGCAAATACTCTTCCCTACCTAGCAGCCTCTTTAGCATTGGCGGGTTTTGCAGCTGCCTTTGTGATTGGGGTTGGAGTTGAACCGGCTGAACTTGTGGCAGTTCTATTTCCATTCTATCGATCTTTTTGCGGCAATCCCTTGCTAATGACCCATCTTGCCACACTTGAAGCATGCCCCGTTACTTGGTAACAAGTCCCACAATGCCTTTTTCCACAATCCGAACATATTGGTGCAGAGTCACGAGTAAAAGCAAAGGTACTAGAAGTTCCCGAATTTGGTTTCTTGCTCGGTGGTACCACTGAACCCCTTGGAGCTTGGGTATTCTGCCTCTTCCCTCTCCACTCTGAGGCCCGGTTTTGAGTGGCAATATTTCTCTCAGCTATTACTGCCCTTTCCAACACATTCATGTATGTAGGTAATTTCAACACATTTATTCGATCAAGAATAGCTGTTTGTAATCCTCCTCCAAATTTTCTTGCCTTCTTGCAGTCCGTATCCTCCATAAGTGGTGCGAAACGAGCCAACTCAGCAAATTGAGCCTCATACTCTACAACAGTTTTGTTCCTTTGTCTCAAGGTCTCAAACACAGTCATTTTCTTGTCTCTCATACATTGGGGAAAATACTTATCATAGAATAGCTCCAAAAATCGAGCCCATGTTAACCGTTGGTGTTCAATTCTTGTGAGCATCCACCACCTCCGTGCTTCGTCTTCAAGAGTGAAGGCAGCGAGTTGCACTTTTTCGGCTTTGATACATGGAAAAACCTCAAATAACTTTTCTATGCCCAATACCCATGCTTCTGCTTTTATTGGTTCAATTCCCTCTTTGAATGAGGGTGGCTTCATCTTCTTGAATTCCTTCGTGAGCGTAATTGTTCGGTCCTCATCTTGATGGTCTTGTACCACTGGCGGTGGTATTGGTACCAGTGGCAGTGGTGGTTGTTGTTGCTGTTGCCTCAAAGTTTCTGCCACCTCCATAATCATTCGTTTCATCATATCCAACCGTGCAGAGGTAGCATCCTCCGAATCATCCATCCTCGTTCTCACCATGATCTGCATATCAATCAATTATAGTACACACGAGAATACACAAGATACATTGGTTTTAGCATTAGTCATTGTACATACAAATCTCGTTGCTATATCTCATTTGGTATGCATCAAGAAATGCTATGCATGTAACCTAAATCTTTTCTAGACTCTCTAAAGCTCAATGGACCCGTGCATGAGATGGCAACTTGTGCTCTGATACCAACTATCACAACCCAAACCTACCCCTAAAAGTTTGGGCATGACCAGCCTACACCTAGGCCTCAAAACCTAATTTAAGTTTGATACAACCCTGGGGCCTAAACGGAAGCAAATATAATATCAAAATGTAACATCTATTGAGCTGTGTCTAAATGCCAAGATCTTAATACAATATAGTGTACATACACATGCTTATATTAAGTTCACACATATAAGTCTATACAAGGGTAGCAAGCAACCCAAAAATTACATATTGACAAAGTATCTAAGACAATTCATCCAAAATCTAGCTACACATGCCAACATATGGAACCCGCCAAATAAAGACAAAAGGCCACTTCGAGTGACTCGGCAAAATAAGCCCAACAAAAGGCACCTGCAGCTGACCTAAGGTTATCCTGTAGGCCGATTACCTACAAAACATTCATAAAAACGGAGTGAGCAAGGCTCAGTGAATGATAACAATGCAAAAAGATTATGTGCACGAGCATAAATCTTGTAGAGCATATTCATAAAATTCAATTCGATCTTATTTACATTTCCTTTTCTGAACGGCCTTGGGCCCACTTAGGATAGAAAAGCCTTAGGCCCAACGTGATACAGAATGGCCTTAGGCCCAGTGTGATACAGAACGGCCTTAGCCCCAATGTGATACAGAACGACCGTAGGCCCAATGTGATACAGAACGGTCTTGGGCCCATCATAGTAGCAAAACGGCCTTAGGCGCATTTAATACAGAACAAAACGACCTCAGGTCCATATCTCGTGTGCCAACGTTCAATCATTCCACTTATTCTATCAAACATAACTCATATAGCATAAGCTATTTGAGAGAAAAATAGAATAGATATTGAATAACACATGTGAGTACAATATGTGTAAGAAACATATCATTACATTACTATTACTCACTGTGATGTGGATGAACAATGGTCCCCTCCTGCACGTGCCCTACACATAGTACACAACTCGTAAGTACATCACTTTTCTTTAGTTTTCTCTTTTTATTCTATGTTCGATTCGCTAAACCCCATTCAATTAAACGCGTCACAGAAGCATCAAATGGTCATATTAACATGTTCAAAGGGTTGAAAAGAGCAAAAGAAATTAACAGAATTTTCCATCTTTGGCCGCACATGCAGAAGTCCCCACTGCACATTCAGGAAGGTGGGCCGTACGTGCGGCCCGTATGTGCTTTTATTGCAGTATACATCAGTCTGCCTCCCCTGTTTTCCGCACGTGCGGCTATGCATCCCGCACGTGTGGCCCTGGGCCCCCACACATGCAGTTCTGGCTTTGTTCTGGGTTGTCCGAAATTCATCAAAAATCTAACTTTTCAAAGGCATCTCAAGGCTTATATACAACCAAAATTCCTTTCAAAACACAACATAAGATCATATTAAACATGATTCTTAACTCCAAATAGAGTATAATTTCGTTTTAGTAAAACATGTACAATTCAAATAATTATTTTCCATCCAATTCCTCATCTTTTCATGGTAAGCAAAGTAAATACACACACACACACACACATATATAATAAGGAGTTCACAATATGTGCAAGAATTAAAGAGCAAAAGATGGGTCCTCTAAAGTTAACTCAAAATACTCTTTAAACACAAGAATCAACTTTCAATTTACATAAATTTAATGACTCTTGGTGATTCCATGGACATTTCCTCAAACAAAGCCTTTATATCAAAACCCCTAACTTATATGAGTGTAAAACTTCAATCCAATGCTTGAGTCTCATTAATTGAGGAAAGGTTAAAGGCCTTAGAGTTGATTTACACTTACCTAGAGTAAATCCCTAAATTAATCTTCAAATTTCTTCAATCTTCTTCTTAGATTGAACTCTCTCCTTTTTCCCATTCTCTTCTTCTCTCTCTCTTTCCAGGAGATCTTCTTTTCTTTTTGTTGAGAATGAAGTCCTCTAGGTTCGTAGAGACCCTCAATATATCCTTTATGGGTCTAATAAACTAATTAAGGCTTAAATCCAAATTAAATCAATTTAATTCATTACAAATCAAATTTTTACAAAACGTTATATTATGCCCTAAAATTCACGCTAATCATAATGGTAAAATTAATTTCGGGTTATCGCACCCCTAAGGCTTTCAATTTCTAGTCCAAATGTCTCAATTTCAACAGGTTTTTTCAATAACCGACAGATATATAATATCATAATTAACTAATTCATGTATGTAAGCATAACTCTACATGGAATTTCACATTAAGCATGTAATTACTCATATAACTAAAGATATAAAGCATATAAGAGAGTCAAGTTATTACACGGACGGCGGCGGCGGCGGCCCGCGCGTGTGCTTGTTTTGGGTCCAATGGGTCTAGCCCACTTTGCCCATAACCTCACTCTTCCGCAAAACTTAGGTACCCTTTGGGACCCTCCCTAAGTTCCAAACCCAAGGCTTATAAACCCACACAAAGTTTGCCTACCAAAGCAATATGAGACAAACCTTGATTTCAACCTTTATGGAAATTTCACCAAAAACACTATTTCTATAGAGCTCACTTTAGCTTCATTTTCTCATTCATCCGATAATGGTTTTCAGCAACCAAATATATTACATGAATCACAAAGCAGCATAGAATGCGTTACCACTAATACCCGCTATAACCGGTTCTTGGGACCTAGTTAAATTATAGTCAAAAGTTAATAAAAAAATTCTATTTTTGTACAGACTTTCCTCAACCATTCTAACAATCCCCCACATGAATGGAATTTGAAGACAAAGAAAATGCAACAACATGTAGAATTCGAGAAAGTATAAATCAAAAATATCTTGCATTAGGATAGGTAGCTTTTGGCCTTGAACCTTCCCTAGTGATAACCTATTGGACTTACTAGCTAACCAATGGGCGCAATGCCTTGAATTGTTCAGCCGTTTATGTAAGCCAAGACAATAGATTTCATACAAAATATCTTCTAATACATCGTGGTTCTCACGGTTGTGTTCATTTTGGCCTTGAACACTCCTGGTTGTTCGTGAGTACTTCTAGAGAATTTAACCTCTTCATTCTCATAGAACCGGCCCCAGTTCGACACTCATATAGGTGATTCTTATTTGTGAGTATCTCTTATACTCGTCTTGATTTTTATACCTAAATCAAGATATAATTATCATTAAAAGCAAAAAGCTTATACTTAAACCCCTGCATACAACACATGTTGCAGATATCAGTCTCACTATAGGAATGAGTAGGGAATTTTAATCCCTTGGTGATTTATGGTGAGCCACGCATAACTTAGTTGTCCCTTTAAACTTAGTTCTTGGGATCTCCAGTCATCTAAGTAGGGTTACCATTATGATGACTCTTATGTAATAGGCTTTAATCCTGTCCTCGTTGATGAACTATACACTTGCTCTTTTGTCAAACCTTTCGTTAATGGATCTACAATATTCTCTTTAGATTTTATATAATCTATTGAGATTATTCTACTTGAAAGCAATTGCCTTATGGTATTATGCCAATGACGCATATGTCGTGACTTACCATTATACATATGACTTTGTGCCCTGCCTATTGCAGATTGACTATCACAATGAATGCAAATAGTTGGCACAGGTTTTGGCCATATTGGAATGTCTTCTAAGAAGTGGCGAAGCCACTCTGCTTCTTCTCCAGCTTTGTCTAAAGTGATGAACTTAGATTCCATTGTGGATCGTGCGATGCATGTTTGTTACGTGGATTTCTAAGAAACAATAGCGTCTCCCATAGTAAAGACATATCCACTAGTGGATTTTGAATCTTTAGTATCTAATATCCAATTTGCATCACAATAGCCTTCGAGTACTACTAGATATTGAGTAAAGTTTAAGCCATGATCACGGGTAAATCTTTGATATCTAAGAACTAGAATGATCGCTTTCCAATGGTCTTCTCCGGGGTTACTAATGTACCTACTCAATTTACTGACAGCATAAGCTATATCAGCACGTATGCAATTCATTAGGTACATTAGGCTTCCAATGATTTGTGAGTATTTTAACTGAGACACCACATCACTTTTATTTTTCGATAAATAAAAACTGATGTCTACAGGTGTTCTTGTTACATTCATATCATCCTTGATATATTTACCAAGAATTTTCTCAATATAATGAGATGGAGATAATGCATATCCATCAGATGTTTTAGTAATTTCATTCCTAATATAACATCTACGACCCCCATATCTTTCATATCAAATCTTTTGTTCAGCATTTGCTTGGTTGATTTGATTATGTTTTGACTACTTCCAATGATCATCATGTCATCCATATAAAGACAAATGATGATATGACCTTTGTCAGTGTTTTTAACATAGACGCATTTGTCACATTCGTTTATCTTGAAACCATTAGTTAGTATAGCATTATCAAATTTCTCATGCCATTGTTTAGGAGCTTGTTTTAATCCAGAAAGAGATTTTACAAGTCGACAACCTTTCTTTTCTTGTCCTGGCACTACAACCCCTTCGGGTTGCTCCATATAAATCTCTTCATTTAGATCACTGTTTAAGAAAGCTATCTTAACATCCATTTGATGTATCTCTAAATTATACAATGCTGCTATAGCAATAAGCATGCGGATAGATGTTATTCTTACTACAAGGGAATATGTGTCGAAATAATCTAGACCTTCCTTTTGTCTGCAACCTTTTACCACCAGTCTTGCTTTATACTTGTCTATTGAACCATCTACTTTCATTTTTATCTTGAATATCATTATACCCAAGGGTTTAGAACCGTAGGAAGATCACACCATTCCAAGTATGATTTTGCATAATGGATTCATTTCATTATTAATAGTCTCTTTTCACAAAGGTGCTCTCAAGACTGATATTGCTTCCTTAAGCTTTGAGGGTCATTTTCTAATAGGTATGTCAAAAAATCTGGACCAAAGGATTTTGATATTCTTGCTCTCTTACTTCGTCTTGATTCATCATTAATTAAATCTTGTTGGTCGAGACTATTACTAGTCTCTTGCGTTTGATTGTCATTAGTCTCCTGATTTTGTGTACAATCATAAGTTTTTTTTCTGTGAACTTAATTCCTGTCCTTTCTTGTAAAGAAAAACTTATTCAAAAAACACAGCATTCCTTAATTTTATAATAGTGTTCACATGTATATCAGGTATTTCTGATTTATAAGTCAGAAACCGATATGCACTATTATTATGCGCATAACCAATAAACATACAATCCACTGTTTTTGGTCCTATCTTAGTCTTTTTCGAAACAGGAACTTCTACCATTGCCAAACATCCCCACACTTTTAAGTATTTGTAGGAAGGTGGTCGACCTTTTCACAATTCATAAAAAGTGTTGTTAGTTTTCTTATGAGGTATTTTATTAAGAACATAATTAGTAGACAATATTGCTTCCCTCCACAAGTTCTGCGGTAAGCCTGAACTTAGTAACATGGCATTCATCATTTCTTTAAGGTTCTATCTTCTTTTCAAAAATTCTATTTGCTATGGAGAATGGGCGTGCTATAGTTTGGTGAATAATGCCATGTTGCGCACAAATTCATTTAAAGGTGCATCATATTCACCACCCTATCACTTCTAACCATTTTAATGGTTTTACCAAGTTGATTTTCAACTTCAGTTTTGTAGAGTTTAAACATTTCCAAAGCTTCGTCTTTACTTCCAAGTAAATATACATAACAATATCTTGTGCAATCATCGATAAATGTTTATGAAATACTTTTCACCTCCTCTAGTTTGAAAAAATTTAAGATCACACACATCAATATGAATTAATTCTAGAGGTTCAGCTTTTCTTTCAACCGATTTAAATGGAGCCATAGTTAGTTTTGCTTATACACATATTTCACATTTGTGATTAAGATCAATTTCAAACTTTGGTATATAATCCAAACCAATTAGTCTACGCAAAGCATCAAAATTCACATGTTCTAATCTACCATGCCATAAATTTGACTCAAGAATATAAGCAAAAGATGTGTTATTCTTATTCATAGTAGATTTTGGTACAAAAGTCATTACATTTAACTTAAAGAGACCATCACTCATGTATCCCTTACTCACATACATACCACTCTTTGTTAATACAAATTTATCAAACTCAAATACAAGCCTAAAACCATTTTTACTTAGCAAAGAACCAGAAACCAAATTCTTTCGGATGTCTAGTACATGCAACACGTTATTGAGGGTCAGTTTCTTGCCTGATGTCATCTTCAAGAGAACTTTCCCTTGTCCAGCCACAGCAGAAGTAAATGAATTTTCCATAAATAGTTGTTCACCATTTGCAGCCTCATTATAAGTAGTGAACATCTTTTTGTCCACGCAAATGTGTCGAGTTGCCCTGGTGTCGACCCACCACTCTTTGGGATTTCCATCCAAATTAGCCTCAGACATCACAGTAGAGAGATTTATGTCATTTACCCTGTTAGAAATGTAATCGACTTCTATTACATTAGCTTGATTGGTGGTCTTTTTGCTTGTACTTCCGTGATCCTTCTTAAGGTGGCAGCAATCAGTTGCACGATGTCCGATCTTACCATAGTTATAGCATTTTCCTTTGAACTTTTTATTGCCATTGTTGTTGCCTTGTTTAGGACTATCTCCAGCAAAATTCCTCTTTTTGTTATGTGGTTTGGGCATTTGTTCCACTACATTAGCCTTGGACTCAATGGGATTTTTACCATTCCTCTTTTCAGCCTTACGGTTATCTTCATCAATTCTCAGTCTTACAAAAAGTTCATCCATGGTCATCTCTTTGTGTTTATATTTTAAATAATTTTTGAAATCTTTCCAAGCTAGTGTTAATTTTTCCACGCAACAACTGGGAAAAACTCGCTAAGAGACATACCTTCAGCATGAATATCATACAAATTAATTGAAAACTTTGAACTTGAGTGTAAACGAATGGATGCAAATCATGGAAAATGCTAATTTAAACATGATGTCCTTAATCTAACCATCATAAGCAGTGAAATAAAAGGGAGAAAGAATGGGGGTTGGAAGACATACAACTTATTACATATTTGTCCTCACGAAGGAGGGTCCGAATGAATTACTGTGCCCTCACGCAGGAGGGTTCGAATGTCCAAGTGTCCAAATAAATAATTATTACAAAACCAAATGAATAATAAATAAGGAGGGGGGGGGCTGTCTAATTTATTACAATAATTGACGTAAGGCAAGCCTTGACACAATAAATTCGGTATAACGTCCGACCGAATTCAATTAATCATATTGGTTCTTTATGTTTAATCGAAATAAGCAAAGAATGGAGAGAGGTTGCAGAGATGATTATGCGAAATTGATTAATTGGTTAGTACAAACAAACTTGAGATTTACAACATAAATCGTTGAAATAAATTAAACAGCCCCTAACTAGCATATAATAAAGCGAGCAAAAGTAAATAGTCGGGGTTACTATTCACCGCCGGAGGTACTATTCACCGCCGGAGGTTACTATTCACCGCCGGGATAAATTATTTAAAGTAAGAAATTACAACAATTTATATACAATACTTAAATTGGTGCAGTGGTGCAGCCATCCTATTAAAGCGATAAAAAAAAGTTATAAAACGAGGTAAATAAAGTATTTAAACAAATTAGGTACTATTCACCGCTGGATTTACTATTCACCGCCGGAGGTGCTATTCACCGCCGGAGGTTACTATTCACCGCCGGGATTACAACAATTTATATACAATATTTAAATTACAGCAGATATGTAGGTGGTGCAGTGGTGCAGCCATCCCATTAAAGCGATTAAAACGAGGTAAATAAAGTATTGAAACAAATTAGGTACTATTCACCGCTGGGGTTACTATTCACCGCCGGAGGTGCTATTCACCGCCGGAGGTTACTATTCACCGCCGGGATATTTATTTAAAGTAATAAATGACAACAATTTATATACAATATTTAAATTACAGCAGATATGTAGGTGGTGCAGTGGTGCAGGGTGCAGCCATCCCATTAAAGCGATTAAAACGAGGTAAATAAAGTATTGAAACAAATTAGGTACTATTCACCGCTGGGGTTACTATTCACCGCCGGAGGTGCTATTCACCGCCGGAGGTTACTATTCACCGCCGGATATTTATTTAAAGTAATAAATGACAACAATTTATATACAATATTTAAATTACAGCAGATATATAGGTGGTGCAGTGGTGCAGCCATCTCATTAAAGCGATAATAAAAAAAAAAACAGTTATACAACGAAGTAAATGAAATATTTACACAATTATATCACATTTTTGAATTAAATGAAAATTTACGAAAATTCACCTTTTGGGAAAATGATGAATTTTCGGAGTCACAAACTTTCTTTTGACTACTCTCAAGTCTGTGGAATATGTTTCTCAATTCTCAATCTAAAATTTGGAATTATAATTTTAGTGATTGATTTTTGAATGGTGTATTGATGAAAGAAAAATATCACTCTCCAGACTCTTTCTCTCCCTCAAAATTCTTCAAACAGAATGCTCTCTCCCTTCTTTTCAATCCGTCTCCCAACTCCCTTCCTCCCCCAAAATTCCTCTCTCTGCCCTGCCTTATATAGGCAAACAATACTATAATAATAATAATAATAATAATATAATAATATAAAATAATATATATATATATATATGAGTTCGGTGGAGCGGCGGTGCCGACCTCCACCTTTAATTTATTATTATATATATATTTTTATAATATGTATATATATATATATAATATAATATATAAAATATCTAAAATATATAATTTATACCAAAATACATAATATATAATATACTAATATAATTTTATAAAAAATACTAAATATATAATATAATAATTTTACACACATAGGATACTTTGTTTTATTATTTTCTTTTATATAAAATACACCAAAAATATGAACAAACACATAAAATTATGAAAAATTACAAAAATACTAAATTAATAAAATATTCAATATTTTAAAATAATTTGGCCATAATGGTGAATGTTGGGTTTAAAGTTCAAATTCCATTTCTTTTAATGAGAATTCTGCGAGAAACACATTCTAATTGTCATCATCGGGTAATCAAAAGAAAGCGCCCAAGTCTTAGGGCCAGTCAAAATGGGGTGTCTACACGTACCGCGCGTTTGGATCTCAAATACTCCTCTCGCGTACCGCGCGTTTGGATCTCAAATACTCCTCTCGCGTATGACAGACGCGTTTGGATCTCACATACTCCTCTCGCGTAAGACGCGTTTGGATCTCAAGTTCACATCCTCCTCTCGCGTAAGACGCATTTGGATTTCAAGTTCACATACTCCTCTCGCGTAAGACGCGTTTGGATCTCAAGTTCACATACTCCTCTCGCGTAAGACGCGTTTGGATCTCGAATACTCCTCTCGTGTGAGACGCGTTTGGATCTCAAGTTTACTATACTCCTCTCGCGTGAGATGCGTTTGGATTTCAAGTTCACTTCCTCTTCTCGCGTGAGACGCGTTAGGATTGCCAATCGGTTAAAAATTGCAGGTGCGCCTGATGTTCTTTTTCTGGTCTAGGAGACCTTAAATCCTCTGAAGGTGCAATTCCTTTGGTGTTTGTCGTGCCCGAACGACTTCAATGGTCTAGGAGACCTTAAATCCTATAAAGGTGCAATTCCTTTGGTGTTTGTCGTGCCCGAACAACTTTAGGTAGTCTGGTATAGCCATCTGCCTGTGATTGCAATGAGTTCCTAGGAGACCAACTGCGACGGTGGAAACTAGAGTTCGAATGGTGATGCCTAGAACGCAAAGGTTCGGGATTTCCGAGACTAAAGTCTGGTTTAAATACCCAGAGGTGCATCCAGAGGTGCATCCAGGGGTGCATTCTCGGCTTGAAATCTGTATGGTAGCCCCATAGGTTGAGATAGTTTATATGCGTCTCATTCTGGATACTGAACCAACCTAGTCTGTCACCCCGTTGGAGAATAGGGAAAGTTGTAAATATGATCAGAAAAGCGGCATCCATGGCCACCCAATCGGTTAACAACAGCAGGTGTGCCTGTCTGTTCACACCACCCAATCGGTTAACAACAGCAGGTGCGCCTGTCTGTTTACACCATCTTTCCTCCTTTCGCGTAAGACGTGTTAGGATGTTGATTTCTCTTGGTTGAGGTCTTTCCTCTCTTGCATAAATCTTGCATAAATCATGAATTTTCAAACAAACCGGCTTCGCGAAGCGTGTAAGTCCAACTTTCAAACTACTTTTTAAGCATATCATTTGCATTCTTGCCCCTGAACTACGCTGGTTTGATTCCTTGCAAAGGGATACGTAGGCAACTTTCGGGTTCAACCACATACATTGCATTTTGTTTGATTGCCCAAGTCTTACGCCTTGTCAAAAGGGTCGTCTTCGGGCTTTGACATTCACTCACGTCATTTCATGACTTCGAGCTCTGTCAAAGAGGGGCAACTGTAGACACCCCATTTTGACCGGCCTAAGACTTGGGCATGTTATTTTGACCACCCTCACCAAAAAATCAAATTGAAATGTTAAATTCCAAACTCACCCATTTTGGCCATCACTAGTATTTTTGTTAATTTGTAGTGTTTTATAATGTGTGTGTACATATTAAATTAGTGTGTGTGTGTTTTATATTAATTGATAACTAAATTGAAAACAAAAAAAATATATATATAATAAAAAATAAAAAAGGAGAAAATAATAAAACAAAAAAAAAAAAGGAAAATAGACAATAAAAAATGATGATGGGGCGGTGGCTTTTACTCAAAGAAAGAAAAAAAAAGGGGGGATGGTGGAGCATAATAAAAAGAGAAGATAAATGGTGTATCAAGCGGGGGGTGGTGGAGAAGTTTTTTTAAAGAGAAAGAAAGAGTGAGTGATGAGGTTTGTTTAACAATTATATCTCTCTCTCATTGACATACAGCACTTCAATCTCTCTGTCTCGATGGTCCATTAAAGAAAACACAAGAGGGCAATTGGTTTTGGGGGTTCAAAAAAGAGATGGTGGAGGACAAACTTGGTGGGGATAAAATCTATCTCTGGGATCTCTCTCTCGGGTCTCTCTCACTGCACTCTCCTCTCTCACCGGCTCTCTCCCTCCCTCACGGCAGGCACACCATCATCAGCAGCCACATTTCACCAACCCAGCCACCCAACACACACGAAAGAGGACGGAGAAGACACACATGGAAAAAAAGAGAGGTCCGGGATCTGAGCTAAAAAAATTCACACACACACGGTTTGGAGGGGGAGAAGGAGGAGAGACACATGTATGAAAATGGAGGATCAACAACTCCCTCTCTTCTCTCTCTAAACACACGAGACAGCAGCCAGACTCACCCATACACTCAACACTAACACACCCGACACACCTAGCACCAACATACACTGCCACCTTCCTCACACTGCTAACACACTCACCACCACACCCAGATACCATACACAGAGAGGGACCTCAAGACACACCCAGCACATGCAAAAAACCCTCTCACCCACCTCTCTCTCTCGGCATGCTATCATCCACATGCACACAGCCACTGACTTTGATCCACACCACACTACACCACGGCAGCAACACTGCCATCCTCATCAAACCGAGCGACACACACACCCAGACGGTAAAACACACACCAGCCACCTCTCACAGACCGAGCACCACACCCACCATAGACCCTCACAGACACACACCCATGGACTCACCATTTACCGCCTGAGACACACACACAGATACACGGGTGAGGGAAGGAGAGGCACACACACACATACTCACAAGCACACGGGATGACACCCTCGACACTGCTAACACACACCAACCCAGCCACCAAACCCACCACGACACTCTCTCTCTCTCTCTCTCTAGAGACCCATGCATAACACACACCAAACCCACCACGGTACTCTCTCTCTCTCTCTCTCTCTCTCGGCTTGGAGAGAGGAGGAGGGAAGCATCACCATACATACACCTCCCATGCACACACGACACCGGGGGCAGCTCACGAAACACACCCACACACATGGCACCTCTCTCTCTTCTCTGATACACACACATGCACGCACAAACACACAACCAAACCCAACTCTCTCTCGGCTAATAGACCCAACACACCCATGCATAACCCACCTCTCTCACTCACATGCCCATGAGATACCACACCACCTCTAAGACACACCCACGGGAGAGACAACACCACGGCAGGCACACGGCACACCCATGCACACGGCACAACCCAGCACCACACACCCAACTCTCTCTCTCTTCTCTCTCTAACACACACCCATACACTCTCACTGAAACACCAAAACACACCAAAACCACACACCCATGCACACGGCTATTCACTAATTCACATGCACACACATATAGGAAACACCAAACCCACACACCCATGCACACGACACTCTCTCTCTCTACAGACCCAGCACCACTACACAACCCAACTCTCTCTCTCTCTTCTCTTTCTTCACTCTCAGGAAATTTGCACATCATCCAATAGTGATTTCCCTATAAGCCATGCTAGTCAGATTTCAAATCCGTTCCTTGGTTTGCCGCTCGAATCCAGAAAATGTAAATCATGCGATGTTGCGGAACCCGGGACATGCGAAAAGGAGTGACATGTGCTAGTGATGAAGTTGTTTATTTTAGTTTTATTTTGAGTGTTGTGAGGTTTTATTTTATTTTATTTTATTTTTCTCTCCTCTCTCCCTCATTCGGATCTGTAATAATTCCCCCACCCCGCTTCTTTCTATCCCATTCTTTAATCGCTTTCCCTAACTGTGTGTATGTATATATCTGACATGCCATGCATATCCCTGCTTTACATCTATGATCCATGCATAAGATTTGGCTAAATTTGCATCTTTATGCTTTCATTGATTATCCCATGATTTTGTGCGCTATCACATGTTTTGCAATGTTTCACATGCCATATTCTAGAAGCCAAATCTTTAGTGCATCTCATGAGTGAATTGCATTAGGATTTTGTATATAAGATCATGCATATTTTTCTAACTTTATTTTGTAGCTTGTTCGCGGGACGTCGGTAAATATGTGAGTTGTTATGCTTTAGCATCCCGCTTGTACATAATTTTCTTATTATGTTTAGCATCCTACAATGAGGCTAATTGCTTAAATGATAAACTGTTTGAATGCCTGTGGATGAAGGCTTGTTGCTTAAATTGGAATGATTCAACGAATGTATGTTTTAAGATTCACAACCTGGCAAACATTGGGGTGGCAAATTAGGTCGGCTGTAGCTGCCATCTCTCTCTTCATGGCGAGTAGTAATAGTAGAGATCGGCTTTTGAGGTCAGAGGCAGAAGCATCTCTTCAAATCGGCAAAATTCTTGGACTTGATTGTGAAGGACAAGAAGAAGAGGTGATCAGCAAACTGGCAGCACTTGAAGCTCAAGATTTGCAGAGAATTCGGGATAAGGAAGGGGATGCCTATTGAGTTCAGTACCCAGCTGTAATAGAGTATGATTTGTTGTGCCCATGAAGATACAATCTTGGAATGTAAGGGGTATTGGTAGACCCGAAAAAAGGAGGAAGATAAAAAAAATTCTTGGAGAGAGAAAAGTGGACATTGTTCTTCTACAAGAAACAAAGAAATCTGGAATTGATTCGGTTATGGTTCGGTCTTTGTGGCCTGGGGATAATTTTGAATTTATGGAAGTTGATGCGATTGGAAGGGCTGGAGGTCTGCTATGCATTTGGAACCCGGAGGTGTTCCAATTGAAGGCTTGCGGTAGTAATCACAATTTCATCTTGCTCTCAGGTACACTGTTCTCTAGCTTTGAATGTGTTTTAATTAATGTCTACGGACCTAATGAGGTGTCTAGAAGAAAAGAGCTTTGGGATTCTTTAGTCAGATTGAAATCTAGCTTTTTGGGGCCATGGTGCATGGGGGGTGATTTTAATGAAATCGAGAGTATTTCAGAAAGAATTGGGTGCTCAAGGAGGGATAGAGGGATGAGAGATTTCAACAGTATGATTGAGCAACTCGAGCTGATAGATATGCCTATGCTTGGGAGAAAGTTTACCTGGTGTAATTCTCAAGCTAGTGAGAAATGGAGTAGAATTGATCGTTTTTTGCTTACTCACGAATGGGTGCAGAATTTTAACTTCAAATTGTGGGGTCTTCCTAGAATGTGGTCTGACCACTGCCCTATCATTTTAATGGAGGATGAAAGGGACTGGGGGCCCAAGCCTTTTAGATTTCTCAATGCCTGGCTTTTACATCCGAACTTCCTAGCATTCGTCAAGCAAAGTTGGTCAGAATTTGTAGTGGAAGGGTGGGCAGGTTATAAATGTCTTATGAAACTTAAAGCTCTGAAACAGGCATTAAAACAGTGGAATGTAGCGGTGTTTGGGAAGATTGAGTCAAAGCTAAAGTGTGCTGAAGACGAGGCTCATAACCTTGACTTAATAGCTGAGGAGAGACCCCTTCTTGAAGCAGAATTGCTCAAGAGAAAGGAGGCCAGGGGTGAAGTTTGGAGGTTAAGTAAAATGTTGGAATGGATCTGGTTTCAAAAATCTAGAGTGAATTGGGCAACTAAAGGGGACAAAAACACAAGGTATTTTCACATGTTGGCATGTAACAGAAACAGTCGGAATTCTCTCTGCTCAATATTAGCTAATGGTGTTATGATTGAGGATCCTATGGAACTGAGAGCTGTAGTTCAGGCACATTTCATGGGGCTCTTCTCCGAAGCTTGGGAAGTTAGACCCAAACTGTCTGGCTCATTTCCGAGTATTGGTGGAGCTCAAGCAGTGGCACAATTGGAGGCAGAATTTACAGAGGAGGAAATCAAATATGTCATTAGGACTTGTGATGGTAATAAGGCCCCTGGGCCTGATGGTTTCAACATGTCATTTTTTAAGAAATGCTGGAAAATAGTGAGAATGGATGTGCTTCAGTTCATGAGGGAATTTCATCAGAATGCAAGTCTGGTTGGGGGGATTAATAGCTCCTTTATTGCCCTAATTCCTAAAGTTCAAAGTCCTTCTTGCTTGAATGAGTATAGGCCCATCAGTCTGATTGGCTCCCTATATAAATTATTAGCAAAAGTACTCGCTAATAGAATGAAATAAGTGATGCCTAAGATTATAAGTGAGGTGCAGTCAGCATTTTTGGGAGGTAGGAATATCTTGGACGGTGTTCTCATAGCGAATGAGATAGTTGATGGGTGGCGTAAATCTAATAGAAAAGGCTTGGTGCTTAAATTGGATTTTGAAAAGGCCTATGACTCCATTAATTGGGAATTTTTATTTGTTATGCTCTCCAAGTTTGGCTTTGGAACTCGCTGGGTCCGCTGGATGAAAGTGTGTGTCTCCTCGGCCAAGATTTCTGTTTTGGTTAATGGGTCTCCAACTTCTGAGTTCTGTCCCCAAAGATGTCTTAGGCAGGGTGATCCGTTGTCTCCATTTCTCTTCAATATTGTCGCGGAGGGCCTCAACATTCTGCTGAGTAGAGCCAAGGAGTTGGACATCATAAAAGGGGCAGAGGTGGGTTCAAACGGGTTAAGAGTAATGCATTTGCAATTTGCGGATGACACAATTTTGTTCTGCGAAGCTAATATGAGAGAGGTGCGTATCATTAAAAGCATCTTAAGATGCTTCGAGATTTCCTCAGGTTTGAAAATCAACTACCATAAGAGCATTATTTGTGGTATCGGGGTGGATGACGGGTTGGTGCATGAATTTGCTGCTAGTCTTAATTGCTTGCATAAAAATCTGCCGATTCAATATTTGGGGCTTCCATTGGGGGCCAATCCAAGTAGGAGAAGCACTTGGAAACCCGTTCTGGATAAGTTTAAACAGAAATTGGCATCCTGGAAGAGAAGGCTTCTATCTTTTGCCGGGCGTTTAACTCTAATCAAATCTGTTATGTCTAACTTGCCGACTTATTACCTATCACTGTTTAGGATTCCTACTGGGGTGGCTAAGGAGATTGAGAGAATGCAATCAGCATTCTTGTGGGGTGGTTCAGATCTCAGGAGAAAAATTCACATGGTTCGATGGGAGGTAGTAACAAAGAATAAGAATTTAGGTGGTTTAGGCTTGAGGAAGTTGACATTCTTCAATCATTGCCTTCTGTTGAAATGGTGGTGGCGGTTTGGTGCTGAGAATCAAATGCTTTGGAAAGAAGTGATCTGTCAGAAGTATGATGTTAGGGATGGAAGATGGTTTCCAAACATTGTAGGCAGAGGATCCAAAATTTGGTCTGACATCACCTTTGTTGTTCTGTCCAATTCGGAGCTGCATAGTTTCTATACCTATAACTCTCATATTGCTTTGGGGGATGGGAGGAGAATTCAATTTTGGAGGGATAAGTGGGTGGGTAATGTGTGTCTGATGGATGATGAATTCCCTAGGCTTTTTTCTCTATCTACTGATAAAAATGGTGTGGTCAAGGGTTTCTTTGAGCGACGGTCTGGTGTTAGCGGGTGGATTTTGAACTTCAGAAGATCCTTGTTGGCCTGGGAAGAGGAAGAAGTTCAAAGACTGCTCCACTTGCTTCGCAATGCTCCAGCATTTTGCAATAACAAACCTGATGAGTTAAAATGGAGGGCAGATCCTTCTGAGGTATTTACTGTTGACTCAGCCTACAATCGGAGTGAATCTCTGCTGGGGCCGGTAAAAGCAGTGGCGGACTCAATCTGGAACAATTTTGCACCTCCCAAAGTGCAATTCTTTGGATGGTTGGCTTGGCTCGGCAAGGTAAAGACCTCTAGTTTTCTCCATAGGCTTGGGATCTTAGATGGCAGTGCTAATCTGGCTTGTGTGTTTTGTCAAAATGAGATTGAAACAGTAGAGCACATTCTACTCTTTTGTCCTTTTGTATGGCTGGTTTGGTCCAACATTATAAGATGGTGGGGTGTGCAGTGGGTAATCCCAGGTTCGGTGAATGGTTTGATGCAGTGGTGGCTTGGCTGTACATTGAAAAAGCTGGAAAAGAAAGTTTGGATGGTGCTACATCTGGCTATCCTTTGGTCTACTTGGAAGCATAGAAACGATTGCATTTTTCACGGATCTCAACCAAATTTGGAGGATTTGTGTGAAATTGTGAAGGTGAGAGTAGCCATGTGGCTTAAAGCGTCGCCAATCCAGGTGGAGTACTCTATTAATGATTTGGTCTTTAATCTGCCACAAGTCAAGCATTGTCTCAGATCTGGAGGGTGAGCATGGCTCTGCTGGGTATGATCTGCTATCTCAGATCTGGAGGGTGAGCCTGGCTCTGTTGGGTATGATTGCTGCTGGTCTGTCCATCATGTCTCAAGTGTTCTACTGCACTAGGATGTGTGTCTCTGGGTTGCTGGGTCTGATCTGGAGGCCTATGGCTGATCTATTTGGGTTGGAACCTTGATGGTGTGCAGCTGGATGAAGTAGCTTTTGGGTTGTGTTTTTGGTGTGCAGCTGGATGTGTGTCTCTGGCTGCTGGGTCCGATCTTGATGGTTAGTTGGCTGGGTGTGTTTATTTGGGTTTGTTGCATTGGGTATATGGATGAATATTTCTGTGCAGTTTGCTAATCTGGTCTACATAATGCTTGCTAATCTTGTGGTGGAGTCAAATTGGATAAGAACTAGGGATCTACAGAAGACCTCATGCTGTTGTTTCTTGCTGGTGCAGCCTATGGCTGATCTATTTGGTTTGGAACCTAGATGGTGTGCAGCTTGATGGTGTGGATTGGTTTCTTGTCTTTTGCCTGTTGCTTGGTTGGGGGTCTTGGTGGTCTGGCTCTTGGTTGTTTAGTGGGCTGCTCTGCTGTGAGATGTATGCTTGTGGGGTGCGATGTCTGCTCTGGCTGTGGTCTGGATGCTGGGATCATTCATGCTGCTCTGCTGGGTTCATTCATGGATGCTGTGTTCATCCATGCTGGGTTCATTCATGCTTTGCTGCAGTCTGATTGCTGGTCTGGTAGTTTGCTAATCTGTTGCTAACGTGTTTGTCCTGTTTGTTGGAGTCGGAGTTCTGCTGCATATTGTTGCTGTTTTGGTGCATTTTACCCAAGCTGCGTCTTTCCCATGAATCCCATCTTCCTTCCCTCACTAAATAAGAGACTAGTAAATTGTATTGTTGATTGAGGAACGATAAAAGCTTTAGGTTGTATGTTATTCAATTTCATTAGCTCCTCACGAGCAAACATTGTGAAGTGCATTAGATAACATAGCTAGCTTGGAACCACCGGAAACATGTCTTCTTCGTAGTCAACGATGACCCTTCGCCACTTGAATGCGTGAAGTTGAGATGGTGCCTTCTAGGACTGTTTAGAGAGCCTTAACAGATTTGTTGATGTGTTGTAGCAGCTGTTTGTTTTTGTGTTGCCTTTTCATTGGTCTCTCACCAACTCCGGGGTGCTAGCAAATGATTGGATGAATTTTTTGGTGCCAACCTAGTTGGGATCAATTAGCTCATTGTGATGCGGTGCACTCCCATTCTCCTTTATTGATGTAATGTGCTTGTACTTGTCTATTCCATCAATAAAGTTTCTTTTTGCCGATCAAAAAAAAAAAAATTAAGCCCACCTAAGGGTGGCAAATTCAAACCCTTTTCGAGAAACAAACATGAAATTGAATTGTTCCAATTTGAGCAAACTAGTCTATACCTTGTATGCTTCACATAATAAATTTTAGGATTTATTAAATAATCAGAATAAGAACATATATTGTACATAAGAACCACATCATGATTAGTAGAGGCCGATCTTTGATCGGGTGAGTGGGGTGTTCAATTATTGACCTTCCCCTCTCATACCTAAGTTCCCGAACCAAGACACTTTGGTAACGACGGACTAATGGCCTTTGGCACGAGTCATGGGTTTCCTAAATTTTTCAAAATAAATATTTAGGTGGCGACTCTGATATCTGGCAAATCAGTCCATTTTTGGCATTTGATTCAAACATCGATTTTCCAAACGAATTTGCCGGTTTTGGACTCTTTTTGTGTTTCCACTGTTTCACATTGCACTTGTGAAATCAGAATCAGAACCAACACACAAGTGGAGTCCGAACTGTAAGGGCTATTTCATTCTTCCGAAAGGGGGCGCGAAAAGCCGAGCTACAAAGTCCCTTTTTGTTCAAATTTAAAACATAACTCTTTCATAACCTTACAAACATATTCCAAGTTTACACTTTCGCAATTTGGGCATCAACTTTTTATTTTTCTCAAAATTCTCTTTTAAGCAAATAAATCACATTTTTTTCAAAAATTCTAATTAAATTATATGCAACTTTAAGCTCCCTATAATCAAGTAAAAGTGCATAAAGAAGTGTAGGAAAAATTCCTACCTCGATCGAAGAGCTTCCAAGGAAATAAAAATTTCCGGCGACAAAATTTCGATTCGTTCAGATTAAATTGGAGCCCTCGAAACTCTCTACAATTTGATCTATGGAAATAGGGTCTAAAACTTAACATGTTTTGATGAATCAAGGATTTTATATAATAAAAAAAATAACCAAAGAAAAAAATTTCAGAAGGAGAGAGATAACCGAGAGAGAGAGGTGTTTGATGGAAACAAACAAAAGCAATCCAAGTCTCCTTATTTCTCCGCCTTGTGCTGGCAGAGAAATTGATTAAAAAAGTATATATAAACAAAAGCTAAGCAAGTGGCAAACCAATCACCCAAACAAGGCATGGCTAGCAGACCCCACGTGGTTCTATCCTCAAAATTGATAAAAATATCTACAATTAAAATTATGATTTAGCAAAATTATAAAATTTTGTAACATAAAATTATAAAATGGTATAATTTTTGTTATCACAAAATATAACTCTCATTTAATGGTATACAAATCAAATAATAATAATAAAACCACAACAATATTTCATGGTTACTAACGGGTCACGATTCAATCAATTAAGTTCAAAATGAATGGAATTTAATAATTTAAAATAAATCCCCAACTGAGATTAAAGTTTAAATTCAATTTGATTCAACTCGTTACAAGAAAAACCCATGCACGTTGCTTTAAAAAAACCATGAACCCAAATCAAACAGTGTCCATAACAAGTGCTCATCCAAATCATGGGATATAAATATGCTCTGACGTTTTGATACAAGAGTCGTAAACCATAAATGCACACACACACACACATATATATATAATAATTCCACATTTGCCAGCTCTAGAAACGGCAAGCTTTGGGCACCCAAGACCTTACTCTTCTACATTTGTCGATTCCAGAAACGGCAGGCTCATGGACACCCAAAATCATGTTTTTCACATTTGCCAACTCTAAAAACGGCAGACTCGTAGACATCCTAAAACATTTCCCACATTTGTATACATAACACAACTCAAACCAAAACCCGATTCATAACCCGGACTCATACGCTATTTATCCCCTTCCAATATATTCTAATTAGTGACAATTCCATGCCACAAGTATAATTAATGAATGCATATGATGCATGAGTTTAAAAATTTCAATTCCCTTAAGGTAGTTTCAATTCACAACAATCAAACAATTTTAAACATTTTCAATTGAAGTAATTCTCCAAGTCATATCCATCATCATCTCAAGATTTTGTGACAAAAGTTCCCAACATTTCATGTTTCGATGTAAAAATCAAGTCAATATACTCAATTTCACGATTAGAAAGCCAATTGAACCAAAAACTTTTTATTGACCAAATTTGAAAGCTAGGGTTCTAAGAAAATTGGGGATTTTCCTTTTTTAAGACATTTAAAGGTCAATTCTCATCACCCATAACATAATCATCAACACTAACATAAATCCTTCAAGAAATTCATAAAGATGACCCCATTTTTCACCAAACCCATTAGAAAAACACACCAATCCTCATATTTCTAAATATCCATATAGATATAATGAAAATACTACATATATATCTCAAATCAAAGATATAATAAGTTAAAAGTACCCCTTGTAGACGTCCCCGAACGTCCCGGGAGGGAAACCCTGTTCTTTTCATTTGGGCTCACTACAGTTCAGGACTCAATGTCACGGTCCTGTATCTAATCTCGCAGAGTGCAATGCAAGACCGATGAATCATCAAAGAGTCAAAATCCGGCAAATCGTTTTGGAAAACTGATTTTTTTGAAAGAAGTGCCAAACATGGACTGCTTTGCCAGATACAGAGTCGCCACCTAAATATTTATTTTCAGGGAAATTTAGGAAACCCTGACTCGTTGCCTAAGGCCACGTGTCCGTCATCACCAAAGTTGCCTCGGCTCGGGAACTTGGGTACGATTCGGGAAGGTCACTTCGTGAGCACCCCCGCTCGCCCGATCAAAGATCGGCCTCTACTAACCATGATATCTAGTTTTGAAAACATTATGCGTTCTTGTTCCAGTTATTAGCCTAGAATTACTATATGATGCGCACAGCATACAAGTATAGATTGGATCGCCTGAATTGGAGCAACACATCTCATTGTTTGTTTTGAAAATGGTTTACTACTCGCAAGTAGGCTAAGACGTGGATTTGCCACCCTCGGGTGGGCTTAGAAAAACATGATTTTCCCACTCTCAAGTGGGCTTAAAACTCTCATTCAATGCATTGTTCCAATTCAAACAACCCAACCTCCACCCACAGACATTCAGGCAGTTATATCACATAAGCACATAGCCTCATGGTAAGCATGCTATCAAGGCAGTCACTCACACACATGCAAGGATGCTAAAGCATAAACACTTACGGAGTACTCCCAGCCAAAACAGAAACTATGTTAGAAATCCATGCATGATCCTAACTATACAGAAATGCCTAATGCAACACATGCAAAAATGCAACTACAATAGGCTCGGCTATTCTAAAGATGGCATGTGAAATGCTACAACTAACAAGTATTCAACTCGGAATTGAAATACAATGCAGTTAGTATGATGCGCCGAGCCCGGTGCATGCAAGACAGATGAATGGATGCAAACATGCGAGCATAAGTATGCTAATTGAAACATACCCTAATCTAACCACCATAAGCTGGTAAATAAAAGGGAGAAAGACGTGGGGTTGGAAGACATACATCACACACACGTACACTTATTACAATTGTGCCCTCGCTCGGAGGGTCCGAATAAATAATACAGTCCGAATAAATAATTACAGTCTGAATAAGTACAAAACCCTAATTAATTAACAAATTAACTAGGAAAGCAGTAAATTAGCATGCAAGCCCATGGACCGCCTTAGCTCTGTTCCGGATGATGAATGATGCATGCTTGAGTTGCCTTGCACAGAAATCCAATGCGACTAACATACAACCTAGCATATGCAATGCTATGAACTGGCATACACAATGCTCGATATAACATGGCATACACAATGCTCTAACATACAACCTAGCATACACAATGCTATGGACTAAGATGGCATACACAATGCAATATGGGCTTACACCAATATGAGTGGACCTCAGCCACACTCACATCAGCGGCCATAAGATGAAAATGAGACAACCGAAATGCGTGCACACATGCACACAAACCGAGGACCGAACCTAAGGCACAACATGCAACTTTAACAAGGCATGGCAAGGATGAAGCATGGCATTCAAACATGTAAATTTCAGCACTGAAACATGATGCTAAATGGTCCCGAATCATGCAAATATGTCATACAATGCATGCTATAGGTCCCGAAACTCAAAGCTAGGCACATGTATTGAACCATAACCATGCAAAGCAAGCATTATTTGACTATGAAGCACAAAGAAAGAGCCAAGGCAGTCCCAAAACATGCACATTACTAGTTTAAAGCATGGCCAAAAAATGCTAACATGATGGGCTAAAACAACGTGCAACATTGGCTAGCAAGCATGGTTTACATGGCATGTATATGAAGCATATGAGAACTCATCAAACCAGCCAAAAATAGTGAATAAAACATGTCAAAATATGCCCAAATAACCACTAAAATGTAGCCAACACATGCAAAAAATGATGAGTTCCTTTGAAAGGCCATGCAAGGGGTTACTTAACACATACAAGATAGACACTTAGCATGGCAAAACTAACTCTGGAAATGGATTATGACAGCCCTAAAACTCACCAAATAGCCCTGGAATTGGTCTAAGAAACATGCAAATGGAAGGCCCTTTGAAAGGCCTTGAATAGGATTGCTCTATACATGCATCATAGACATAAAATATGACCAAAGGGGCACCGGACAGAGTCAAGGAAGACCTTAGAACTCACAAAATAGAGCCTGGAATGTGACTTCACAATATACAAAATAGAGCCCCTTTGGAAGGCCAATCATGCTAGTAAAGGGAATGAGGGGTGAGAGGGTCACCCCTCTATGATTTCAAATCTCAAAACCTCATCAAAGCTACTAAAAATCCACTGGATTTCAGTGACTAAGAGGCCAAAACAAGGCCAATGCAAATGCTCAAATGCATGACTCAAAGCATGTGGAAATTAAGCATGCAAGGAAGGAGATGACTCCAAACAGAATAGTGACCTCAAACAAACTTAAAGAGGAGGTCAAAACAAGACTTTTTCCAGTTTATGACAAATCTCGAAAATATTCACAAGTAAGGCTAAAATAGGATGCAAAATTAGCCCTAAAAGAGAGATTGAGCAAACAAGGAAGTAGATGACCTCAAACAGCAAAGTGTCCTTAAACAAAGTTGAAGAGGGGCTCAAAATAAGACACTTCACAGTTTAGGTCCAAGCCCAGAAATGCTTGCAAATAAGGCTAACCAATGGAGCAAAAAAATGCAAGTTTAAGGGAAATAGGTACTTACCCTTGAAGAGCAGCAAAGCAGGAGCTGTTGGACCAAGTTAGTGAACCTTCAACCCTTGAAAATCAGTCCCAAAGTGCTGGAATGGATGGTGGTGGTGTTAGGCTTAGAGGTGTAGTGTAAATGGCCAAGAAAAAGGGTGTTTGGAGCTTGGAATGGACAGTTATGGAGGGGAGTATGCAATGCTCCAGCCAAAAGCTTCTAACCCTTGCAAATGGAGATGGAGGTTTTGTTTTATAGAGGGAGAGAGATATGGCTTCTCGGAGAAGCCTCAAGAGGGGTGCAAAGCTTCTCAAAGAAGCTTGATCAAAAGGGTCAAGCTTCTTGAGGAAGCTAAACCAAAAGGGTCAAGCTTCCTCAAGAAGCTTGACAAAAGAGTCAAACTTCCCTAAGAAGCTAAGCAAGAGGGTCAAAACCAACTTAAAAAGGGCAACCAAAGGCTCAAAATCTCGGACAGTGGGTCAAATGCTTCACAGCTGGCACAACTGTGAAGCACTTGGGAAGGCCAAAAAGCAGAAGATAGGCCGACCAGTTCAAGTGGTCGGCCGACCACTTGCCCTGGTCGGCCGACCAGGTCAAAGGGTTCAGGTGGTCGACCAGCCACCTTTTGTGGTAGGCCAGCCAGGTCAAAAAAGTCACCTCCATGAAAGGTGGTCAACAGCCCATATTGGTGGCCTCTCAGATGAGTACAACACAATGGTGGGATGAAAAACCAGAAATTGTGGCTCAAAAGTAAGAAAAACCAGCTTTCTGTCAGAAAAATCGGCTTTAGGAGAGAGAAAATGAGAAAACTGGTTTTTCCGGGGAAAAGGTGGCCTCCCACCATCCTACCATCTTTATAACCATGAAAAAAGGGCCCCTGCCAAAAATGGGCCAAGACGGATGCAAAACGGAGGTTCAGGGGCCGAAACGCACGGCCCGGGGCCCCGAAAACTGACTATAAGGCACCGGATGTGGCGTTCGACCACAAATTTGGTCTCTTGGGCCACAGTGTCCCTCAAAGGAGAGGAAACAAGGTGTGTGCCAAAAATCGGAGCAAACAGAGGTAGTTAGGCGGTCCCGAACCGAGGCGCACGACCGACGGCTCCGAAAACCGGAAACTGGCCTCCAAACGAGAAAAATGGTCTGCGACCACGAAACGTAGCCTACGGCCACTGAGAGATAGTCTACGAGACCTCTCCCTCCCTTCGGGAAGAGAAAATAGAGAAAACGGGACCCGGTTCGCAAACCAAGGCAGAGCACAAAAGAGCCCGAAGTCCGGAGGCAAGGCTCGCAGCCGAGACTCTGAAACTCCAGAACGAGCACAATATGCACTATCACTGAGCGCTCAATTGGTGACGTCTGAGTCTTAAGGTCGGTCAAAAATGGGCTGTCTACACCCCTATCAAGATTGAAGACAAAAAGTTGAAGACCTAACTCTAAACTCCAAAATAGCGCGAAACAATCAGTAGATCCTTTCAATAAAGCTTGTTCTTCAACCCCTTAGGAAGATCTAGGATGGATCCTGGTAAAAATCAAGAGGCATCAAGTGTTTTAGGGATAGGATTTCAGAAATAGGTGATAGAGACATAAAATGTATGGAAAAAGTAAGAGAAAAAGTGTTTAGATCGACTTTTAAATGTACTATCCCGAACAGACCGTTGGATACCACTCGAGCGGTAAACGCAGGATCTCAGAAGTTTTGCAGAGCTATAGTGAAATTACTAGGACCTCATTTCTACACTCGAGCGAAAACTTTATGTCCCTCATCCTCTATCTAAAACTCCAATTGTATGTAAATGGGTTTTCAAAGTCAAAAGAAATTCTGAGAGCACTATTACTAGACATAAAGCTAGGTTGGTTGCCAAAGGTTTTTTGCAACAAGAAGGGATTGATTATAATGAAACTTTTAGCCCAGTGGCCAAGCAACCCATTATTAGAGTTTTGCTTTGCCTTGCTTTATGTAACACTTGTGTCCTTCAAAACTTTTGGGAAGTGTATTTGAATCCTTTATTTTTATTTTGGAAATCTTTGGTGTTGTTATGGGTTGGTTTTGGAGGAGTATAATCCGATTTAAACTTGTTGGGTTTGGTTGTTCGCATTTGTTCTTGTCAAAAGTTCCTTCGAAACTTAGAAATTCTATTCTAGGGTCGACACCAGCCTTCCTAAGGGTTGACCCTTACCTGTTGGTGAAATTTCTGGGAAGTTGATGGAAAATAGAGTAGACACCAGACTGGGAGAGGGTCGACCCTCTTATGTCTGTGTGTTGGTTGCTGGAAAATAGGGTCGACCCCCTCCTGTCTAAGGGTCGACCATCTTGCATGTTGTCAAACATAAGTTTCTTCATAGGGTCGACCCCTGTGCTGAAAGGGTCAACCCCTGCAGACATTTTTCCCAGATTTCAGTCCGGTTTTGGGCCTACTTTTTGGGGATTTTGAATTGATCTTTTGGGTTGACTTTGGAACTTTATTTCATTATGACCTAGCACTATAAATAGGTCTCTCACTTAACATTTTCTTTACTTTTTCTTCTCTTTCTCCTTCTCCAAGCCGTGAGTCACTCTCTCTTTCTCCAAAATCACTTTTTACTCAAAGATCTTTAGATCTACTCTCTTGGAAGCATCTCCTTGCCTTGCTCCTTTGAGATTAAGTGTAGAGCTTGTCAAGAGCTTCGTTTTGATCCAAGTAGAAGTTGGTTTCGACATCTTTGGATTTTCAACATTGTTTTGCTCATCTCCTCTTCTAAGCTTGAGGTAGGGATTTTTTACATTCTAATATGGTTTTTAGCTTAGTTATTTGCTATTATGTATAGATGATGAGATTTGGTTGTGGTTTGGACAAATCTAGGATTTGGGTGTAAAATGAAAAGAGGGGTATTTGATGAATATGAGGTAAATGAGTATGAGGCTTGAATATAAGATCATGTTGTGCCAAAATAATTGATTTTGGTGTTTGGGTTGATATTTGGAAAGAGGAAGATTTTTCCCTAATTTTGATTAAATTATTATTTTGTATAAATAATTGGGATTAGCATTGAAAATGTGAAATTGGAAGGTTATGGGTATAGATGGTGAAATTAGATATGTATTATCTTACACTTTTGGAAGCTGTGAATAAACTATTTATCTTGAGATTGAATATCTGTTTAGAGATAAATGTATTAGGCTATCGGTGGAGGATAGCTATGATTGTTGTAGAAATTGCATGAGGATTAGGCGATTTAATGCTAATCAAATGTTGGTTGTCATTGCATATGACTATATTTATAAATACATTGTATATGTATGTTTATTTGGGAGGAGAAAGGAGATGGACTCCGCTGAAAGCAAGTTGGCCGGAGTGTCCAGGGTGAAAGACCCGAAATCATATATATATATGGGTGCCGATTCCCGCGGACGAAATATCTGTAAAATGGCATATTTGAGAAAACATACATCGGTGCCGATTCCCGCGGACGAAATATCTGTGAAATGACATATTTGAGAAAATATACATCGGTGCCGATTCCCGCGGACGAAATATTCGTAAAATGACATATTTGAGAAAATATATATGGATATCGATTCCCTCAGACGAAATATCCGTAAAATGGCATATTTGAGAAAATATATATGGGTGCCGATTCCCTCAGACGAAATATTCGTAAAATGGCAGATTTGAAGTGTTTATGTGTGTTTTGCATAATTGGAAACCATTGAGTTATAGTCTCATTTTGGTTGTTGAAAGATAATGAATTTAACTCATGAATTGAGTAGCATATATGAACTTGAAATGAATTGAAGGAAAATGGAAATGAGGTTTGGTCTTAGTGGCATATGAATATGCGGGCCTTGTGGATGTTTTAGTATCGGTATTGTTTATGCACGTAGTATTTATACCTTTACTAAACCTTATATATTGTGTTAGATTATTTCTACTGGGCTGTTGGCTCACCCTATACGGGAATACCATTCTGAAGTGCAGGTGAGATGTTTCCTCCAAGGCAATAGCGGGGATGGACTGTCGGGAAGCAAGAGCTTCTTAATTATGTCTTGTTGTGTGTATGTTTGTTATTTGTAAAGCCAAGGGCTTAAGATGTAATGAGCGAGACTCACTTTGTGCAACCAAGCAATGACTTGGGAAGATGTAAGCCTACATGACATTTAACTGGTTGTTAAACAGTAAACTCTGATGAATGAAAGTATTGTATTTCTGTTATATTCTTCCGCATGATAGATAGGTTTATTGTATTATTTTGGGGGCGTTACACATTACACTATCATTGGCCTCTTAAACAGCTTGACATAAGCAATGCTTTTCTCCATAGAATCTTGGCTGAGGAAGTTTATATGTTCCGACCTCCTGGTTTTTCCAATCCAGCTTATCTTCATCATGTTTGCAAGCTTCAAAAGGCCCTTTTTGGCCTTAAACAAGCCCCTTGAGCCTCATATTCCACTTTCACTCAGTTTTTGCTTGGACAAGGGTCTGTCAACAGTCATTGTGACAATTCATTGTTCATTAGGAAATCATCTTCCTCCATCACCATTTTGCTTGCTTATTTTGATGACATTCTTCTTACTGGGGGTAGTGCTGCTCATATTCAGTCTCTTATTTAGCAAATGCACATTGTCTTTGCCATGGAAGAGCTAGGGCCCATTTCCTATTTTTTGGGTATTTCCATCAAGTCAGTTGGTAGCTCTTATGTTCTCTCTCGACACAAATATGCATCTGAAATTCTTGCCAAAGCTGGTATGAATTCTTGCAAACCTTACAACACTCCTATTGCTGTCAAGCCTTCTACCACTCCTTTAGATTCTCTACCTTTTCATTAGCCTGAGCTATATAGAAGTTTGGTGGGAGCTTTACAATATTTGACTATAACAAGGCCTGATTTGTCTCTGGCTGTCAATCAAGTTTGTCAACATATGCATGCTCCATCAGATGGTCATTTTGCTGCTCTAAAACAGATTCTTAGATTTGTTCAAGGTTCTCTTTCACATGGGCTCACATTTAAACCTAGTTCCTTTACTCTCTAGGCTTTTTCTGACTCTAATTAGGCAAGAGATATCTTCGATAGGAAATCTACTTCTGGCTATTGTGTCTTTCTTGGCTTTAATTTGATTTCCTGGTCTGCTAAGAAGCAACCTACTGTCTCCCGGTCCTCTACTGAGGTTGAATACAGATCTTTGGCACATACCACTGCTGAACTTAGTTGGCTACAAATGCTTCTTGTTGACTTAGGCATTGCTATCACTGCTCCACCCATTCTCTGGTGTGATAACCAATCCGCTATAGCTCTTGCTTCTAACCCAGTTTTTCACACTCGATCAAAACACATTGAAGTGGATTGTCATTTTATTAGAGACAAGATCTCTGCCAAAAAGCTTGTTCTTAAGTATATCCCTACGAATGATCAAATTGCTGATATTTTTAACTTTCTCTAGAAAGTTGGAGTCCTTCAAGCTTCTTCACCAGCACTTTGTGTTTTCTGCAAATCTGTGGCTGAGTCTAATTTCCATGTACTGTTGCACTGCCAATTTTCCTGGAGGGTTTGGTCTGCAATGCTGATTTGGTGGGAGGTGCAAGGAGCCCTTCCCGGATCTGTGGAAGCTGTTCTTCACTGGTGGGAAGGAGTGAAGTTTAGCAAGAAAGAAAAATTGCTTTGGAAAGTCATTCTCTCATCTGTCTTCTGGTCTTTGTGGAAGCTGCGAAACGAGTGTATTTTCCAGGCTGCTAAACCTCACTTGGAGGACCTGTGTGAGTTGATTAAAATCAGAGTTGCGTTGTGGTTGAACCAGAGATTCAAGGGCTTTAACTTCACTATCTAGGATTTCCTGAACAATTTAAGACAAATCAGGCTCTGTTTGGGGAGTAAGTCTGTCCTATGTGGCTAATTTACATCTCAGTATGCCTCCGGTTTTCTTGGAGTACCTCCCTTGGTGTCTTTGTTCTGGCGGCGTTTAACCTCTGGATTAGTTCTGTGACTTCTGAGGGTTGGGTATGCTCCTGCTTCTGCTGTCAAGGTTGTTGGGTTGGGTTTGGTCTGCTGCTGCCCTGGATGCTTCTGGTTGAGAATTCTCTATTGCTGCTGCTCTGGATGTGAGATGTCCATGGTAGGAGGAGAAGTTATGCAGCCAGCATTCTTTTCAAGGTGCCAACAAGATGTACCAAGATTGTCTTCTGATTTCCAGCAACTCATGCCAATGACAAATCAGAGTCGGATGTAGCTGTGCTGGTCTTGAGCTTCAGCGGCTGTGCTGGCCTGCTGAATCTGTGGAGCTGTGTGTTGGTTCTTGTTTGTTCCTTGCCTTTTCTGCTCTGTTCTTCTTCTCTTCTTCCTTGTTTTTTTTCAGTTTCCTTTTCGGTTTGGTTCCTCTCCAAACCCCTTTCTCTCCTTTTTGATGTTTTCTCATCTTGAATGGTTTGATCATCAATAAAGGTCTCTTTTGGCTGTTTCAAAAAAAAAAGCCCTTATCAGCATCCATATTTTCTTTTTTACAGTCCAATCTTCTGGTCACTACTCTTCCCATCAGCTTGCAGGGGGCTGAAAAGACTAAGCTAGCAGCTGCTGCTGCCACAGCTCAAGTTGTAGTCATTCCTAATGAAACAGAGGAAGTTTAGTGTGTATAAATTGTTTAGGTGTGTATTTACTAAGTGTGCGTGAGTTGGTTACATTGTAAATATATATTTTAGTTAGTTAGAGATATGTGGTTAGGCTGTTAGGAGAGGTTTGAAAAGTTAGTTAGGAATCAAGATTGTATTGTGTATATAAACTCAGAGTGTAATATCTTTGATTAATAAAAGAGAAGAAGAAAAAATCAGTTCTGGAAATTCATCATATATGCATCTAACTATTAGTAAATTTGACTATATACCTTATTTTTAAAAATTTCTATATCCTATATCTAACTTAACATATTTTTTCCTTTGGTATATTTTTTAACATTTAGTAGAAAAATTTTAATTTTACATTTCATGTATCCCTTTGTATAGTAAATTAATTTACATAATAATTTTGTTAGTGTTATTTAAAAAAAATTATTGCAAAAAATTTACTTACATCTCAAGTTTTTCTATTTAAATCTCATGAGTTTTATTGCGTAAAAAATCACTACTTGCACTATCATTTTGAGAGTCTAGAAGAAAAAAAAAATGCAAATATTATTTGTTAAAAAAATTATAATATGAATGTATTTTAAATAAAAATTTATGTCTATTTTTTATTTAATAAAAAATAGAATTGCCGTGCACAGCACTGCTGCACTGCTAGTATATTATATAATATAATGATATAATGTGATGATACGATATGATCTCCAATTAAGATTTAGAAACATTGGATTTGGAAAATGATCCCAAGAGGCCAATTCAATGAATGATTTTTAAAATGATAACGGAGACATTGATGTTCTTTCATTTTAAAAAATAATAAATGTCTCTGCATCGCCTATTCCAATTACCTATACGTTATCAAATGAAAAGACACAATGTATGTATTTCCATTTGAGAGTCGTCCAAGTACGCTGGCACTCAATAATTGATCATTTTACCCATTCATATTCCCAACATTGATCTTCAAAGTCTAAATATGTATATATACAAACAGCCATTCGGTTAGTGTCCCTGCACAGTCAAGTTAACAGCCATGTCATCCTCCAAGGTGAGCTTGAAGCTACTCATTGACACAAAGGCCCACAAGGTCCTCTTTGCTGAAGCTGGAAAAGACTTTGTGGACTTCCTTTTCAACCTTCTTTCTCTTCCTGTTGGGACTGTAGTCAGGCTCCTCACCACGACCAGCATGATTGGGAGCCTTGGAAATCTCTATGAAAGCGTTGAAAATCTGAATGAAACTTACATGCAATCTAACCAGAGCAAAGAGACTCTGTTGAAACCCCAAGCACCATCAAGTTCTGCACAAGTTGCCCTTCTGTTGACCAATGAAGTCTCTACTGTTAAGAAAGTGTACAAGTGTGGAAGCTGTCATCGATACATTGCTGATGAACCCCGAGCCATTTGTCCCAATTGCAGGAACACTATGTCCACTGAGGTGACATGGGTTAAACCCAAGGTGGATAACAATGCTTCGTCTAGTGAGGGCGGTGGCTATGTGAAAGGTGTGGTGACGTATATGATCAAGGATGATTTGGTGGTGACGCCCATGTCTACCATTTCTGGTATTACAATGCTCAACAAGTGCAACATTACGAATATTAGTTCTCTAGAGGAGAAGGTTGTAACTTTTGGAATGGGTGAGGTATGTTTAAAAAAGTTTGAAGTATTGAAATATTCCGATTGCATATGTTATTGGTGTAATAGTTGAAAATTTAAAAATTTTACTTACAGAAAACTTATCTTGATAATGGATTCAAAATGTTGTAACGATTTTAAAATTTTAAGCTATTTTTTATGGGTATTTTATTTAAATGGATAGTCCAAGGTTATCCACATAACTTTCTGGTAAAAAAATCTGGTACTATATTTTTTTTTTGTTCGATGTACTAATATATTTATTTTTGATTTTGGTTAGGGTTTGAAATTGCTGAAAGCAGCTCTGCAATCAAAGGAAGTTTTAACTAGTGTCTTCCTTGAGGAGAAGGTGGCAAAGCCTACGTTCCAATAATTGGAGCCTACAATCATATTAAAAAGCTTACCACAATTTTTTTTTGTTATGTTTCATGCTAGGGTTTGAAATTGTTGAAATTGTTGAAAGACGTATGAATCTGCAGTTTGGTTTGTTCAACTTGTAAGCAGGCTGCATTTTTGTGAATGACTTGCAATCAAAACATTCAGATCTCTCTGATATGGTTTGGAAAAGAAAAGAAAATGCTATTAGACAACCTGTGTTTTCTCTTGCTCTATTGGTTAAGCCGGAAAGAAAAGAAAATATATTGATTTCTCCTTAATTTTGCTCTATTTGGGTGTGGGACCACATGGGATTCACATAGTATAAATCTTATATCCATATGAGATATTTGATAAAATATTTAATAAAATATTTAGAGTCCTTAGCATTTTTCATCCAAATGAACTGTTAAATTTGCTCTCTTTGCAATTTCATCAATCACGATGTCATTAAGGGTTAGTTTGGGATGTTCTAAAAAAATACACTTTTTGACTTATTGGCTTATATGAGTTGGATTTGATGTGATGTGTTAGAGAGATGATGTGATTTAAATAAGATGATGTGACTTAAATAGGATAGTGACTTTTTGACTTTTTGTATTATTTAATTTATGCCAAACCAACCCTAAATATCAATATACACTGATATTTTTTTTATTGGACTTCAAGTTTACACGTGGATCTCGTTTTGAAAACTGTTCATTTTGGTTCACCTTCAATGTATATTATTTAGGTCTCGTTTGGGAATAGGTTTTTTTAGTAATTTTTTGACTTTTTGGTTAAAATGTGATGTAAAAAAAATTAGTATGTTTGAGATATTTTTTACGAAAAGATGTGCAAAAAGTAAAGAGAAAAGAGAATTTTTGACTTTTTGGTATGTGTTGTTGACTTTTTAGTTTTTTTAGTAACTTTTTGACTAAAAAAGTCACTTGCCAAACAAGGCTTGGTCTAATAATCATAATTTTTTTATTTTATTGCATTTGTCTTAAAAAACAAAAAAAAAAGAAAGTAAATATGTTTTTTTGAAATATACTATCTATTTTTTTTTTAGACAACACAATAAAATTAGAAAATATTATAATTACCGAATGAATTTAAATTTTTTCATGCATGATTTACATTTAGCGTGCTACAAAATAAATGGCTTTGATTATCAAAATGAGACCAATGATAGGCCTCACAAACCCCCCAAATTCTTTCTTTATTGACATATAGACATGAAATTAACCTAACCCTTGTAGAAATTCTGGTGAGCGTTTCTCAGCCTTGGTAAATTGAAGAAGAAGAGATTCTCAACAGAAAACTACTTACGATCGGAGATACCTAGCATTTTTGTACTCTACTTTCTTAGCCCAGGGTTTACATTTTTTCACGGATTTTCTTTGATTATACAAAAGATGGAAATCTAACTCCACACCAAAATAGCCCAAGCCACAAAAAGGAGCCTCCGCACTCCAATTCGAAACTTCTCCATGCCAATCACTTCAGTAGCACATCAACATCATTCCTGAAAGGTTATTAGTTTTTTGGTGAGCAATCGCCCAGTAGGAAATACCATTAACAAATTATATAATTAATCGAAATACATATGATTATGCTGTGTAAAGGATGAGAAAAACCCATGCCCGTTGCTTTAAAAAAACCGTGAACCCAAATCAAACAGTGTCCATAACAAGTGCTCTTCCAAATCATGGGATATAAATATGCTCTGACGTTTTGATACAAGAGTTGTAAACCATAAATGCGCGTGCGCACACACACACAGATATATATATATATATAATTCCACATTTGCCGGCTCTAGAAACGGCAAGCTTTGGGCACCCAAGACCTTACTCTTCTACATTTGTTGATTCCAGAAACGGCAGGCTCATGGACACCCAAAATCATGTTTTCCACATTCGCCAACTCTAAAAACGGTAGGCTCGTAGACATCCTAAAACATTTCCCACATTTGTATACATAACACAACTCAAACCAAAACCCAATTCATAACTCGGACTCATACGCTATTTATCCCCTTCCAATATATTCCAATTAGTGACAATTCCATGCCACGAGTATAATTAATGAATGCATATGATGCATGAGTTTACAAATTTCAATTCCCTTAAGGTAGTTTCAATTCACAACAATCAAACAATTTTAAACATTTTGAATTGAAGTAATTCTCCAAGTCATATCCATCATCATCTCAAGATTTTGTGACAAAAGTTCCCAACATTTCATGTTTCAATGTGAAAATCAAGTCAATATACTCAATTTCATGATTAGAAAGCCAATTGAACCAAAAACTTTTTATTGAGCAAATTTGAAAGCTAGGGTTCTAAGAAAATTGTGAATTTTCCTTTTTCAAGACATTTAAAGGTCAATTCTCATCACCCATAACATAATCATCAACACTAACATAAATCCTTCAAGAAATTCATAAAGATGACCCCTTTTTTCACCAAACCCATTAGAAAAACACACCAATCCTCATATTTCTAAATATCCATATAGATATAATGAAAATACTACATATATATCTCAAATCAAAGATATAATAAGTTAAAAGTACCACTACCTCAAGATTAAAGACAAAAAGTTGAAGACCCAACTCTAAACTCCAAAATAGCGTGAAACAATATGTAGATCCTTTCGATAAAGCTTGTTCTTCAACCCCTTAGGAAGATCTAGGATGGATCTTGGTAAAAATCAAGAGGAATCAAGTGTTTTAGGGATAGGATTGTAGAAATAGGTGATAGAGACATAAAATGTATGGAAAAAGTAAAAGAAAAAGTGTTTAGATCGACTTTTAAAAGTACTGTCCCGAACAGACTGTTGGAGCGAACTTTTCACCGTTCGAGCGATGTTCAAATCAAAGATACCGCTCGAGCCGTAAACGCAGGATCTCAGAAATTTTGCAAAGCTATAATGAAATTACTAGGACCTCATTTCTACACTCGAGCGACCATTTCACCACTTGAGCAATCTCGCTTGTAAACAGGCAAAATACTAAGAGCTCTGCATCTTCACTCGAGCGACCAATTAACCGCTCGAGCGATCACCCAAAATGGATTGTTACACGCATGTTTTGTTTTAAAGTAAATGGTCTACATTGAGTCACATAATTCCATATGAATTTCTTATTATGAGACCAAATTATTTTGTTCCTAAAAGTCTATTTATTAGTGACATTTTCAAAATTTTGTCACTAAAAGCCTTATTTTTGACTTTTCGGGATGACCTTTTAGTGACTATCCTCACGATGATAGAAATTGGTCCCTAAATGTTTTTTACAACAAAATTTTCACTTTTAGAGACCAAAATATTTAATTTTTAGAACTTTTATATGTTGTAATGAAGGGTAAAATTGTGAGATTTATATTGTAGATCTTAATCTTTTTCCCTAAAAAAATTACCAAGAAAACCAAGGATAGATCGAGGGAGAGGCTAGGTAAAGGTGGCCGTCAACCCAAAGTAAAAAAAATATCTTGAATATATTAAATTTAGTTATGATTTTGTTAAAATTATATAGATTTGCCCTTCTAAAATATTTTTAGTAATATAATACTCGCCCCTTAAGATATTTTCAATATTTTTTCTCTTTCGATTTTTATTTTATATATATATTTTTTAAGTTCTCTTTTCAATTTCATCTCAATTTTATTTTCTCTTATTCTTCTTAACCAAATTTTCAAGAATCAAAGTTATTTACAAGAACTGAACAATCAATTCAAGAGGAATCTGATGAAGCATCTTTTTCTTCAGATCCGAGGGCTGATTATATTACAAGTCTTTTAAAATTGATGATATTTGTAAATGGGACTGGATTGTTTCCAGTTTGTAATTGGACTGGACAGTCCAATTTGGCTCAATAGACTTACTTTTATATTCTGTTTTGATAATTTGAACTGTTCATATTTTAAAATTCAGCAAATACATTATCCCTGTAAAAAATCAAGTCGATCGGATAACGGAAATCACGTGTTCGAATTGATTTTGTATGAACCGTTTATTTTCTCACCGTCCATTTTTTTCATACAAAACTGATCCAAACACATGGTTGTCGTTATCTGATCGACTTGATTTTTTGCAGGGATGATGCACTCGACGAACCTTAAAATGTAAACAGTTCGAATTATCGAAATGGAACCCAAAAATAAGTTTACAAAGCCTAACAACACCTTTCCAATTCAATAGATGATTGGAGAGAAGCCATGACGTTTGCAAATTTGCAAATGAACTTTATCCTAGTGACTTTATAGTTTCTCTCTCTGTCTCCTCCCCTCTGTCTCTCGTTCTCCTCCTTTGCTTTTATCATGTCTTCTCCTCTCTTCTCGTTCTCCTTTATTTCAAATTTTTCTTATTTTTTTGTTGTTTTTTGGTTCCCTTTTCAATTTTATTTCCAATTTTAGTTTCTTTTTCATATTCTGCGTATCTAGTTTAAAACTTCTTATGCTTAAGTTCTCCCCCTTCTTATTTCTTAGTTTGGATTATCTCTTCTTCTTCTTAATCAAATTTTCAAGGATTGAAGATATTTGTAAGAATTGAAGAATCAATGTAAGGGGAATCTGATGGAACTACTTGTTATTAGTTCTACTCCTTCACGTCCTTGGGATGATTACATAATAAGTCTTTTAAAATTGATGATATTTTCAAATTTGAATATAAACTGTTTCCTAATGACTTTAGGGTGTAAAATAGTTGCATTTGAAATTATAATTATCAACAAATATCTTCACAGAGTAAGATATTAGCAAATTATTAACAATTTTTGAGTTGTAATTTAGTGCTAATGAAAACATGATGTAGGATTATTTTCTAACAAGTTATCGAGGCACATGTCTTATTATATTATGAAAATATTTTTATTTATATAAATGTGAAATAGATATATTTAATAATATAATTTTGTGACATTTTCACATTTTGCATTGATACTTGCATTTATCAAATTATTTTGATTATATGTATGCGCCATCATTAAAATTGCACGTGCTCTTATAAGTTTGACTTCTCTCAAGTTGTTATCTCAACTTAAAAGAGCGTTTAGATTTGACAGACCCATTTTAAGACCGATTTTCGTGAATCAAATCGTTCAATATTTAAGACTCGTTGAGTAGAATATTCATGTAAAAAAAATAAAATGATTGGGCATCGATAGCTATATGTTTGAATTATATTTGTTTTTAAAAAATGGACAACAAATATAATTTTAAGAATATCTATCAATTTTTTGTAATACAATTACCGATATTCGATCATCTTAAATTTTTTACATAAATATTTTACTTAACGAGTTTCTGAAAAAGAGAATGTATCACCTAAATCGGTTCCGAAATGTGTCTATTAAGTCCAAATGCTCTCTCAAATTGAAATGACCAACTTGAGAAAAATCAAACTCCAAAACTACATAAACAATGGGAAATTTAGCTATAAACCCCCTTTACCTTCCTTTCATTGTTAAAATGACTACGAAAAAAATTATATTTTCTAAACCCCTTCATAATTATAAAGTCTTGCATAAAGGACAAAATTTATTATTTAAATATTTTATTAGACTATTATATCCTCAATTAAATTTTCTCACCTTCTCCACCCACTCTCTCCCCACCTTCTCTGCTCTTTTACGAGCTCTCTGTTATGATTCTCAACATTCTTCGATCTCCTCCTACGCCGATTCAGTTTTCCGATCACTCTCCAGCGGTTCATACGCCGCCGCCGATGTCTTCCTCAAGGCGGTGGAACATGATCGAAGCCTCAACCAAGCAAACGCACAAACAAATTCTCTTTTTTCCTTCTCTCTTCCATTCCTAGGGTTTGGATTGGATTCGTTCGGAGCTCTCGTGATTTCAACCAAAACTATGAATATACCTAGATCACTCTCAGTTGTAGAGAATTTTCTTTGAATGGCGCATAGGTTTCGCAGTGGAAGAGATCGTCGGAGATGATCGGAGAAAGCTTCGACGACGTCGACGTATCGCCTTCCAATTCTCATGAAGTTCATGTTCTTGTCGTTGATGATAGCCTCGTCGATCAAAAATTCGAATTGTGAAAGAGTATAGAGACGAATCGCGCGACTGTTCAAAATTTTCATATTTGAACACAGTTCTTCAGATTTTTCATATATATATGTGTGTGTTTGTGTGTGTGTGTGTGTGTGTGTGAGGGAGAGATTTTTCATTTGGATAGTGTTGTTAAGTTCTTAAATTGATCTATTGATGAGTTGTTAATATGTTCTCTCAACTTTTTGTTGTAAAATTGTTTTTGATTTTGATAAATTTTTGTGTCGTGAGTGAGCAATATGGATTGTGTATATGTAATAGATAACAGAGAAACCAAAGAGGTGATACGAAAGAGGCAAGTAACTGTGAAGAAATAGAAGAACAGTGGTTGTGAATGATCTAATTTCATTTGATAGAACCAGAGTAAAATTTTACTTTTATACAGAGTAAAATTTTACTTTTAGCTTCAGTGTCTCACAGTTTACTTGTTTTTCAGAGTAAAATTTTACTTTTATACAGAGTAAAATTTTACTTTTAGTTTCAGAGTGTAAAATTTTACTCTTATTCAGAGTAAAATTTTACTTTTATACAGAGTAAAATTTTACTTTAGTTTCAGAGTGTAACATTTTACTCTTATTCAGAGTAAAATTTTACTTTCATACAGAGTAAAATTTTACTCTGAAATACATAGTGAAGATGGCTTAATAGGAGAGCTGATAGATATGAGGGTAATATAGTAAAAGAAACAAGTTTTAAAATATCAGGGGGTTTTGAAAGTACTTATATAATTCTTATCCTTTTAAAAGACAAATTAGATAGTGAGGGGGCTATCACCAAATCCCCCATAAACAATCAATGAATAGATTATATTCATTATAAGTGTGACTCACATCTCACTATTTTTAAAACTAGGCCATACAATTCACATTCTAAATAAGTTTCGAACTATAAATTTATTGTACATATTGGGACAGATCTAAGATTTTCATATAAAGTAGTGAACATATATATAAACCATCAAATTTTTTAAAAAGTAAGTGTGAATTATAATATAAATTTATACTAGTATAAAAAGTAAAAATAAGATGAAAATATATATATAAATAGTATGTTTTTTGTATTCACATTTAGTTACAAAAGATAACAACTATAAAACAATCTACATATTAAAGTAAGACAACTTGAGTTATCGTGCTTGACACTCTTTCATATCATTAAAAATGCCTATGATAGAAACTAGCAGATACATTTTTCTTTTCTTTACCGACTACCATAGGTTTTGTCATGGGGTCGTTCATGTATATGGTCCACACAAAAAGGGTAATACTAGAGATACCAAATTTCTTACCAAATAAATGACCCAATGTCTCACATTTGTGTGGGGTCCACCCCAGGTGAGACATTTGATCATTTATTTGGTAGAAAATTTGAGGCCTATAGCATTTTCCACACCAAATTAGGTCGATTCGATAATTATAATTTGTTCAATTTACCACGCTTATTACAAAAAATAAATAAATAAATAAATAAATGATTTATTTTAAATCCCCTTGATGTCTATTTTTTTTTGGACAAATGTAATAAATTAAACCGACTATGATTATAGAATCGACTTATTTATTTATTTGTTTGATAATATATACAAATTGTCCTACAAAATGAATCGTTTGAATTTTTAGAAAACAAAACCCATGGCGAGTTGTAGATCCGAACAATACCATCTAGATCTTAGACAGAAGGAAATGTGGGTACTAAAATTTTACTACTTCACTAATAATACAGTTGACATGAGATGAGAACCTAACAAAGTGATATTTTTGTTGTGGAAAATGCCTAGCAGCTCGACATTCATGGGGCTTGAATGGCTCGAATTTTGGTAGTGCCAAAACGACGTCGTTTTGGCTCCCTCTTCTTCTTCTTCTTCTTCTTCTTCTTCTTTCTCTCTCTCTCTCTCTCTCTCTCTAAAACTGGTTTGAGAGAAAGAGAAACAGAGAAGTGACAGAAAGAGAGGAGTTTGGTTTTGAGTTTGGTTTTTCTTGAATCCAGATCCTCTTCATGCGACACAAGATTGTGATATTCTCTCTCCTCAAATGGAAGTAGAGGCACCACTGGAAGTGATTTTCAAATATGTGTGGCAACCATTAAAGGTTTGAAGATTTGTTAAGAGAGAGATAAAGTAAGCAATGTTCATCACCTCTAACCTCAAATCTCACCACCAAACCCACTTCTTCTTCTTCTTCTTCTTCTTTTCTCTCTCTAAAAAGTATCAAATCACACCCACTACAAAATAAATCCAGATTCAAACTCAAAAAGAAAATTGATAAACTAGATCTAGATCAAGTTATAAATCCTCCAATTAAGACAAGATTGTAAAACCCAAAAGCCTTTGCCTTTCTTTCCTCACCAAAACAAAACCAGAGTGTAAAAAAAATATAAATAAAAATAAAACAAAGTGTAAAAAAAGGCAAAGGCTTGAATTCAATCAAAACAAAACAAAACAATCTTGATTGAAAAACAAGCCTTTGTTATCAAAACAAACCAGAGTGTAAAGAAATAAAAAAAATAAATAAAAAAAAGAAAAAAGAAACTAGAGTGACAAAAATAGTGGAGATTATCACAAGATGAACAAAGGGGTGAGCTGTTCAGATTCACTAATGAAAAGAAAATTGGGGAAAAGGAGTGAGTCACTGTTCCCCCTCCCTCTTTTCTCTTTCTTCTCTCTTCCTCCCTCTTTTTTCTCTCGCCTCTTTGTTTCAGAGAGAAAAGAAAGGGAAAAAAAATGGCCAAAATGACGTCATTTTGGAATTCGAGCCAGTCGGGTCAGTGAGATTTCGAGCTGCCTAGCAGTGTTCTTTTGTTGTATTCCAATTCTGCTCATTGTTAGTGTATATATATTAGATACTATAATTACATTTTATCATATTAGGATATTTTCATAATTTTCTTTTTACCTGCTCTTGTATTACTTACATATTTACATCTTCATTACTCTTGTATTTTTTATATATTGACATCTTCATTACTCTTGTATTTCTTATATGTTGACATCTTCATTGTATTATAACATACACATAACATTTATAAGTGCACTTTTTGTCTTTTTGGCAAAAATGTACTGAAAAAAAAAGATATATGTTTGGGATAACTTTTTGACTTTTTATGAAAATGTGTTATAAAATATTACAAAAAGAACCGGAATTACCGTTCTACCCTTTCTTTTTCACTGCTCACACATGCTGCAATAGTTGAAAAAATCGTGCAACCCAATTTTTTTTTATTTCTTAATTTTAAATTTCTGCATATGCTTCTGTAGTTCACATTGTGCCACGAAGCTCAGCTAGGAAAATAGGATGTCATATGTCAGAACAATGTTGAATTCAAAGGACAATTGCATGTGATAGCAAAAGTAAGGGCAAAATCGTTTTTTCGTAGTGTAGGGCCTCCCCCACATACTTCCAGCCCAAAATCCCAAATAGTATGTACGTTTTTCTTTTTTAGTAATTTTTTACTACAGTAGATGATGCCAAACAACCCCTTAGATATATACATAATATAATTTATTTTTTTATTTTTTTTATCTCTCTTAAACATTGTGACAAACACAAATCGCCATTGGGAAGCCAATATATGCATGCAACACACAAATCTATTTATATTCGTCCCTTTATATTCTCAATACACAATAAAAACAATAGAGAGAGAGAGAGAGACGTCTCTTCAAATTTTGCTTGGATTGTCATTATAGGTGTTCATTTTTGACTACATAACCAAACGGGGAACTTAGTTGGAGAGCACCGACAGAATAGATTAAGCCTAACAACTTGCACAAGAATATGAGAATCTGATAGTAGTTCGTCCACCCGGGGGCACTCCAACGATCAAGTCTGCTTATCTTAGATTTCGGTATCTACGCAGATAACCTTGGCCTAACCGAGATCATCTCGGCGCAAGACCAAGACACGTGGCACCTCGGCTGACACTTCGACGCCACCTTAGCCACGTGCTGTCATTCACAAAATACTCCCCCACAACTGTCCTCTAGGTTCTATTACTTGGCAAACTGAGGTGATGGAACTTACATCGTTTGTCCATATAGCATGTCGGTTAAAATTTCATTTCTTCTTCACGACCGAGATCATTACTCGCTGGCTTCAAGAAGCTAAGACTCTACTACCCATTCTATCGAGGACCAAGAACCAAGAACCAAGTTCTTTGAGCATCTCGACCGAGATTGTTCCTATAGCTGAGGTTGTGGCCTTATTACTTCAAGAATTTCAAGAGCCCTAACTGTGCATGAGCTGTCACACACAGTTTTTTCAACCGTTTCTTCCACGTGTTCTTTCCCCATTGGGTCATACGTAACGCGTACTATCAGGGCGCATCATTTTTGCCTGCACCGCCTAATAGGCATGTCGCCCAAGGCATATTCATTTTATTTTGCCGTCTTTTCAGTTTTTAACAAAACTCTCTCTCTCTCTCCCCCTTCTTCTTCTCATTTTGCAAACTTGATTTCTTTGTTTGTACTCAAATTTTCCTCTTTGAACTGCCATTTTCAAGCTCTCAAGCTCTGCAACTATTCCGTCCGTCACCGCTGGCGAAGCATTTTTCGTCTTATTTCACTCGTCGTTATCGTCTGACTCCGGCGAACCTCGTATTGGTGCCCTCAATCTTGGCCCCAATCAGTAAGTTCATAATTTCTTTTAGTTCCAATCATCCATTGTTTTATGATTTCTCTTCGAATTTTGCCATATGCCTGTACTGCATCCGTACCATTGAATCTGTTTTTATAGATGTACTCTGTTTCTATTTTCATGTTTTGGTCATCATGAATTATTTCTGGTTTCTTGAATTTTGAAGTTTATCACTATGTCTCTTGACTGTCATGCGATTCTTGAGTTTTGCATCTGATTCCTTCTTGGTGCCTTTTCTGTTTTCTTTGTTTGTTTTTCAGATTCTTGGCTTTTGATTCTTGTTTCTGTAGTTCTAGGTTTGGGATTTGCTTAGAACTCTATTTCTTAGGAAAACTGGAACCAATTTCCTCATAGACCTTCACAATCCCCACCCTAGTGCTCTCTAGGGTTTAGCCGAGGTCTTTAACCCTTTGCCAATCACTTTTCTCTGAACTCCAGTACCAAATTTTTGAAGTCGATATCATGGGTATGTTTAGGTGGAGGGTAGATACCCAGACCAAACTAGAGTATTTCCAACAAGAGTTCTCCATTCCAGCCGACGTTCAAATCAAGTTGGCTAGAGAGGAGGACTCTATTATGCCTATTGGAGACTCTATGCCCTTTCCTGTAGTTCCATTCGTAGAATGTGGACTTCGGCTTCCACTAGACACTCTCTTTCGAGAAATCTTGCACTATTACAAACTCAACCCCATGAAACTTGTCATCAACTCATATATGGTTATCAATGGCATAATCGAACTAGCATGCTGAGAAAAGGCCAGGATCACATTAGCCGACATCCAATACTGTTACACTATGTGTTGCCTTAAATCTGGCAAATGCTACATATATTACCTCAAACTCTGATCCACCGCCTTCAAACTTATAGCCGACCTCCCAGATTCAAACAAGGGTGCAGGAGATGATTATCTGATCATCTCGGACAACTGGGAGTTTGCACCAGATGACGATCTTCATCTCTTCCCATTACGCCGAGCAGTTTTAGAGAGGATGAGGGTAAGAACTTAGTTACCCTATGATTCCATTCAAGACTTTTAAGTTCACATATCTGTTCTAATGTTTGCTTCTTTGCCTTTTACAGTTCTTCCCCAGCTATCAAAAGATTTCCGCCAAACCTTCTTCCCCAGCAAAGACCTGAAAAAGCTACTAGGCTTGCCAGTTGAAAAAAGTAAGGCCCCACTACTGCTCAATTACATTCCGACCTACAAGTCTGCCCTGCCCGACGTTCCCTGCTGAAGCAAGACTCCTCCATCAGCCACAACCCCACCAACCACTTCATCACCAAGGCCAGACCAGGTCTTGTAGACACCCCATTTTTGACCGTCCTCAAGACTTGGACGTCATCGTTTGAACACTCGATGATTATCCATATTCGTGTTCATTTTGAGTACCTGAAGGTCTTGATGGAGTGCCTTGCCTTCGGACCTCTTAACTTGTCTGTTTTGTGCTTGGTTGCGTACCAAGAGCTTGTGGCTTTGTTTCTGAGAGAAGAGGGTGGCCTGTTGGCCAGCCCTACAGCCCTACAGCCCATCGGCCAGGCCTTATTCCCATCGGCCAAGCTTTTTTTCCATCGGCCATCAGTGGTGGCCGGTCGGCCTCGTTAATGGCCGGTCGGCCACATGTGTTGGCCGAAGCCTTTTTTTTTTCTCTTATACTTTTGCAGATATTTTTGGTGCTAGCTGTTCTAGCTGTTGGGTATTGAGGCCATCCTCCATACACGTGTATAGAGGGATTGGAACAAGCTCTAAGCTTGTCAAACAAGCTTGAGGCTTGTATTTCTATATAAGGGGAGGTCTCTCTCCCTTGTAGAGGGTTCAGAAAATTTAGAGACAAATTTTGACTCTCTCTCTAGAACTCTCTCTCTTTCTCTTTCTCTCTCTATATTGCTTGAAAGTGAGTGTTCTTCACATTTTTGCACACAACCTCTTAGCCAAACATCACTACCCTTTTGCTGAGATTCCTGGAGGCTTTGTTTGGACTCAAAAAGCTGGTTTTAGCTCAGAGTTAAAGTCCTTTTGCTGCTATGTTTCAAGGGTGAGCATATTCCCTTTTAAAGCTTGTTTTTGTACATTGGTTTAGCCACCTTGGCATACTATTTTAGGCTTGGTTGTTAACTACAAAAAACTCTATTTTAAAGTGTTAAAAATGGTAGTTTAAAGTGTTTTTGGAGTTAGGAGTGTTTCACCCTCTTTGGTGGCTTATTTTGCTAGGCTTCTTGCTTTCTTTTAAAGCCTTTGAGATCACCTTGTTTTGGCCTTTTAACCGCTGAATTCCAGAGGAATTTTAATGGTAGAAAACTTGTTTTGAGGTCCAAAATAAGAGGGGGTAGTCCCCCCTCCTCTTGTCTTGCAGTACAAGAAATGTCACTTTTGGCTACCAAAATATTGGTCGCCAAAAGTCCAAAATTTGGTCGCCGAAACCATTTAGCGACCAAAATTTTTTGTCGCTAAGCTCGTCGCCTTTACCCTGTCGGCGATAGTATTGGCGACTAAAATTTGTTTGGTCGCCGAAAGTATACACATTTGGCTACTAATCTTAGTTTAGTCGGCAAAATGTATGTTTCTGCCACTAAAGTATTAGTCGCCGAATGTGACTTTTGGCTACTAACATTCATTTGGTCGGCGAATGTGTTACTTTTTGCTACGAAAGAATTAGTCACCGAAAGTTAACATTTGGCTACGAATCCATACTTAGTCGGCAATAGTGACATTTCGGCTACTAATTTTTTAGTCACTAAAAGTTCTACATGAAAATTTTAACCAACTATTCATTACTTTTTGCTACCAAATGTTTTAGTCGCCAAATGTTTTTGCTACTAAATTATTAGTAGCCAAAAAATTCCAACTATGTATTTGGCTACCAAAATATTTGGTGGCCAAATATTTTCTATTTTTTTTTTTTTTTCCAAAAAAATTCTAAACAACCTACATCCATGTTTAATACAACCTGTACATACATAACACAGGATTCAATATAACCCATATAACCCAATATAACCCATCAACGCTAAATATATTATCAAGCATTCAACAACGTGCACACATTCTAGTTCCAACCATCCAAAACATTAAAAATAAACATCCAATTCTATATATAATACAAATTCCATACGAACCAAGTCTAATCCAACATCAATAATTTCATTTCATACATAATACAGGACTAACCAAATTAATTTCCAAAAAGGACATATGTACCACAACATGTCCTAACTTAAACTTGTTTGTCAGAATTTGTCTTTTACATACATATTTTAAGAAGATTATATGAAGGCTTATAAATACTAGACTAGGCACAAGTGCAAAAAAATAGTGAATGTTTCGATTTCTCTCAGCATTATCAAACCAAAGAATCTTTCTGAATCATGGCAGCGCAGCCATCATTGTCCGTTTTGCAGCCTCACGCTTCATCTCTGCTGCTTTGCCACTGCTACGGAAGTACATGTAAACATCCTGCATATATTAAATAAAATGAAAAACTAATAAGATTAATACCAAGTGTCCATGAAAATAAAATTAAAAAAATAGCCATTCAATTCTAGGTAAAACATATTCGGAAGCTACAATTTTAATTAGTATAAACAAGTACCTGCTCCCTCCTCAATTCAGCCTCCTTTGCTTGGAGTTTCTTTCTCCTTTGTTCTGAAAGCCTAGATTGCAGCAGAGGATAATGAAATTAACAAAGCCTATCTCTATGCATAAAAATAGTAAACAGGTTCAACATCCACTAAATTAGTCTGATAAAGTGAAGCCAGTTCCACTAAATTAGTCTGATAAAGTCAACTTACCCCAGTTTGAGGGGTTTAATGAATGAAGAGCATTACAACAACAACAACCCACAAATCTATATTAGCAACCAAATCATGGAAATGGAATAGGCATTTCATTCCATCTTACATATCAAACATAACCTTGGAGTGTCATGGGAGAGAATGTCACAAATATGTGCTTGCAGTTCCATAATGAGAGTGGGTCACTGAAGAAGATTAACCATACCAACATTGTCTTTGTGCCAAAAATTAAGGATCCTAAGAGGGATTGCTACAAAATTATTGTGAAGGTGTTAGTTAACCGATTGAAGACAGTTCCTTCATCTATTATATCTTCTTCATAGAGTGCTTTTGTTCTAGGACATCTCATTATTGATAATATTTAGGTCGCTTTTGAATTGATACACACTATGAAAAGACAACATAGTGAGCTTGGTTCCTTTGCGTTGAAATTAGATATGAACAAGGTCAACAATGGCATTGACAGGGTGTTTTTGGAAAAGATGATGTATCAACTTGGTTTCCATTCTTCTTTGATTGCTAAGATTCTGAAATATTTGACGTTGGTTTTCTATATGGTGATCCTTAATAGTACTTCACCAAGGGAATCCTTTGTCTCCATATTTATTTCTCATTTTCACTGAAGGTTTATCGACATTGTTGAAACAAGCCGAGGATGAAGTAAATATTCAAGGCATGCAAGCAACTCATGGTAGTAATATGATAGGAAGGTGCATTAGATAGCTTGGGACAAGTTATGCAAATTGAAAGCAGCAGGGGGATTGGAATTTAGATCATTGCAAGCTTTACATTTGGTGTTATTGGCAAAGCAGGGTTGGCGTTTACTCCATAATCCGAACTCTTTGATTTCTTTTAAACAGTTTTGTTCATTATTTGGTTCAACACTGTTTCAGTTTTGCACACCCATAGATTCACAAGACACTTCCTATTTCATTTAGTTTCATTCAATTTTTGTTACTGTTTTCCCAACAGGAAATTAGTTAGTGAATAGAGTTTTTTTTTTTTTTTTGGTAAAAGTGACTAGAGTTTTTTATTGTGTATAAATTCCAACAGATTGTACACTGTTGGGTGTGAAATACAGTTTTGTTTCTATGTTCTCTGAAGAGTTAACTCCAAGTCCCTTTTTTGTGACAAATAGCAAACAAAAATTATAACTATTAAAATTCCCACACACACACAAAAAAAAGCAAATATTTGGCAGCTAGGTATCCTCAAGCAAATAAGTAAATTAACCAACAATGTGCACTTTCAACTTTGAAAATTCTCTTCATCACCAAGGGTCTAATTTCGACAATATAAATAATTCCTTTTATAGGCCTTGTATGTAGATTATCTTTCATATTGATCCGACAATCATAGTCACATAATTGTTATATTTGTATTGTAAAAATAAACCATAAATATAATTTTAAAAACAAGTCATTCACTCTTTGAAAATAAATATTAAAAAATTATGTTACTATAATTATCAAATCAATCTATATTTATCATTAATGATCTACACACAAGGATCAACAAAATGAACAATTCAAAACATGGCAATGGAACTGGTCGACCCAACAGGCTCAACAATACGTTCGGTCCACATTGAACCGGAGATCATCTCCCTTTCTTCAAATAAAATTTAGTTTTATTTTAAATAATCTATGTAACTTTTTTTTACCAAAAAAATTAATTATTGCATTCTATTTTTAGCAATTGACTCTAGCGTATATATAGAATCATTCAAACACAAAAAAGTTTCTCAGAAATTTCTTAATTGAATTGTAAACACTCACCAGAGATGAATCACTCCCGCCCCAAAAACTCCATCCCACACAATCTGCAACAGCATATACACAAATTGGATTACAAAAAGTACATATTTACCTGTAATTACATAACTTAAATAGCAAAAACTATAGGAATTTTTTAAAAACCTTCATAAAAAAAAATTTGATGTTAAAAATAAAACAGTAAATACCGAGAGAAGAAGAGCAAATGGTGGCCGATTCAAGAACAACGAAAGCAATTCGCACGAAGAGAAAGGGCAAAATTAACCCAAGCATGGCCACCGCCGGCAACAACGTACGGTACGACAACCTCCGGCCCGCCGGCGTTCCCTTTGCCTTCATCACCTCCAAGTAAAGTTTTACTTATCAAAAAGGGAATAAATAAAGAATCAAACAATCAAAAACACAAGGTACTAAAAAAGTTGAACCATATACATGGGTGAGCAGAGCATCATCAGTGGGGAGCCTCAAATCATTCTTGGTGTTTCCATTTTCAGTCAAAAGACTCACCTAAACAAAATGCAAATTTCAGTTGCCATTGTGACATTTTGTCGAGCACCTTGCAGACACAAAAAGTATATAGCATGATTCATCTTTGCTATACACAGAGAAACTATACAGATGAGAGAAAAAACAATCCAAAATCAGCAAATAAAGATCAAACCATTTCAGAACTGAATTCAAAACTAATTCACTCATCAGATCAGAGAAGAACCAGATTTCAGAAAAATAGAGAGAGAAATGGAAGTTTTCTTACCTGTGATAATGGTGGCCCGGAGATCCTTGGTCGATCTAGAGATAATTTCAGAGAGATCAAAGAGGAAGGGCTGAGTCGATGAAAGTGGAATCGCATACGCAGTGACGGTGGTGCTCGTGTGCGATGGCAGTGATGCTCCCTTACCCGATGACGATGGAGACAAAGGCGAGAGAGAGAGTTGGAGGAGGGCAGAGGCGTGAGAGAGTGAGAAAGAGAGAGAGAAAAGAAAGAAGTAATAACGTTTCCCTCCAAAGTTTCCCTCCGAAGTTTCCCTCAGATATGAAGCACAATTTTAAATTTTGTAATTATAATTGCCGACTAATATTTAGTCGGTAAAAGTAAAATAACAACTTCAAAAAAAATTAAAATAAAAGTAACAAATATATTAAAATTATATTTAAATAAAAATATAAGTAATAAAATTATAAATAAAAAAAAAGGAAAAATTAAATTATCTTAAATATTTGTCCTAATATTTTTTGTACTGAAAAATATAATAATATATTTTAAAATTTTATATTCTTATATTTTCTTATATTCTTATATTTTATATATATATATATATATATATATATAATAAGAAAGAAAAGAAGGAAAGAAAATTTTAAAAAAAGAAGGAAAAAATTTTTAATAAAAAATTATGAGCCAGCTCAACCCGTGTTTTTTTTTTTTTTTGGGACTCCTGCATGACTAACTAGGCACTAATCAATTTTTTAGAATTTTAGAACATGCAATATGTATATTTTCTCATAGATAAAGACAGATGAAGAAATCATGTGTCAAGTGGATTTAATTAATTTATTATTCAGTTGTAACTAGCAGTCAAAATCATTTTCTCAAGCATATCTTAGCAGTCAAAATCATTAACGCATAACTAAAAAATATATACGCACAGCCCCAGCTTAGGCCTTCAGTTCAATTAGCATTAAATCGCCAATTACTTTTATAGATCCCTCAAATTTAAAAAAAATATATCTAAATTAAGTGAATTAAGTGAGTACTTATTTTGTATTTTAAAAAAATCACAAATATTTTCTTTTTTAAATATATCTAAATTAAGTGAATCTAAAAAATAAACAAATTTGCTTAAAATATTTAAAAAAGTTGAAAAAATTAATTATTAAAAAATTAAGAAAAATTTTAAAATCTAAAATAATATCAATAAGTCTTACAAATCAGATTTATTTACTTATAAGTCATGAGTGAATTTTTTTTACACACTTAGCCCTCATTTTGATAATGATATTGAAAAATTGAAAAAATTATTTAAATGATAAATTATTACATTTTAAAAATATTCATTATATTTTAATAATATTACATTTTAATAATATTAATTTTTCATTACAACCCTACAGAAATTACCATTACCTAAAGGAACACTTTACCATTATTAAACAATCGGCTACCAAAATATTTAGTAGCCAAAAGTAGGCCTTTGGCGACTAAAAAGTAATTTAGTCGGTGAATCCCTTGTTTTTGGCGACCAAAATTTTGGTCGCCAAAGGTATTTTATAATTTTTTTATTTTCATTCGGCTACCAAACTATTTAGTAGCCAAAAGTAGGTATTTGGTGACTAAAAAGTAATTTAGTCGGTGAATCCCTTGTTTTTGGCGACCAAAATTTTGGTCTCCAAAGGTATTTTATAATTTTTTTATTTTCATTCGGCTACCAAACTATTTAGTAGCCAAAAGTAGGCCTTTGGCGACTAAAAAGTAATTTAGTCGGTGAATCCCCTGTTTTTGGCGACAAAAATTTTGGTCGCCAAAGGTATTTTATAATTTTTTTATTTTCATTCGGCTACCAAACTATTTAGTAGCCAAAAGTAGGTCTTTGGCGACTAAAAATTCTTTTAGTCGCCAATTGTGATATGTTTAGCTACTAAAAAATTTTTTAGTCGCCAATTGTATTTTTTTTAGCTACTAAATTTTTTTTAGTCGCCAATAATCAACATTCCCCTACTAAAAAAATTAGTAGCTAAAAGGTTGACTTTTGCCGACTAAAATTAATTTTGGTAGCCAATTCCCACACTTTTGGCGACTAAATTTGTTTTGGTAGCCAAAAATGGTCGGCAAAAATGTGTTTTCTTGTAGTGTTGATAGCATGTGTTGTTGGCCTACCAAATGAGCATGTGTTTCTATCCTCTTGAGGCTTAGTTTGAACATGTTTTTGTGACTTTTTGGACATGTTTAAACTCTGTTTTTGGCTGGTTTGGTCATCTCTTGCATGCTTCATACACTTGTAGTGTAATCCTACTTGCTAGCCTAACATGCTTCATGTCTTAGCCTATAATTCTAGCTTGTTTTGGCTACACTCCATCATGCTTTTACTCATGTTTTAACATGCTTTAACTCTGTCTTGAGTGGTTTGGGTCCTTTGAGGTTTGCTTTGCATAGCTATAGCATGATAGGCTTCACTAGTCTTGTGTTTTGAGTTCACTAGCATGCTTTGCTTGGGTTTTTTTGCATGATATGGCATCATCTAATATGTGATTTCAGAGCATGTTTCACTGTCATACTCTCATGTTTATCACTCTTTGGGTTTAAGAGTTGTGCCTTTATGCCTTGTTTGTGAGCTAATACATGAGCATATCTTTCTTGCCATCTATGTTGCAAGTCTAGCATGTTTTTGCCATTGTTTCGTCCTGCCTTAGGTCTGTTTTGTGTGGCCAAGGTCATTTGAGCATTATTTGATATGGTTGTAGTATAAAGGGGCTTGGCTAGCTTTGAGTTTTGGGGCCTTTAACATGTTGTGCATGTGATGTTTGCATGGTGTGGCACCATTTGGCATGTAATTTCAGTGCATTTAGTGTAGACACACTCTCATAGACTTCACTTCTTCATAGCTCTTGAGAGTTGTGCCTTTATGCCTTATTTGTGAGCCAATGCATGTGCATGCATTTCTTGCCTTTCATGCTATCACTTCAGCTCATTTTGGCCACTATTTTGGCATGTATGAGGTCTGTTTGGGGCTGGATTAGTCCCTTGAGCATGGTGTTGCATGGTTCTAGTATTATGCTCTTTGCTAGCTTCAATGCTTTCGACTCTGAGCATGTCTTGCATGCATCATTTTCATGCTTTGATGTCATTTAGCATCCTACTTCAGTGCTAGAATATGTGCCATTGCATTCCATCTTTCATTTGTTATATCACTTTCGAAAGTGGTCTTAAGCCCTTTGTTGGTTTGAGCACGAAATTGAGGCGTTCATACCTAATGGTTTTAGCCTTCTCTTGAGGGTTTCTACTAACCAACGGCATGGTGCTTCTTTCATGCTCAAGAAGCTTGTGGCTTGGTCCGTCTTTCCCATTAGAGGACTTCTCACTTTTGGACTAAACCAGTTAAAGGGTTTATCGGTAATCTAAAACGAGTAAACGAAATGAATCAAAGTAAAACATGCCAAGATAACATGTTTGTGTTGCATTGCATGTGTTTGGATCCGACGTTAATCCGAACGCGAGAAATGAGGGGCGTTCCATACTCAAAGTGATGAAACGTGCCTCATTTCTTGGTCACCGACACCCTTGATCGTGTATGATAGGGTGGAGGCTCATCGAGTCTGTTTGTGCATTCATTGACTTGTACACACTTGGCTTTTCGGCCATCGTGCATTGCGATGCTCGGGTGGTGGCCCGAGAGTCGAGTACCACACTCCTTTGAGCTTGAGAAATGATAAGGAGGGTGGTTATACATACATATCCTGCAAATGCCTTGCTTTGCCCCTGTTGTACTCTGTTTGCAGCAAATTTGGAGTGTGTAGGAGCAAGTGGCCGATCGGCCAGAGAAAGCATCCAACCGGCCACAAAAGCAGCCAACCGGCCATTCGTACTGGCCTATTATCACCAATTATGGCCGATCATCCCTCAGCATGTTCCTGAGATGGGTCAGAAGCAATCTGGAGGTTGGCACAATTTTTAGAGGTCCAAAGATGTGCAAACAGAGGCAACTGGTGGCAAGGAGATGGATTTTCGGGACGACGCCAATCGAGCATGCATGTCTCCCTCACCCGCGAGGCCATCTTCTCTTTATCGCTTTATTAGTTAGTTGTTTCTAACTAGTTCAAATATGTTGTAATTAATTAGCTTAGATAGTTAATTAACTTAAATTGCTTTAATTAGCTTAGATTAGCTAGTTATTCAACTTGGTTTGTAATATTTACTTAGCTAGAGTTAGTTAAGTAGTTTACTTGTAATAAGTAGCTTAGCGTAGCTAATTAGCTTATTTATTCGGACCCTCCTTTGCGAGGGCGTATTGTTGTAATAAGCGTGCGTGTGTGTGTGCATGTCTTCCAACCCCACTTCTTTCTCCTTTTTACTTATCAGCTTTTGATGGTTAGTTTTATGGCATGTTTTGATTAGCATTCCTATGCTTGCATGTTTGCATCCATTCATTTGTCTTGCATGCAGCGGGCTCGGCACATCATTCAAACTGCATCGTATTTCAATACCTATTCGAATACATGTTATCAAGTTGCGTTCATATGCCATCTTAGATAGCCGAGCGTACTTAGTTGCATTATTGCATGTGTTGTATTAGGCATCTTAACATAACTAGGATCATGCATTGATTTCTAACTAGTTTTTTGTTTTGGCTCGGAGTGCACTGTAAGTGTTTACACTTTAGCATCCTTGCATGTGTGTAAGTGATTGCCATGATAGCATGCTTGCCATGAGGCTATGTGCTTATTTGATTAACTGCATGAATGCCTATGGATGAAGGCTTCATTACTCGAATTGGAACAATTCATCAAAATGTGAGTTTTAAGCCCACTTGGAGTGGCAAATCATCATGTTTTAAGCCCACCTTATTTGGTGGCAAATCTGCATTTCTAAGCCCACTTGAGGATGACAACTTCAAACCATTTTCGAAAACAAACATTGAATTGTTTTGTTCCAATTTAGGCGATCTAGTCTATACTTGTATGTTGTGCGCATCACATAGTAAGTTAGATTAATAATTGGAATAAGAACACATGTGTTTTCAAAACAACATATCATGCTTAGTAGAGGCCGATCCTTTGATCGGGTGAGCGGGGGTGCTCATTTCATGACCTTCCCCCCTCGTACCCAAGTTCCCGAGTCAAGGCAACTTTGGTGATGACGGACACATAGCCTTTGGCACGAGTCAGGGTTTCCTAAATTTCCCAAAACAAAACATTCAGGTGGCGACTCTGTAATCTGGCAAAGCAGTCCATGTTTGGCACTTCTTGATTAAAATCGATTTTCCAAAACGATTTGCCGAATTTGGACTCTTTGGTGATTTATCAGTCTTACATTGCACTTTGTGAGATTAGATTCAGAACCGTGACAGGAGTCCGAACTGTAGTAGCTATGAACCCCAATTCGCGCCCTCTCCGAAAGGGGGGGCACGCGGAGGAAGTTTGGGCGGTCTACAGGTCTCTTTTTCAGATCCAGTAGAGCAGCTGTCCACCTCTACTCCACAACTAATCCTTCCTCTCAGCGGCGACGCTAACGTCAAGCTTTACCAAATGCTCTAGCTAAAAGAACTCAGAGCCGCAAACGCCGAGATCCAGAGGCGTCAACTTACGATCCAGCCAATCCCTCAATCGCCCTTCCTGCGATCCACTTCGGTACCAGAGTCACTATTGCTGCAACCACCAACGACATAGGCCGTAGCAAAGCTGTTGTGGAAGACCTCTTGGCCAATCTGCCAGGAGTGGTTACTGTTCAGTCTTCTTCTTTATGTCAATCCCAACCCCAACCGAAACCAAAAAGGGTGAAGAGGGCTAAAGCAAAAGCTTCTGTCACCCAGATTGAATTTGAGGACACCGTGCCGATCTTTAAACTGGCCGAGATTGAAAAAAGCGCCTCCACTGCCGAATAGAGGCCTGCCAAGGTCGAGCCATCCGATAATCAGCAATAAAAAAGGCCGAGGTCCGAAGGTGAAAAGGGTCGAGGCTTCTTCATAGTCGATGAGCCTTGGGCTCCGGTGATTTCGGTTAGCGATCGCCCGATGAGAGCTGGCGATAGTGCCATTGATAGTATTGAAGTCGGCGCCGCTCTCTCCACCACCATTCTCCTTCAAACTGATCTAAATCGTATGGCCGAGATCAGTGAATATGAAAACTCCGCGTTGATGATTGTAGACACCCCATTTTTGAACGTCCTCAAGACTTGGACGCCACCGTCTGAACACTCAGTGATTATCCGTGTTTGTGTTCGTCTCGAGTTCCCGGAGGCCTTGGCAACGCGCCTCGTCTCAGGACCTCCTGACTCGACTGCTTCGTGTATGGTTTTGGCACCAAACACCTGTGTTTTTGCCTTGAAGGGCAGGGAATGGCTTGTTGGCCATCCCCACACCCCACCGGCCCTCCCCTACCATCACCGGCTGCATGTGTGTGCCACCGGCCATGATTTCTTAAAAACAATGGCCGGTCGGCACTATATTTGGCCGACCGGCACTTTATTGTGCCGATGACCTATTTGGCTGGCCGATGACCTTTCTGCACCCATTGGAGCATGGAGCATGGTGCATGCCAGCTGTGCCAGCTGGAATGCACCCACACCACTCCCCATGCACGGGGATGACCCCTTTGCACCTTTGAATCCCCAAACCTTCTAGAAGGTTGAACCCTTTGGCCAAGCTTCTTGGAGAAGCTTGGCCAGCTGTCTTAGCTTCTACAAGAAGCCAAGACCCCTTTGCACCTCTTGACCCTTTCTCCTTTGCTTAGCCAGTAAGCTTCTTGGCTTTATTTTGCCTATATAAGCATCATATCTCTCCCTTTGTTTAAGGTTGGCCATTCTTGAACAAAAAACCAGAGCTTTGTATCTATATATCTGTCATATATCTCCTCTCTCTAGATTTTCCCTCTCTCTCCTCTTGTGTGTGTGTTTTTAGGCTTAAAAGTGTAGTTTTACCTTACTTTTGCACTCACACACACACTATCACACCTTAGCTCGAGATTGGGAGGCTTGGAGAGTTGATTCTTGAGTTTTTGGACTGGTTTTGATCACTAGAGAGTGGCTGGATCATCTGTTCTTCAAGGTTTCTTCAAGGGTGAGCACTTTACTTTAGTTTTCCCATTTTTGCAACAAGTTTCTACCTGCCTTGTATACTGATTTGGGTCTTGTGTATAACATGAAAAAGTCTTATATTTTCTTGCTTTAGAACTTTCATTAAGGTCACTTTGTGGTTTGAGTGCAAACTCACCCTCTTAGGAATTATTTTGGCCTCTTTGGTGCCTTTTCTTGAGGCTTTGTTTGCCTTGGTGTTTTGGTCTTCTCACCATTGAAAACTAGTGGGTTTTTAGTGGTGAGGAAGGTGGTTTGAAGTCTTGTATAGGGGAGGGACACCCCTCTCCCCTTTGTCCCTCTTTTGCCTTTGTTTTTGGCTCATAAGGGAGCATGCATACTTGGTTTGTTTTGGCCTCATTTCAGAGCTTATTTGGTGTTCATATGATATATTATATCTCTGTTTTTGGTTGGATTTGTAGCCCTTAGCATGCATCTTATACTTGCTTTGAAATGCTCTAATTTGCCTAGAAATGTGCCATGTGTTTAGCCTTGTATATCCTCATGTTTTAGCTTGGCTTATTGAAGCTTTTGGTCATGATTTGTCATGTTTTAGGTCTATTGGCCACTGATTTTGCCATGTGTGGCATGTTTGATGTAGTTGCTTTGCATTGTGGCTTGTGAGCCTTAAGGATGTGATCCATGCATATGCATTGGTTAGGTTATTTAGGTGATTTGGAATCATTCAACATGCTATTTCAGTCCACATGCCATGTCTATATGCCTCCATTTATCATCTATTTTATGTTTTGAAATGTTGGTCTCTTATGCCTTGAAATAGACCTTGTGCATGTTTGTATGTTTAAGGTATTTGGGCTGCCATATCATGTGTTTTTATGGCCCTTTTTGCATGCTAAACATCTGTTTTTGGTCGCTTGGTTCATGCCATGAGTGGTCTTGTTAGTGGTGGTGGAGTACCCTCTTTTGTGCCTAGGCTTTAGGCTCATAAACTTGCATGCTTGTATAGCATTTTGTCCATGATTTTGAGCACTTTTGGCCACTGTTTTGGGGTGGATTGAGGTCTGCCCCATTATGGTTTAAGTCCACCATTGCATGTTTACCACATGTTTGTTGCATGCTTGATTAACAAAGCCTTGTTACATGCTAGTTCCTTTGCATGAATTGTCCATGTTTGCATTACATTTTGCATCTTACATGCCTAGTATTGCATACTTGCCATGATATGTTGCATTGCATTTGGCATACCTTGCATTTCATCTCATGTTGCATTTTGAGCCATGTTTGCGTAACATGCATTGCAATGTTTGGCTTGGGGTGTCAAGCCAAATTTGAGGGTTGAGAGGAGTTCATACTACAAGTGATGCAACTTGTCTCAACTCTCGGTCACCGAGGCCCTTGACCTTGACATGATAGGGTCTTGGTCTTCATTTGTGTGTTGCATGCATATTCATTGAAATGCAAACTTGACCTCTTAGGCTATCATGTACCAAGGTGCATAATTGTTGGCCCAAGGATCAAGGGCCATGCTCTCTTTAGTCTAACACATGATATGCTTACATGTGCCCAAAATTCCATGCCATACACTGTCTGTCCTTATTGCTGTCAAAAACCAGATTCTGCAGGAATTGTTTGCCGACCGGCAGTAAAGAGTGCCGACCGACAATGTATTGGTGGCCGACAGCTTCATAAGCAGCCGACAGACATTTTACATGGCCGGTGGCCATTTCATCCAGCCGATGGTGTGAAGCAGTGTGCATAGAAGGTATTCTAGGACTTTGGCAGTCTTTGGAAAGGCAGGACAGTGAAAACAGAGGCAGCAGTGGTATGGTGCGGGTTTTCCGGGCAAGACGGATCGAGCATGCATCATTTGCGCACCCCGAGGTAGGGCTGAGGCCCCCCTTCTTTTTTTACATTCGATTTAATTTGATAATTAGATTATTTTTGTAATAATTTATTCTGTATTTGGACTGTACTATTTGGGACTGTATATTCTTTTGGTCCCTCCGTATGAGGGCACATTTGTAATAAGTGTGTGTGAGTGGTGTGTATGTCTTCCAACCTCCACTTCTTTCTCCCTTTTATTTACCTGCTTATGATGGTAGATTAGGGCATATTTAATTAGCATAACAGTATGATAGCATGCGTGCATCCATGCATTTGTCTAAAATGCACCGGGCTCGGTACATCATACAAACTGCATTGTATTTCAATTCCAAATTGAATACGTGATAATTGTAGCATTTCACATGCCATTTTAGGGTTAGCCGAGCCTACTCTAACTGCATCCTTGCATGTGTTGCATTAGCCACTTAACATGAACTAGGACATGCATATTTGCTAACTAGTTTATTGTTTTGGCATGGAGTATAATGTAAGTATTTATGCTTTAGCATCTCGCAAGCGTATGAATGTTAACATGACAGCATGATTACCATGTGGCTAAGTGCTTATATGAGATAAACTGCCTGATTGCCTGTGGGTGAAGGTTGGATGTTTGACTTGGAAAAACTCGTTGAAATCCGTGTTTTAGCCTACTTGCGAGTAGCAAATTCCAAAGCATTTTCAAAACAAACGGATATGCAATGCTTGTTTCCAAATTAGGCAATCTAGTCTATACTTGTTTGCTGTGCGCATAACATAGTAAATCTAGGCTAATAACCGGAACAAGAACACATAACGTTTTCAAAATCGGATATCACGGTTAGTAGAGGCCGGTCTTCGGACCGGGCGAAAGGGGGTGCTCATAGCTGACCTTCCCCGATCGTACCCAAGCTCCCAAGCCAAGACAACTTTGGTGACGACGGACACGTGGCCTTTGGCACCGAGTCAGGGTTTCCTAAATTTCCCCATAAAAAATATTTAGGTGGCGACTCTGTATCTGGCAAAGCAGTCCATGTTTGGCACTTCTTTTCAAAATCTCTATTTTCTCAAAACGATTTGCCGGATTTGGACTCTTTGGTTCAAATTTAGAACCGTGACACAAATTGAGTCCGAACTGTAACCCGTGAGTTCCCTCGCGGACTTGTTACAATGATGCAACATTCTGTTCTTGTAAGTGCCCAACACTTGTACTGTCGTTTGCTTTCTGTGCTGATTTCTTTACTTAGAAATCTTACTAACTCTGTTCATTTCTTTTCTTCTAGGCCATCTAGCACGCCCACTCATTTTCAACGAAAGCCGAGGCTTTCAAGAAGGAGTTGGTCCACAAGACCCAAGAGGCTGCCGGCTTCCTTGCCTCCCTTAACAACGTCGAGGCCAAGATCAAAGTTCTGTTAGATTATACTAAGGCTGCCAGATAAGTGCAAGACTAGGCTGAAAAGAGGGTTGACGCGACCAAGGCTGTGGCCGAGGTACTCAAGTCCAAGATCAAGGACGCTGAGACCAAAACCGCTAAAGCCAAGGTGAAGCTCCAAGAGGCCCTGGCTACTATATAGGCCGAGATCAGGGTGGCCGATGAGAAGGCATTCTCAGAGGGTTAGGTCATCGTCCGCGATGCATACAAAGCCCAAGTTAATCAAGCCTGTAACAAAGGCTATTATCTCGGTCGGACGGCGGAGCTTAACAAGTTATCTGTCCCAATGGACTCCGACTTCCGAGATATCAACCAACTTAGCGTGCCTTTCCCTCTAACTCCCAAAGGATCGGATGACGAGGCCGACGCTGAAGATGCTGATGAAGAGGAGAAGGTTGCTATTGGGGCCAAGTCCCCAACTCCGAATGATCAAGTCTTGGACTTCACTCAAGATGAGGAGGATGAGGTCTCCAAGAATGCCTCTCCCAAGAAAACTACTTCTGAAGCCGAGGTTCAGATCGCTGAGAAGAGTCTTGACGAGACATCACTTGAGATCGATGTTGAGATCAAAGCTGAGAAGACTGTTGAGAAGACTGCACAACTGTCTGCCAAGGTTGAAACACCGTCAACCGCCGAAGCAGTTTAGTCTACTTAGAAATTTCCTTTGCTTGCATTTTTCTTTTTTCAATTGTAACTTCTTGTTTGTTTGAACAATTTGCTTTTGTTTGGCTGATGTGCCCTCTGCTGTAATCCCAAAACTTTCAATTTTGAATGCAAATTTTCTTTTTCTCTAAGTGTTGAATGCTGCTTTTCATATATGCCTACTTCTTTCCTTTTATGCCTTATATGTTTTCATGCTTAAAATATTTTTGCAATTTTCCAAGTACGCCTAAATTGTGCAATCACTTCAGGTTTGAAATGCATCTAACATGTATCACCTCGGATCCACTTCATCTTAAGTGCATCATTAGTTGTCATCTCAGGCCAATTTACCTCGGAGTTCACCTTTTACTGTAATCTCGGCCAAACAACACTTAGAAATATTTTATTCAAAATTTTTTACAAGTGTTCTTCCTTCACTTTTAACGAGACCTCACCCTTTCAAAGATAAACTAACCTGGTTGGTGATCTCGGGTAGCAAACAATTCAAGTGTCCCTTATCTGGATATCTCCGCTGACTCTAACTTGTAAAGTTTTCCAAAAATTTCAACAAGTGTCAAGACTATTCCTCATTCTTGTCCCCTAATGTGAACCTAAGTATTACTTATGTTCACATTAAGTAAGTAACTCCAATTCTTCTGAGGTCTGATTCAAACAAAGATTAGCTGAGTCTTGCGACCTCGATCTCTCTGCTAATCTAGCTAGATCAAACTTAGTTCAACTCTGCAGTCGTGGCAAGTTTTAAGTTACTTGACATGTTTCATTTGGAAACATTGCTAACTTAGTTAAACTCTATCATATGGCAAGTATAATTCGACTCTACCATATAATAAGTCTAAGTTATTCATCATGTTTCAATCGGAAACATCGCAAACTTAGATCAACTCTATCATATGGCAAGTATAATTCAACTTTACCATATAATAAGTCTAAGTTATTCGTCATGTTTCAATCAGAAACATCGCAAACTTAGTTCAACTCTATTATATGGCAAGTATTATTCAACTCTACCATATAATAAGTCTAAGTTATTCATCATGTTTCAATTGGAAACATCGTCATAAGACTACCTTAGTCCTATCGTACAAATATCAACAATAAAAACAAAATCAAGCTAGTGTTTTATTAAAACTTCAGCTAATAAAATCAGTACATAAATATCAATAAACTAATGAAAGAAAAACTTCAAATTGCAAGTGTTCCAGGGTCTTGGCAACTCCTTGCCATCACTGTCTTCAAGCCGATATGCTCTGTTGCTGGCAACAGAGATGATTTTGTAAGGCCCTTCCCAGTTTAGGCCAAGTTGCTTCCTCAACCCCGTGATATCTCCACAACACATTTACCAATGGAATTGTCTTGCCTCACAAGACTTGATCTCGAGTATCTAAAACTCTAACCGGTCTCTCCTCATACGAAGCATCCTCATCTACTTTTAACTCGGTCTAATCTAACACGTGTGATGGATCTGACTCATACTTCCAGAGCATACAAATGTGAAATACGTGATCTCCAAAATCTCATCAAACCCCTTCTAGGTGATATCTTCAAGAAAATGTGATCTCCCACTTCAAAGGACAATGGTCTCCTCCTACCGTTGACATAGCTCTTTCGGCGACTTTGAGCTGTAACTGTTACGGCCCAAACCCGCCCCTATAGGTTTAGCATCGTAACTGGCCAATAATGCTGAGATTACCAAAAGTCTTTGAACATATTAACAAAATTAATGGGCTAGCGAAAGCAATATCAAATTATCATGTCCACAGAGCTATGCAGAAGTATATGAGACAAAAAATTTAAAACTTATATACATATGTGTGACGTCATGTTTACATTAGTCATACGTTACCCACATATATATATAGAATGTACAAAAACTTGTTTAGACTTAGACAAAAGAAAACAAAGGTCTTAAACATAGTCCACAAAACTTGGTTACTTCTCAAAACAGGAATGTCCTCAGGAGGCACAATGGTTAGCTGACAGAATATATCTCCAGGCAATCATCACTGAGCATGGTTACGCACCTAATCACCTACATACATAAATAATATAGTGAACTTGAGCCCAGTGAATAATAACAGAGTAAAGGTTTTAATGAATGATGCCCGTAATAAATTCCAAAATCAGACTTCAAAGTCAGAAACAGATTCATATTCATATTCAGAATTCACAGATAGTCATATGTGGTACATCCATTAGTACTAACAGAACAGACGACCCATAATTATATGGGACGAACAGATGACCCATGATCACATAGGACAGTCAGCTACAGGAGCAGATAATGGTTATGCTTAACCAGTTCCATGATAGAACCTTTGGTACCAGGTAACAAATAACAGATATTGCATGATGCTAAGGATGTCACGAATATATTTTAGAAATTTGGACAATCATTCATTTAATCATAAGATAGCATTTTAGAAAACATATCACATCATATCATTCAGAAAATACTTAAAGTTGAACATAACTTTACAGAGTTATTACTCACAAATAGCTCTAGTAGTAGAATAGACAGAGCAAACAGATCAGACAGTCTATGGTATGTGACTTACACAAACACATAACGAATACATATTGAAACACACACTCAGAAAAATACATAACTGATTTCGGCAGTTCACTCGAACGGACCCCTTGGTTTGCAAAACTTTTGAGAGCTCTCATTCTACACTCGAGCGCAACTTCTGGTTGCTCGAGCCAAGGTTAAAAAATAAAGGTGGTCACTCGAGCATAGATTCTATCACTCGAGACAAGGCTCATGTCTGCAAAAGTACTGGGAACTCTTATTTTACGCTCGAGCACAACTACCTTCGCTCGAGCCAAGGTTCAAAAATAAGGGTGGTCGCTCGAGCGCAACTTTTGCCGCTCGAACCAACCCCTAAACTCTGCAAAACTTCTGGGAGCTTGCATTCTTCACTCGAGCACAGATTCCACTGCTCGAGCGAAGAGTGCAAATTCTGGAATTTCCAGATTGCTCTCTAAGCTCCAAAACTCAACTCCAATGCATCAAAACTCATTCTTTTGGGCCAAAACTTGAGAAAACACTTGTAACTTATAAAACATCATGAATTAAAGATCATTTTACAAAATAAAGGCCCAAAAGCATGCTAATTGTTCAAAAGCAAACTTGAATGGTATGTATATAACATGCATGTAATCCTTTGAACTTAGACCTTCCAAAGCATGGTTTAATTAAGTTTGATTAGGTTAAATTAAGCTAAACCAAATTTTATTCTAAGTATTTAGGTCTGAATCAAATTTCAATTAAACCTATCATAAAATGCCAAAAATTCTAAGTTACATGATGACCTTGTCAAATTCGTATTCGGATGCCGTTAAGGCCTTTAATTCGCGTGTCGAAACAGAAATTGATATTCTTACCATGGACAAATATAAACACAATTAACACATAGCACATGCAATTAACTCAGAATTTCATCTTAATTACTGATTAAGCATTCTTAAGTAAGGTTTATTAGCTATTCACAGGTCGGGATTGTTGTAGTAGCAACCTCTTACGAATAAGCGCAACCTTCTCCATCGTTTACCAGACTAACTCAAGACCTATCATAGTCATCACCCACCTCGGCCCAACACACAGGAGATCTACAAGGCCGGCCATACAAGGCCTCAAACGATGCCATGCCAATACTCGATTGGAAGCTATTGTTATAAGCAAACTCCACTAAGGGCAAGTGCCTCTCCTACGATCCTGTAAAGTCTAGAACACATCCTCGAAGCATACCCTCTAGGATTTGAATGGTATGCTCGGATTGCCCGTCAGTCTAAGGATGAAAAGCAGTGCTAAAAGTCAACTCAGTGCCCAGGGCATTCTATAGGCTTTGCCATAATCGAGTTGTAAAATGCGGATCTCTATCCGAAACAATAGTCACAGGGACCCCATGAAGTCGGACAATGTCCCTAACATAAAGTTCGGCAAGAAAATCTACCGAGTCACTCATGCGTATAAGCACAAAGTGCGCTGACTTAGTTAACCGATCAACTATCACCCAAATAGCATCATTATCTCGTCGAGTCCTTGAAAGACCCACAATAAAATCCATTGTGACATGCTCCCACTTTCACACAGCTATAGGCAAGGGTTGCAACAAACCCGCTGGTCTCTGATCCTCGGTCTTCACTTGTTGACAAGTAAGGCACCTTGATACAAACACGGCTACGTCCCTTCATCTCCTTTCACTAAAACTGGTGACTAAGGTTGTGATACATCTTTGTGCCTCTCAGGTGTACTGCAAGGCGTGAATAGTGAAACTCTCGGAGTACCTCCTCTTTGCAAGACTCCAGTACGAAAAGACAGTCGAGGTATCTAACACTCGAGTTAGAAAACACGTTCAAGCCCTTCTCTACCTTCCCACTAGAGATCTTCTCCCGGAGGGTTTCTACCTCAAGATCACCCCTCTATGCTTCTATAACTCGACTCACAAGTATAGGTTGTGCAGCTATAGTAAACAAGGTAGCCGACGCAACGGACTTGCCAAGATGCAAGTCGAACTCATCAATAGCACCCAGCATCTCCCATTCTCGGATGTCAATACATGCTACACTGCTAATGGTCTTTCTACTCAAGCCATCGGCCACTACATTAGCCTTCTCCGGATGATAGTGCAACTGAAAATTATAGTCCTCCATGAACTCCATCCATCTTCTCAGCCTCAAATTCAAATCTTTCTGTGAAAACGGATACTTCAAACTCTTATGATCGGAAAAGACCTCAAATCTCTCACCATACAAGTAATGTCTTCAAATCTTCAAGGCAAATATCACCGCTGCTAGCTCTAGGTCATGAGTGGGATAATTTCTCTCGTGTATTTTTAATTGCCGCGAACCATAAGCTACTACCTTCCCCTCTTGTATCAATACACAACCCAAACCTTCTTGAGATGCATCACAATAAACCGAATAACCCAAACCACTCTCCGGAATGATCAAAACTGGAGTAGTGGTAAGTCTAACCTTAAGTTCTTGGAATGACTTTTCACACATCTCACTCCACATAAACTTAATCCCATTCCTCGTTAGTCTATTCAAAGGTGAGGCCAACCTAGAGAAATCTTTCACAAACCGACGATAATATCTGGCTAACCCAAAGAAGCTCTAAATCTCAAAGGCATTCTTAGGTTGTTTCAAATCTTGCACTGCCTCTATCTTAGAAAAGTCTACAGTCACCTATTCCCTAGATGCCGTATGACCTAAGAACTTCACTTCTTTCAACCAAAATTTGCACTTGCCAAAGTTAGCATATAATTTGTGGTCTAAGCAACTCAAGTACATCTTGCAAGTGTTCCTCATGTTTCTTCTCAGAGGGTGAGTAAATCAAAATGTCATTAACAAAGACAACCACGAAACAGTCTAAGAACTCACGGAAAATTCGATTCATCAAATCTGTAAACAAAGCTGGTGCATTGGTTAACCCAAAAGGTATCACTAGGAACTCGTAATGGCCATACCGTGTACGGAATGTCATTTTTTGGATATCCTCCTCCTTTACTCTCAATTGGTGATAACCTAATCTCAAGTCTATCTTAGAGAAGCAACAAGACCCCTTCAATTGGTCAAACAAATCATCTATACGAGGCATTAGGTATTTGTTATTAACAATCACCTAGTTCAATTTCCGATAGTCAATATAAAGTTGCAATGTGCCATCCTTCTTCTTGGCAAAGAGAGCCGGCGCTTCCCAAGGCGAAGTACTAGGGCAGATAAAACCATTATCTAACAATTCCTAGAGTTGAATCTTTAATTCATTTAACTTGCCGAGTTCAAACCTATACAGTACCATAGAAATTGGTGTCGTTCCAGGCACTAAGTCGATAAAGAACTTAATCTCATAGTGAGGAGGTAAACTAGTGAGATCCTTAGGGAAAACGTCCGGGTATTCACAAACTGCCCTTGGCAACTCAACTAGAACCGTATCATTTTCAACACCCAAGAATGTAGCAAGTAGGAGACTACGCTCGCCTTGACCACGCATATCACACACTGGAAAAAAGGCTCTATCAAATCTGTCCCCAAGAAATAGAAACAATCACCACTCTAGGTACATACAGTAACCCTCTAATGGTAACAATCCAAAATAGCCTGATAAGAAGACAACCAATCCATACCCAATATAATATCAAAGCTCAACATATCAATCAATACAAATGCAAAAGAAAGTCGGCGACTGGTAACCTCTATCTCACAACCCTGACACCCCTGGTCCAACACAACCTTACCACCAACTAATGACTCTACTCTAAGTGGAGATACTAACCAAGCCACTTCTAACCCCAATGTTAATACAAATGCAGACAACACATTGGCAATATAATTACACAATAAGAAGTTACCTCTCACTATCGAAGGCATTGACACTAAATCTGGCGTGGTAACAGCATACACATGCCCTATTGGTCTCTGCTTTACCTGCTCACCCCTCGGAGCATAAGTCTGATGCATGGACTAAGTTGAAGTGGCTCTTTGATTGGCCTTCGAGGCCTGAGCTGATTAGGTATGCTGATGGCTTTGTGTCGGCCTCAAACTAGACGCACTAGGTGTGTCACTCAACTGAGGGCAAAACCTCCTTACATGCCTTGACTGCCCATACTGATAACAAGCAAGCAGCTGCCCTTTTCCCTGACTTTGGCTCAGAGAATGAGCTGTCGACGGTGCAGATTATTGCCCTTTTCCTCTCTAGGGGCAAGCTAGAGACTTGTGACCCAACTGGCCACACTTCAAACATGTGAAACCTCCTTAATTACCTCTCTCTGAACTTGAACTCGGCATAGGAAAGGTGGATCTAAACTGTGCTACCTGGGACTGCTATGGGTTGGAACCCCTCTGTCTCTTACTATCTCGAGTCTCTCCCTGAACCTTCTGACTCCTCTACCTGGGGCCCCTTATCCTCTCCTCCTCAATCTATATCACAGTCTCAAAGTGCGTCACTACCTCTACAAGATGAAAGTAATCCCAAATCAGGGATGCAGCCACCTTGAAAATGAATCCAGTTTTTAACCTCTTCTCCAATTCCAAGCAATGGTGTTCCTCCGTTGCTACCAACTCCAATGCAAACCTCGACAAGCTAGTAAAGGTAACCTCAAACTCGGCCACCAGTGCGTTCAATTGTTTGAGCTTCAAGAACTTCTCCCTCATAGTGGGAGGCAAAAACTTGTTCTGGAAGGCATTGACAATGGCCTCCCAAGTCACCCCGATGCGTTCTCGCACGAACTTCCACCATTGAACTACAACTTCCATCAGCTAGAACGATGCCAAGGTCACTCTCAACCCATCGTCCTAGATGCCAATCATCTCAAACGTCTTCACCATCTGCTCAAGCCATTCATCTGCTTTCAAAAGCTCTTTTGGATCCCCCAAAAACTCATCCGGATTCGGTTGGAAGAACTCCCTCTTCAAGAAAAACGGCCCTGTCTCAGCAACATGGGCCTGAATTTGATTCTCAACTCAAAGAATGTCCATGGATTCCCTCAAAGCTCCGGCCATTTCACGGGCCAAAGCGCCCATGGCCTGTTGACCAATTGGTTTGGCCACATTGGCCTAAGTAACTCCTTCCTCTTGTGTCGGAATTTTATTCGGTAATGGCACCTCCTGCCGTGTAGGCTTGCCACACCTACTACCACTACGTCCAGATCCTAACATGATAATAAAGGTAACATAAGAGATTAGCATATTTACAAATGTGCCAAAGCTAGGTCACTCGCATCCTAATGCGGTGGACAACAATTAATTCACTCTACATAAGCACATAATCATATAAACACATACAAATTTCCTTTATAGATAATGATCATTCTGCGACGTTGCCAGAGTTCCAGTTAGAAATAGCAGTGACCAAATGCTCTTCTAACAAGACTTCTAGAAACTCCTAGACCCAATCAACATCTTCGAAATTAAATTTCATACCCATTTAGCCACATAAACATGTTGTCACATAATATACTATACATACAAATATCTCTATCGAGAGAGATAAACACATTGTGGTAAGAGCTCTGATTCCAAGTTGTAACGGCACGAATAAATGACAATGACCCATATAATACGTTAGTTAAATAACCACACATCATGAAATAATTATCTTCCATCAATCCCAATTTCTTGTACAAAAGGGTAACATATGTAGGTATACATTCACAAGTACATTCACAAGTCTAACTCTGAATCTATAGCATATGTTACATGATAAAGAAATAGAATGAAAGTTGAACAAATAAGTAGTGCCTTAAAGGCTTATAGCTTTCAAACATAGTGCTTAATTACAACAAAATGATTTAAATCCAATACAGTTAAAGCCCTAGGCTTGTACAAAATAAATACAATAGAACCAACAAAATGAAGCTCTTGCTTCCAAGTTCTCCCAAGCTATTGCCTTGACAGAGGCATATCATCAGCACCTGAAAATGGTTTTCCCACATAGGGTCAGCCAAAGCCCAATAGAAATAATCCAACACAGTATATGAATCTTAACAAAGATATAAGGCACTATGCATGTGCAATGCTTATGCCCAAAACATTTTGTATCTCTTTCAAACCATGCAATGATAGGTTTATATCACAATTCACAAAACACTTCCCTTTCAATAGAAAACAGGGTAGTGAGTCACAACTCTGGAAATCCCAAACAAATACAACCTTTCACGAAAATTTCAACTGTAGGAAACTGTAAACCGGCACCCACGTAAACGTAGGCTATACAAGAACTACAATTGTCATTTTATGAAAATTTCATCCATGGGATTAGCACCCTTATATATGTACGGTTTTTAAGACTTTCACCATAGACACACATGCCAACTTATTTCAACGAGACAAAAATTACTTCCCAAGGCAATAACATTTACAATGTGTTAAATATGCAACAATACTCAATGCAAATGAATGAGAGATTGGTTTTAATTAGCCTAATCCTCATGCAATTTCTACAACAATCAAAGCTATCCTTTACAGATAGCCCAAAACAGATATCTCAAAACAGATAAATAAATTTTCAATAAAGATATACATTCTAAAATCTCAAGATGGGAGTGATGATACACATCCAACTCGCCATCTTCATCATTATCAATCCAATTCCACCAAAACCATATCATTTTCCATTTCCTCTTTACAAATCAATATTTGAGAATTTAGGACAAAATCCCTCCTTTTTTTATAAATCAATTTAAGTGACAAAAACCCATTATTTCATCACAACTCAACAATAAATACATTTTCTCAATCAATTCCAACAATCCATTTGAAAAGCCCTCTTGTTGATATCAAATCAAAACCTTAGGTTGTTCAACAACCCACTTTTTCACCATGTTGTTTGGTGGAAACGAATAATTAAGTTAAGAATCATGAGAAAGTGCAGAGAAATCCCTACCTCAAGCTTAGAAGGGTGGAATTGAAGAACTCAAAAAAATTCAACATTGGCAAAACCACAAACCTCTTGGATCAAAAGAAATCTCTTGACATGATCTACAATCTATCTCAAAGGATCAAGGTGAAAGGATATCTCTAGGTGAGTAGATCTGAAGATCTAAGTGGAAAAAGTAGAGTTTAGAGAGAGAAAAGAGGAACCCACGGTGTAGAGGAAAAGAGAAGGAAAATAATGAGAGGAAAGTGTTTTGGAGCCTATTTATAGTGGCTAGGTACTAATAGAATAATAGCCACAAGGTCAACAAAAGGAATCAGTCAAAACCCCCAAAATTAGAGCCCAAAACCGTCCCAAAAATTTGGAAAAATACACACAAGGGTCGACCCTCGAGACAGTGGTGTTGACCCTCAAGAAGAAAAACTAAGACACTAATGTTGGCAGCAGACAAGGGTCGACCCTAGAGACCCATGGCGTCGACCCTATATTTCAGTAGTGATTTCCAGGATTAAGCAGCAAGACAGTGTCGACCCTAAAGTTTAGTAGCTCCACCAAGTACACAGCAATAAGGCAGTGTCCACACCATCAAGACGAGTGTCAACCCTAAGAGAAAAACAAAACAAGAAAAGGAAGACAGTGTCGACACCACCAAGACTGGTGTCGACCCTTGAAGCCAAAACCAAACATGAAAAGAGAGAAGAATGATTGCTATGGATATGGTTTCCCAGATTCAAAAGCAATAAATGGGTCGGGTCTAAGCTTGGATCGCTATATATGGCAACAAAAGTATTAGTCACCAAATGTATATTTTGGTGACAATCATTATTTAGTCGCTAAAAATTTGGACAATATTTACGACGACCAAATTTCTTGGTCGCCTTTATACTATTGGTCAAAACTACGCCGTTTTGAATGTTGTATGTGCCCTGATGTTTTTTTGCTCAGAATTAGTTAAACACTTGAAACTCCATTCTCATTCCCTCACTCTCCCTGCCTTGTACGACACAGGTATGTCCTTTTCTCTCTTCTTCTTCTCTCTTTCTCCCTCTTGCTTTCACTCTCTCACAGCACCGACTGCACTAACAGTCGCGCTGCCCTTTCTTCTCCCTCTCCTCTGTTCTTCTTCTCTTCTCTAGCCAGGTTGTTGCCCTATTTTCTCTTTATCTCTCTTCCCCTCACTTTCCCTCTCTCGTAGTGCCGACTGCACTGGCAGTGGTGCTGCCCCTTTATCTCCCTCTTATGTTCTTCTCCTCTTCTCTAGCTAGGTCGCCACCCTTTCATTCTCCTCCATTTTTTTCCTTTTTTGATTTAGTTATAGTATGTTGATGGGTTTGGTGTGATTTTGATTAACTTTTTTAGGTTGCTGTGGCACAATCAGGTGGATTGGCCCCTCTTCTATCACAGGTAATCGATTCACGTTTTTAAAATGATAACGGAGACATTGATGTTCTTTTATTTTAAAAAATAATAAATGGCTCTGCATCGCCTATTCCAATTACCTATATGTTATCAAATTAAACGACATAATGTATGTATTTCCATTTGAGAGTCGTCCAAGTACATTAGCACTCAATAATTGATCATTTTAGCCATTCATATTCCCAACATTGATCTCCAAAGTCTAAATATGTATATATACAAATAGCCATTGGGTTGGTGTCCCTACACAATCAAGTTAATAGCCACATGTCATCTTCCAAGATGAGCTTGAAGCTACTCATTGACACAAAGGTCCACAAGGTCCTCTTTGCAGAAGCTGGAAAAGACTTTGTGGACTTCATCTTCAACCTTCCTTCTCTTCCTGTTGGGACTGTAGCCAGGCTCCTCACCAAGACTAGCATGGTTGGTAGCCTTGCAAATCTCTATGAAAGCGTTGAAAATCTTAATGAAACTTACATGCAACCTAACCAGAGCAAAGAGACTCTGTTGAAACCATAAGCACCATCAAGTTTTGCACAAGTTCCCCTTCTATTAAGAAAGTGTACATGTGTGGAAGCTATCATCGATACATTGCTGATGACCCACGAGCCATTTGTCCCTAGTGCAAGTACACTATATCCACTAAGGTGCCATTGGTTAAACCCGATATGGATAACAATGCTTCGTCTAGTGAGGGCGGTGGCTATGTGAAAGGTGTGGTGACGTATATGATCAAGGATGATTTGGTGGTGATGCCCATGTCTACCATTTATGGTATTACAATGCTCAACAAGTGCAACATTACAAATGTTAGTGCTCTAGAGGAGAAGGTTTTAACTTTTGGAATGGGTGAGGTATGTTAAAAAAAATTTAAGTATTGAAATATTCCGATTGCATATGTTATTGGTGTAATAGTTGAAAATTAAAAAATTTTACTCTCACAAAAAACTTATCTTCATAATGGATTCAAAATGTTGTAATAGTTTTAAAATTTGAAGCTATTTTTTTATGGGTATTTTATTTAAATGGATAGTCCAAGGTCATCCACATATCTTTCTGGTAAAAAAATCTTGTACTATATATATATTTTTTTGATGTACTAATATTTTTATTTTTTATTTTGATTAGGGTTTGAAATTGCTGAAAGCATCTTTGCAATCAAAGGAAGTTTTAACTAGTATCTTCCTTGACAAGAAGTTGGCAAATCCAGTGTAGGTTCATATAATTGGAGCCTACAATTATATTAAAAAGCTTACCACAATTTTTTTGTTATGTTTCATGCTAGGGCTTGAAATTGTTGAAAGGCGTATGAATCTGCAGTTTGATTAGTTCAACTTGTAAGCAGGCTGCATTTTTGTGAATGACTTACTATCAAAAAATTCAGATCGTCTGATATGGGCTGGAAAAGAAAAGAAAATGCTATTAGACAACCTGTGTTTTCTCTTGCTCTATTTGGTTAAGCTGGAAAGAAAAGAAAAATATATTGATTTCTCCTTAATTTTGTTTATATAGAATACATGGAAAAGAAAAAAACGAAAAAAAAAAAAAGAAGAAGTAAAGAGACCTAGACAATATATACTAAAATATAATGGACGATTTTAATATTATACAAAATTAATAATTATCTCATTTCTTTTTACTCTCAAATCTCTTTAATTTTGGAGAAATTTAAAAAGTGAGTTGTAAGAGAAATCATCAACTCTCTATTTATTTTCATTTCTCCTCATTTCTCTTATTTGTAATAATCCAAATAAATAATTAAGAAATTGGTTTTTTTTTTTGGTTGTTTTCCCCCCCTCCAAAATTGCTCAATCCAAATGAACTGTTAAACTTGCCTTGTCTTTACAATTTCATCAATCACAATGTCATTAAATGTCAATGTACACTGATTTTTTTTTTTACTGGACTTCTCTTAAGTTTACATACGCGTTCATTTTGGAGGACCTTTAATGTATATTATTCATTTGATCTAATAATCATAATTTTTTTTATTTTATTGCATTTGTCTTAAGAAAAAAAAAAGACAATAACATGGTTTTTTGAAATATGCTATCTATTTTATTTATTTATTTATTTTTTAAGACAACACGAAAAAATGAGAAGATTCTAATTATCAAATCAACCTAAGTTTTTTCATGCATGATTTACATTGCGCGTCCTACAAAATAAATGGATTTGATCATCAAAATGAGAATAGTGGTAGGCCTCACAAAGCCCCCAAATTCTTTGTTATTGAGATATAAACATGAAATTAACCTAACCCTTGTAGAAATTCTACTGAGCATTTCTCAGCCTTGGTAAATTGGTGACGAAGAGATTCTCAATAGAAAACTACTTATGATTGGAAAATAGAATACAAAAATGCTACATACATTGCTGGAAAATCAGCATTAGCGGTGTTTCTTAAATGCCGCTATAGGTAAAAACATGTTGCTAATTCTTTTTGTGACGTTTAGTACCAAATGCCGAAATCGCGGCCGTCGCCATAACTTTATGGCGTTTTAAAAACGCCGCCAAATGTCCTACTTCACAGTATCATGACGTCACTATGATATTTAACGACGTTTTTGAAACGTCGTCATATCTTTTTTTTTTTTTTTTAAATCTAACTGTTAGTATTTAGGGTTTAAGTGGCGTTTTGAGTTATCCTTTTTTTTTTTTTTTCTTTTTTCTTTTTTTGAAATTGTGCTAATTTTATGTGATTGAACTAAAAAAAATACCTATAATAAAACTAAATAGCACTAATATGAAATAACAACTCCCATTCAAATAGCAAATGCATCATTAATTCACTTTCCCATTCAATTTAATATCCAATCACCACTACCCACAAAATAACATATCCACAAATGATGTTTTAACATTACCTACAAAATAACATATCCAAAAATTGAATTCACAGTTCTCAACCAAAAAATTACTACTTTGTATACAATGCCACAAAATAACATTGCCCTCTTCTCTCTCTCTCACCACTCTCTCCCCCATTTAACAAAAAAAATAAGAAGAAAGTGAACCAAAACACCCAACCCCCCAATCAGATTAGAGGAAAAAAAGAAAAAAGAAGAGAAATAAGAATCCAAAGGAAAGCTCCCATCCATCCTTCACTATCATTTTGAATCGCTCTCCATGCTGCTTCACATGGCCTTCAATCCTCTCGGTCTCTGCCAATCATAAAACATAATAATAATAATAATAAAAACAAAGCCAATAAAAGAACAGAAAAGAATGAGTTTTGAAATGAAATCAGGGAATCCAAACAAAGTAAAGAAAAAATTTCATTCAAATGAGAAAATGGGAAAGGAAAAGAAAATTTCCTAGCTTATCAAGGGAGAATCGGTATACAGACAAAACCAATTGCAAATGTATTGTAAAGAAAAAAAGAAAAAAGAAAAAGAAACATGATAGGTAAAGAGTATTTCAAATCTTTAGTTCAAAACAAGCAAAGCATTTCAAGAAAACAACATAATAGTGTGGGAATACCTATATATATACATATGTATATAAGTATATATATATATATCATTTATAAAAGAGTACTTGGGATCTTCAAGAACTCTTGTTTACTTATGTTTTGAACTGAAACAGAACAACCAGAAGGGTACAATAATGGAAAGAGAAAATGAGTTGGTTGCTGATAGATCTGAGAGAAACAGAATCAGCTAAAAAAAATTAAAATGAGAGAGATGAAATTACAAATTAAAAAAAGCAAAAAAAAAAAAAAAATTCCACTCTTTTTTGTTTTTTGTTCTCTGTTCTGGGTCTTTTCCCAATCTACAATTATTCACTAATTTCCAACACCAAATCACATCATGTCTTAATAGATTTAGAAAAGTGAGAAATTAAGTACTTTTACCTTGTTAGTTTTTCTTCTTCTTATTCTTCTTCTCTTTCTTTGAAAGGTGAACCTATATTTAATAAGAACAAGTATTGTAATTAATAAGATATTGTATTGTCAAAAAAGCTTTGATTAAATGATTTCCCATCTCTTGGGATGAAATGCATGAGATTGTTGTTGATGTGACATTGGTCGAACAGTGGGATGACTATTAAGTGAATCCACAACCTATCATTCAATAAGAGACTTAAGTTGTATATTAGCTCTATGAAATTTAAAGTAATAACTAGTAAAAATAGTTAAAATACCTGCTACTTGTGTAATGGGTTTGAGGGTGCAACAACTGGATCAACGGGCGCGCCTGCAGCTTGCAACTGAGATTCCAAAAACTCAATTCGTGACTGAAAATCTGTGCGTATAGCCTGAATTTGTTTCTCCATTACGCCATTCATCTTCGACTCTAACTGCATTTGATACTGTTGAAGTTGATCTTGAACTTGTTCTTGAACTTGAGCTTGAAAGATACGATTTTGCTTTTGTGACCGCCTATATCCACCTCCAAAAACATCAGTGGGGGACGGTCTCAATCCAAACGTCTGAACACGGCCAGGTCGCTCTGGGCCCATAACTTGTGTAAAGATCTACTCATTTAATACAGTAGGGTCACTAGAAAATCCCTCAATGTGCTTTGTTAGCTCATTCATTTGAGTCTGCAATTTTGAATTCAATAATTAGCCTTCAATATAAATCATATTAAAAGTCCAGAAATAAAGTAGTATCGCATACCATAACCTTATTAACTAAATCACTAATTGACATCCCATTTTTCATGTATGCGGCCATCTACACCTATGGCTGACTAGCAGGAAACCCCAATGTTATTTTTTTTTTGGTCTCTTGTAAATAAAAGACAGATGAAACAAAACTTTAGAGTGAAATCAAACAAAAATTCTGAGAATGACAAGGTACATAGAATAGAACAAGGTACGAGTAGGTGGCAGTAAACTCATAGAATAAAGATTATTTCAGCAAAAACCAAACTGCAACAATTGATTTGAAATAAGAGAACCCCTTTTCCAATTTGGTGAGAATAGGATCACCAATTCACCATTTACCAAGTTAATAAGTTACATATATATTGCATGCTTGCAATAGTACATCTAAGCAATGTTAATGTAATGCTATTTTAATATAGAGTTTTAATTGATGTGAGAGAATAATTATATATACCTCCACTCGAATTACTAAGAAAGGCTTTCGGCTTGTTCTATGATGTAATGTCTTATTCTTCTGGATTTTTCTATTCTTCTTGCTTGATTTCTGCCAAATTGTGGCTCGTCTTTTTCGTGCCCCCTTTCGGAAGGTTTGAAAGAAAGCCCTACAGTTTGGACTCCCGCGGTTTTGAATCTAATCTCATAAGTGCAATGTGAAATTGATAAATACCAAAGAGTCCAAATCTAACAAATCTTTTGGAAAATCGATTTTGGGATCAAAATGCCAAAATTGGACTGCTTTGCGAGACACAGAGTCGCCACCTAAATATTTATTTTGGAAAAATTTAGGAAACCCATGACTCAAGCCAAAGGCCACATGTCTGTCATCACCAAAGTTGCCTCGGCTCGGGAACTTAGGTACGAGAGGGAAAGATCATGAATTGAGCACCCCCGCTCGCCTGATCAAAGATCGGCCTCTACTAATCATGATATGATTTTTATGTACATTATGTGCTCTTGTTTTGGTTATTAGGCTAACTTTACTATGTGATGCGCACAAGCAAGTATAGACTAGTTTGCTCAAGTTGGAACAATTCAATTTCATGTTTGTTTTGTGAAAAAGGTTTGAATTTGCCACCTTAAATGGGCTTAAAGTTTGCGAATTTGCCACTCAACAAAGTGGGCTTAAAATTGTGAATTTGCCACTAGACATAGTGGGCTTAAACGCACATTCGTTGAATCGTTCTAATTCAAACAACAAGCCTTCATCCATAGGCATTCAAGCAGTTTAACACATAAGCATTTAGCCTCATAGCAACATTCACACACATGCAAGTATGCTAAAGCGTTAAAAACTTACCTAGTACTCCAAACCAAAGTAAGCAAAAGAGTCAGAAAAAATATGCGTGATTCCTAACTATACAAGATGTCTAATGCAACACATGCAATATGAAATTAAATAGGCTCGGCTATTAATATGGCATATGAATTGATTAAATAACATGTGGTTAAACACGTATTCAAAGAAGTATTTGAAATGACAATGTAGTTTGAATGATGCGCCAAGCCTCGATACATATAATACAAGATGAATGGATGCAAGCATAAGGTATGCTAAACGAAACGTGATGCTCCTAAACTAACCATCGTAAGCTAGTAAATAAAAGGGAGAAAGACGTGGGGTTAGAAGACATGCACATTATTACATTACGCTCTTACGAAGGAGAGGCCAAATGAATAAAAGCTAAGCTAATTAAGCTAACTAAGCTAATTGAGCTAATTAGGCTAATTATTACAAACCAAAATAAATAACTAGCTAAACTAATTAACTAATTATTACAACAACAAATGAACTAATTAGTTAACTAACTAATTAAATAATCACAAAACAATTACAACTAATAATTAAATTAAGTAACTAGACTAAGCTAATTAGCTGCTCCGCCTCGGGAAATGAAATATGTGCATGTGCATGCGCATGCTCGGTTTTCACCGGAAAAGACCTTCGCTTCGTTCTCGAAAGCCTCTGTTTGCACAATCGAACACTTCCAGAACAATTTTGCTGCACTTTACCAACATTTTGCTGAGATTTGCATCAGCGGCCAGCCAGCCACTGGTAAAGCTTGCCGGCCACCTACTGGCCATGGAAGTGGCCTGCCGGCCATCAATGGTGCACTGCCGGCCACTGATGCATTAGTTCATCTTGTTGCAACAAAGGACAAACAGAGCAAAAAGAGGGTATTTCCACAGATTGTTTGCACAACTCATCCCTTATTTTCATGAACAAATCCAAGGAGTTGAGAACTTAAGCCACAAACCACCAACTCAAGCAATTTCATTGAATGATGGCTTGTGACTCAAGATGTGCAAGTTCAATAAATGCAAAATGAGACATACAAAACCATCACCCTATCATGTATGATCAAGGGCAATAGAGACTTAGGAAAGTTGACACATTTCATCACTTTGAGTATGAAATGTTCCAATTTTCCTTATGTTCAATTAACGTCCAATTGAACACACAAGTTATTATCTTGCTCACTTTTAGTCCCTAGTTTTAATTACTCATTTTAACTTTACCAACCATTCCTTAATTCAATTAAGTCCAATGGTGAATTAAAGTCCTCTAATGGAAAGAGAGCTCAAAACACAAGTTGATTTGGGTATGAAAGAAGCATCATACCGTTGGTAATGAACCCCTTAAGGGATTAAACCATTAAGTATGAAACCTTAATTTCACATTTAGGCAAACAAGTGACTTGAAACCACTTTCAAAGAAAAATTAAAAGCCAAGAAAGGAGGGAGGTTGCAAAGATGATTTGTGCTAAAATTAAGTGTGAAAAACACAAAAAGCATGCAATCATATAGCGACCGCGGTCTTTTCCCATTCACTTGTTGTATCCGGACTTATGTTCCGTATATTCCGTTGTTATACTATTGCTGTTGCTGTCCTTTAAATTCCTTATTCTTGAGTTATAGGATGTATTGGGCAGGTTTGTTACAGGTGGGTTGGGTTTAGGAACCAAGTGTTGCTGTCCAGATTTTTGGACCTTCGCTCGAGCGAGGAGGTTGTCGCTCGAGCAAGCTCTTGATTTTGGTCCTTCGCTCGAGCCAGGGTTTCTTCGCTCGAGCAACCGATTACGTCTAGTATAGACCTGAGAGCTGTATTTGTTGGCTCGAGCGAGCTTTCCTTCGCTCGAGCGAGTTTCGAGTTCTTCACTCGAGCGAGCATTCTGTCGCTCGAGCGTGCTTCTGGGTTGCAGACCTGAAGCATTGCATTCTTGGCTCGAGCGAGACTTTCTTCGCTTGAGCGAGTCTTTTTTGTGTCTGGTCACTCGAGCGACCAATCCTTCACTCGAGCGAGCCTGTCGAGTTTAAATACGCAGCAGCGGTTTTTAAAACGTTTTTTTCACATTCTTTTTTATCCTAAAACCCTAGTTTCGAGTTTTCTCTCCTTTCACTCACCTTCTCTCTTAGGTTTCATCTATTTTTAGGGTGTTTCTACCCTAGGCTCTTTATTAAAAAGATAGAGTGAGTCGAGGGCTTCCTTTTAATCTGAACAATCTTGGGTTTGGAGCAGTTTGGATTTTCGTCATCTTCTCCATTCGAGTTCTTCGCTTCGAGGTAGGGATTTCCTACTCCATGTTATAAGTTTTGTTCTAAGCTTTGGTAGTTTGATATGTTGGGGTTTATTTGGTAATTTTGGGAAAAACCCTAGTTATTTAATAAATTAATTTGTGTAATTAATTTAAGGAAAATCGGGGAAATTAGTTGAATTCATGGAATTGGGAAAATTAGTGATTTAATGGTGTAGTTGGTTAGTTTAATTACTCACCTATGAAAATGTTAAATTTACATTTTTTCATACATTTATTTCCTGTTTAGAAATAACTGTTTTGGGTTATCGGTGGAGGATAGTCGTGATTGTTGTAGACATTGCATGTGGATTAGGGAAAACTAAAACTAATCACATTGGTTAAGTCATTGATTTTGACTGTTGAATTAATACAGAAATTACGTGTATTGATTGTGTGTTGCATATGCATTTTGTTTGGGAGGAGATAGGGGATGTACTCCACGGTTTAGGGGAAGATAGGGGATGGACTTCTAAACCGGATTTTGTTTGGGAGGAGATAGGGGATGGACTCCATTAGCATCACTATATGTGTGCTTATTGATTTGAAGTGTTTTTACATGTTGTTGATACAGCACTAAAATGTGTATCAATTTGGAAGTATGGAAGTGTTTTGGCATGAGCCTTAGTCTCATTTGTTTTGTTGATATTGGAAGTAACGTTAATGTGATATTTAATTCACTGTTATAGTTTGGCCAGGTTCTGAGCCACTTTTGAGATAAATGGGAAGTGAAACATGTCATGAAACTGTACGTTGATGAAATGGATATTTGTGTTAACCATCTATTAAATGCTATTGCTTTATTCAATGCTTATATTTGGTTTAGTATATTTCTACTGGGCTGTGGCTCACCCTATATAGGAACATCATTTTCAGGTTCAGGAGATATGCTACCTCCAAGGACTTAGCTTGGATGGAGTAGGAGTTGAAGACTCTGTTTAGTTTAGTTGTTATTTATTTTATTTGATATTACATGTAAACACTCAAGCCAAGGGCTTAATTTGTAGTTGAGTTAGTACTCACATTTTGTGTCCAAGTGTTGGCTTGGAAAAATGTAAGCCCATAGGGCATTTACGTTTGATGTTACATGTAATGTCTTTCTTTTAAGAATACTCTGATGAATGGAATAATATTTTATTTCTTTTAACAATGCATGTTAATATTGTATATATATTATGGGTTTATTTTGAGGGCGTTTCAACTTGGTATCAGAGCGTACCAGGTTCGAATACCTTGGGTACGTGGGAAGTGATTAGTATCACAATGGGTTCGTCTCGTTTGATAGAGACTTAGTGTACTGTTATATGCTTATATGATAACATGTTTATGTGACTATGTGGGTATGGAATGTAGTTTCTAGGATGTTGATTGGACCCTTGAGTCTCTGGAAGTTTTGTTGGAAAGGCACTTGATCAATGTTGTTTCCAACCGGAACTTTAGTGACGCCTTGGGACTATCATTATCCAGGAATGAAATTCGTGGGTGCTTATGTGATTATGTGCTTACGTGGAGTGAATTATTGTTGTCCAATGCATTAGGACGCAAGTATTATAGTTTTGGCACACTTATTAATGTGCTAACGTCTTTGTTACCTTTATTAGGATGTCAGGACGAGGACGAGGACGTGGTAGGCGTGGTAGGCGTGGTGGGCAGGAGATGCCTATACCGGATGAGATTCTGGCAGTACAGGAGGGAGTTGGCCAGGCCAATGTGGCCGAGCCGGTAGGCCAGCAGGCTATGAGCGCTTTGGCCCGAGAGATAGCAGGGGCATTCATGGAGTTAGTAGGCATTCTCAGAGCTGAGAATCAGGCTCAGGTTCATGTTGGGGATGTAGGGCCTTCTTTTCTGAAGAGGGATTTCTTCCGATCTAACCCGGACGAATTTTTGGGTGATCCTAAAGAGCCACTTAAGGCAGATGAATGGCTCGAACAGACAACGAAGACGTTTGAGATGCTAGGCATTGAAGACGAGGTACTGAAGGTGACCTTGGCATCTTTCCAACTTAAGGGGGATGCGGGTCAGTGGTGGAAGTTCACTAAGAGTCGTATAGGAGGGACTTGGAGGGCTTTTGTTGACGCTTTCCAGGAGAAGTTCCTATCTCCAGCGGTTAAGGAGAGGTTGAGAGATCAGTTCTGCCAGCTCAAGCAGAACAGTTCTTCAGTGGCCGAGTTTGAGGCCGCATTCACTAGTTTGTCCAGGTTTGCACCTGAGTTGGTGGCGTCTGAGGAACGCCGTTGTATTGAGTTCGAGAAGAAGTTGAGGTGCGGCCTCAAGTTGAGAGTTGTAGGGTCTATGATTCGAGATTATGGGCGTCTGGTCGATGCTGCAGCCCATACGGAGATCATGATGCAGGAAGAAGAAAAGGGCAGAAAGGCTCCAAGAGGAGTCCGGATGGACAGAGTGATGGTAGGAGACAGAAGGGTTTTAAACCTCAGCAGTCTCAGGGTAGCTTTTCTAGATCGACTTTTCCTGTGCCGAGTGCTAGTTCTGGGAAAGGCAGCCAGGGAGACATTACCTGTTTCAAATGTGGTCAGCTGGGCCACAAGTCTCCAGCTTGCCCGCAGAAGGGAGGAGGACAGAGAGCAATGTCATCTTCGGCTCGATCTCAGAGCCAGAGTCAGGGTAGAGGCCAGTCGCTCTCGTGTTATCAGTGTGGTCAGGCAGGGCACATGAAGAGGTATTGCCCGCAGTTGAGTGGCACATCTGGTGCATCTGGTTTGAGGCAGACTCAGAGTCATCAGCCATCTCAGTCGGTTCAGGCCTCGAGGGCCAATCAGGGGGCTTCATCGTCCCAGTCTGTGCAGCAGTCTTATGCTCCTAGGGGTGAGCAGGTTGATCAGAGACCATCTGGGCGCGTGTATGCTGTTACCGCGCAGGATCTTGTACCTGCTCCATCGGTTGTGAGAGGTACCTTCTTGTTTTGCAATTCGGTTGCTAGTGTTTTGATTGATACGGGTGCATCTCATTCCTTTGTGTCTGCTGCATTTGCATCGGTTTTGGAGTTGGAGTTAGCACAGTTAGCATCTCCTATTTGTGTAGTGTCACCTCTTGGGGGTGAATTGATTTTGAAACAAGGTGTTAGGGGTTGTGATATAGAGGTCGCCGATCATAGGCTTTCGTTTCCTTTTGTAGTTATGCCCATGAAGGGCTTTGATGTTATTTTGGGTATGGACTGGTTATCGTCATACCGGGCAGTTATCGATTGCTACCGCCAGAGGGTCACTTGTTGTACCGTGAGCGGGAGTGTTTTCATTTTATGGGGGACCGGGTTGGTAGTGTTTTGCCACCGGGGTATGATCCGCGAGGGCGGAGTGAGCTTAGTGGTCTACTTGCTAGCTTTGAGAGTGGTGAGTGTGATGAGACCCAGACTGTGTTTCCAAGGGTGGTTTGTGAGTACTCGGACGTCTTTCCTGAGGATCTTGTTAGTTTGCCACCGCATCGGGAGATTGAGTTCTCTATTGATCTAGTGCCCGGCACGGCGCCGATTTCTATGGCACCATATCGTTTTGCCCCAGCCGAGTTAGTTGAGTTGAAGATTCAGCTCCAGGAGTTGCTAGATAAAGGATATATTCGTCCTAGTGTTTCACCGTGGGAGCACCGGCCCTCTTTGCTAAAAAGAAAGGTGGTGCTTTGAGACTCTGTATAGATTACCGGAAGTTGAATCGGGCTACGGTTAAGAATAAGTACCCAATGCCCGTATAGATGATCTGTTCGATCAGTTAAAGGGTTCCCGTTGCTTCTCTAAGATAGACTTGAGATCGGGTTACCACCAGTTGAGAGTCAGGGAGGAGGATATTCCGAAGACGGCATTCCGTACGCGGTATGACCACTATGAGTTTCTGGTGATGCCATTTGGGCTCACCAATGCACTTGCAGTGTTTATGGACTTGATGAACCGGATATTCCGGGAATTCTTGGATCGTTTTGTAGTAGTCTTTGTAGACGACATTCTTATCTATTCACCTTCAGAGAAGGAGCACGAGGAACACTTGAGAGTGGTGCTTGAGTTGCTTGAGAACAATAAGCTTTATGCTAAGTTTGGGAAGTGTGAGTTCTGGCTAGGGAAGTGAAGTTCTTAGGCCATGTGGTTTCCGGGGAAGGGGTGTCTGTTGACACATCCAAAATTGAGGCAGTGCAAGATTGGGCACAACCAAAGAGTGTGTTTGAGATCCGCAGTTTTCTGGGATTAGCTGGGTACTACCGACGGTTTGTGAAGGATTTCTCCAGGTTAGCTTCACCTTTGACTAGATTGACTCGGAAAGGAGTCAAATTTGTATGGAGTGAGACGTGTGAAAATTCGTTCCAGGAGTTGAAAGTTAGACTGACCACCGCTCCAGTCTTGATTATTCCGGAGAGAGGGTTGGGTTATGCAGTCTATTGTGACACCTCATGAGAGGGTCTGGGTTGTGTGTTGATGTAAGAGGGGAAAGTGGTAGCCTATGGTTCACGTCAGTTGAAAATACACGAGAAGAATTACCCTACCCATGACCTAGAGTTAGCAGCTGTGATATTTGCCTTGAAGATTTGGAGGCATTATCTTTACGGTGAGAGGTTCGAGGTATTCTCGGATCATAAGTCTGAAATTATCTGTTTACATAGAAAGACTTAAACTTGAGGCAGAGGGGGATGGAGTTCATTGAGGATTATGACTTCGAGTTGCATTATCATCCGGGGAAGGCCAATGTGGTGGCCGATGCCCTTAGCAGGAAATCTGTTGGTGACGTAGCTAGTATAGCCATCCGAGAGTGGGAGATGTTGGGTGCACTTGGGGAGTTTGATTTGCTTCTGGGCGAATCCGTTGAGGCTGCAGCCTTGTTTTCTGTTGTTGCGCAGCCTACACTTGTGACTCGAGTATTAGAGGCTCAGAGGGGTGACCTTGAGGTGGAATCTCTCCGAGAGAAGATCTCCAATGGGAAGATTGAGAAGGGTTTGACGGTGTATCCCGACCAGAGTGTGAGATACCGAGACCGTCTGTTTGTGCCGGAGTCTTGCCGAGAGGAGGTACTCCAAGAGTTTCATCATTCACGCCTTGCGGTGCATCCGGGAGGCACTAAGATGTATCGGGACTTGGGTCGCCAGTTTTGGTGGCGGGGTATGAAGAGAGATGTGGCAGCTTTCGTGTCTAAGTGCCTTACTTGTCAGCAAGTGAAGGCCGAGCATCAGAGGCCAGCGGGTTTGTTGCAACCCTTGCCTATTGCCGAGTGGAAGTGGGAGCATGTCACTATGGACTTCGTTGTAGGTCTTCCGAGGACTCAGCGGGGTAGTGATGCTATTTGGGGTGGTTGTAGACCGGTTGACTAAGTCGGCGCATTTCATTCCTATGCGCGTGAGAGATTCGGTAGATCATCTTGCCGACTTGTACATTCGGGACATAGTGAGGTTGCACGGGGTCCAGTGACGATCGTCTCAGATAGAGATCCTCGTTTTACTGCTAGGTTGTGGCAGAGTTTGCAGAGTGCCTTAGGCACTAAGTTGACCTTTAGCACGGCTTATCATCCTCAGACTGACGGGCAGTCCGAGCGTACTATTCAGATCCTTGAGGATATGCTTCGGGGTTGTGTTCTTGATTTCAGTGGGTCGTGGGAGAGGCACTTGCCTTTGGTGGAGTTTGCCTACAACAACAGTTTCCAGTCTAGTATCGGTATGGCACCGTTGGGGCCTTGTATGGCCGACCGTGTAGGTCTCCAGTTTGTTGGGCGCGAGGTGGGTGATGCACCTTTGTTGGGTCCGGAGTTGGTGAGGGAAACGACGGAAAAAGTGAGCTTACCGTAGAGGCTTGTTAAGGGAGGCTGTTACAGCCCAGAGTCGCCAGAATCTTATGCCACTGTAGGAGGAGACCTTTGGTGTTTGAGGTGGGTGACCATGTCTTTCTGAAGATATCACCTAGACGGGGATTGATGAGGTTTGGAAGAGTGGGAAGTTGTCCCCTCGGTTTATTGGTCCTTTTGAGATCCTTGAGAGGATTGGCGAGGCTGCCTATCGTTTAGCTTTGCCACCGCAGTTATCCGGAGTTCATGACGTGTTTCATGTGAGTATGCTTCGGAAGTATGAGCCGGATCCATCACATGTGTTGGATTGGACCGATTTAGTGGTTGACGAGGATGTCTCGTATGAGGAGAGACCGGTTCGGATCTTGGATAGGCGGGATCAAGTTTTGCGAGGCAAGACCATCCCTTTGGTAAAGGTTTTGTGGAAACATCACGGGGTGGAGGAAGCCACTTGGGAATGTGAGTTGGAAGTTCGCGAGAAATATCCGGACTTGTTTGTTGATGTGTAATCATGTATTGAAATTTTGTAATTTTAATGAACTTTAAGAACATCATATATAGTGTCTTAAGTTGTAAAACATTGTGAATGTTTTGGTTTAATGGAAGTAATTTGAAACTTGCCTCATAATGGAAGTTTATGGTAACATTGCATATGTTGAATGTGTAGTACAATTGGAGTTATGTCATGAAATTGAATATGATATGGAAATGGGAATCATGTATATTGAAAACTGTTGAAATTGAAAGAAATGCATGTTGATAATGCAAGTTAAAATATATTTGTTTTACTTATTGTGAGATGCCTCTTGATAAGAGATGAAATGACCGGTATTTGGTCAAGTTGTTTATTATTGTAATATAATATTGTTGGGAATTGAGAAAAACCTATTTTTGAAAACTTATGCTTAATTTCGGGGACGAAATTCCTTAAGGGGGGAGGTTATAGCGACCCCGGTCTTTTCCCATTCGGTTGTTGTATATCCGGACTTATGTTCCGTAGATTCCGTTGTTATTACTATTGCTGTTGCTGTCCTTTAAATTCCTTATTCTTGAGTTATAACTATATTGGGCAGGTTTGTTACAGGTGGGTTGGGTTTAGGAACTAAGTGTTGCTGTCCAGATTTTTGGACCTTCGCTCGAGCGAGGAGGTTGTCGCTCGAGCGAGCTCTTGATTTTGGTCCTTCGCTCGAGCGACCGATTGCGTCTAGTATAGACCTGAGAGCTGTATTTGTTGGCTCGAGCGAGCTTTCCTTCGCTCGAGCGGGTTTTGAGTTCTTCGCTCGAACGAGCATTTTGTCGCTCGAGCGTGCTTCTGGGTTGCAGACCTGAAGCATTGCATTCTTGGCTCGAGCGAGACTTTCTTCGCTCGAGCGAGTCTTTTTTGTGTCTGGTCGCTCGAGCGACCAATCCTTCGCTCGAGCGAGCCTGTCGAGTTTAAATATGCAGCAGCGGTTTTTTAAAACGTTTTTTCACATTCTTTTTTATCCTAAAACCCTAGTTTTGAGTTTTCTCTCCTCCTCTCACCTTCTCTCTTAGGTTTCATCTATTTTTAGGGTGTTTCTACCCTAGGCTCTTTATTAAAAAGATAGAGTGAGTCGAGGGCTTCCTTTTAATCTGAACAATCTTGGGTTTGGAGCAGTTTGGATTTTCGTCATCTTCTCCATTCGAGTTCTTCGCTTCGAGGTAGGGATTTCCTACTCCATGTTATAAGTTTTGTTCTAAGCTTTGGTAGTTTGATATGTTGGGGTTTATTTGGTAATTTTGGGAAAAACCCTAGTTATTTAATAAATTAATTTGTGTAATTAATTTAAGGAAAATCGGGGAAATTAGTTGAATTCATGGAATTGGGAAAATTAGTGATTTAATGGTGTAGTTGGTTAGTTTAATTACTCACCTATGAAAATGTTAAATTTACATTTTTTGATACATTTATTTCCTGTTTAGAAATAACTGTTTTGGGCTATCGGTGGAGGATAGTCGTGATTGTTGTAGACATTGCATGTGGATTAGGGAAAACTAAAACTAATCACATTGGTTAAGTCATTGATTTTGATTGTTGAATTAATACAAAAATTACATGTATTGATTGTGTGTTGCATATGCATTTTGTTTGGGAGGAGATAGGGGATGGACTCCATTAGCATCACTATATGTGTGCTTATTGATTTGAAGTGTTTTTACATGTTGTTGATACAACACTAAAATGTGTATCAATTCGGAAGTATGGAAGTGTTTTGGCATGAGCCTTAGTCTCATTTGTTTTGTTGATATTGGAAGTAACATTAATGTGATATTTAATTCACTGTTATAGTTTGGCCAGGTTCTGAGCCACTTTTGAGATAAATGGGAAGTGAAACATGTCATGAAACTGTATGTTGGTGAAATGGATATTTGTGTTAACCATCTATTAAATGCTATTGCTTTATTCAATGCTTATATTTGGTTTAGTATATTTCTACTGGGCTGTGGCTCACCATATACGGGAACATCATTTTCAGGTTCAGGAGATATGCTACCTCCAAGGACTTAGCTTGGATGAAGTAGGAGTTGAAGACTCTGTTTAGTTTAGTTGTTATTTATTTTATTTGATATTACATGTAAACACTCAAGCCAAGGGCTTAATTTGTAGTTGAGTTAGTACTCACATTTTGTGTCCAAGTGTTGGCTTGGAAAGATGTAAGCCCATAGGGCATTTACGTTTGATGTTACATGTATTGTCTTTCTTTTAAGAATACTCTGATGAATGGAATAATATTTTATTTCTTTTAACAATGCATGTTAATATTGTATATATATTATGGGTTTATTTTGAGGGCGTTACAAATCAACTCAAACAAGTGGTGTCTAAAGGCCTAAAATACCAAGCTTGTGAGGACTATTACAATACAACTATGCAATACAAGACTCAAATGCAACAACCAACCCAAAATAGAGTTAAAAAAGCCTAAATTAGAGGCTAAAACATGCTAGAATTAAGCTACAACATGCTAGCAAAATAAGCTAAAGCATGGCACTAACTAGGCTAGCAAACAAGACATAAGGAGAGAAGGCTAACCCCTCCAAATTTGGACTTCAAAACATGATTTTCACCACTGAAAAAGCTCTGAAATTTAGTGGTTAAAACCTTGAAAAAAGATAGTTTGAAAGTGGGAAAGCCTTACAAACAAGGTACAAAGAAGTGTGAATCACCCCCAACCTTAAAATGTTTTCAAACCACAAATTTCAGCCCACTTTAACAGAGTTTTTATAATCCAAAAACAACTCAAAAACAGTGAGAAAAAGATAGGAAAACAAGTATGCAAAGTAAGCTAACAAAGCAAATATTATACCTCTTGAAGAGAAGAGTGATTCTAAGCAACAAGTCAAGCCAAAACCAACTTCAAAAGCTCCAAAAAGACCCCAAGGAACCTCAGCTCAAAGGTGATCAAGTTTGGTTAAGGAAGTATAGGCAAGAGTATAGTGTAAGTAGGCAAAAGTGTAGAGAATTTGTAGAGAGAGAGGAAAATTTTGAGTCTAAAATTTTCTAACCCCAAAACATGAGAGAGGGGGTCCCTATATATAGAAAACATGAAATCTATACAAGGAGATCCCGCGCTCCACGTGTGGACAGATGCAAACATCTATGCAAACAGCTGGCACAGCTGGCACAAAATATCTACATAAAGCACTGGTGGCTGGCCGGCCATCAGTGATAGCTGACAAGGCATCATTGATGGCCAGCAAGGCACATCAATGGCCGGCAGCCTCCAGGGATGGCCGGCAGGCCACTAGAGATTAAAGGATGGAAAGGCCAAGGCATGGTCCAAAAATGAGATAAAATGGATGCAGGGTTTGAAAGGGTCAAAGTTGTGGCATTCCGCTGAAGACTTTGAGTGCTTGGCGAGCAAACAGACTCATCATCGGATGTATCTACAAGAACATCCAAGTCTTGAAGGGCTGTCAAAAATAGGGTGTCTACACAAATATGAAATTTATTTAAGATATTATAAAAAATTATCATATATAAACATTTTTTCAGATAAATAAAATTGTACCGATGCACTCTGAGTGCCCCAATAGTAGACCAAGGCCCGCCACTGATCCTTATGTACTCTATCCGGTCGATAAGCCAACTTTTCTGCATCATTCTTGAAGGGTTTGTATCCCATTTTTTTACTTTACTTTTCCAATCTCTCAATTTCTTTCAAAATGAAGCCATTATTGTTCTCTTCATGGATTCATCTGTATCTGTATGAGCTTGTATTACAATTATACACACTTGTAATATGCAATGTCAACTACACTTGCAATATGCATTTCATATGGAATCTAATTATAACTAACACTGCACCTTTTCAACTTATTTCATATTAAATATCCTATTTACCTTTACCTCCCTTCATATGTTATCTTTATTTTGTTCTGGGATATAATGCCAAGTCATAAAAGTGAGTGGTGCAAGACCCCCATCTCATGCCAAAATGCCCAAATGTGAAGCAAGGGATGTGTATCCTTCAAGTACTTGATTCAACTCATTTGAAATAACTTTTAAAACGCCATCGTCACTAGCACCCCATTGACCATGCACATATGTGGGACCCCTCGTCTGCTTTTGTGTGGCTTGACTTGAGCTAGGACCTATAAAACAATGTTATGCAACTATCATTTATTCTAAATAATTAATTTGTCAGAATAGAAAATATAAAAAACTTAGGTAGCGTTTGGTAGAGTTTTCTAAATATGGTTTGAGAATAGAGTTGTATTTTGAGTTTGTGAGTTTTGAAATTATGATTTGAGTATAGAAAATTTGTTTGGTTATGAGTTTTGAAAAGAGTTTTGAATTGAGTTTTAAATTGAGTTTTGAATGTTTGATGTGACATGTGAAATAAAAAAATTTATTTGGTTATGAGTTTAGAAAAGAGTTTTCAAAACTTAATAAAAAAGTTATAACTCATAACCAAACGCATAACTCAAGACTCTATTAAAATTTCTGATCAACATTTATAACCAAACTCGTTTTAAAATTCAATTCAAAAAATTAATTATTAACAAAAAATAACACTCATAACCAAACTCTTTTTAACATTCAATTCAAAAAATTAATTATTAACAAAAAATAACATAAGAATTTTTTTAATTGAAAATAACTCAAAAAGTTATAACTCATAACCAAACACACAACTCAAAACTCTATTAAAAATTCTATTCAAAACTCATAACCAAACTCTTTTTAACATTCAAATTAAAAAAAAATGTCATTTTGGTTTTAAAAAAATAATTTTTATATTTAAAAATTATCAAAACTAAATATATATATATATATATATATTTTCCCCAAATAACAGGTGGCGATTGGCGATTGAAAATTTCAAATATATATATATATATATCTATTACACTGTTCCGGTCAACCGGCCAGATGTCTAGGGGGGCGTCCGACAGGATGGCCGAGTAGACCCAAAATTCAAAAATCTTGTGCTTTTCAGAATAGAGAACATGAGAGAGAGAGAGAGAGAGAGAGAGAGAGAGTAGCCAAACGTGAAGGATAATTACATTTTGAAATGTGTGGTGGAATCACATTTTGAAAACTCTATCCAAACATGAAATGCAAATGCAGGGGTGGAATTACATTTCCAGAACACAACCAAACACAGCCTTAGATTCCAAAAACAGAGCTGAATTTGAATTGAAAAGCATAGCCAAAAAATTTCAAATTAAAGTTTTTAAGAGAAAAGTTTGAGCAAATTCAAAGAAAGCAATTGGTGGTGAGCAAAACAAAAGGAATAAAGAGGCAACAGCTGTCTTCAAAGAATTAAGAAGACTACTTAGACTAACCATGTATAGATCTAACCCAAAAACACCATAAGAAAATATCAAGCAACCCTAAAGTTTATACATACCAGCTGAAACAGAGCCATATGTTGTACTACCGCTATGTGATGTGGTAGGAAGACTGCCTGGTGGATGCCATGATACTGATGGATCGGGTATGACTCTCATCTTAAGTGTGGCCTGAGTCTCATCTAAACTAGAACTACTAGAGTTTGATTGCTTACTCTCACTAGAAGAACGGTCAGAGCTAGAACGGTCAGAGCTAGAACTCATAGATAATCTATAAAGATCTAGAAATGTAAAAACATGATAATCTATAAAGAAACTACAAACATAAGATTAAGGACTATGAATAGAGTTTACCTTCTTAAATGACTATAACCACACCAAACACCACCGTAGTCTAATAATGGCCACTTAAAGAAAAGATTGCAAAGCAAAGATTTTATTAACATGAATATCCGTACAAAAAATACAAACGTAAAAGTGAATATGCGATCAATTACAATATCATATCATTTTTTCGTTATCTTCAAATTGTGCCTTTGCTGATGCTTCAAGAGGTCCAATAGTTTCATCGACAGTTGTTGCATCAATACCTTGCCTAACCTAATTCATGTCCTCCTCACAAGTGAAGGAAGTTGCATCTAACTCTTGATCACCAAATCCTTCCACTTCATTGTGATGTAGTCCTTCATCAATAGTTGGCTGTTCTCCACACACATCATACAAGTCTTTAGGTTTCATCTTTAGTATAACATTCCAATCTTTTTCAACAGAATCATTAACATAAAAGACTTGTTGTGCTTGAGATGCTAGGATGAATGGCTTATCATTGTCTGGTTTTTTTTCATCTAACAAGTGATTGAAATCAACAAGTGTAAAACCAAAATCATCCCGCTTGAGTCCCTTATTGTTATCAATCCAGTTGCACATGAATAACATGTATCTATGGTCGTGTGAGTAATACAATTCAATAATATCTGTCACATATCCATAGTATGCTACATCACCTTCCACTAGATTCATGTCTTTGGCACTTGCATAGCTAGAAGTCTTTACCTTCACCATAACCCCACTATTCTAAGTTTTTCTTCTCAACTCACGACTCCTCGTATGATACCTAGTACCATTAATTATATTCCTACTAAATCTGGTGGCCTTTTGACTGGGTCCTAAAGCCAAAATTTTAATCTCATCTGACAACTCTACATTTTCAGTAGCGAATAGCTTTGCAACCTATTTTTAAAAGGAAGTTATCAATATTCAATATCAATTAAACAACTTAAAAAAATATAGAAACACGTGGATTAAAAAATTGAATCATGAGAATTGGAAATTGGAAACATTGTAGCTTGCTTTTCGTGCTCCTTTTGGAATACGACTAGCCTTACAGTTCGGACTCCCGTGGTTCTGAATCTGATTCCACAAGCGCAATGTGAAATAAATAAACACAAATGAGTCCAAATCTGGCAAATCTTTTGAAAAATTGATTTTGAATAAAAAATGCCAAAAATGGATTGTTTTTCCATATTACAGAGTCGCCACCTAAATATTTTTGGAAAAATTTAGGAAATCCGAGACTTGTGCCAAAGGCCACTTATTCGTCATCACCAAAGTGTCTCAGCTCAGGAACTTAGGTACGAGAGGGGAAGGTCATGAATTGAGCATCCCACTCGCCCGATCAAAGATCGGCCTCTACTAATCAGGATGTGATTTTTATTTACATTATATGCTCTTGTTCCGGTTATTAGGATATCTTTACTAGGTGATGCACACAAGTATAGACTAATTTGCAATAGTTGGAACACTTTGATTTCATGTATGTTTTGAAAAGCGTTTTGAATATGTATCACTTGAAAAGTGATCTCATATGTACATTCATCAAATTATCCCAATTCAAACAATTAGCCTTCATCCACAGGCATTCAAACAGGTATATCAACTAAGCATATAGCCTCATGGAAAATATGCTTGATATGACAACAATTACACGCATGCGATATGCTAAAGCAATAAATGCTCGTCTAGTACTCCAAGGCAAGCCAAAGATAAAAGAGTTAGAAAAATGCATGCTTTAAGATGCAAGTGACTAATGTAATACATATGAAATGCAACTAATAGGCTTGGCTCCTAGTTATGATATGTGAATCAGTTTGATCGCATGCAGTTTTAAGCACGTATTCAAGTAAGAAATAATAAACGACAAGGTGTGTTAGAATGATGAACCAAGCCTTTATGCATACAAGACAAATGGATGCAAAGCATGGAAAATGCTAAACAAAATATGATGTACTACACTATCCATCATAAGCGGGTAAATAGAAGGGAGAGAGACGTGGGGTTGGAAGACATACACATTATTACGTATTGGTCCTCGCGGAAGAGCGTCCGAATAAATGTCCTAGCTAATTACTACGGATTAACTAGCTAAATATTACAACGCCACACATTAACTAACTATTCTAGCTAATTAATAAATAATTAACTAACTAATTAGTTACAAAACGAAATTAATTATCTAAGTAATTAATTATTACAATCATAATTCTAAACATCATTGGGCCCTAAGAAATTAGAACGACTTATGCATGAATGCGGATTTCCACCCGAAAATGTCCTCTTTTTGGCTGCCAGAATGCTTCTGTTGCACAGTCAGAAAAATTGCACTGTTTTGCCTCAGTCTCTGCTCTGTTCTGTAAGAAAAAATGATATTGCTTGGCTGAAAAAGGTGGCCGCCCGACCAGAAGAAGTGGTCGGCCGTACAGTAAAGGTAGTCGACCAACCACTAATGTTTGGTACTGCCCTGCTGCAACAAACATGAAACAAAGCACAAACAGAGTATTTTCAGGGGATGTTTGTCCACTCTGCCTCTCCTTATCATCAAATAGGTCAAAGGAGGAGTAGGCTCGATTCGCAAGCCATCAATTGACGCAAATTCATTGTATGATGACTTAAGAATCAAGGGATACAATCTCAATAAATGAATAATAAAAGACACACAGACCTCCTCCCTATCATGGAATTGATCAAGGGAAGTAGTTGACATTGACTCTTGAACCATTTTCATCACTAACAAGCATGAAACGACTTAAGACTCAATGGGTTCAATTAACGTCCGATTGAACCCCAAACCATTTTATTATCTTGTTACCTCTTAGTCCAAATTTATTGCCTCTTTTAATTACCCTTCCATTCATTAGTCATTTTAGTCCAATAATGAAGATTAAGTCCACTAATGGAGAGAACTGTCAAACTAAGGGTTGTTTTGGGCATGAGAGAGATGTCATACCGTTGGTAATGAACCTCCGAAGAGATTAAACCATTAAGCACAAGGATCTCTATCTCAAGCTTAAACAATACTCATTTGAAACAAATCTCAAAGCAAAGAAAAAGCCAAGAAAATAGGGAGGTTGAAGAGGTGATTAGAGGTGAACACAAGTAAGGAAAGCACTAAATAAATGCTATCAGCTCAAATAGGTTGGTGTCTAATGCCTAAACCACCAAACCTATGAGGACCTTTACACTACAAGCATGCTATACAAAGCATAAATGAAATTAATACGTAAGAACAGTCCTAAATTAGCCCAAAACAGTGCTAGAATTAAAGTAAAAATAGCTAAAAAAATAAGCTAAAATAATTGAGCAATTAAGCTAGCCAACAAACCAAAGGAGGGGGAGGCTAACCCCTCCATTTTTTAGGACTTCAAAACCACATTTTTGGCTTCTAAATACCTTTAAAATTCAGTGATAAAGAGCTCAAAAAATGTTGATGAAAAGATGGGAAACAAGAGGGCAAAAGCTTGGAAAACAAGGTACGAAGAAGGGTGGTCCACCCCTCTGGGTGGTCAGGCTCGAAAAACTTCTTGTTTTGGTCCATAAGTGGTGCAAGGTTTGTAGGCTTTCTGAGGCTCAAAATTGAGGTTTCTTGCTGAGAAAATCAATCGTTTGAAATCATTTAGATTCATCATCAGGTGATCAATTGGTGGCGCCCAAGTCTTAAGGGCGGTCAAAAATGGGGTGTCTACAGTTGCCCCTCTTTGACAGAGCTCAAAGTCATGCAATGACGTGAGTGAATGTCAAAGCCCAGAGACGACTCATTTTGAAAAGGCCGTAAGACTTGGGCAAACAATAAAGACATAAATTAAATTGGTTGAACCCAAAGGTTTCCTACGTATCCCTTTGCAAGGAATCAACCCAGCATAGTTCAAGGGCAAAATGCAAATAATATGCACAAAGAATATAGTTGAAAGTTAGACTTACACGCTTTGCGAAGCCGGTTCATGATCATGCAAAACAATGCACTGAGGAATAACATGATAACAACATATGCAAAGCTTAAATCGAAATAGGTCCAATCAAATAAGCCAAAAGTCAATCCCAAACACATTTCATATGAAAGAAGGAACAACACAATCTAATCACGCTGAAAACGTGAGAAGAGGAAAGAGAAAGACCACTCAGGGTCATCATTCTGCACACCCTGAGATACTCTAATCATACTGAAAACGTGAGAAAAGGAAATGTGATGGTGTGATAGATGCAACGAGAACAATGATTGTGCGATCGTGCGATAGATGCACAATGCAAAAACGTGCGATAGATGCACGATAGGGTACAAGCGTGTGATAGATGCACGACGTAATATGATTGTGCGATAGATGCACAGAGTAAAATTGTACAATAGATGCACGAGGGGTACGAGCATGCGATAGATGCACGATGTAATATGATTGTGCGATAGATGCACAGAGTAAAATTATACGATAGATGCACAAGCATTACGAGCGTGTGATAGATGCACGACGTAATATGATTGTACGATTGATGCATGAGTACGACACAAGGTGACGTAAATAAAACTAGTATGATGACAATGCATGTTCTATGCAACATAACAGATATAATGCACGTTCTATGCAAACAGGATAAGTAAACGAGTTACAATGTAATGTGCACATGCAACGTAAAAGGTATGTGAGAATACATATTTTATGCAAAAGATATGTGAATTGAAAAGACGGACAAAAGCGATGCCCGACAACCACCTCTGACTTACCACTCGGAGGCTTTGTAAAATGCTCAAATAGGATACAATCACATATCGAAGACATAATGGGATTCAAAACAATGCAACCAGAACATAGTTCGAGATCCTCGGAAACCAAATCCACTTCAAGTACCTCAATCCTTCTTCCTAAACCCAAAACAGGACCTCCCATACACTGATTGGGCAAGAGGGTAACAAAAACAGCTCAGGACCACAAATGGAGCCGGCCGGCCACAAATGAGTGTACGCCCGGCCACCAAGTGTACGGCAGTACATTTGTGGCAAATTTGGGGCAAAAATGTTATTTTGCCTCCGGTCTTTTAAATACACAATCCAAACATCATTTTTCACACACCTACACGTCCGAAATCACTATCCCTCTCTCTCTAGGTGCTTCGTCTCTCTAGATTTGTGCTTTGTACACATTTTCCAATGCCCCACGCAAATTTATTCGAAAAACACTTTTGGTCCTCTACACTTTGAACCGATCAGAACTTGATTTCGTCGATTTTTTTTGAGTTTCCACCACTTTGGGCTCATTTTCCTCGGGTTTTTCTTGGGTTTTGCAAACTTTCTTGGGTTTTGACTTTTTCTTTCGTTTTCTCTCTCATAGGGTTGACTTTTTCCAAGTTTTCCCTCTTTTTCCTCATTTTCTCCATATTTCCACCACTTTCTAGATGGCAGATGACGTCCCATATGACGGTGACCCTCCTGAGGTACTTGTGCTTCCACCTATAGCCTAGATAGAGGAGCCAGTAGTTGCCGAGGCGAGTGGGGCGGTAGAAGATATCGCCGCTGATTTTGAGCTCGAGACAGTGGCCATTTGATCCGGCCACTTACCATCCATAGACGCACGCGATGGCCCCTGGCAGCATGATGCAGTTTGATGATTTTATTGATGGCATGTCGGAGGATGTTTTGCTGAGGAAGCGAACCTCCCACCTTTCTCACAGCACTTCTAAGGTACACACTTTGTTTTCATGTACTTTATCTATTTAGCCATTTCATTACTGCATTTCATCACTACCTGTCATCTGAGTCACTCTTTCATTGCCATAGGAGAAATCTTGCTCCTATAGAGGTTACGAGACGGTGGCAGCTAGGGATTTGTATCACGAGTTTCTTGTTCAGGTCTGCGACCTTGTCGATGAGGCAGGCTTTAGCCTATTATGCATTGGGCTCTCACGCCACATGGCTGGCTGGGCCTTACTTGGAGCGTTGTTGGAGAGATAGTGGGACACCACCAACTCTTTCCACTTCTTTTCCACCGGGGAGATGACGATGACCCCTATGATTTCGCGATGATCACTGGCTTGGACGTAGGGGGTGATCCGATCCCCTTTGACATGGATATGGGCCAATGGGAGGCTGCTTGGATCTACCTGCTTGGAGCGAGCCCACCTCTATACAGGCCAGCTATGGTCAGATACAACTGGTTCCTCGAGCACTTGTGCGGGAGTCAGCCCGAGACTCAAGAGGAGGTAGAGCAGTATACCTGGGGCTTCTTGATATACCTTCTCGGTACCACCTTGTTTACGAATAGGTGAAATACCATGGGCTTGTATCTATTGAGCGCCCTTCTGACCTTGCCCCGGGTCCAGTTTTACGACTGGGGTGGTGCTGGCCTTGCCACTCTCTACGACTACATGAGCTCTGGTTCCCGCATGAGGGGGAACAAGGTCAGAGGCTATTGGAGAGCCTAGGAGGTACGCACTGTACCTTCATTTTCTGTATGCTTCTCATGATTTCTGCCTTACATTTTTTTCTTTCATCACTGCCCATGCATTTGTACTTTTTGCTTTGCACTTTTGTTTTTATCACTGCCCATGCATTTGTGCTTTCTGCTTTTCACTTTTGTTTACTATTTGTTCGCACATATTAATTCACACTTGGCCTTTCCTTGTAGCTCTGGACTTACGCTTATTTCTCGGCCCTCGCTTTGGTGCCGATAGAGGAGATAGCACCAGTCGTACCCTACTAGAGGCGATATAACGGTAGATACCAGCTCCGGCGCCGCGATGAATTGACATTCGCTTTCTTCCGCAGATACTTCGACATGGTGGTGGCCCGTGAGGTAATCCGAACTTACAATTATTTCTTATTTATTTCCATCGCTAATGTTCTGATTCAGACTCTTACAACTGACAGCAACTAATAACAAATTCTCCATTTACAGATCTCATGGCAGCCATAGGCGACGATGCCAGCCGAAGTCAGGACCAATATGTCGGTGCTTGTGCTACCTTCCGATACCGGATCTTGCTGGAGGGCCTATTTGGCCGGGCTTGGTTTCTGGGTGAGCATTTTGTATGTCAGACCATGGGCCTACCTGCTCCAGTTGTTCCTGCTCCACCTCCAGTATCCATGAGGACAGCTGACAGCTTTCCAGTTGAGGCTATAGTTCAGTTCATGGAGGGAATGGATGCTGATTTTTTCGGAGGTGAAGGAGCTTACACGACCTTCATCCGAACCCACCTCATGCCACCCCTGACTAGAGTTCGTGTTGGCGATGCTGCAGGTGCTCCCTTTGCCGAAGAGGCTGCTCAAGAGGCCAAGGCTGATGTCAGAGAGGCCCTCTCCATTTTACATGCAGTCGGTTGGCTAGTGATTCTTACCACGATTCCTCGTAGGCGACCGAGCGGGATGGCCTATCAGATCCCGATAGAGCCACAGGAGGCGAGGCACCGTATGTCAGAGCCCCGAGTGCACCTTAGGTATAGATCACACTTTACAACTTGCATCCTGCATTTTCCTTTCCAGATACTTATTCAAATTTACGTGCATGAGCCCATAGAGTACACAGAGGGCCTCATTCGGCTGGTTGCTTCTTTAGTTCACATGGTGCAGAGGAGAGAGACGCTACTCGCTCTTCACGGTATCTAGGTATATTTCCCTTCCTCTCATGCATTACATTACTTCCCACACTGCACTGACATGCCATACTCCCACTGATATACGATACTCATACTATGAACTGACATGCATTCTGGTACTACCTCACACTGCACTGATGCACTACACCTCTGCTGAATCTTCCTTCTGCATGATACTCATATTGTATATTACACTCTATAACATTACATACTATGTCTGATACTCTGATATTTGTTTTTATCAAATCCTACTTGCATCGAGGGCACCAGCGGCAACACCAGTGACACCTCCTCCTGCGACAGAGAGGAGAGGTAGACAGGCCCCAGCACGCGGTTGAGATGATTGTTGAGGTCGAGGCAGGGGCAGAGGCACCGAGGTCAGAGTAGCTTGGAGACAGTTTTGATCGAGGACGAAGCTGAGACCAGCAGCTTTGAGGAGGCAGTGAGCCGACGCTTTAAGCCAGCTGAGAGCGAGGATGTTGATGCTAGCTCGAGAACAGGGAGCGAGGAGGACATTGAGGCTGGCTCAGGGTTATAGAGCGGAGATGGTGATGCCAGCTCTGGGGTCAGAGTCTGATTCTGACAGCGGTGCTAACAGAGACAATGCCCCTAAGTCCCCTCCGAGGAAGAGGACGAAGAGGGCTTCTCGAGCTTGATGTGATTAGCATATATTTTTTGTACTCTTTTACTTAGTTTCTTTTGTTTTGGTAGCTTAGCACATGTATAGCTTCAGATAGGTCTTACTTTTGTTTTTGCAAAGACTTGTATTCTCTTTTGTAAAAAACTATGATCGGGGTAAAACCCTGCAGTTGTATAAAAAAGAGCTTTGTTTTTGCATCATTGAGCAACACACTTGCATGGAATGAAAATAAAAAGTAAGAAGGAACTGGATTTGAAACTGAAAACACTTGCATTGGACTAATTCTTAATCGGATAATAAGCCAACCAATGACCAAAATATAAAATACAACTCGATAAATGAAAAACCAAGTAAAAACAACCTAAACACAAATATTTACACTTGCCAAAAACAAAAGACTCAAAACAAGATCCCAAAAGACAAAGACCAGGACACAACCAAACTGCTAAAATCACTAGGACCACAATAGTGGACGACTGGCCAGTGAATGTGGCTGGCAGGCTAGTTATGGTGGTTCATCAGCTGGCTGACAACTAGCATCCATTCACAACCTTATCTTCTACAAAAGGTCTCCCTTCGCAATTTCTTCATCAAAACCTCATTTTTGCTGCTGTTTTCTACTGAAAATGGAGATATTTCTTGCTGAGAGGCTCAAGGATTGGATAGCCACTTTGGACGGCATGAAAAATATAAATTTTTGAGGTTTCGGCTTAAACGCGCTTTTCCCATTGAGCCGTACTTCACTTTGTTTTCCGTTTCTCCATGTCGCGATTCGATACTAGGGCCCAATTACGCATGTATTTCACTTCGGAGCACAAGGAATGTGTCTGACTCTTGAAGAGTTTCAAGCATTGATGGAATCTCGGTGCAAGGAGGAAATCATGCCCCAATCTCGTTTTGGACATGCCCAAGCTTTGGGACGAATGTGTGGGCTCACTTTGCATGACATTTGATCTTTGGCTCATGGCGAGGAGATAGATATACCCGGCTTGATTCATCGATTTTTTGATATCGACGACAGAGGCGACCTTCTCTGGCGAGGTTATCGGCAACATGCCCTTTGTTTATGTATGCTCGCACACTTCCTTCTAGTCGTTAGTTATGGCGGAGCCAACATTAGGCTGATTGAAGTGGCCCAACGCTTGAAAGAGGGTAAGAGCTGCATTGGTTTGGCACTGGCCGAGACCCTGACGGGTTTAGATGCTTTTCATAGGTGAGAGACTACTCAGTTTGCAGGGAGTCCACTGCTACTCCAGGTATTGTTTCCCACCCTTTCTTATATGATTCTCACATCACTCGGCACTCAATCTCTATTTTTCTCTCTAAGCCCTTTTCTTTACTTTTCTCTCAACGTATGTCTCTCTATTATTTAATATCTCTTATTTTTCATCCCTTCCTAGGTATGGCTAATGGATAAGCTGAAAGTTGTGAACCCTGGCCCCGAATATTCATCCCGAGCTTACTTCTTCTGCCAGCGGCTAGTAGACTTTCCTAATGAGGGATGGTGGTGCAATTGGATGTGCAGTAGATTTGTAGCTAACATAGCTTGGAGCTGCCCCTAGCTTCATTTGGCTGAAATGAGCTATAGCATGTCCCATCAACTGGGCATACAATTGATTGGCCTCACCCATTGCTTGTTCTACTTTCTCTTCCGATTCAGACACCAGTTTGGGCATGATCAAACCCGGCTTCATTCCCAATTCGTGTTGTGCACTTGACTCGGTACCTCACTGCTTGGAGGACGAGAGAGCTTCTGGCCCCTGCCCCTAGCTTCAGTTATGTCCTTTCCGGTGAGTGCTTTGCTTGGCTTGGCTTGAAGATGAGGCATAGGTTGGGCCAACCTTGGCTGCAGAGACTTCCGCAGGAACGAGCAGAGGACGCAGGAACACTTGACTCATCTATGCCCCTAGTTTATTTCTTTGACTTTACTTTTCAAGTTTTATGATGTAAAAGCAACTTTGATTTAATAAGAGAGACGGAGAATGTACTCATGTTGAAATCAATGGAATTAAAGTTGTGAGCACTAACAATTTTCCTTTTGGCCCCAAAATGGTCTAAGTTGTAAAAGGGTAAAATTTTGAGAAAAATCAGCTTTTATTAAAACTTTTCAAAACAATTTTTGAAAATGATCACTTCCTAACACATTCAAAATCAGCCCTCAAGATGCACAGCCTCGAATCAATAGATCGCAACTGTCCATAACTGCATTCAACATCACTACTCTGTATTACGTTCAGCTCTTCTACCGATCAAAGGATAACACAACCAAACACAAACAATGGACAAAGATAGCCCAATCAAACAAATGAATAGGACAGTTGAGTCAAAGATGGTTACGACTGAACTTTAGAATGAAGTTGCCTAAGTATCCCAAAGATGGAAATGAGGCCTTACGTAGTTCGGTTCAGGTTCACTCGAGTATTAACACTCTCCTTTTGCACTCTAACTTTTGCCAAAGCCGCCCTTTCGGATTTTTAACCTTGCGAGCTCAGTTTTATTATTTCTAATTTTTCATGCTCTAACTTTTGCCTAGGTCGCCCTTCTGGGATTTCGGCCTAGTGAGCCTCTCAAGGATATTATTTCTTCAACTTGTCCATATTGATCGGCTGTAAAAACTCCAGGCTATCTAAGCCCATAAGAATAATCATCCCTCCATACCAGACAGATTTGATAATGTAAGTGTAACATGCCCGGGAGGGTACCCGCGCGCGTTAAACAGTTCGGACTCCCGAGATCTCTTTGATCTCAAGTTTCACAAGTGCAATGTGAAATGTAGATGAGAGTCCAAATTTGGCAACTTTTATTGAAAATCCATTTTATTGCAATTTTGTCAAAAATGGACTGCGTCATCAGATCTCAGAGTCGCCACCTAATATTTGGGGAAATTAGGAAACCCATGACTCGGTGCCAAGGCCACTGTTCGTCGTAACCAAAGATGCTTGGCTCGGAACCTTAGGTATGAGAGGGGAAGGTCAATAATGAGCACCCCCGCTCACCCGATCAAAAGATCGGCCTCTACTAAACCATGATATGACTTTTTATTTTCTTTATATGTTCATGTTCTGATTATTGAATAAATCCTAAAATTTACTATGTGAAGCATACAAGTATAGACTAGTTTGCTCAAGTTGGAATAATTCAATTTCATGTTTGTTTTTCGAAAAGGGTTTGAATTTGCCACTTGACAAAGTGGGCTTAAAGTTTGTGAATTTGCCACTACAAAGTGGGCTTAAAACGTACAGTCGTTGAATCATTCCAATTCAGGCAACAAGCCTTCATCCACAGGCATTCAAACAGTTTATCATTTAATCAATTAGCCTCATGGTAGGATGCTAAACATAATAAGAAAATCACACACAAATGGGATGCTAAAGCATAAAAACTCACAGATTGACCGACGTCCCTCGAACAACTACAAAACAAAAGTTAGTAAAATATGCATGATCTTATATACAGAATTCTAATGCAATTCACTCATGAGATGCACTAAAGATTCGACTTCTAAAATATGGCATGTGAATCATCTCAAAACATGTGATAGCGCATAAAATCATGGGATAATCAATTAAAACATAAAGATGCAAATTTAGCCGAACCTTAATGCATGGAACATAAATGTAAAGCATGGATATGCATGGCATGTCAGATATATACATACACACAGTTAGGGAAAGCGATAAAAGAATGGGATAGAAAGAAGCGGGGTGGGGGAATTATTATAATACTGGAATTATTACAGATCCGAATGAGGGAGAGAGGAGAGAAAAATAAAATAAAACCTCACAAAACACTCAAAATAAAAATAAAATAAACAACTTCATCACTGGCACATTCCACTCCTTTTCGCATGTCCCGGGTTCCGCGACACCATATGATTCATATTTTCCAGATTCAAGCGGCAAACCAAGGAACGGATTTGAAATCTCCTCTTCAGAACCTCGGAGTTATATCTTCAAAATTTCTCACAAACTCTGCTCTATGCAGATTCAAATTGAAATACATAAAAACCACTAACCCTCATTTACACAAACACAACTTGATCAACCAACCCACTTGGTCAGGTTCAAAGAACTTCCAATTCAGTCCAACTCTTCCTCACTCCTTGCAAATCCATCCAACCCAGAATAGGAAAATGATCACTCCAATTGAATATCCCAAGAAGCTCATACCCTTCACTCACCAAACCCTCAAGCTCAGACCCTTCAGCCCCATTCCCATTCTCACCAAACTCATAAGACTTCCCAAATACACTCATCATCACATTGTTCAACGACCCAAAATGCAAAACGCTCTTCACCTCCACAACTCCCTCTCTCTCCATCAAACCCTTTACCTGATCCACCATTCCGAGCCCAATCATTCTCCGAAACCCACCAAAAGAGGCGAGTCGTTTCGGACTGAACAAATGGGACGCCGAAATCCTCCTCAGTTGGTGGTGCTGTGTTGTGTGTATGCGCATGTGTGTGAGAGGGTGAATTAACAGTGGGTGGTCCATCAGTCCGTGTGTTGCATGTGTTTTAGAGAGAGAGGTGAGGGAGAGAGAGAGCCGTGTGGTGTGTGCATGTGTTGTGTGAATGGTGCAGTGGGTCTGTGCATGGTGAAGTCCCCTCCATGTGTCTGTGCATGGGTATCCGTATGTGTGGGTGGTGTGTATCGGTGGTTTAGAGAGAGGAGAGAGAGAGCTGGGTTGGTCTGCCGTGAGTGTGGAGTGATGGTGTGTGGGTGTGAGGGTGAAGCCGTGAGTGAGGGAGGAGAGGGAGTTGTGCTTCATCTGTGTGTGTCTATCTCCCGTGTGTCATGGATGCATGTGTGCTGTCTGTGTTGGTTGTGTATGGTCACCATGGTGGCTTGGATAGGAAGTTTGTGATGGTAGCCATGGAAGAGAGAGAGAGAGAGAGGTGAAAGAGCTCGGTCTATCTCCTTAGCCCGTGAATGGTCTCTCTTCCTCTTCTTAAAGCTGCTGTGTTCTATCTCCTGTGTGAGTCCCTTCTAACCCGTGTGTATTGTGTGCATCTCCCCCGGCCTAGAGAGAGAAGACCGAGCTCTCTGTATGTGTGTCCCCTGGGTTTGCTCCCTCTAAACCCGTCTCTCCTCTAGCTGTTGACTGTCATGCATGTGTGTCATCCGTGTGCACCGTGTGATGTGTGTATGCATGTGTGTCTATGCCTATGGTGAAGCTAATGTGTGCATGGCCGTGGGTGGTATGGGAGTGTTTCTGTGTTATGCTCTGAAGCTTTTTTTTTTTTATCACCAACGAAAAAGAGAGAGTGGAGATTGAGTGAGAGAGATTGTCGGTTCAATCCTTGTCTTTGTGTTGTGCATGTGTATATACCAATTGAGGGAGGTGTGTGCTGCTGAGTTGTCCATGTGCGTGCATATGTGAGTGTTTCCTCCCCCTTATCTCCTTCACCCACTAGCCTACCCACTTCTCTTTTTTTGATTTTCTTTCCTTTTCCCTTTCTCTGCCGAGCCCTTCTCCTCTCTTGATCAGTGCGTGTCTTCCATTTAGAGAAAGAGATATGATTCTTTAAACCAACCACCCCATCCACTCCTTTCTTTTTTTTATTTTATTTTTCTAACCAAACCTACTCAAATCCACTGAATTAGGCCACTATCTTTTTTTTTTTTTTTCTTTTGGCTTGTTTTTTTGACCCACCGAATTCAACCACTCCACCACACAATCTCTTTTTTTATTTTTATTTTATTTTCTCAACCACCCCACTCTCTTTTGTTTATTCTTTTTATTCCTATTTTTTTCTTTTTTATTTTTTATTATATATATATATTTTTTTTGTTTTCAATTTTTTTTGTTTATATTTTTTTCTTTTCTTTTGTTTTAAAAATAGTTATCAATGATAAAACACACTTAAAAGATATGCACACACCTAATTTAATACCCACATATAAAATTATAAAACACTACAAATTACCAAAATATTAGTGATGACCAAAATGGGTGAGGTTTGGAATGTCAATTTGATTTTTCTGGTGAGGGTGGTCAAACTAAAATGCCCAAGTCTTAGGGCCGGTCAAAATGGGGTGTCTACAGTAAGGACCAGTCCAATTGGGTCGGAACTTGCCCTCAGGGTCATGGATGGGAGCCCGATTATCCTTAAGCACCATATCCCCTTCTTTGAGATTCCTGGACTTAACTTTCTTGTTAAAAGCTCTAGCAATTTTGTGCTGGTAGTTGTAGACACCCCATTTTTGACCACCCTTACCACTTGGGCACCATCACTTGCACACCCAATGATGAATGTATATGCTTGTCAAGTGCTCGAAAGTCCTCATTGGATTGCCACAGCTCTGAACCTCAAAACCCTACAAACGTTGTGCCTTGTTTTTGCACCAAAACTCTAGCCTTTCAAACCTAAAATACTTGGGACATGCAGGCCCATTTTTGTGGGCTGCCGACCATCCGTTTTGGTTGACGGCCACCCTTGCGCCTTGCCGGCCAAGTGTGTGGCCTATCGGCCAAAATTGATGGCCTACCGGCCAGAATTAGTGGCCTGCTGGCCGTAAGTGTGTTTTGTAGATATTTTCTGCTAACTGTGCCAGCTGTTTGCGCAGATGCTTGCATCTGCTCCCACGTGTATGGATGGATGTTTTTGAGGGAGTGGCCTATTTTTCTATAAATATAGGAGCTCCTCTTCCATTTTTGAGGGTTAGAAAAATTAGAGCAAAATTAATTTTCTCTCTCTCTTGAAATTTCTTGAGCTTTTTCCTATACACTCTTAACCAAACCTTGCCATCTTTGAGCTGAGATACTTTTGAGCCTATTTTGAGCTCTTGAGGGTGTGTATGTGTTGAATTATTACTTAAAAGTGTTATTCTCTTCAAGAGGTATAAGGCTTTGCTTGTTTCATTGCTTCAATTGCTTATTTTCTTACTATTTTTCTATTATTTTTGGGCTGTATAAACTCTAATTTTTTGGGCTGAAACTTGTGGTTTAAGGCCTTAAAGGGTGGAGGGGTGTTCACCTTTCTCTCCACTTTGCTTCTCTAGACTACCCTTGTGTTTCCCACCTTTACAATATCTTTTTTTGAGCTTTTAAACACTGAATTTCAGAGTTATTTTAGTGGCTAAAAATATGTTTTGAAGTCCAAAATTGGAGGGGTTAGCCTCCCCTCCTTGTGTCTTGTTCACTAGCTTACATAGCTCCATGTTGTAGCTTACTATTTTGGCCATTTTTGTTTTAATCTCAGCACTTCTTTTGCATGTTTTAAGACTGTTTTGGGACTGTTTTAGGTGTTTATTGCATTTATGCTTTGTTTTGCATGCTTGTAGTTTGGTTGTCCTCATAGGTTTGGTGTTTTAGTCCTTAGCCACCATCTTATTTGAGTTGATAGCATTTTTTTATGGTTTTCCATACTTGTTTTCAACCCTAATCACTTTTGCAATCTCCCTCCTTTCTTGGCTTTTGCTTTGCTTTGAAAGTTGGTTAAAATTAGCTACTCGTTTAAAGCATGAGATTGAGGTCTGTAGACGCGCTCCCGGAAACTCATCGATATTCGCCCGGCCGGGGGCCTTTTGGGGCGAGGTGTGCGTGAATCTCGTTTTGTTTTGAGCTACTATAGTTTGGACACTAATGTCACGGTTCTGAATCTAATGTCACAATGTGCGATATGAGATCGATAAATCACCAAAGAGTCCAAATTCGGCAAATCGTTTTGGAAAACTGATTTTTAATAAAGAAGTGCCAAACATGGACTGCTTTGCCAGATACAGAGTCGCCACCTAAATATTTTATTTTGGAAAAATTTAGGAAACCCTGACTCGTGCCGAAGGCCACGGGTCCGTCATCATCAAAGTTGCCTCAGCTCGGGAACTTGGGTACGAGAGGGGAAGGTCATTTAATGAGCACCCCCGCTCGCCCGATCAAAGATCGGCCTGTACTAAGCATGATATTTTGTTTTTGAAAACACATGTGCTCTTATTCTGGTTAATTAGCTAGTCTTACTATGTGACGCGCACAGCAAACAAGTATAGACTAGATTGCCTAATTTGGAACAAAATATCACATATCCATTTGTTTGGAAAATGGTTTGAAGTTTGCTACTTGCAAGTAGGCTAAAATGCGGATTTCAATGAATTGTCTCAATTCAAGTAATCCAACCTTCACCCATAGGAATTCAGGCAGTTATATCAAATAAGCAATTAGCCTCATGGTAAACATGCTTTCATGGCAACATTAACACACATGTAGTATGCTAAAGCGTAAACACTCACAGTGTACTCCGAGCCAAAACATAAACTAGTTAGAAATCATGTATGACCCTAGTTCATGTTAAGATGGCTAATGTAACACATGCGAAAATGCAACTAGGATAGGCTCGGCTATCTAGGATGTCATGTGAAGATGGAACTTGATACATGTATTCAAATAGGAATTGAAATACAATGCAGTTAGCATGATGCGCCGAGCTCGGTGCATGCAATACAGATAAATGGATGCACGCATGCAAGCATAAGGTATGCTAAATGAAACATGCCCTAAAACTAACCATCATAAGCGGTTAAGTAAAAGGAAGAAAGAAATGGAGGTTGGAAGACATGCATCACACACACGCACGCTTATTACAACAATACGCCCTCTTGAAGGAGGGACCGAATAAGAAGCTAAACTAGCTAATCTAAGCTAATTAAACTAATTATTACAACACAAATTAATTAACTAATCCTAGTTAACTAATTATTACAAAAACAAATTGAATAGCTAACGCATTAACTAATTAAAGTACAAACCAAAGCAAAAGCTAGCTATCTAAGCATGGCAGCTAAGGAAAGCAATAAAACAGGAGCCTCAGAGGGAAAAGGATGCATGCAAGCCCGGTCGCCTCGTTCGGAAATCCAATGCGATGCCCCGATTTGCCTCTGTTTTGATCTGTTTTCAGAACCTTGCACCAAGCTCTAGAAAGCTGAAACTCCACCTTGGGAATCCTGTGGGAGGGTGGCCGACCACTTTTGGTCTCTCTAGACACCTGCCGACCACTTTTTGTTGTTGCTGGATAGAAAAAGTGGTCGGCCAGCTAGTTTTTCTGGCTGGCCGGCCAGTTGTTGCTGCTGAATCCCAGTTTTCTACAACAGAGAGCAAGAAAGGGCATGGCAATGTATTTGCAAGATATGTGTTCACAACCACCCTCCCTATCATGTAATGAACTCAAGGGAGTGCGGTTCTCGACCCTCGGGCCACCAATCGCGCATTTCCATGCATGATGGCCGAGAGGCGAAGTTGCACAATTCAATATGGAAATGAATGCACAAGTAAACACATAAAGCCTAAAACTCTATCATGTAAGATCAAGAGCGTCGACGACCGGGAATTGAGGCACGTTTCATCACTTGAAGTATGAAACATCCTCTTTTCCTGTGTTTGGACTAACACCTATTCCAAACACAATGCAACACATAACATGGCATGCTCAATGCAACTATATGGCATACTCAATGCAACTAACAACATAGCATGCACAATGCTAAATGCTAAGAACTAGATGGCATACTCAATGCAAGTCGACCATAAGGTTCTAAACACAATGTGAAAAATGCATGCACAATGCAATAAGGGCAACCTATCAATGCTAGGGACATGCATACTCAATGCAAGGAACAACTTGGTGTGCACAATGCAAAGGACCCCATAGCATACACAATGCAAAGCAAGATAAGCATGCAAGCAACATGCTAATAAACATGCACAATGGACTTAAACCAAAAGGGTAGACCTCAGTCATGCCAAAACAGTGGCCATAATGCTAAAATGAAGGCACCGAAACACACACAAGCATGCATGTCAATTGGCTCACCAATTAAGGCACTAAGGTGCAACTCTCAACAGCACTTAAAGAGTGAAAAGTATGGAAGTGTAACAACACTAAGTGGACTGAAATGAGGTAAGAAATGATGCCAAATCATTCAAATAACACAAGTATAGCATGCTAAGGTCCTTAAGCATTGAAGCTAGTAAAGAGGACTACAAAGGAGGCATGCAATACATGGCAAATATGCATGAACCAAGCATGTACAGAGCTCAAGTAGGTCAAAACATAGACCAAAACATGCTGAGATGAGGGCCAAAGACTAGGCATGCAAGCATACATGCTAAGCCACAAACTAGGCAATCATGCACAACACTTAAAGGCATTCAAAGCATGAATGAAGTGAGAACATGGCACGTCTATATGCTCTAAAATGTCATGTTAGGTGATGCCAAATCAAGTACACAACTCAAATGAAGCATGCAATGGTGCTCAAAGCTTGAAGCAAGCAAGAGCATTTATACTACAAGTATACAAAACATGAAGCATATGACTAAGGCAACCCAAAATAGTCCTAGAGCATGTTAAAATGAGTCTAAAACATGTATGGATGGAAGCCAAAATGTGCTAGCATGGGGGGGGGCAAAAGACATGGAATATGCAAGGCAAATAGGGTGGATCACACTACACCTATTAGAACCAAACATGGTATGACTTAAGCAACAAAAATCAGAGTTATATCATGGCATAATAACCCCAAAAACACATTGAAATGATGGCTCGCAAGCTAAGGCATGAAGGCATACGCAATGATTCATGTTAAGGCATAAAGGGGCAAACCCTCCAACGCATTGAATGAGTGAGATATGCAAGTGCATGGCCACACTACATGGACTGAAATAACATTATAAATGATGCCAGATCACTGAAATAGTCCAAGTAATGTATGCTAGAAAACTCAATGCACAAAGCTAACAATCTAAGTTGAACCATAGCTATGCAAAGCAAGTCATGCATGACCAAAACAACCAAAATCAGACCTTAAACATGGCAAAACATGAACAAAGTCTTCTCAGAGCTAAGCCAAAAGAATGCTAAAATGACATGTTAAAACATGATGCATGTTAGGCTAATTCATGGGATTGCACTACAAGTGCATGAAGCATGCAAGGACCAACCAAACCAAACCAAAACAAAGTCACGACATGGCAAAAAATCACCAAAAACATGCTGAAATGGAAAGAAAACAAGCTAGAATGACATGTCAAAGCATGAAGCATACAAAGCTAGTTTGTGTGATTTACACTACCAGTGTATTAACCATGCATGGAGTGACCGAATCAAGCAAAAACAATGGTATGCCTCAGCAAAATAACCACAAATACAAGCTAGGATATGGTCCACGTAAACTTACCAAAGGTGCTCAAACATGAGGCATTCAAAGTAAGAAAACAAGACACAAAGGAGAGGGGATGACCCTCTCCTATTTAGGACACCAAAACCACCTTTCCACCACTGAAAATCCTCTAGATTTCAGTGGTAGAAAGGTCAAGCAAAGGCTTCTACAAGATCCTAAAGGGATGGCTCAAAGCAAGGCCTAACAAGGCCTAAGAGGAGTAAATCACCCCAAGCGAAAAAGTGACCTTAAGAAAGTATTTTAAGCATGAAAAAATAGAACTTTTTCTAGTCAAGAGGTAAGCTTAAAAATGCATGCAAGAAGGGCTAAAAGCTTAAGCAAGAAAGGGGAATTTAAAGGTCAAAGACTCACCCTTGAAGACCTTCTTTACAACTGCAACTCTAGCAGCCTCTTTGAGCTTAAACCAGTCCAAGAACACCAAAAACAACCCCTTAGCACCTCAGCAACCAAAGGATGGTGTTTGAGTGTGTGTTTGTGTGTTAAACTAAGACAAATCTACACTTTTGATGCACAAAAATGAAGAAACAAGGCAATATAGAGACAAAGCTATATCTATCTCTCTAATGGCCATTTTCTGAACCTAGAGGAGAGAGGAGGAGCCTCCCTCTTATAGAAGGCAAAAGGCAAAGCTTCTTGGAGAAGCTAAGCCTCAAACAAATCCCTCCATACACGTGTATGGAGGATGGCCCAAATGCCCTCCAACTATGCCAGCTGGAGGAAAATATCTCCAAAAAGGTGCCAAAAAGCAGCCGACCACTTAAAGTGGTCGGCCTGCTACTTAAAGTGGTCGGCCGACCACTTTAAGTGGTCTTCCAGAGCAACAACTAGTTGGCCATGGTGGGAGAGAGTCCAGGGCATGAAACCAAGCAATTGGTGTGGTGGTCGACCAGAAAAGGTGGCCCAAAGACCAAGAAAGCCAGTTGTCCGACCATAAAATTGGCTGGCAGAAGGAAAAGTGGTCTCCAAGGAGAAAAAGTGGTCTCCCACCCTTGTACCACTTCCAAACAAGGAAAACAAGGTTTGTACCAAAAACAAACCAAAGCGGATGCAAGACGAGAGATCGGGAGGCAAAGCACGCGGCCAAAAGTCCCGAAAACTAGCTGACGAGCACTAAAAGTGGTATGCGACCACAAAAGTGGTCTCCCAGACCACAGTCTCCCTCTAGGAAGAGGCAACAGGGTGTGGTTCAAAAACCACGCCAAACGGAGAACATTAAGCGGTCCCGAGACAAGGCGCGCGGCCAAAGGCTCCAAAAATCGAAAGTAATCTCCAAACGGGAAAAGTGGCCTACGACCACAAAAAAGTGGTCTATGACCACTGAGAGATGGTCTACAAGACCTCTTCCTCCCTCCAGGAAGAGAAAATAAGGTTCAATCCGCAAACCGAGCTAAAGCACAAAGAGTTCGGAGGCCCGGAGGCAAGGCTCTCAGCCAAAACTCCGAAGACTCGAAACGAGCACAACATGCACCATCACCGAGCGCTCAATCGATGACGTCTGAGTCTTAAGGACGGTAAAAAATGGGGTGTCTACAGGTCTTGTGCTTAATGGATTAATCCCTTTGGCGGTTCATTACAATGGCATGACACTTCTCTAATGTCTAAACCAACTCTTGGTTTGATGCTTCCTTCCATTAGAGGACTTAAAGCTCACCTTTGGACTTAATGAATTAAAGAATGGAAGGGTAAATAAAATGGAATAATAAAACTTCGACTAAAATGATGCAAGCTAATAACTTGGTTTGGGCTCAATTGGACGTTAATTGAACCCTTGAGTCTTGAGTCGTTTCATACTCATTAGTGATGAAAACGGTTCAAGAGTCATTGTCAACCATTTACCTAGATCATTCATGATAGGGAGGAGGTTTGAGAGTCTTTATTTGTTGCATTTATTGAACTTGCACCCTTTGATTCATAGGCCATTATGCAATGAAATTGCATCGGTTGATGGTTTGTGAATCAAGTTTACTACTCCTTTGAGCTGTTTGATGATAAGGAGGGTAAGTTGTGCAAACAACCCTTGAGGATATCCTGTGCTTGCTCTGTTTGCTCTCTGTTGCAGCAGGAAAACCCAGTAATCAATGGCCGGCAGGCCACCTTTTGTGGCCGGTAGGCCACCACTTTTGGCCGGTTGGGCACCTTTGCAAAATTAGGCAGTGTACCTTTTCTAGCAAAACAGAGTTGGTTTTGAGGTGAAAAACAGTGCAAGTGTTCTACTATGCAACAGAGGCATCTGGCAGCAGAACAGTGGCCTTTTTTGGGTGGAAATCCGTGCATGCATGAGCACTCTTCGTTTCTTGAGGCGAAATAATTAGAATAGCGAGCTTAGCACTTCTTTCATGTTGTATTCATGTAATTAATCAGTTCATTTTGATTTGTAATTAATTAATTAGTTAGTTCAATTAGTTTGTAACGACCTTGATTTTTCGTAAGTCATTATTTATTATTATTACTTTATTTTATTTTTATCTTTATTAATTATGTAGCTACAAGAGAATTTAATGTGGTATTTAATTAATTTAATGTGATAGTTAATTTTATGTAATTAATCTGAATATTGATATATTTATATTTTTTTTTATAAAAAAAGGTATTTTATATATTGATAAAACATATATATCATATTTATTTATGTTGTACTTATGTGGTATTTATAAAATATAATATAATACTAAATGTCAATTAGGTTATCTAGCAAAACAAAAAAACAAAGGGCTTTGTGGTGTAGAGCAGTCGAGTGTGTGTGTGTGTGTGTGTGTGTGTGTGTGTGTGTGTGTGTGAGAGAGAGAGAGAGAGAGAGAGAGAGAGTAATCAAAGAAAGAAGAGGAGATTAGTTCCTGAGAGAGAAGGAGAAACGGCGGAAGAAAGAAAAAAAAGAAGAGAGAAAAGAAAAAAAAGATTAGGGTTTTATTTTGGTGGCTCCATTAATTCTTCAAGTGATTTTTTTCATCTTCAAAAAATAATTTGAGTACAAAACCCACTTCCCTTTATTTATGTTTAATTCGTTTTTTTTATTTATTTATTTTTATTTATTTGATGTTAGTTTGATTAGATTGATTTTAATTATTTTGATTAGTTGTGTATGTCAAGTTTAGGGTTTTTTTTTATATGTATTTATTTTAGAATAAAGCTTGGGAGCTCGAAACCCCTCCCCCCCGAATCCCCCAAAATTCAGGAGGGAGGGAGAGAGAGAGAGAGAGAGAAGAGAGGGGAAGAGGGCTCGCAGTCGCCGCCGATCGTCGCCCGGCGTCCTCGCAGCAGCTCGTTGCAGCGTCACCCGGCGTCGCCTCGCCCGATCGTCGTCTCCGGCAGCCCCCGCCTCTGTCTCGCCTCCGCCTCCGGCTCCTCCTCCCCCTGTAATTAGGGCCCCTCCAGTCTTCCTCCTTCCTCCTCCTCCTCCTCCTTCCTTCTCTTCTCTTCTCCTTCTTCCTTCTTTATCTTATTCGTTTCTGATTGAACCAGAAAAAAAAAAAAATACAAAAACGACATCGGTTCTGGGATTAGGGGGATTCGAGGAGCTCAGATTTGAGCTCCCTAGCACGACTGTTTATTTTATGGTTATAATCACACTCATGGATATATGAAATTAAAATAAATTTAGAACCCATAGATAAATTCCTTATACTCTACCATGACTCCATGGGTTGTTTTTTTATTTGAGTGTTGATGAGAAAGAGTAATTAAAAAAGAAAGAAAAAAAAAAGAAGAAGTGAGGATTATGAGATTTATTTAAATGCTTTAGGCTTGGCATTGTTATGTTTGTTCTCATGAGTAGATGAGAGATTGTGTAGATATATATATTGTTGCCTCGTTCTCATGAGTAGACGAGTGCTTTGATTTACGCGTGTACGTATATCCTAACCATCCGGAGAGTGTGGATCAAACTCGGGCCGATATCCCATGCAAGTTTGGCTTCGGAGCGGTGTTAGGTATACGGAGGCACATGGGATATATGTGTAGGTCGGAAGTGAAGGGCTGAAGTGATGGAGTTAAGGTACAAAGAATTAAATATGAGTTTATTGTTATAGTGTGAATTGTATTGATTTGTACATCTTGAAAAATAGTAAACGACCTTGATAAGTTATGAAATTTGGGCAAAGGCATGTATATGTAATTCTTGACAACTTTTATATTTTAACTTTGTGCTAAAAAGATCGATTGGAACCTTTAATCGGATGATCTTGGTTACAATAGTTTTTATTCATTTTACCAATGCAGATTTTAGATGTTGTTTTAACCCACGAAACGAGCTCATTTTTATTGAATTCTGTCTAGATTCTTCTATCTAGTTTTTCTCTCAACCTGTTCAGTTTCTACTAAATTCATTTGTGTTGTCTTTTAGGAAATTTAATTATGTACAACTTTTATTCTTCGAGTTTTGGTCAATTCGAATTATTTAAGCATGAAACGGTACATTTTTATACTTCTTCAGCAATTTACTTATGATTAAATGATACTAACTTTATTTATTTTATTTTTTTTAGAATAGTGGGTCTTACTAACTTTTTATGCAGGGCCGACCCACAATATATTTTATTCTAAGTTTATTTTGTTATTTTATACTCAATTTATATTTAGTTGTGTACGGGCAAGAAACTAAATGCTACCGTATCTCGGGAAACTACTCTTTCGTCTCGGTGTAGGTGGAACTACTTATTTTGTCCTGTAACAAGAATTAAATGTAATTTTGTTTGTGTCAGGTGGACACGTGGGTGTCAAATCTTGTACTCATACCAGTATACTTGAATTTATTCTAAGTATTTATGAACGAATTCTTCATGTGTGTTTAACTTGAAGGTGATGGCTGGAAGGTATAATTTGAGAAACGCTGAGCCCAATGGCATAGGGGAAGAAACAACTGCTAACACAGTGGCAATGGCAGTAGTGACTGCTACCGAGGCAACCAATACGGTGCAGGTTAATGTGGGGGAGATAATGGCTCAATTACTTCAGGTTGTTCAGAACAATAATCAAGGCCAACAGAGAGATCCCTTTGCAAAGAGAAACAAAGATTTTGGTTCTTTAGGAGGTCAAAAATTCTCTAGAGATGGAGGACCCATTGTAGCTGACGCTTGGGTTAAAAATGTGAGATGGTGTTTGGTCGTATGCAGCTCACCGAGCTTCAAAAACAGGAGTTGGCTACACATCAGCTTGAGGGAGCAATCCTATTTTGGTGGAACTCATGGAAGGAGGGTCTAGATTTGACGACTTTGATTTGGGCAGATTTCAAGACTCGTTTTGACCGGAAGTTTGTTCCTGCTGCTATGCGGTCTCAACTGAGTGATGAATTTTCGAAGTTAACTGAAGAGCGTAGAACAGTGATCGAGTATGTCACCAAGTTTAATGAGTTGTCTTGTTATGCCCCTTACTTGATCGAGACATAGGAGAAGAAGAATGAGAAGTTTATTAAGGAATTGAATCATTACATGTCCAAGTCCTTTATTCCCTTTGATGCTAAACTGTTTGACAGAGCTCTTGACTTGGCAGTGAAGTATGAGGAAAAGGAGTAGTTTAAAGAAGGGATGGTCAAGGTCAGAGAGACTTCTAGAGGGAGTCACTTCCAGCAGCGGGATAAGAACAAATACTGACCATATGATCAAAGGCATAGGGGTCAGCAGTTTCAGAGGCCACCGTAAGAGGGTAGTCAGGGAAATTTCAGACGTGAGGGTAATTTCCAACCTCAGGGCAATTTCCAGTCCTAGGGGCACTATTATCAGAGGCACGGTGGTCTGTGCCCATAGGGTTATCAAGGATAGCGGCAACAAGTGCCACAGTTGGGTTATCATCCTCCCGTACCTCAGGTAGAAGGGCCCCCACCTATAAAATCATTAGCACCTCAACGAATTAATAGGAAGTGTTTTGGGTGTCAGCAATTGGGGAATGTAATCAAGGATTGCCCTCAGAGACAGCAAGCACGACAGGGTCAGGCAGCTCCAGCCAGGGCATTTGCAGTGATGCCAGGAAATGACAAAGTGCAAGGTACTTTTAATCTTTTTCAAGAACCTATTAGAGTACTTTTTGATACTGGTGTGTCTCATTCTTTTATATCTAGATAGTTTGTAGAAAGAGAACATATTGTAACTACCGCATTGTCTAGACCTATTCGTGTTGAGACCTCTTTAGGAGGGGTAGTTACTCTTTATGAGATGTGTAAAGATTTTGAGATTGACTTTGCGGGTAGAGTCTTGTATATAGACCTAATTGTGTTAGGGTTTGAGGGGTTTACACTTATTTTAGGTATGGATTGGCTGCGAAAATACTTTGTGACTCTGGATTGTGCTGGAAGGACTGTAAATATAGATATTCCCGATATGCCACGGCTTACCCACACTTCTAGCAATGGAGAAGAGTCGGTGATGACGAGTTTTCTGTGCTCGGTAGAAATCCTTAAGCAGGATATTAGTGAGGTAGATGTGGTGCGTGAATTTGAGGATGTATTTCAGGAGATACCTGGACCTTCACCTTGATGGGTAGTAGAATTTCGCATTGACCTAGTGCCGGGAACTGCATCGATTTCTAACGCAGCATACAGAATTGTGCCTAAAGAGTTTGTGGAGATGAAGAAGTAGCTGGAAGAGATGATTCAGAAGGGTTCATTTGTTCAAGTAACTCCCCGTGGGGAGCACCTACGATCTTTGTCTCCAAGAAAGATAGCACTCTCCGTATGTGCATAGATTACAGAAAGCTAAACCAGGTGACTATCAAGAACAAGTATTCACTACCTGGAATTGATGACTTGTTTGATCAGTTGAAGGGAGCAGCCATGTTCTGTTAGTTTGATCTCAGAACGGGTTACCATCAGATGGGTGTGTCAATGGAAAGTATACCGCTTACTGCTTTTCGGACCCAGTATGGGTTGTACGAATTTCTTGAATTGCCTTTTGGTTTGACCAATGCTCTTGCCTATTTCATGGACTTGATGAATAGAATTTTTCAACTGTGTCTAGATAAGTTTGTGATTATCTTCATAAATGATATTCTGGTGTATTCTAAGAATCAAGAAGAACACAGAGAACACATGAAAGTCGTGTTGCATACTTTGAGGGAGCAACAGTTATATGCTAAGTTCAGTAAGTGTCACTTTTGGGAGAAAGAAATTCAATTTTTAGGGCATGTTGTGTCCAATAAGGAGATAGCGGTAGATCCTGAAAAAGTTGTTGCGGTTAAAGAAGTAAAGCAACTCATGAACCCTACAGAGGTGAGAAGTTTTTTAGGACTAGCCGGTTATTACAGGGGATTTATAGAGAAGTTTTCCACTATTGCAGCACCCATGACCAAGTTGACCCGCAAGAATGTGAAGTTCGTATGGACAAATGATTGTGAGAGAGCTTTCAAGGAGTTAAAGCAGCGGTTGACTACAGCACCCGTGTTAACTATACCAGTACAAAGGGAAAATTTAGTAGTGTTTACTGATGCGAGTGGAACTGGGTTGGGATGTGTGTTGATACAGCATCAGAAGGTTGTATCTTATGCTTCTCGATAGTTAAAACCTCATGAGAGATGATACCCTACTCATGACTTAGAGTTGGCAGCAGTTATTTTGCGTTGAAAGTGTGGCGACACTACTGGTTTGGGGAGCGCTTTGAGTTATACACAGATCACAAGAGCCTCAAATATTTTTTTCTCAAAAAGAGTTGAACATGTGGCAACAGAGGTGGGTTGAATTCGTCAGTAGTTATGATTTTGAGATCCTTTACCACCTAGGGAAAGGAAATGTGGTCATAGATGCACTTAATCAACAACATGGGGTTAGAACTTCTTTGATGATTTAGGAATGGAAGTCCTTAGAGTTAATTTTGATGCATGATGTTCAACCAATAGAGAGTGTTAAGAGGGCATACATTGGTAGTTTGACTGTGTAAGCGATTTTACTAGGTAAAGTTTGTCAAATACAGAATTTAGATAGGTTTCTCGTCAGCAAGCTCGATGACCTTGTGGTGGATTTGATCGATGATTGTCCTATTGATTGGTCTGTGGACTCATATAGGGGATTGCGATTTAGGGGCAGGTTGTGTGTACCTAACATTGCTGAATTGAGGAAAGAGATTATGGATGATGTCCATAGGTCCCGATATACCATTCACTCTGGTGGGGCTAAGTTGTATCATGACATGAAGAGGACATTTTGGTGGGAAGGTATGAAGAAGGACGTAGGAATGTATGTTTCTTGATGTTATGTGTGTCAATAGGTTAAGACAGAACACTAACGATCGTTTGGGCTTTTGCAGCCTCTTGAGATCCCTACTTAGAAATGAGCGTACATCTCTATGGACTTCGTGGATGGATTGTCGCGGTCTAAGTGAGGCAATGAATCTATTTGGGTGATAGTGGATCGATCACCAAGTCTGCTCATTTTATTCCTATCAGTGTTCACCGAACTGCGGATAAACTAGCTAGGCTGTACATTCAGGTGGTGGTGCGACTTCATGGCGCGCTAGTTTCTAGAGTTTCAGATCGTGATCTGTTGTTTGTGGCAGAGTTTTGGGAGAGTTTTCAGCATGCTTTGGGTGCTTGGTTAGACCTGAACACAGCTTATCATCCTCAGACGGATGGGCAAACTGAGCGGGTAAATCAGATCTTGGAAGATATGTTGAGATCTTGTGTCCTCAATCTTGGTGGTAGTTGGGAAGAACACTTGCCATTGGTGGAGTTTGCTTATAATAATAGCTATCACTCCAGTATCAGGATGACACCTTTTGAGGCTTTGTATGGGAGGCCATGTCGATCACTTGCTTATTGGATGGAGGTAGGAGATGCGTCGTTGCTAGGGCTAGAGTTGATGAGAGAGACCACACAGAAGGTGAACATTATTTGGGAACGTATTAAGACTGCACAGAGTCGCCAGAAGAGTTACGCTGATACAAAATGTAAACGGGTTGAGTTGAATGTTAGAGATTTTGTGTTTTTGAAGGTTTCGCTGATGAATGGTATCATCAGGTTCAGAAAGAATGGAAAGTTGCCACCTAGATTTGTGGAACCATACGAGATCACTGAGAAGATTAGTAATGTGGCTTACAAACTAGCCCTACCACCTGCTTTAGCTATGATTCACAATGTGTTCCATGTATCTTTATTACGGAAGTGTGTGCAAGACCCTTCCCAAGTAGTATCACCAGAGGTGTTGGAGATCAGTGATGATCTAACGTTTGTGGTGCGACCTGTTTCTATTTTAGATCGAGATGTAAAGCAGTTACGGTGCAAGAAAGTGAACTTGGTGAAAGTGCAATGGAGCGAGGATAAGAACGATATCACTTGGGAATTAGAAGAGAAAGTTCGGCGTATGCACCCGGAGCTTTTTGCTTAGTACTCTCTCCTATCGAATCTCGGGATGAGATTCTTTTAAGGTGTGTATATTGTAGCGACCCTGATTTTTCGTAAGGAATCAATTATTATTGTTACTTTATTTTATTTTTGTTTTTATTAATTACGTGGCTACATGAGAATTTAACGTGATATTTAATTAATTTAATGTGATAGTTAATTTTATGTAATTAATCCGAATATTGATATATTTATATTTTTTTAAATAAGAAAAAGGCGTTTTATATATTGATAAAACATATATATCATATTTATTTATGTTGTACTTATGTGGTATTTATAAAATATAATATAATACTAAATGTCAATTAGGTTATCTAGCAAAACAAAAAAAAAAAAAACAAAGGGCTTTGTGGTGTAGAGCAGCCTAGAGAGAGAGAGAGAGAGAGAGAGAGAGAGAGTAATCAAAGAAAGAAGAGGAGATTAGTTCCTGAGAGAGAAGAAGAAACAGCGGAAGAAAGAAAAAAGAGAGGAGAGATATAGTTGATTATTTCATTCAGTTTGTAATTAGTAATAATTAGCTTAGCTAGTAAATTTATTCGGATCCTCCTGCATGAGGGCGCAAAATCTTGTAATAATGTATATGTCTTCCAATCCCACGCCTTTCTCCCTTTTATTTACTTGCTTATGATGATTAGTTTTAGAACATCATGGCTTTTTTTTGCATACTCCACGATTTGCATCCACTTGTTTTGCATGCATCGAGACTCAGTTCATCATTCTAACAAATGCATTGTTGTTTTAATACTTTTTTGAAAACATGCTTAGACCGCATGCCATCAAATTGATTCATATGCCATATTAATAGTCGAGCCTAGTTGTTGCATTTTTGCATGCGTTGCATTAGTCATATTGCATTAGTTAGGATCATGCATTTTTTCTAACTCTTTTGTTTATTTTGGCTTGGATTACTAGGTGAGCTTTTACTCGCTTTAGTATATCGCATGAGTGTGATTTTTTCCATATCCAACATGTTCACCATGAGGCTAATTATTTAAATGATATAACTGTTTGAATGTCTATGGATGAAGGCTAGTTGCTTGATTAATGTCCATTTTAGCCCACTTTTTCGAGTGGCAAATTCACAAAACAATTTCAAATAAAACATGAAATCAAATGTTCCAATTCTTGCAAAAATTAGTCTATACTTGTGTGAGTCACATAGTAATATAGCTAATAATGGGAATAAGAACATATAATGTAAATAAGAATCACATCATGAATAGTAGAAGCTGATCTTTGATCGGGTGAGGGGGTGCTCAATTCATGACCTTCCTCTCTTGTACCTAAGTTCCTGAGCCAAGACAACTTTGGTAATGATGGACTAATGGCCTTTGGCACGAGTCTTGGGTTTCCTAAATTTCCCAAAAATATTTAGGTGGCGACTTTGAAATCTGGTAAAATAGTCCATTTTTGGCATTTTATTCAAAACATCGATTTTCCAAAAAGAATTTCTAGATTTGGACTCTTTTTGTGTTTTCACTGTTTCACATTGCACTTGTGAAATCAGATTCAGAACCACAAGTAGAGTCCAAACTATAGGGCTTATTCGTGTTCCGAAAGGGGGCACGAAAAGTCGAGCTGCAGTTTTTGGCGACTTTGTTAGGGAATTTAGAGAACTTGACTTGAACTTCATGATGTGAACTTTTATCCACACTTATATGTTCTTTGCATTTGCATTGGTGTACTTAAGTCACTGTGTTTGCCAACTGCTATTCTGGACGGTTTGTCGGAAGCTTGCCACAAGGCTGACCGGTCGTGGGCTTTACCATGTTGGGAACACAACCCTTGGATCTGGACTACCGTTGTACCACTTGATCCTCCTTTCACTTCTCGGTGTTAGGTGTGAGAGGTATATTAGGTAGTCTTGCTGAGGTACCCTCTTTGACTATTTGACCTAGTAACATATAGTGAAGCTATAATGACTGTTCCAAACTAGGACAGGATGCTTACCCGTGTAGTATGTTGTGAAACTCATTGTTTGAAATAGTGCAGCCTAGATCATGCCAAAAATCTAGGACAGGGTGACCCTACCCCCTCATAGGGGTGTTTTGGTTCTTTTACTTGATATATACCTTTTCAGTGAAACTATACAGGGTGGTTCATATCAGTATGAGTTTGAGAATAGAGTTCAGTGGGGATTACAGTTCAGCTATGTGTTTTGACTGTTGTGAATTGGGGCCGAAGTGCTGTCCGAGTCTTTTATTTTGTTTTTCTTTCTTTCTTTTTGCTAGGTAGTTTACCATCATAGCGTTAGAAAGACCCAATATTCTCCAAGTTGTGTAGACTTGTTTTGGCAGGCTTTGTAAAACTCAAGACCTTGTTGGTGGTTAGCCCGTGTTAGTCTCGTTTCTGCCAGTCACCCGACAAAAAAGGAACATGCAATCAGTAGCATCAGTACAAAGAACTCTGCAAACACCTATTTGCTCTCACTCAATTTGTTCACCAGTATCTAGTTCACCCAGACTAGCAATGGCACAGAATACAGCACAGAACGCGGAGGAATTCACTGCCATGATGACGGCTTTCCAAAGAACTATGGACACTGTAAACCAGAGGATGGCTACACAATATGAGATTATTGCCGATCTACGACATACATCTAGGGCATCTACATCAACCGTGCATCCAATCTCGGCTGCTCAGCCAAACCCGGATCTACCTCCACTGGTGGAAAATCTGCCAGTCCTAAATCCTCAGGATATGTTTCCTCCAGCCCCAGCTTATCGGCCTCCAGTTCAACCTCCCGCAGGAATCTTTCCTTTTGATATCAATGAAATTGATCCGACCTTGGTCAAGATTGCTAGATTAGAGAAAGCATTGAAGAAATCCCAGGGTTTCAACTCCATTCTAGATATCGAAGATGGTACACTGAAGCTTCAGTCAGATTACCAGAGAAATTTAAGATGCCCCACATCAATAGATTCGATGGGAGTGGGGATCTGATTATCCATGTCCGATTATTTTCAGATGTATTGAGGCCCATGGGTTTGTCCAGGGCATAGAAGCTTTCCTTGTTTGGGAGAACCCTGTCTGATGTGGCGGCCATCTGGTACACTAAGTTAGAGGACTCTACAAAGCGGAATTGGAAGGAGCTATCTGAGGCATTTGTCAATCAGTATTCATATAACACCCATATAGAAGTAACCATTAGTGAGCTGGAGGCTACTACCCAGAACCCCAAAGAATTAGTCATTGATTTTGTTTCCTGATGGAGAGCCAAGGCAGCCCGAATGACAAATAGACCTGCCGAAAGAGAACAACTCCAGCTAGTGGTCCAGAACCTTGAGCCAGACATGTTACAGAGAATGATAGTGGCACCATTGTCCACATTTGCTTCCTTACACGAGCTGGGGGTCCAGATTGAGAGTGCATTCAAAAAGGGTATCATCCACAGAACAACTGAACCCGCAAGAAGGTTGTTCTCTCGGAATACTAATGCTAGCAGTAGCACTATTCCACGGCCTGCGGATGTTAGTACTATTGTTTCAACTGCCAAGATGGTTGATCCTTTCGCTACTGCCACAACCTCACAACCTTCACAAAGCACTGGTCCATCCCAGAATCAAAGAGTTTTTACTCCCCTCCATATGAGCCCAACCCACACCCTCAAGCTATTAATGCAAAAGGGACATCTCAAGCCTCTTGATCCACGTCCACTTCCAGACCCATTGCCACCCAAACATGACCCTACCTAGTATTGTATCTTCCACCAACAACATGGCCATCCCACAAACATGTACTACCGCCTACGTCATGAGATCCAAGATCTCATTGACAACAAAGTCATCGCCCCACCTTCCAAACCCAACGTAATCCATACACTACTGCTCACCTTCAACCCTAGCACATACATTACCTCATCCCACCTACCAAAACTGGAGGTAGTTATTTCAGAAGGCACAGACATGTGCATGATGGATATAACACCACAAACCCAATCCAAGCCCGTGGCAGTAAAAATGGAGGGAGAGAAGAATGCACTGAAGATAGGGTCGTCTGATACTCGTGTCATAGAGAAGGGGGTCTCGCTCACAGAGGAGTATGATCCCAGTTTATACATTGTGGCCATCGATCAACCGAAGCCGATAATCATACTGCCGGACTTTCTCAACATTAATGCTATCGTGGAAAACCGAATGGCACATAATCAGAATGAGTGGCCCGAGCAAGGCCTGAATGACTTAGCAAACCTAGAGAAGGATCTGGCAGAATTGGAAGAGGATCTGCAAGATCTTTACTTCTTCGAGGAAGAAGATACAAGCTGTGTGCAGATGGGATGGTGGGACCCGAGCCAGCCAAAAATAAGCAATGGATGGTTGAGTGAGAAAGAGTCTGATGTGAAGGAACATACATGAGAGACTGGGACAGAAGAGGAAATCACTGCTAGTGGCAAGGCTAAAGCTTCACCTTTGACTGAGAAAGAACATGCACTAGAACAATTTTAAAGGGAAAGGATAGATGAGATCCAGACGAAGATAGCTCTACAACAGAAAGGGGGGAAAAGAGAAAGAAGAGGCTAAGTCCACAACCAACAGTGTTCAAAACACCAAAAAAACTGAATGGGAACCTAGTGATCGGAAGAGAATGTTAAGGAAACTCAAAAAGTATAGGGATGCTAAAACCTGAGCTGTAGTGGAGGAATAATGGTATGATGACGGGGCACGTGATGTTAACATGCTCATAATAGAACCTGATAGCTGCCTAGCCATGACCGCCAGGGAGTGGTGGGAAGATAGCAATCTAAGCCATGTATACACGGATGAAGGGTGGAAGGATGATACCCCTAATGATACGTGGTATACTGATGAGATTGATTATCTGACCCGCAGTGGTCGGTACTTTAAACCCCTGACTTTAGATTAGCCAGAATCTTCCAACAGAGAGACTGAGAAAGCAAAGGAGAAGGATGTTGAAGAAAAGTTGGTCTTGAAACAACTAAAGAAGATCCAGGCTGACATATCCATCTGGGGACTGATAATGGTGTCGCGGGAGCATAGACAAGCCCTGCTCGAAGCAATGAACCGAACCAAACTGGCCATTAACACCACCCCTGACCAATTGGTGTCGTTGGTCACTTCTAGGGACGTTATGCTAGTAATATCCTTTACGGATAGAGAATTGCCTCTCGAGGGCACCAACCACAACCATCTTTTATATGTAACCTTGGAAAGTCAGAAAAAATGGATTCCGGTGGTGTTAGTAGATACTGGGTCGGCGATCAATGTATGTCTAGTGAGAACTACCTATATATCGGTTTGAGGTCGATTGACTTTACACCCACGACCCAAGCTGTCCGGGCTTATGGCAATACAAGCTGGGATGTTATGGGAACGTTCAAAAGTCATATCCTAATCAGCCCGTCCAAACATGAGGTGGAATTCCATGTCATGGATGTTCTAGCAACCTTTAACTTGCTACTAGGAAGGCCCTGGCTCCACTAGATGAAGGTTGTGTCGTCAACTGTTCACCAACTAGTAAAGTACCCCTTTCAAGGTGGGATTGCTACTGTGTATGGAAATTCTGCAATTCAGCCTCCCCAAGGAACTACCACACCAGTGTTGGGAATCATACACAGAGAAGATGATGTATTTTTCTCTGGCAGAAGCTCGGCCTATCCATAACATCATGGCAGAAGATGAGGGAATAATGTGAGTGCTCAGTCAATCTATATGATGAACAAATAGGGGCATGTGCCCGGATCAGGGCTAGGCAGAAGCGACAGGTAGGGAGGTACCGTTGCCAAGGAAATGAGACATAATCCCCACGCTTTTGGGTTGGGATACAAACCTACCGCTACAGACTAGCAAAGAAAGGGAGGGGAGTTAAGAGGAAGAATCAAAGCAAAGAGGACTGGGAAGCAGTATGAGTTAGTCCACAAACCTATACGAGGAACCTTGAATGGACGTTTTGTCCACCAAGGGAAAGATTTCCCCTTCTGTGGATTCCCGGAGCCTTGGTATGACTGGGAGACAAAGACTAGGTATCCTGGGTTCGAGATCTTCTTCGGGCACCAGTTATTAGAAGAGGAAGATAACTAGGTAGACCTAAGCACTGGTACAGATCAAGGTAGGGCTGTGAGCCTGGTTATTGAAGAGGAGGAGTTGCTGGGAAAGGCATTGGCTAACTTACTGGTGAGTTCTACTGCTGGAGCTGAGTTTGCCAACTTGGGGGATAGTTTTTCTATCTCAATGATCAGGGATAAACCAACAAAGGATTTTACTAGTCTTATTGTGGATGCATTTAAGGCTCTACGCCTGATCTAGAAGTTTGAGAAAGGCACCGTCAGCAGTTCTGAATCGGATAGTGAGTCTGAGTATGTGAAGTCGGAATTAGATTCGAGTTCTTCAGAGTCTGGCATCTCCAGGACTGGTAACCCGGATGCCAAAGTCCTGTCCCAATCCTCTTTTTCTTTTTCTTTTGAGTCCATTGTAACTGAGGAGCCAGATCTTTTGAATGGGAATGAGGTGGACTTTGCTTATTACTCTGTGCCTTTGGTTTGTTGTACTGATCTTGATTTCCAAAATTTTGACTTAAACGAAGAGAAAGAAATTCCTTGGGCTTTGAAAAACTTGGTTGATTTTGAGGAGGAGAGGTGTGTTAAGCCCTATACAAATAAATCATTGCTATTAATGTGGGTACTGAAAAGGATCCGCGTTTGGTCCAAATCGGGTCCACGTTGTCTTCGGAGGAACGCGAGCATTTAATCGCTTTATTAAAAGATTTCAAAGATGTTTTTGAATGGTCTTACGAAGACATGCTTGGAATCGATCTCGAGATTGTACAACACCGGATCCCTCTTGACCCTGATGCCCAACCAGTTAAGCAAAAGCTGCGTAGAGTTCGCCCAGATTGGGCTTTGAAGATCAAGGAAGAAGTTACCAAACAGATTAAGGCAGGGTTATTGCTTATATCTGAGTATCCGACGTGGTTGGCCAATATTGTTCCAGTCCCAAAGAAGGATAGCAGAATCAGAGTCTGTGTCAACTTCAGGGATCTGAATAAGGCTAGTCCAAAGGATGATTTTCCACTGCCACATATTAATGAATTAGTAGACTTCATCGCAGACCATACATTGCTCTCGTTCATGGATGGGTTTTCCGGGTATAACCAAATTCTGATGGCACCCGAGGATAGGGAGAAGACTGCTTTCACTACTCCGTGGGGCACCTATTGCTACTGAGTCATGCCATTTGGATTGAAGAATGCTGGGGTCACTCATCAAAGGGCTGCAACTACCATTCTGCACGACATGATCCACAAAAAGGTTGAGGTGTATGTGGACGATATGATTGTCGAGTCCAAAAATCGAGAGGGCCATTACACCGCCTTGGAGAAATTCTTTCAGCGAATCAGAGAGTATAGATTAAGGTTGAACCCACAAAAATGCACTTTTGACGTAACAACAAGAAAAATGCTAGGATTCCTGATCACACAGAGAGGAATTGAGGTAGATCCTTCCAAAATCAAGGCCATCTTAGAAATGCCATCATCAAGGACTGAAAAGGAGGTGTGCGACTTTCTGGATAAAGTGCAATTCATAAGATGGGTTTATTTCAAAACTAACCTTGACTTGTGAACCACTATTTGGTCTCCTGAAGAAAGGAAAGAAATCCTAATGGGACAATCGCAGTCAATTCGCTTTTGAGCAGGTCAAGTAGTATCTACAGAATTTGGCTATGTTATCACCGCCAGAACTGGGAAAACTGTTGATTTTGTACATGTCAGTGACAAACTCAACCATAGGGTGTATGTTAGCTCAAGAGTTAGAGGCCAAGGTAGAGAAAGCCATTTACTACTTGAGCAAGAAAATGCTGGATTACGAGACCCGTTACACTCCCATCGAGAAATCTTGTCTAGCCTTGGTATAGGCTACCCGGAAGTTGAGGCACTACCTATTAGCTCACTCTGTAATCCTGGTTTCAAGATTAGATTTCATCAAATATCTCTTTGAGAAACCAGCGCTTACGGGTAGGCTAACCCGTTGGTTGCTTCTTCTCTCCGAATTTGATCTTACATATGTTACACGTAAGTCGGTTAAAGGGAGAGTTGTAGCGGAATTCTTGGCAGATCACCCAGTAAAGGGGGATGAAGCGGTGGAGTACATGTTCCCAGATGAAGATATTCTACAAATAGAGGAGAAAACGTGGACGATGTACTTTGACGGAGTAGCCAACCAATACGGTTATGGGATCGGTGTGTTGCTAATAGCACCTGATGATTCCCATATACCCTTAGCCTTCAAACTCCGATTCAAAGTATCCAACAATGAAGTAAATTATGAGGTGTGTATTGCTGGTTTAGAAGTTGCCCTAGAACTAGGGGCAAAAAAGTTGGATGCCATCGGCGATTCGAACTTGGTTGTGTCTCAAGCCAACGGAGATTGGCCAGTTAAAGAGGATAAAATGAAGGTTTACCATCAGGTCTTGGATATGCTAATTTCAAGGTTTGAGAAGTTAACGTTTACCCATCTGCTAAGGGAGAACAACCGATTCGCTGATGCACTAGCAACTTTATCTTCTATGGTAGACATTCCATTGGGAGTCAGGATGCGTCCAATTATTATTGAGCAGAAGTACATGCCGGCCTATGAGACCATTTCCACGATAGATGAGGCTTCAGACAAGAACCCCTGGTACTATGATATCTGAAATTTCATAGAAAATGAGGCGTATCCACCAGGAGCAAATGCCAAGGACAAAAGGGGAATACGGCGTCTGGTTGTTCAATTTATCATCTGCGGGGGCAAGCTGTACAAAAGAGGCCATCTGGGAATGCATAAACTATGTATTAAGGAAGAGGAATCAAAGCGCAAACCAATGGAGCTGTCGAGGCTGCGAAAAAAATATCAAGAGAATTCTACAGAAGATGGTGGAGACTTACAGGGACTGGCCAGATAAACTGCCATTCGCGCTCTGGGGTTATAGGACCTCAATCCGAACATCTACAGGGGCGACCCCTTATTCTCTTGTTTATGGAACGGAGGCTGTTTTTCCAATTGAAATTGAAGTGTCATCGCTGCGAGTCATGGCTGAGTGTCAGATAGCAAAGGCAGACTAGCAACGAAGTAGATTTGAGGAGTTGATGTTGTTTGATGAAAGAAGACTAAGAGCATTGTATCATATCCAGGGCTACCAGCACAGAATTGCCAGAGCTTTTGATAAGAAAGTGAAGTCCAGAAATCTCAAGGAAGGAGACATGGTGCTCAAACATAACTGAGCTCCCATCCATGACCCTAGGGGCATGTTCAGACCTAATTGGACTGGCCCTTACATCATCAAGTCAATATGGTCAGGAGGGGCGATTATTCTCATAGACCTAGATGGCCTGGAGTTTTCACAACCGATCAACATGGACAAGTTGAAGAAATATTACCCCTGAGAGGCTCGCTAGGCCGAAAACTCGAAAGGGTGACCTAGGCAAAAGTTAGAGCATGGAAAATTAGAAATAAAAAAAAAAAAAAAACTGAGCTTGCAAGGTTGAAAACCGTAAAGGGAAAATTTGGCAAAAGTTAGAGCGCAAAAGGAGAGAGTTAAAACCTGAGTGAACCTGAGACCGAACTACGTAAGGCCTGATTCCCATCTTTGGGATACGTAGGCAACTTCATCCTGAATTTTAGTCGTAATCATCTCCGACTCAACTGTCTTGTCCATTTGTTTGATTAGGTCATCTTTCCTCGTTATTTATAAGCTTGGTTGTGATCTTCGTTCTGGGAAGAAGACTCGTTGTACAATGTATAGCAGTGGTGATATGCAACCAGGGACAATTATAATTTCTTTTGATTCGGGATTGTACATCTTGAGAATCGATTTTGTGCGTGTCAGGTGGTGGTTATTTTTGAAAATTGTTTTGAAAAGATTTAATAAAAGTTGATTTTGTTCAAAGTTTTACCCTTTTACAACTTGGACCATTTCTGGGACCGAAAGGAAAATTTTCAGTACTCGCAACTTTAATTTTATTGATTTCAACATCAAGCACATTCTGAAACTCTTTGGTACAAATTGAAGTTGCTTTTACATCATAAAACTTGAAAAAAAAGATCAAAGCAATAAAACTAAGGGCACATGAGTCAGGTGTTCCTGCGCCCTTCGCTCGTATTGGCAGAAGTCCCTGCAGCTAATTTGGTCCAGCTTGTGCCTCGTAATCGAGCCAATCCAAGCAATCGCCAAAAACGGCATAACTGAAACTAGAGGTAGGGGCCAAAAGCTCTCTTGTCCTCCAAGCAGTGAGGTACCTAGCCAAGTGTGAAGCATGAATCAGGAATGGAGCCGGGTATTCCACCCCCTCATCTAGGCAGGTCTGATCATGCTCGAATTGGCGTCTGAACCAGAAGGGGAAATAGAACACATAGTGTGTGAGGCCAATTAACTTAACACCCGACTGTCGGGTCATGCTATAGCTCATCTCAACTAAGTCAAGCTAGGGGCAACGCCAAGCTATGTCGACTGCAGACCTGTGGCACTTCCAATTGCACCACCATCCCTCATTGGGGAAGTCCACTCGGCATTGGCAAAAAAAGTACGCTCGAGCTGAGTAAACTGGGCAAGGGTTCACCACATTCAGCTTGTCCATCAGCCAAACCTAAGAAGGGATGAAAAATAAGAGAGATTAAAGAATAGAAAGATGTATGTTGAGAGAAAAGTAAGGAAAGGGCTTTGAGAGAAAATAGATTGTGAATGTCGAGTGATGTGAGAAATATATATAAGATAGGGTGGGAAACAATACCTGGAGTAGTAGAGGACTCCCTGCAAACCTAGTGGTCTCTCGCTGGTGAAAAGCGTCCAAACCCATCAGGGTCTCAGCCAAGGCTAAACCAATGCAACTCTTACCTTCTTTCGGGCGTTGGGTTACCTCAATTAACTTGATATTGGCTCTGCCAAAATAGGGGCAAGAAGATAGTGTGCAAGCATACACAAGCAAAGGGCGTGTTGCTGAAAGCCTCGCCAGAGAAGGTCGCCTCGGTCACCGATGTCAGACAATCGATGAATCAAGATGGGTATATCTAGCTCTCCGTCGTAGGCCAAGGATCGAGCCTCGTACAAAGTAAGCCCACACATCCGTCCCAAGGCTAAGGCATGGCCAAAACGGGACTAAAGTATGATTTCCTCATCGCGTCGGGATTCCATTAATGCCTAAAATTCTTCAAGTGTCGGGCATATTTCTTGTGTTCCGAAATGAAAGACATGCGTAATTGGGTCCAAGCATCGGACCGCGACGTGGAGGAACTGAAAACAAAGTGGAGTACTACTCAACAGAAAAAGTGCGTTTATGCCAAAACCCCAGAAATTTACCTTTTCTGTGCTGTCTAAAGTGGCTATCCAATCTATGAGTTTCTTGGCAAGAAATAGCTCCATTTGTGGAAGAAATAGCAGTTGAAATGAAGTTCTGGAGAAGAAATCATGAATGAGGACCTTTTGTAGAAGATAAGGCTGTAGTAGAGGCCAGTTGTCAGGTTTTTGGAGGTTCTCCACATTTGTGGCTGACAAGCCACTAATGGTGGCCGGTAGGCCACTTCTCCTGGCTGGCAACCTATCTTTTGTGGTCGGTAACTCCCTCTGCTGGCCTACCATCCACTTGTGTGTTGGGCAGTGTTGGTAGCCTGGTTTTTGTCTTGATCATTGTGTTGTTCGGTCTTGTTTTGAGTCTTTTCGGTTTTGGCAAGTGTGTATAGTTGTTTTTGCTTTATTTATCGAGTTGTATGTTGTATTTTCGTCGTTGGTCGGCTCATTATCCGATTAAGAACATTATTCGAATGCAAGCATGTTCGGTTTCAAATTCAACTTCATGTTCTTTTTCATGCAAGTATGTTACTCGTGGTGCAGTGCTCATGTTATAGAACCAAAACTCTTTTCATAAAAACTGCGAAGGTTTTATTCCAATCATGGATTTTACAAAAGAAGTACAAGTTTCAAAAGCAAAAGTAAAACCTATCTGAAGCTATGCATGTGCTAAACTACCAAACTAAAAGAAACTAGGCAAAAAAGTCCAAAACAGCGCCAATCAGCTCAAGCTCGAGTGGCTTTCTTCGTCCTCTTCCTCGGAGAGGACTCAGAGGCACTTTCTCCGTTGGCGCCACTGTCATCTCTGCTTCTTGATCTTGAGTCGGCATCATTGTCCCTGCTTCCTAATCCTGAGCCGGTATCATTGTCCCCGCTTCCTGATCCTGAGCCGGTATCATTGTCCCCGCTCCCAGACTCAGAATGTCCACTCACTATCTCCTCGGAGGCGCTGGACTCGTAATCATCATCGCCACTCAGAATGGGCTCTGAAGGACTGCTCTGGCCTCAGGCACCTCTGTCCTTGCCTCGACCGCTACGCTTATCTCGGCTGCGTGCTCCCAGACTCAGAATGTCCACTTACTATCTCCTCGGAGGCGCTGAACTCATTATCATCATCGCCACTCAGAACGGGCTCCAAAGGACTGCTCCAGCCTCGAGCACCCCTGTCTCTGCCTCGACCGCGACGCTCATCTCGGCTGCGTGCTGGGGCTTGCCTCTCTTTCCTCCCTACTGCTGGAGAAGGTGTTGTTGGTGCTGATGCCGTTGCTGCCACTAGTGCGATCGGTACAGCTAGGATCTGGCAAAAAGTTGTCAACAGATCAGTTATAGTGTGTGTATCAAATACAGGCGTAGTGTGCAGAATGAGTGTCATGCAAAAAATAGATACAGTATGAGTACAGTGTTCCAATGCAGTGTATCAGCGTGTGAGGTGGTATGAATACTATAGTGAAGATGTCAATGTATCAGTGGAAATATGATAATGTGGTGCACAACGGAATTAATAATGAAATGCATGCTGAAATGATGAAAAATACCTGAATACCGTGGAGACCAAGTAGCATCTCTCTCCTCTGCACCATGCCGACCAAGGAGGTAACTAGCTCGAGGAGGCTCTCTGCATACTCCGTGGTAGCTGCCTGCAAGTGCATTTGACTGATCAATATTTGGAATAAGCATATTTGAAATGGAAAATGTGGGGTGGAAATTGTAAATTGTGGTCCATACCTGAGGCGCGCCTCAAGCTCTAACATACTCGTGCCCTACCTTTGCCAGCTGATCAGAATCTGGTAGACAGTCCTAGTCGACCGCCAACATGTGATCACAGTAGGAATCTTCGGCCAACTGGTCATCTACCCAAACAGAGAGGGGCCCCTCTAGTATGGGCCCTGGTCGCCCGAGTCACCCCACTTACCACAGGAGCTCCTGCTCCCTCGCCTGCACTAACTCCCATCAGAGGAGGCATGAGATGAGTCTGGATGAATGTCGCATAATCACCCTCTGCTCTGAAGAAGTTTGCATCCAGGCTCGCCATGAACTGAATAATAGCCTAAACTGAGAGGCAATTTGCTGTCCGCATAGACGCTGGGGGTGGCATGAGAATAATTGGATCAGGCTAGCCTACCGTCTAGCGTACGAACCGTTTGCTCATAAACCAAGCCTGGCAGACTGGGCCCTCCAGCAGAATGAAGAAGGGAGATGTGCCCCAAGCTCTCGTATACTGGTCCCTCACCCCGGCCGGCATCGTCGCCCAGGGCTGCCATGTGATTTGTAAACAGAGAATGTACAGATTGTTTGTTGTCGTTAGTTGCCAAGGTATGAATTAGAACGGTATTAAAGAAAAAATGACTGTGAATTTCAAGTTACCTCGTCGGTGACCACTATATCGAAGTAGCGGTGGAAGAAGAAGAAGGTCGTATCGTCACGACTCCGGCATTTGAGCTCATGTAGCCGTAAAGTATAGCAAGGCCAGCTTTGCCCCAGTCGTAGAATCAGACCTAGGACAAGGTCACTAAGGCGCTCAATAAATACAATCCTACAGTGTTCCAACTATTCGCAAACAAGGTGGTATCGAGGAGGAACATCAGGAAGCCTGGGCATATTGCTCTATCTTCTCCAGGGTCACGGGCTCGCTCCCGTAGAAATGCCCAGAAAACTAGCTATACCGTACCATCGTTGGTCTGGATTTAGGTGGGCGCGCTCTAACTAAGAAGATCCAAGCTGCCTCCCATTCACCCATGTGTGTGTCGAAGGGGATCGGATCACTCCCTATTCCCAAGCCTGTCAGCATGGAAAAATCATAGGGAGTCATCGTCATCTCCCCAGTGGAAGAGAAGTGGAAAGAATTGGTGGTGTCCCACCATCTCTTCACCAACGCTCCGAGGAGGGGCCGCCTCTCTATGAGACATGAAAGTCTGGAGCAGAAAAGGCCGGAGCCAGCCTCGTTAACGATATCACGTACCTCTGCCGGGAGCTCGTAGTACCAATCCCTAACCATCATTGCTCCATATAGGCACGGGAGTCTCCCTATGACAAAGAAGAGTGAATCAAATGAAAGATAGTGATAAATGAATATTCAGAATAAAGGCAGTGTAAGAAATGCAATTTGAGGGAAGGCAGAAATACATGAAAATAGAGTTTTTACCTCTGTGGCACCGTAAGAAAGATGGGAGTCTGGCTCCCTCATCAAAAGGTCCTCTGGCACGCCACGTGCAAAGTCGCTAAAGTGTCTGATGTCTTCGAGCTGTAATATATGTGTGCGGGGATGATATGTCTCTAGATCGAAGGGCCAAATCCCCAGTGGTAATGGCTCAGGCTTGAGTCCCGGAGTGAACTCTGCCTCCAGGTCAGCTGCAATACCCTTCGCCGCTAGCTCCTCAACCTCAGCAGTGGGTGATGGTGGAGGCAGAGCCTTGGGAGAATCCCGTCATGTGGAATACTGTCTGCCATCTGGGAAAGTAGGTGAAAAGTGGGTGAAAAATGAAGAAAAATGGAGAAAATAGTGAAAGTTTGGAAAAAGTCAACCCTAGAAGAGAGAAAATGGGAGAAAAAGTCAAAATCCTGGAAAGTTCACGAAACCCAAGAGAAACCCGAGGAGAACATGCCTAATGTGATGAAAATGCAAGAAAAGTGATGAAATCAAATTCTGTTCAGTTCAAAACGTAGAGAATCAAGAGGGTTTTATGAAAAAAGTTTACGTGGGATGTTAGAAAGCGTGTATAAAAGCAGGGATCTAGAGAGGGGAAGCACCTAGAGATAGAGGAAGGATTTTCAGTCAAGGGTTTGTGAGGAAATGAAATTTTGAGTTGTATATTTAAAGACCCGAGGCTGAAAAGTCGAAACTGCCCCGATCTGGGCCAGGTGGCCGGCAAGCCACCATTCTGGACGGCAAGCTTTGCTGGCGGCCAGCGGCATTCCCAGGAGGCCGGCAGGTGGTCGATGGTCTTCATTTGTGTCCTAGTACTATTTTCTGCCTCTGTTTCCCGAATGGTGTATGGAAGGTTCTTGTTTTGAATTCAAATTGCTTCTGGGGGAACTTGGAACTGCGTTTTGGTGTGTGAATACGCCCCACTTGCCAAGATGATCGAGGTGTATCCATTTTTAGCACATTACAACGTCTCCGAAAGGTAAGTTGGAAGTTGTTGTTGAACATTGCTTTTGCATGTTCTGTCAAAATTACGTATTTGTTCTCTTCTGTTGCATCGAATATGTGTTTTCATATACACTTGTGTTGCACGCATGCCCGTTCATGATTCATGCATTGAGTATGCCTGCATAAAATATTCTTTCAATTAACATCATACATCGGTTGTCTGTCTTGCATGGAACATGTATTATCATTATGTTGAGTTGTCATCGTGTTCATTTTGTGCATCTTTCGCACTTGCTCGCTTCATATCTTGTTTTATTATCTCCGTGGGTTTCATTTTTCGAGGCCGAGGCCTTCCCGAGGAGAGATAATCCTGCTTAAGTTCTGACTGTTTGATTGTTCCTTTGTTGACTTGTTTAATCAGTTAAAAACATTGGGTTTGCCCGATGTTCACACCACCTTTCCTCCTCTCGCGTGCAACGCGTTAGGATTGTAAATCAGTTAAAAACATCGGGTGTGCCCAGTGTTCACACCACCCTTCCTCCTCTCATGTTCAACGCGTTAGGATTGCAAATCGGTTAAAAATATCGAGTGCGCCCGGTGTTCACACCACCTTTCCTTCTCTCGTATGCGATGCATTAGGATTGCAAATCGATTAAAAACATCGGGTGCGCCCGGTGTTCACACCACCTTTCCTCCTCTAGCAAGCGACGCGTTAGGATTGCAAATCGATTAAAAACATCAAGTGTGCCCGGTGTTCACACCACCTTTCCTTCTCTCGCGTGTGACGCGTTAGGATTACAAATCGGTTAAAAACATCGGGTGCGCTTGGTGTTCACACCACCTTTCCTCCTCTCACGTGCGACGCGTTAGGATTGCAAATCGGTTAAAAACAGCAGGTGTGCCTGTTTGTTCACACCATCTTTCCTCCTCTCGCGTGTGACGCGCAAGGATTGTTTACCTCTGTTAAAAACATTAGGTGTGCCTGTTTGTTTACACCACCTTTCCTCCTATTGTGTGAGACACGTTAGGATCTCGGTTGAGACCTCCGGTGTGCTCGATGGTTACATCGCCCTTCCCCTTTCCAACGCGAGGCGTAGTTAGGTTTATATTTTGTTACATCCTTTCTACATGGGACGTAGTTTGGTTTGCACTTTTGTTGTCTCAATCGCATAAGACGTGTTGATTTATTCGCGTCTTTCTGTGTGAGACACGGCTTGATTCGTTTTGCTTTAATTTATGTTGCATTGCTTTGTTTCATTGCATGATATAAGTTATTTTTCCTGTATGTCTTTTGCTTCTTGCCCCTGAACTGCGCTGGTTTGATTCCTTGCGAAGGGATACGTAGGCAGCTTGCGAGCGCAACTATTTACTTTATGTCTTGTTTGTTTTGCCCAAGTCATACAGCCTTGTCGAAATGGGTCGTCTTTGGGCTTTGACATTCACTCATGTCATTTCATGACTTCAAGTTCTACCAAAGAGGGGCAATTGTAGACACCCCATTTTTGACAGCCCTTATGACTTGGGCACCATCACTTGCACACCCAATGATGAATGTATATGCTTGTCAAGTGCTTAAAAGTCCTTAGCTGATTGCCACAGCTCTGAACCTCAAAACCCTGCAAACCTTCTACCTTGTTTTTGCACCAAAACTCTAGCATTTTAAACCTGAAAAACTTAGGACCTGCAGGCTCATTTTTGTGGGCTATCGGCCATCCCTTTTGGCAGCCGGCCACCTTTGTGCCTTGCTGGCCAAGTGTGTGACCTGCCAGCCAGAATTGGTGGTCTGCCGGCCACAAGTGTATTTTGCAAATATTTTCTGCCAGCTGTTTGCACAGATGCTTGCATCTGCTCCCACGTGTATGGATGGATGTTTCTGAGGGAGTGGCCTATTTTTCTATAAATATAGGACCTCCTCTTCCATTTTTGAGGGTTAGAAAAATTAGAGCAAAATTAATTTTCTCTCTCTACAATTCTCTCTCTCTCTCTCTCTCTCTCTTGAAATTTCTTGAGCTTTTGCCTATACACTCTTAACCAAACCTTGCCATCTTTGAGTTGAGGTACTTTCGAGCCTATTTTGAGCTCTTGAGGGTGTGTATGTATTGAATTATTGCTTAAAAGTGTTCTTCTTTTCAAGAGGTACAAGGCTTTGCTTGTTTCATTACTTTGGTTAATTTTTTTTCTTATTGTTTTTCTATTATTTTTGGGTTGTATAAACTCTGATTTTTTGTGCTAAAACTTGTGGTTTAAGGCCTTAAAGGGGTGGTCACCTTTCTCTCTATCTTGCTTCTCTAGCCGTTACCCTTGTGTTTTCCACATTTACAATATTTTTTTTTGAAGCTTTTAAACACTAAATTTCGGAGTTATTTTAGTGGCTAAAAACATGTTTTGAAGTCCAAAATTGGAGGGGTTAGCCTCCCTCCTTGTGTCTTGTTCACTAGCTTACATAACTCCATGTGGTAGCTTACTATTTTAGCCATTTTTGTCTTATTAGAGTACTTTTTAATACTAGTGTGTCTCTTTCTTTTATATCTAGACAGTTTGTAGAAAGAGAACATATTGTAACTACCTCATTGTCTAGACCTATTCGTGTTGAGACCTCTTTAGGAGGGGCAGTTACACTTTATGAGATGTGTAAAAATTTTGAGATTGACTTAGCGGGTAGAGTCTTGTATGTAGACCTACTTGTGTTAGGGTTTGAGGGGTTTACAATTATTTTAGGTATGGATTGGCTGGGAAAATACTTCGTGACTCTAGATTGTGCTGCAAGGACTGTAAATATAGATATTCCCGGTATGCCACAGCTTACCTACACGTCTAGCGATGGAGAAGAGTCGATGATGACGAGTTTTTGGTGCTCGATAGAAATCCCTAAGCAGGATATTAGTGAGGTAGATGTGGTGCATGAGTTTGAGGATGTATTTCAGGAGATACCTGGACCTCCACCACGATGGGTAGTAGAATTTCGCATTGACTTAGTGCCGGGAACTGCTCCGATTTCTAAGGCGGCATACAGAATGGCGCCTAAAGAGCTTGTGGAGATGAAGAAGCAGCTGGAAGAGATGCTTCAGAAAGGGTTCATTCGTTCAAGTAACTCCCCGTGGAGAGCACCCACGATCTTTGTCTCCAAGAAAGGTGGCACTCTCCGTATGTGCATAGATTACAGAGAGCTAAACAAGGTGACTATCAAGAACAAGTATCCGCTACTTAGAATTGATGACTTGTTTGATCAGTTGCAGGGGCATCCATGTTCTCTCAGTTTGATCTCAGAATGGCTTACCATCAGATGGGTGTGTCAGAGGAAAGTATACCGCTTACTGCTTTTTGGACCCGGTATGGGTTGTACAAATTTCCTGAATTGCCTTTTGGTTTGACCAATGCTCCTGCCTATTTCATGGACTTGATGAATAGAATTTTTTAACCGTATCTAGATAAGTTTGTGATTATCTTCATAGATGATATTCTGGTGTATTCTAACAATGAAGAAGAACACAGAGATCACTTGAAAGTCGTGTGGCAGACTTTGATGGAACAGCAGTTATACGCTAAGTTCAGCAAGTGTCACTTTTGGGAGAAAGGAGTTCAATTTTGGGGGCATGTTGTATCCAATCAGGGGATAGCGGTAGATCCTGAAAAAGTTGTTGCGGTCAAAGAATGGAAGCAGCCCACAAACCCTATAGAGGTGAGAAGTTTTTTAGGCCTAGTCGTTATTACAGGAGATTTATTGAGAAGTTTTCAACTATTGCAGCACCCATGACCAAGTTGACCCACAAGAATGTGAAGTTCATATCGACAGATGATCATGAGAGAGCTTTCCAAGAGTTAAAGCAGTGGTTGACTATGGCACCCGTGTTAACTATATCAATACAAGGGAAAAATTCAGTACTGTTTACTAATGCGAGTGGAACTGGGTTGGGATGTGTGTTGATGCAGCATCAGAAGGTTGTATCTTATGCTTCTTGATAGTTAAAACCTCATGAGAGACAATACCCTACTCATGAATTAGAGTTGGCAGCAGTTGTTTTTGCGTTTAAAGTGTGGCGACACTACTTGCTTGGGGAGCGCTTTGAGTTATACACAGATCACAAGAGCCTCAAATATCTTTTTTCTCAAAAAGAGTTAAACATGAGGCAACAAAGTGGGTTGAATTCGTCAGTAGTTATAATTTTGAGATCCTTTACCACCTAGGGAAAGGAAATATGGTCGCAGATGCACTTAGTCGACAACATGGGATTATAACATCTTTGATGATTTAGGAATGGAAGTCCTTGGAGTTAATTTCGATGCAGATGTTCAACTAATAGAGAGTGTTGAGACGGGCATACATTGGTAGTTTGACCGTGCAGCCGACGTTACTGGGTAAAGTTCGTCAAATGCAGAATTTAGATGGGTTTCTCGTCAACAAGCTCGATGACCTCGTAGTGGATTTGATCGATAATTGTCCTACTGATTGGTCTGTGGACTCAGATGGGGGATTGCGATTTAGGGGCAGGTTGTGTGTACCTAACATTGTTGAATTGAGGAAAGAGATTATGGATGATGTCCATAGGTCCCGATATACCATTTACCCTGGTGGGGCTAAGTTGTATCATGACCTAAAGAGGACATTTTGGTGGGAAAGTATGAAGAAGGACGTAGGAATGTATGTTTCTCGATGTTATGTGTGTCAATAGGTTAAGGCAGAACACCAACGACCGTTTGGACTTTTGCAGCCTCTTGAGATCCCTACTTGGAAATGGGAGTACATCTCTATGGACTTCGTGGATGGATTGTCGTGGTCTAAGCGAGGCAATGAATCTATTTGGGTGATAGTGGATCGACTCACCAAGTCTGCTTATTTTATTCCTATCAGTGTTCATCGAACTGCGAATAAACTAGCTAGGTTGTATATTCGAGAGGTGGTGCGACTTCATGGCGCACCAATTTCTGTAGTTTCGGATCGTGATCCGTTGATTGTGACAGAGTTTTGGGAGAGTTTTCAGCATGCTTTGGGTGCTTGGTTAGACCTGAGCACAGCTTATCATCCTCAGACGGATGGGCAAACTGAGCGGGTAAATCAGATATTGGAAGATATGTTGAGAGCTTGTGTCCTCAATCTTGGTGGTAGTTGGGAAGACCACTTGCCATTGGTGGAGTTTGCTTATAATAGTATTTATCACTCCAGTATCGGGATGACAACTTTTGAGGCTTTGTATGAGAGGCCATGTCGATCACCTGCTTATTAGATGAAGGTAGGAGATGCGCCGTTGCTAGGGCTAGAGTTGGTGAGAGAGACCATAGAGAATGTGAACATTATTAGGGAACGTATTAAGACTGCACAAAGTCGTAAGAAGAGTTACGCTGATACAAAACGTAAGGGGGTTGAGTTGAATGTTGGAGATTTTGTGTTTTTGAAGGTTTCGCCGATGAAGGGTATCTTGTGGTTCGGAAAGAATAGAAAGTTGGCACCTAGATTTGTGGGACCATACGAGATCACTGAGAAGATTAGTAATGTAGCTTACAAATTAGCCCTACCACCTGCTTTAGCTATGATTCACAATGTGTTCCACATATCTTTATTGTGGAAGTGTGTGCAAGACCCTTCCCAAGTAGTATCACTAGAGGTGTGGAGATCAGTGATGATCTAACGTATGTGGTGCGACCTGTTACTATTTTAGATCGAGATGTAAAGCAGTTACGGCACAAGAAAGTGAACTTGGTGAAGTGCAATGGAGCAAGGATGAGAACGATATCACTTGGGAATTAGAAGAGAAAGTTCGGCGTATGCACCCAGAGCTTTTTGCTTAGTACTCTCTCCTATCGAATTTGGGGACGAGATTCTTTTGAGGTGTGTATATTGTAGCGACCCTGATTTTTCCTAAGTCATTATTTATTGTTGTTACTTTATTTTATTTTTTCTTTATTAATTACGTGGCTACATGAGAATTTAATGTGGCATTTAATTAATTTAATGTGATTGTTAATTTTATGTAATTAATCCGAATATTGATATATTTATATTTATTTTTTTATAAAAAAAAAGGTGTTTTATGTATTAATAAAACATATATGTCATATTTATCTATGTTGTACTTATGTGGTATTTATAAAATATAATATAATACTAAATGTCAATTAGGTTATCTAGCAAAACAAAAAAAAAAATTTTGGGCTTTGTGGTGTAGAGCAGAGGAGTGAGAGAGAGAGAGAGAGAGAGAGAGAGAGAGAGAGAGAGAGTAATCAAAGAAAGAAGAGGAGATTAGTTCTTGAGAGAGAAGGAGAAACGACAGAAGAAAGAAAAAAGAGAGGAGAGATATAGTTGATTATTTAGTTGATTATTTCATTCGGTTTGTAATTAGTAATAATTAGCTTAGCTAGTTAGTTTATTTGGATCCTTCTGTGTGAGGGCGCAAAATGTTGTAATAATGCATATGTCCTCCAACCTATGTCTTTCTCCCTTTTATTTACTTGCTTATGATGATAAGTTTTAAAACATCATGTTTCTTTTAGCATACTCCATGATTTGCATCCACTTGTTTTGCATGCATCAAGACTCGACTCATCATTCTAACAAATGCATTGTTGTTTAAATACTTTTTGAATACGTGCTTAGACCGCGAGCCATCAAATTGATTCATATGTCATATTAATAGCAGAGCCTAGTAGTTGCATTTTTGCATGCGTTGCATTAGTCATATTTTGATCATGCATTTTTTCTAACTCTTTTGTTTATTTTGGCTTGGAGTACTAGGTGAGCTTTTACTCACTTTAGCATATCACATGAGTGTGATTGTTGCCATATCCAGCATGTTCACCATGAGACTAATTGCTTAAATGATATAATTGTTTGAATGCCTGTGGATAAAGGCTAGTTGCTTGACTTGGGATAATTTAATTAATGTCCATTTTAGCCCACTTTTTCAAGTGGCAAATTCATAAAACAATTTAAAAAAAAAAACATGAAATCAAATGTTCCAATTCTTGCAAAAATTAGTCTATACTTGTATGAGTCACATAGTAATATATCTAATAATCGAAATAAGAACATATAATGTAAATAAGAATCACATTATGAATAGTAGAGGCCGATCTTTGATCGGGCGAGGGGGGTGCTCAATTCATGACTTTCCCCTCTCGTACCTAAGTTCCCGAGTCGAGACAACTTTGGCGATGACGGACTACTGGCCTTTAGCACGAGTCTTGGGTTTTTTAAATTTCCCAAAAATATTTTGGCATTTTATTCATAACACAATTTTCCAAAAATAATTGTCGGATTTGGACTCTTTTTGTGTTTTCACTGTTTCATATTGCACTTGTGAAATCAGATTCAGAACCACAGGTTCCGAACTATAGGGCTTATTCGTCTTCCGAAAGGGGCCACGAAAAGTTGAGCTACAGTAGCCTTGGATGTGATACAGTGCCTTCAGCCTCCTCTCATCAAACAGCATCAACTCCTCAAACCTGTTCTGTTTCCAATCCGCCTCTACTATCTAACACTCAGCCAAAATTCGCAATGACGGCACTTCAATTTCAATCGAAAGAACGACTTCCATCCCATACACTAACAAATAGGGGGTTGCTCCTATGGATGTTTGAATTGATGTTCTATAGCTCCAGAGTACAAATGGCAGTTTATCCAGCCAGTCTCTATAGGTCTCCACCATCTTCCACAGGATGATCTTAACGTTCTTATTAGCAGCTTCAATAGCTCCATTGTTCTATGGTCTATACGTTGATGACTTGTGAAAATCCACATTGTATTTCTCGAGTAGATCCACCACCTCTTTCTTGAAATGTGAGCCGTTATCTGATATGATCTCGTTTGGCACCCCGTATCGGCAGATGATGTTGTTTCTGATAAACTTGGCTACATGCGATGCTTTCAACATAGCATAAGACTAGGCTTCCACCCACTTCATGAAATAATCAATTGCCACCAGAATGAACTCGTGTCCATTTGACCCCTTTGGTGAGACTGCACCAATAACGTCGATTCCCCAGACTGAGAACAACCATGGTGAAGTCATGTTGTAGAGCTTAGACAGCGGTATGTTCATGTGATTAGCATGGATCTGACATTTGTGGCATCGCCGTACAAAACCAATACAATCCTCTTCCATGGCTGGCCAGTAATAGCCTTGTGTGAGGATCTTTCTGGCTAGCATCACACCATTCATGTATGCCCCACACTCTCCTCCGTTGATAGCCTCCATGAGACGTGTGGGGGAGTGGTTCTGGAAATACTCTTTGGATCCAATGGGGCACTCGAGATCCTCAGCTGGTAACCTGAAAAAGAATGAACACTCCGGTCGGGGGTGCCGGACTTAGCACTTCGACAGATAAGTGAGTATATACTCTCTTGATTGCTTGTATTTTAAGTTAAGCGTACTAGTTCTCACATACCTCTCTCTGGCTGATGTTCTTCTATTTATATCTTTTCTTTCTTGGGCCTCGGGGCTGGGCCCACCTTCAATTCGCCGTATAACTATTTACTCGGCTCCTTTTGTTGCAAACCGCTCTTCACTCGGCCCCTTACTCAACTAGTTATTTGGCCGAATATGGTAGGATTTGTATGTATAAGATGGGGCTAAATGTGATGTATATATTTCGACTCTCCAAGTTCAATTGTTCGGCCTCTTTACATCTCCCAATATTCGGCCCCCACAAGACACTTTGATTCCTCTTCTTCAACACACAGCTTGTGCATTCCCAGATGACCTCTTTTGTAAAAACTTATTTCCGCAGATGATAAATTGGATGGCCAGACACTGTATACCCCATTTATCTTTAGCATTTGCCCCTGGTGAATACGTCTCTTTTTCCAAAAAGTTCCAAATGTCGTAATACCAAGGGTTTTTGTCTTGAACTTCATCTATTGCAGCAATATTCTCATAAGCCAATGTGTACTTTTGTTCAATGATGATCGAATGCATCTTCACTCCCAGTGGGATGTCTACCACGGAAGATAGAGTTGCCAGCGCGTCAGCGAACCGATTGCTCTCTCTAAGCAACTGTGTGAATGTCAGCTTTTCAAACCTCAGAATCAGAATATGCAGGCCTGATGATACACCTTCATTTTCTCTTCTTTGACTTTCCAATCTCCGTTTGCTTGAAGAAACAACCAAGTTCGAGTCTCCGATAACATCTAACCTTATTGCCCCTAGTTCTAGTGTAGCTTCCAACCTAGCAATACACGCCTCATATTCTGCTTCATTGTTGGACACTTTGAAATGGAGTTTGAAGGCTAAGGGTATATGGGAATCATCAGGTGCTGTCAGCAACACACTTATCCCATAATCGTGCTGATTGGACGCTCCATCAAAGTTCATTGTCCATGTTTCCTCTTTCACTTGCAGAATGTCTTCATCTAGGAACATGTACTCTACTACCTCATCTCCTTCTATCGGATAATCTGCCAGGAATTCTGTTACAACTCTCCCTTTAACTGATTTGCGCGTTACATACTTGAGATCAAATTCGAAGAGAAGAATCAGCAACGAGCTAGCCAACCCGTAAGCGCTAGTTTCTCAAAGAGATATTTGATGGGATCTAATCTCGAGACCAGGATTATAGAGTGAGCTAACAAGTAGTAACTCAACTTCCTGGTAGTCCATACCAAGGCTAGGCAAGCTTTCTCTAGGAGAGTGTAGCGGATCTCATAGTCTAGCATCTTCTTGCTCAATTAGTAGATGGCCTTCTCTGCCTTGGTCTCTGACTCCTGAAGTAGTATACACCCCATGGTCGAATTCGTCACTAACAGGTACAAAATCAGTGGCTTTCCTGGTTCCGGCGGTGATAACACAGATGGATTCTACAGATACTGCTTGACCTGTTCAAAAGCAAACTGATAGCGATCGTCCCATTGAAACTTCTTCCCTTTCTTTAGGAGACCAAACAGTGATTCACAAGTCCAGGTTAGTTTTGAGATAAACCGTCTTATGAATTGCACTATACCCAGAAAGCCGCGCTCCTCCTTTCCAGTCCTTAGTGGTGGCATTTCTAAGATCGCCTTGATTTTGGAAGGATCTACTTCAATTTCCCTCTGTGTGATCAAAATTCCCAGCATTTTCCCTACTGTCACCCCGAAGGTACATTTCTGTGGGTTTAACCTCAATATGTATTCCCTGATCCGTTGAAAGAATTTTTCCAATGCGGTGTAGTGGCCTCCTCGTTCTTTGGACTTGGCAATCATGTCGTCCGCATACACCTAAACCTCTTTGTGAATCATGTCAGGCAGAATGGTGGTTGTAGCCCTCTGATATGTAGACCCAGCATTTTCAACCCAAAAGGCATGACTTGATAGCAGTACGTACCCCATGGCATAGTAAATGCAGTTTTCTCCCTATCTTCGAGTGCCATTAGAATTTGGTTATACCCGGAGAACCCATCCATAAACAAAAACAAGGCATGGCCAGCAGTGAAGTCCACCAACTCATCAATGTACGGCAGTAGGAAGTCGTCGGACTAGCTCTGTTCAGGTCCCTAAAGTCAACACAAACCTGGATTTTGCCGGCTTTCTTCAGCACTGGGATGATATTGGCCAACCAAGTCAAATACTCGGACACTAACAAGAATCCTGCATCAATCTTCTTGGTGACCTCTTCCTTAATTTTCAGTGCCCAGCCTGGACGAATTTTGCGCAATTTCTACTTGACTAGTCAGGCCTCAAGGTCACAACGAATCTGGTGCTATACAATCTCAGGGTCGATTCCAGGCATGTCTTCGTAGGACCACGTGAAATCATCTTTGAAATCTTTTAATAAAGCAATTACACACTCACGTTCCTCCGAAGACAATGTGGACCCGATTTGGACCAAACGCGGATCCTTCCCAGTACCCACATTAATGGTAATGATTTCATCAATACAGGGCTTAGCACGCCTCTCTCCTCGATTAATCAAGTTTTTCAAAGCCAGAGAAATTTCTTCCTCTTCATTTTCATTAAAATTTTGAAAATCTTGGTCAATGCAATAAACCAGCAACACAAAGAAGTACACAGAATCTGCAGTGTTTTCATTCACAAGTTTTAGCTCTTTGGTTACAGACTCAAAAGAGAAAGAACAAGAGGACCTAGATAGGACCTTGGTATTCGGGTTACCACCCTGGGAATGCCAAACTTCGACTCCCCGGACTGACTTGAATCTGATCCTGACTCCACAGACTCAGTGGAATCAGATTCTAGCTTATCACCCGATTCAGAACTGGAAAGATCGCCTTTCTCCAGCTGCCAAGTAAGACATGGTGCCCTTGATGCATCCAAAATATTGCCGGTGGGGTCCACACCCGGTTCTTCTCCGATCATAGAAACAGTAACGTTATCCCCCAAGTTCTCCAGGTCGGTTGCAGGATCTATCAAGAGATTAGCCAGTGTTGTCCCTATGTCAACCTCATTGTTGTCTAAGTCATCTTCTTTGCTCCGGCCAATGTTAATGTTTGGTTCAACCCTTTCCTCATCACTATCTTGCAACTGATGTCAAAGAAAATCTCAAACCCGAGGGCACGCTTCTTCGCGGAATCCACCCAAGGCTCAGGAAAGCCACAAAAGGGGAAATCTTCTCACTCTCGAACAATACGCCCATTCAATGTCCCCCGGATTGGCCTGTGAACGAGCTCATAATGCTTCCCAGCTCGTTTGGCCTTGGCTCTACCCCTCATTTCCTCTCCCTTTCTTAGCCAGTCCTCCTTGGTGGGCACGTAGCCCAATCTAAAGGCATACGGGTTGTGTGTCACCTCGGCTAATATTGTAACACCTTTATGTCCGCTCCTCTCGAGCCCTATACCTGGAACATGTCGCAGCTTGTTCATAAAGTAGATCGACTGGGTACTAACGTACATGTCTTTGTCCGCGGCTAGCACTGTCTGCACTACTCGGGTTTCCGCCAAAGTGAACCCTGAGAAGAATACATCCTCATCACTATGATTGATCTCTAACACTGGCATATTCACCTCTGGTGGTGGGTGGATAAATGAGTTTCCAAAAATGGTTGCTACTCCTCCCTCAAGAGGATACTTCAACATTTGATGGATGGTGGAGGACACAGCCTTCACATGATGCAACCAAGGCCTTCCTAACAGCAGATTAAAGGTAGTCGGCACATCCAAGACGTGGAACTCGATCTCTCGATCAGATGGGCCCACCTAGACTCGCACTTTCACTATTCCCATGACCTCTCTGCTTATATTATCATATGCCCATATCAACTGGGCCATAGGAATGAAGTCTGCCGGTTTGAGGCCAACCACATAGACAGTACGGGAAAGACAGACATTAATTGCAGAACCCGTATCTACCAACACCACTGGCACCCATTTCTCTCTACATTCCACGGAGATGTACAACGGTTTGTCATGAGTTGACCCTTCTGGCGGTAGCTCTTTGTCAAAGAATGTGAGCATTGGCTTGGCTTTGCTTGGAAAGACTAGGCCCACAAGTTTCTCGGTCGTTGTATCAATGGACAATTTAGCTTTGTCCATTGCCAATAATACTGTCTGCCGATGCACTCGTGAAACCATAAGGAGCCCCCAGATAGAGATATCAACTCAAAACTAGCTCCTTTTCTAGTTGCTTCTCCTTTTGTTTCTCAACCTCCTTGTCCTTTCCTGATGGCTCTGCTTGATCTAGGTGTGGCGACTTAAAGTACCGTCCACTTCGGGTAAGATGGTCTATCTCCTCGACATACCATGTATTATCCGGGGTATAGTCCCGCCAGTCTTCGTCAGTATGGGCCAGATGCAAATCATTGTCATCCCACCACTAGCCATCAGCTACCATCAAGCAATTATCCGGCTCTACTTGAATCATCTTCACAGTACAAGTGTTCCCCTCGGGGCGACACACAGTTGCAATTTTCACGTTGTCTTCTCTTTCTTTCTCAAACTACATCAGCGCAGCTTCTTGTTCAGTATCTATAGTATTCACAACACCCACTTCTTGAGTTGAGTTTCCTGCATATGAGCCCTCCGGCAGTTTTCCTTTCTCATCGGCCTTTCCGGCTACCACAGCTACCTTCGTTTCATTTTCCTCTGGTTTTATCCCAGTTTCTTCTTCTTTGTCTGGCTCGTCACTCAGCCATCCAGTATTATCAGTCGATCTATTCAAGTTAAACCACCCAATTTGTACATCTCCCTGATCATGCTCATCGAAGAACTGCAAGTTATCCTGATCTTCTTCAAGATCTGTAAGGTCGTCCAACCTTTGGCTTGGGCCATCCTCCCTAACCACATTAATCTCCTCTGAGGTTGACAACACCACTTCGGGCCTGGTTTGAGTGGTTGGCATAATATAGCAACTCGGATCATATGCCCTTTCAAATAGGTCTCTGAGACACCCCGACGAAAAACTAGTACCTCTCTCTGAGGTGAAAACCTTATTTACCGCAAGTATTGTCACAATATTGTAAGGCTCAGGTTGTGGGTTAGACGTGTCCATCATGCACATATCTGTGCCCTCAGGAATGAACAACATCAGTTTTGGTAGGTGAAAGGGGGTAATATATACGCTAGCGTCATAAGAGGTGGCCAATGTATGGATAAGGCTGAGGTTTTGAGGTAGGGGGACTTGATTATGGGCCGGGAGTGGATTTGTGGTTATATTTGGTTTCTGAGGTGGAGCGATAACCTAGTTGTCAATGAGATCCTGAATCTCATGACGCAAGCGGAAGCACTAGTCGGTGTCATGATCATGCTGCTGGTGAAAAGCACAGTATTTTGTGGGGTTATGTTTGGGTGGAAGAGGATCAGGAAGTGGGCGAGGTTCTAAGGGTTTGAGGTGCCCTTTTTTGACTAGCACCTGCATAGCTTTGAATAGGGTCATGTATAATTGGTTGAAAGTCCTACCCTGAGTTTGGGTAGGGTTGGATAATGTTTGTGGGCCTGTATTGGCGAAGGGGTTGGCAATTTTTGTTGTGGCGACAACACTTATGTCTGATGGCCTCGCAGCTATGCTACCACTGGCAACATTGGAACTACGAACAAACGGCCTCTTAGCCAGCTCTTTATCATCGGTGATAATCCCCTACTTCATGGCATCTTCGATTTGAACCCCTATTTCGTGGAGTTCTTTAAATATAAATAGGGAGAGCACGATCATCTTCTACAACAACTTTCCATGCAGATTCTAAACAACCATTCTGATCTGATCTTTCTCTGAAGATCGAACAGTCATCATGGATGCTTTGGTTCTCCATCTCGTCACAAATTCAGAAAAGCCTTCCTTTGGCTCTTGATGCATCGCCTCGAGATCACGAGTTGTGACCTCAATTTGCATGTTGTAAAAGTACTGAGTGATGAAGGACTCAGCTAACTCCTCTCAATTCTACTTTACTAAATCTTCCAACTTGGCATACCAAATGGCCGCTATACCTGACATGGTACGACCGAAGAGAGATAGTTCTACAATCTTGTTAAGCCCATCGACCGTAAGATATCTAAAAATAGTCGTAAGTGAACCATCGGGTCCACGGAACCATCAAAACGATCAATGTGTGGCATCTTAAACCGCTCTGGTAATATAACTACAAATTCGGTATACCCCTCCTCTATGTCTGGGATGGAATTGACCCCTTGTGTTTTTTTGAATAACTTCTCCAATTTGTTGACTTTGAGTGTGGTTGGATCAATCTCAAATTTGAACAGTGCCTCAGTTTGATAACCCAGGGCTTTGGAAGCCTGTGCTAGGATGGGTTCTACTGGAACTGGAAAAATCGGAATACCCTGGTTTTGGGGATCTTGGCAATGGCAGTATAAGCAGTGACACCGGGCACAGAGATAGCCGCAATAGATACATGTGAAGCAGAGGTTGCCACTAGCTGCGGTTGCTATTGTTGTAGCCTAGTTATAACCTCAGCTTTACAGTCTGTAACCTCTGCCTGACGGGTTGCGAACTGTTGTAATGCCTCAATTGTCTATTATAGTTGAAGTATTAAGACCACCATGTTTACCAGGGGATACTGTGCCATTGGAATAAGTGATTGTTCCTGAGCTAAACTGGAAATAGATGACTGTTCCTGAACCAGACTGGACACAGGTAAGTTGAGGGGTGACTGTTGTAAGAACTGGAGTGGTGAATTCTGCCTGATCCTCCTTCGCCTTGTAAATGGCGATAGCAACGCGAACACGAGCTATCCCTTGACAAGATCTCCAACCTTGCACAGTCTTCCGAATCGAGTCTAAAGTACTTGGGGGATATCAGAACCTTTTGAAGCTATGGTTTAAACTACCTAGCAAAAGAAATAAAGTAAAAGAGCAGCAATCAGAAACCGCATAGTGCCTTATCAACACAAACATGATCAAAGTTGTAGGACTGTACTCCACACTAAAATCCTGCCCCAAAATAGATACTAACTGTGCAACTGATATGCACATTCCTGTACAGTTTCACTGCAAAACACATACCAGTTAAGAGGGAACCAAAACACCCCTATGAGGGGGTAAGGTTACCCTATCCTAGTTTTGTCATGAACTAGTATTTCACTATTTCAAACAAGCAATTTCATGCAATCCTGCATAAGGGTGAACATCATGTCCTAGTTTGGAACAGTCACTATGGCTTTACTATATACAGCTAGGCCAAATGATCAAAGGGGGTACCTTAGCAAGACTACCTAATATACCTCTCACCCCTAACACCGAGAAGTGAAAGGAGGATCAAACGGTACAGCGGTAGTCTAGATCCAAGGATATTTTTCCAACATGGCAGAGCCTACAACCGGCCAGCCTTTTAGCAAGTGTTTTAGGCAAGCCTCCGGTAAACCTTTCAGGAATAGCAGATGGAAAACACAGTGACTTAAAACACCAATGCAAATGCAATACAAAGAACATATACGTGTAGATAAAAATTCACATTCTAAAGTTCGAGTCAAGTTCTCTAAATCCCCAGCAGAGTCGCCAGAAACTGTAGCTTGCATTTCTTGCTCCTTTCGGAATACGACTAGCCCTATAGTTCAGACTCTCATTGTTCTGAATCTGATTCCACAATGTGAAATAGATAAACACAAATGAGTCCAAATTTGGCAAATCTTTTGGAAAATTGATTTTGAATAAAAAAAATGTCAAAAATGGACTGCTTTGCCAAATTACAGAGTCGCCAACTTAATATTTTTGGAAAATTTAGGAAACCTGAGACTCGTGCCAAAGGCCACTTATCCATCATCACCAAAGTGTCTCGGCTCGGGAAGTTAGGTACGAGAGGAGAAGGTCATGAATTGAGCACCCCACTCGCCTGATCAAATATCGGCCTCTACTAATCATGATGTGATTTTTATTTACATTATATGCTCTTGTTCCGATTATTAGGCTATCTTTACTAGGTGATGCACACAAGTATAGACTAATTTGCAACAATTGGAATACTTTGATTTCATGTATGTTTTGAAAAGCGTTTTGAATACGTATCACTTGAAAAAGTGATCTCATATGTACATTCATCAAATTATCCCAATTCAAGCAATTAGCCTTCATCCACAGGCATTTAAACAGGTATATTAACTAAGCACTTAGCCTCATGGAAAATATGCTTGATATGGAAAAAATCACACGCATGCGATATGCTAAAGTAATAAATGCTCACCTAGTACTCCAAGGTAAGCCAAAGAGAAAAGAGTTAGAAAAATGCATGCTCTAAGATGCAAGCGACTAATGCAACAAATGAGATGCAACTAATAGGCTCGGCTACTAGTTATAACATGTGAATCAACTTGATAGCATGCAATTTTAAGCACGTATTCAAGTAAGAAATAATAAATGACAATGTGTGTTAGAATGATGAACCGAGCCTTTATGCATACAAGACAAATGGATGCAAAGCATGGAAAATGCTAAACAAAATGTGATGTACTACACTATCCATCATAAGCGGGTAAATAAAAAGGAGAAAGGCGTGGGTTTAGAAGACATACACATTATTACATATTGGCCCTCGTGCAAGAGGGTCCGAATAAAAGTCCTAGCCAATTACTACGAATTAACTAGCTAAATATTACAACACCACACATTAACTAACTATTCTAGCTAATTAATAAATAATTAACTAACTAATTAGTTACAAAATGAAATTAATTATCCTAGTAATTAATTATTACAAGCATAATTCTAAACATCATTGGGCCCTAAGAAATGAGGAACGGCTCATGCATGAATGCGGATTTCCACCCGAAAATGTCCTCTATTTGGTTGCCAGAATGCTTCTGTTGCATAGTCAGAAAAATTGCACAGTCAGAAAAATTGCACTGTTTTGCCTCAACCTCTACTCTGTTCTGTAGGAAAAAATGATACTTCCTGACTGAAAAAGGTGGCCGGCCGGCCAGAAGAAGTGGTCGGCCATACAGGAAAGGTGGCCGGCCGGCCACTAATGTTTGGTATTGCCCTGCTACAACAGACATGAAACAGAGCACAAACAGAGTATTTTCAAGGGATGTTTGTCCACCCTGCCTCTCCTTATCATCAAACAGGTCAAAAGAGGGGTAGGCTCGATTCATAAGCCATCAATCGACGCAAATTCATTACGTGATGACTTAAGAATAAATGGATACAATCTCAATAAATGAACAATAAAAGACTCACAAATTTCCTCCCTATCATGGAATTGATCAAGGGAAGTGGTTGACATTGACTCTTGAACCATTTTCATCACTAACAAGTATGAAACGACTCAAGACTCAATGGGTTTAATCAACGTCCGATTGAACCCCAACCATTTTATTATCTTGTTACCTCTTAGTCCAAATTTATTGCCTCTTTTAATTACCCTTCCATTCATTAGTCATTTTAGTCCAATAATGAAGATCAAGTCTACTAATGGAGAGAAGTGTCAAACTAAGGGTTGTTTTGGGCATGAGAGAGATGCCATATCGTTGGTAATAAACCTTCGAAAAGATTAAACCATTAAGCACAAGGATCTCTATCTCAAGCTTAAACAATACTCATTTGAAACAACCCTAAAAGTAAAGAAAAAGCCAAGAAAAAAAGGAGGTTGCAGAGGTGATTAGAGGTGAACACAAGTAAGTAAAACACTAAATAAATGCTATCAACTCAAATAGGTTGGTGTCTAATGCCTAAACCACCAAACCTATGAGGGCCATTACACTACAAGCATGCTATACAAAGCATAAATGAAATTAATACATAAAAATAGTCCTAAATTAGCCCAAAACAGTGCTGGAATTAGAGTAAAAATATCTAAAAAAAAGCTAAAATAATGGAGCAATTAAGCTAGCAAGCAAACCAAATGAGGGGGAGGCTAACCTCTCCATTTTTTAGGAATTCAAAACCACATTTTTAGCTTCTGAAAACCTCTGAAATTCAGTGATAATAAGCTCAAAAAATGTTGATGAAAAGATGGGAAACACAAGCGCAAAAGCTTGGAAAACAAGGTACGAAGAAGGCTCGTCCACCCCTCTACCTTAGATAGCTTTTAACCACAAGTTTCAACACATAAACATAGGTGAAAAATGATCCAAAAACAGCAAGTAAAGATGGTAAGGAAGTAGTGCAAAGGAGCTAGCAATTATACCTCTTGAAGAGGAGTAACACCTTGAGTTATAAACCACCAAGTTCTCACCCTCAAGAGCTAATATTCAAGCTCAATAACCTCAGCCAAGAACCCTCAAAACTCTACTTTAGGAGGCCTAGGTGAGGCATGTGTAAGTTGCAAGGTAGAGAGAGATATATATTTTTTCCAAGAATTTTCCTTCTCAAAATTTTTCTAACCTAATTTTATGAGAGGGGGTCAAGTATATATAGAAAAATATGTTAGGCTTTCGGAAATATCAGTATACATACAACTGGTGCAGTGCATGCACTTGTGGAGACAACTGGCAAAAATATCTGGTTTTATTGACACAAATGGTCGGCCATACACTCAGGGGACGGCCGTACACTCATTTGTGGCCTGCAGGCCTCTGGGTGGTTAGGCTTGAAAAATTGCTTGTTTTGGTCCAAAAATGGTGCAAGGTTTGTAGGCTTTCTGAGGATCAAAATCGAGGCGTTCTGCTGAGGAAATTGAACATTTGAAACCATTTAGATTCATCATCAGGTGATCAATCGATGGCACCCAAGTCTTAAGGGCGGTCAAAAATGGGGTGTCTACAAACATGTAATTTATCAATACTTACAGGAGAATTGAACCATTTAGGAAACTCATCATTGTGATGACGATCCATATCATAATCTCTAAGACGGCGATGTGACCGTTTAATAAGTTAATGATGTTCCCTATACAATTAAACTATTTGTAAAATGCAAGATAATTATAGTTGGTATAAATAAATTCACGATGAGGCAAATGTTGCATCTATCTTACTCTCGATATAGGACAATCGCATCACTGTTAAATAACACATACTGATAAGCCTGTACCCGTTGTGTTATCAAGCACAAACCCTTTTTCTTTTCCTAAAGCCCAACCCATTAATATCTCAAGATTGTCGCTAACATCACAATTCCTTAACGGTCGATGCAATTTTGACTCTACATCATGTAAGTACCTTGTGCAAAATGTCGTACATTCTTCGACTAGGTATCCCTCTGCAATTGAACCTTCAGGATGACTTCGATTACGCATGTATGATGTAAGCGTCATAAGGTACCTATAAACCAAAAAATGCATACATGACTTCCAATATAAACAAGTAAATATATACAAAATGGACATTGGAGTAGAATTACACACCTTTCTACAAAGTACATCCATCGATATTGCACTAGACCAGCAATCTTCGCTTCCTCTGCTAGGTGAATGGGCAAGTGCTCTATTATATCAAAAAAGGATGGAGAATTCTCTCAAGATGACAAAGTGTATGAGCAATTTGGGACTGAAGACGATCTAGACAATCCACCTGAAGGGTTCTGGAGCATAACTGCCTGAAGAAATTTCTCACTGCTATTAGAAGTATTTGTTACATGAGTATATGGTTATCATGACTTTTTAGTCCAGATATGCTACACTGTTTGAGGTTCACTCGACGAGAGATATTGGATATGTAACCATCTGAAACTTTGATATTCTTCAAAAGTGGACAGAATAGACTTTTCTCTCTGTTATTCAGGGCAAAACATGCAGCAGGCAAATAATATTTGTTCCCAACCCTTTTCTAAGGATGTAGTGTCTTCCAGATTCCCATATCTTGCAAATCTTGACGAGTATTTAAAGTGTCCTTCCTTTTGCCATCAACATTTAATATTGTCCACAATACATTATCACACACATTCTTCTCAATGTGCATCACGTCAAGATTATGGCGAATCAAATTATGCTCCCAATATGACAGCTCAAAGAAAATACTCTTTTTCTTCCAATTATTACTCGAGTCCTCCTCATTTTCCTCTTTTTCCTTTCCCTTTCTAATTCGTTTGCTAGATTGTTGACGTTTAGAACTCAATTTGAACTTAGGCTTAGGCCCTAGTTGTCATAGCACATTAGCCCCTGACAACCGAGTTGGACTTGGTTCGAATTCAAGAGTGCCATCAAAAGACGCACCAACTTTCTGAAATTTGTGACTCGCATTCAACCAGCAACGATGCCCCATGTAACAAAATTTCCTGAAGTTCTTCAAATATCAAGAATGAGTGTGTGTGTTACAACAAGCACAAGCTAAAGCGCCTTTCATGCTCAATCTAGACAAAATTGCATAGGCAGGAAAATCATTTATAGTCCATAATAACATAGCATGCATTCAGAACATCTGATTAGTTTCCGTATCATATGTGTCAACACTATTTTCCCACAATTCTTTCAATTCATCCACTACAAGGCGTTGTAGACACCCCATTTTTGACCGACCTTAAGACTCAGACGTCACCGATTGAGCGCTCGGTGATGTTGCATATTGTGCTCGTTCAGAAGTCTCAGAGTCGCGGCCGTGCGCCCTGCCTCCGGACTTCCGAACTCTCTTCGGTACCTTGCCTCGGTTTGCGAACCGGACTCGGTTTTCTCTGTTTTCTTTCCTGAAGGGAGGGAGAGGTCCCGTAGACCATCTCTCAGTGGCCGTGGGCTACATTTCGTGGCCGTAGGCCATTTTGCCCATTCCCGGTTCCCGGTTTTCGGAGCCGTCGGGCCGTGTGCCTCGGTTCGGGACCACCCAACCATCTCCGATTCCTCTGATTTTTGGCATGCATCTCATTTGCTCCCTTTCGAGGGACACTAGGGTCTTAGATACCCACTTCGTGGCCGAATGCCACTTTCGGTGCTTAACAGCCTATTTTCGGGATCCCGAACTGCGTGTTTTGGCCCCCGAGCATTCGTTTTGCATCGGTTTTCGTTCATTTTTGGCAGGTACCTCTGTTTTATCACCAGGAAGATCACTGGAGGGTGGGAGGCTAGCAATTGTCTCAGCAACCTGTTATGCTCTTCCGGCGCCCCCCGGCGCCCGTTTTTCTCACTTCTGGGCTAATGTTGAACACCCTAGGGCCATTTTCTTCAAGCCAAAACCACATATTTGTGTTGTACACACATGGGAGGATCCTAAAAACATATGGCCGGCCAGTAATTCTTTGGTCCATTTTGAACCCTCTTTGAAAAGTGGCTTGTTGTTTCTCCTGTTTCAGAGTTGCCAATTTCCAACCACAGGGTCTTGTTCAGCACACATGGGAGGCCACCAATGTGTGGTGGCCGGCCAGCAAATCTTTGTTTCATTTTTACCCCTTGGCCGGCCGGCCATAGGGGGTGGCCGGCCGGCCACCTGCAGCAAAAGTAGATGGCCGGCCATGCTCCTTGGGAGGTGTGTTTCACAGCTGTACAGTTGTATCCCCCAAAATATCTGATTTCGGGGGACTTAGATAGAGAGAGGGAACTTAATCCCAAGTCTCTACACTTTTGCCTTGACTTGCTCCTCCTTTCTTGCTTCCATACAAGCTCCAACACTCTCCTAGAAGGCTTAGAAAACTTGCCTCAAGGATACACACTCATATCCATCTCCATCTCTTTCAAACTCTCAAGTTTTGGTGCCATTTCTCCATCGCTACCAAGCACCACCACCACCACTCCATTTCCAGCAGCAAGGAGAGGTTCTTAAGGGCTTAGAAGCAACATTTCTCAAGCCAAGAAGCAAAGAAAGAAAGGTCTACAAGGGTAAGTCTCAATCCCTCTCTTTTGTAGCATTTTCTTGCCCCTTTTCTTAAGCCTATTTTCTTATTGTTTTGGGCTCCGACCTTAACTAAAACTAGGTCTATTTTGAGCCATTCTCCATGTTTGATCAAGGGCTCAACCCTGTTTGAGCCCTCTATGGTGCACTTGCTTCAATATCATCTTGTATGTCATTATTTTGCATTGAATATTTGGCCTATGAGTGATCTGTTTTCGAGCATAAGGTAAACTGTGAGTGGGCCTATTTTGAGCCCCTCTTCAACATTTAAGAAGGGCTCAACCCTGTTTGACCTCTCTATAATGCACTTACTTCATAATCTCTCATATTTACCGTAAATTTGCATGATTTGTTTGACCTACATGTAGTCTGTTTTGGAGCATGTCATGAACTGTGAGTAAGCTTATTTTTTGTCCCTCTACAACATTTTAGAAGGGATAAACCTTGTTGGGGGTCTCCATGTTATACTTGTCTTTATATCCCTCTTTGGCCCCCATTCTTGCATGCTTTTTTAAGCTTATCTAGCTTCTGTTTTCGGCCATCATCATAACTGGAAAGAGTCATATTTTGATCTTCTTGACATATTTAATTAAGGGTCTTTTCTGGTTTGATGGATGTTTGGGGTACCTCATGTTATAGCCTTGTATATCCTAGTTCTTGCATGACATTTTTAACATGTTTTCATACTGATTTTGGGGATATCATCTACTGTAAATGTTCATATTTTTAGTCCATCATCAGTGTTGTAGAAGGGTACTTTTCCATTTGGGCATCGCATGTATCACTTGCTTCAATACCCCTCTTGCGGGGCCATTTTTGCATTCTTGTTTAATCCTATGTGTTCTTGCTGTTTAGCCCTTTTTATGACTGAAAAATGCTTTTCTTGGGGCTGCCTTGATACTGTATTTTCATTCCATGTCCATATTGTGCATGCATTGCATGGCTATAGGCCATTTCGGGCGCCTAATATTGCATTTCGGGATCATTTCATGCTTCGGGTGCGCTTCGGCCATGTTTCGGGGCTGTTTTCCCCCACATTTCAGTGCCAAAATTCATTTGCATGTTTGCATATCATTTCCATGTCATTTCATGCCTTGCGGCCCTCGCCTTGGTTTGCGCGCCCGTGTGCACGCATTTCGAGGCATCTCATTTTCATCCATCGGCCTCTTATGTGAGTGTAGCTGAGGCTCTTTCATGTTAGTGTAAGTCCATTTTGCATTCTGTATGCCATTTTAGTCTCATCGCATTGCGTATGTCATCGCCTCGGTTTGCGCGCCCGTGTGCACGCATTTCGAGGCACTTCATTTTCATCTCACGGCCTCCCGTGTGAGTGTGGCTGAGGCTCTCTCATGTTGGTGTAAGCCCATACTGCATCACATATCGTATTTTAGTCCTATTGCACTCCGTATGCCATTTTCTCGATTTGTGTGCCATGGGCACGCATTTCGAGACATCTCATTTTAGTCTCATTGTATATCATATTCCATGTCATTTCATGCCTTAGGGCCAGCGCCTCGGTTTGCGCGCCCGTGTGCACGCATTTTGAGGCGCTTCATTTTCATCCATCGGCCTCTTATGTGAGTGTGGCTGAGGTCCACTCATGTTAGTGTAAGTCCAATTTGCATTGCGTATGCCATTTCATGCCTTAGGATCATCGCCTCGGTTTGCGTGCCCGCATGCACGCATTTCGAGGCATCTCATTTTCATAGCATTGTGCATGCTAGGATTGTATTTTAGTTGCATTCATGCATATCATGCATATTGCATCATGTTCGGGATAGGAGTTAGCCCGGGCACGGGAAACGAGGCGCGTTTCGTACTCCGAGTGACGGAACGGGTCTCAATTCCCAAGTCACCAACACTCCGGATTACCCATGATGGAGTTAGGTTTTGTTGTAGCATTCATCTGCATTCATCTTACATTGAGTTATGCAATCCGATTCCTCGGCCATCATGCATCGAGATGCGTGATTGGTGGCACGAGGATCGAGGCATGCATATATTTGTGAAATACATTGCTATGCCCTTTTCCTGCTCTCTGTTGCAGCAAAATGGAGAATCAGCAACCTTTCGGAGTCCGCCATGCTTTTCGAGAAACATTGCAAACAGAGGCTAAATTGGGCATCCTAGTGGATTTCCAAAAAGGCAGCCCAACATACATCATTCAGCGGGAGTGAGGCAGCCCCTGGCTTGCATGCCAGTTTACAGCTTTCTTAGTTTAATTCGTTAATTAATTAGGAATCTGTATATTTATTCAGACTGTATTATTCTTTTATCTCGGACTGTATTATTATTTATTCGGACCCTCTGCGCGAGGGCATAATTGTAATAAGTGTGGGTGAGTGTGATGTATGTCTTCCAACCCCCACTTCTTTCTCCCTTTTATCTATCCGCTTATAATGGTTAGATATAGGGCATATTTCAATTAGCATATAGTATGACAGCATGTTTGCATCATTCATCTGTCTTGCACGCACCGGGCTCGGCGCATCATACAAACTGCATTTGTATTTCAATTCCAAATTGAATACGTGTTAGCTGTAGCATTCCATATGCCATGTTTAGAACAGCCGAGCCTGCTATAGTTTGCATCTTTGCATGTGTTGCATTAGGCAATTCTGTATAATTAGGATCATGCATGATTTCTAATCGGTTTTCTGTTTTGGCTTGGAGTACTCGGTGAGTTTTATGCTTTAGCATCCTTGCATGCGTGTGAGTGACTGCCATGATAGCATGCTTACCATGAGGCTATGTGCTTATGTGATATAACTGCCTTGAATGCCTGTGGGTGAAGGTTGAGTTACTTGGATTGGACAATTCATCAAATGTTTGTTTTAAGCCCACTAGATAGTGGCAAAATCATGTTTTCTAAGCCCACTCGAGGGTGGCAAATCCGCGTCTTAGCCTACCTGCGGGTAGCACCATCAAACCATTTGCAAACAAACAAACATGAAATGTTTTGTTCCAATTTAGGCGGCTCAGTCTATACTTGTATGCTGTGCGCATCACATAGTAACCTAGGCTAATAACCGGAATAAGAACATACAATGTTTTCAAAAACAGATATCATGGTTAATAGAGGCCGGTCTTTGACCGGGCGAGCGGGGGTGCTCACGAAGTGACCTTCCCCAATCGTACCCAAGTTCCCGAGCCGAGGCAACTTTGGTGATGACGGACACGTGGCCTTTGGCACTGAGTCAGGGTTTCCTAAATTTCCCATTAAAAAATATTTAGGTGGCGACTCTGTATCTGGCAAAACAGTCCATGTTTGGCACTTCTTTCAAAAAATCTGTTTTCCAAAACGATTTGCCGGATTTGGACTCTTTGGTTCGAGATTAAGAACCGTGACACAAATCGAGTCCGAGCTGTAGCGAGGTCCCCCGCGGGCTTGTTACAGGCGTAAGTAGACGTCAATGTTATTTCCTAGTGAAAAAGGACCATCGATGAGCAATGTCATCATCATATGAGGCTACTTCATGCACAACCATGGTGGCAAATTGTATGGCATCACAATAACTGGCCAACTACTATGAGAGACATTCATTGCCTTGAATGGATTGAATCCATCTGCTGCTAAACCCAGTCTGACATTGCGAGGCTTACTTGCAAACTTGGGATACAAATTATCAAAAAATTTCCAGACAGGAGAGTCAACAAGATGTCTCATTTTGCCGTCATCAATTCGGCCCTCTGCATGCCATCTCATTAAAGAAGATGTTTTGGATGAATTCAACAATCTTTGAAGCCTTGGAATCAAAGGAAAGTATTTGACAATCTTTTATAAAATTCTTTGTTGCTTCTTCTTAACATTATTCTCCTCCCCCTCAAACTGTTTGTATCTAGGCATATGACACACTATGCAATTATCAATAGTAGTTATTTCCTTCCAATAAAGTGAACAATCTCTTGGGCATGCAGGTACCTTATGATAATCGAGGCTCAAGTCCTTAAGGAGTTTCCTAGTTGCATAAAATGACTTTGGCAAGGTTTCACCCTTTGGGAACGCATCCTTCAAAAGCTCAAGCAATATCGTGAAAGAGTTGTCACTCTATCCACTAAGGCACTTGTTGTGCATTAACCAAACAACAAATGAGAGCGTTGAAAACTTCTGACACTCAGGATACAACTCTCTTTCGGCCTCCTACAATAAATTGAAGAATTTTTCAGTTTTTTTATCTGGACCTTGTTTAATACCAGAACTTGTTGCTTCGTGAATAAAGCCTGCTGGAGGAAGTCCAAATCCCTCGTTTAGCATTTCATAAGTTCATCACCATTATTCGAATCAATTTGCCCGACATTCACATTGTACGGCATAGGCAACAACAAATTCTCCCCATGAAAAATCCAACTGGAGTAACTTGGAAGAAACCCGTTGATCATTAAATGTTCCCCTAACAAGTCTTTCTCCACTAATTTCACATTATGACACCGTTTATATGGGCATGTGACTTCATTCAACAACAGCTAATTTTCGCATGCAAATTTAATAAATTCATTAACCCCTTGTATGTATTCCGAGTGCAACCTAAGTTGATTTATCCAACTTTTATCCATTTGACTGCGTCTTGCACTACAAATGTCACTGTGAAATAAACAAAGTTCAAAATTCCATTTTAATTCATCTTAACCTCAATTAAGTACCTTATAATGCATGCGACATGACATCATTCACCTCTAACTGGTCTCTAATATGTTTGTTCATCCTACTTTCCCATTCAGGAATGCACAGTCTATATTGTAAAAAGTAGCTCATACCACTCTGTTCATCTCTGACGAAATTTTGGCAACATCTCCCCATGATTCTCCAAATGCATGACATAGACTAGGTGTACTGCTACACCTTGTCTAGTATGCACCCGGAGAACATGAGGAGCTGCTACACGAAATCTCTACGAGATGGACTATAAGGGGTAGAACTACTAATTACAATATAGACTTGTGCTCCTGAACTATCCAAACTTGACAATCCAAGAAAAGCTTCATCAAAGATGACTAGGTATCTCTAATGACGATTCTTGGACGAGTCTAAGGCTATTTATGCATGCATGCACCATTAATGATTACATCATTAATGATTGCATCATTAATGATTGCATCATTAATGATTGCATCCTGGTGGTGCAATCTAAATTAGTACTATCAAGCATACTAGAAGCATATCTAGTATGAAGCATATTAATGAGAAACCAAAAATTTCTACAATGCTCTTGATGTATTATAATAGATTCAAGAAATGCATTACTCTCTTAAATCAATCAATAAAGACCAAACTATTATGCCTTCAAATGAAAACAAGAACAAAGGAAGACTTCATTCGGAATAAGAAGTAAAGACTTCATCATTCAACCAATGCCAATTCATCTTTCAATCAAATGAAAGTTTTACTTTGTGTTTCATCTCCAGTTGAGAGACTTTTGTTGTGCTTTCTTATTTTTTTTAACATAGAAGTAGAGCCCCTTGATAATGTTCTCTAACTTGGGTGTGGAACTGATTTTGTGGAGTATATATGCATATATGTATATGTATATACATAAAGAGTGGGTGGGTGGGTGGGCAAAATAACCAAATTGATCTAGCTTATTAGGAATTTGAGTGTCATTAGGTCACAGTGTGATCCATGCCATTGTGGATTCTCTGTTTCTACATGCACAAGATTTGAAGATGAGCCATTAAAGGGATTTGGAAGAGGAAAAAACTCAAAATACAGAGTGTTATTCATTTAACTTCAGAACATTTTAGTCCCTGCTATTTTGGTTGGGTCCAAAATTCCGATATAGCCATTTGCCTTTATAATATGTTCAATTTAAATGCCACAATGATTATTCAAATTTTCTGGATTTCAATAAAAAAAGACCAATAATCCTAAAGAATGTTCAGGAAACTTACTGCGAAAACAGCAGGATTACAGCTATGAACGCACAATAGAGTTTGTTATAGATATGTATATCCTCTAGTCTAATTGATTAGTCATTAATTCTAACTAACTAAAATAGAATAGGTTGTATCTCATTAGTCATTAATTCTAACTAAATAAAATAAATCATATACATATAATATAATATAGAATAGAATAGAATAGAATAGTATCTCAAGCTTTTGTAATATGTTGCTTTGTCTTTATATATAGCTAGCTTTTAGATAGAAGCATATTTCACAAATTTTTAAAACAAATTAATTAAAACTTGTAGGAGCCAAGCAAAGAGGCAAATGGCAAGAAACATTCTCATGGAGAAATGTCGGTAAACTTGCACATTTCTTCTACTTGTGCTTATGCTTTTGCTTGCTTTCTTTTCTATTCAAGATTTTGTCATTTTTGCATATGGATCCCATCATCTACTAAATTTGAATAAGCAAATACTTCTTGTCATTGTATTACAATTTTTTTAGGGTGAGAAAAATTGTGGAGGTGGTGAACATAGGGTGTACAGAGGTGGTGAACATAGGATGCACTCACAAGAATATATTTGGGTAAATTTTGTATGGCATTATTACTTACCTCAATTTTTGCCGTGATTGTGCTTTTCTTTGCTTACTTTTCTACTCAAGAGCTTTTGTCAATTTTGCATATGGATCCCACATCATTTACTAAATTTTTGAGTAAATAAATATAACTTGATATTCTATTACAATTTTTTAGGGTGACGAAAATAACGATGGCGGTGAAAATGAAGATTTTCGGGTAAATTTTCTATGGCATTATTAATTACCTTAATTTTTTCTTCAATTCATTAGCATATTTTATGTATTTCTTTCATGATAGTTGCATGATGAGAATGAAATTGGAAATGGTAGATCCAACTTGGACAATGCCAAATTCAAATTATTGAATTGGGATGGGACAAATGTGGTGGTTGCGAAGGCATAATTGCATTAACAGATTCTAAATAATTGGTACATCACGTGCCTCTTGGCCTTGGGTGTTAGAAAGTATGGGTTAACCATGTCAAAGTTAATGGGCCATTGTTTTGCAATAATCGTGAGATGTTTGTTGTAACAACCCCGACCTATGATTAGCCTATAATCCTTAATTAAGAATATTTAACAAGTAATTAAGATGAAATTATGAATTAATATTGCATTCTATGTGTTATTTGTGTTTACATCTTTTATGGTAGGAATATCTATCGGTATTTCTGTTTGAATATGTGAATTGAAGGCTTTATCGACATCCGAACACGAAATTGACTAAATCTATGTATTATTTAGAATTTTTAGAATTTTATGGTAAGTTTAATTAGAATTCGATTCGGAATCAAATAATTAGAATAAAATAATACCAATTGATTAGTCTTAAGCCAAGCCTAATTAAATCCCACTAATCAAGCCTATATAAGGCTAATGGTGACTCAACAACATTCCATCTTCATTTCCTTGAGAACAAAAATGAGAGAGAGAGAGAGAGAGAGAGAGAGAGAGAGAGAGACCAAAGGAAGAGATTGAATTCAAGGAAATAAAGAGAGAATTGCTAAAGATTGCTAGAAGAATTGAAGAGAATTGGTGAAATTAGGCAAGAAATTACTAGAATTCAAGGGAATTGGGAACTCTAGTTAACAATCATACGCTTAACCTTTATATTCAACACATTAGTGAATGAATTCAAGAGGTTTAAGTGTTTAAACATGAGAATTGAGTTTGAAGAGTAGAATGAAGAGCATTCTATGCATGCATGTCCATTTCATAACAATTTGAGTTTGATTTCAAAGAATTCTCGCATGCATGTGTTCATCTTGCCTTTGTTTTGAGAATTCAAGGGAATATAGGAATTGATGCATAATTTAAACTAATAAAGTAGAATTGGGAAGCAAATCATGCATGTATGCTCATTCCATCATAATTTGAGTTTGTTTTCTAAGAATTCTTCCACGCATGTCATTGTTTTAACTTTGTTTTGAGAATTCATTATATTCCATACCATTTTATCTCAAATGATCGTGTCTTGGATCATGTTTTGAAAGAAAAAAACCATGTTAATACATGCATGTTATGTACATATACATTTCAAGTTTGATTTTAACAATTGGCCTGCTTTTGGGTTTTGATTTTGCGAAACGACTTTCAATTCATGAAGATCTATGATTTTCTACATGTTTTCTCAAGTTTTGGGCCCAAAGAATGTGTTTCAAATCTTTGAATTTGAGTTTTGCATCTTGAACAGCAATCTGGAAGTTCCTGAATTTGGTTGCACCTCTCGGGCGTAAAATTCAAGCTCTTAGAAGTTTTGCAGAGTTTGGGGATTGGATCAAGCGACAGAAGTTGCGCTCGAGCGACCACCCTTTGTTTTGAACCTTGGCTCGAGCAACCAATAGTTGGCTCAAGCATAAAATGAGAGCTCCCAGTACTTTTATAGACTTTGCAGACCACTTGAGCGAACTGCCCTATTTTAAGAAATTTGGATAAGTGTTTCAAAGTGTATTTTTGCATCTAAGGCATTCCTAGGCCATGTTTAAGCTTCAAAAATGAGGATAAGAGTTAGAGACACACGCTAAGGAAGAAGAATGATAAGTTAAACACCTTTGAGGCGTGTGTCCAATGTGTATCTGTCACGTGTTTATGTAGGTCATGTGTTATAGTATGCCTGGTCAGTCTGTTATGTTCAAGTGATCTGTCCTACTACTACTGGAGCTATCTGTGAGTAACAACTCTGTAAAGTTATGTTTGACTATAAGTATTTTCTGACTGATATGATATGATCTGTTTTCTTAAATGCTATTTTGTGAATCATGAACGAATATCCAATTTTTTGAATTGTATTTGTGGCATCCTTAGTTCACGTGGCCCTCGCCTGGGGGTAACAATACCGTGGCCAATATACACGTGGCCCTTGCCCGGGGGTAACAATACCGTGGTCTATATTCATGTGGCCTTTGCCTGGGGGTAACAATACCGAGGTCTATGTTCATGTGGCCCTCGCTTGGAGATAACAATACCATCGCTATTTGTGAATAAGGATATTGACCTTTATGGTCGTCAGTACTGACTATGCATGTGGGTGTTTGACCAATCTGATTTGATAGCTAATGGATGTACCACTTATAACTGTTTATAAAATCTGTATAAGTATGTGAATCTGAATCTATTTTTGATATGAACTCTGATTTTTGAATATGTAATGGACATCATTCGTAACCCTTTACTCTGTTGTTATTAACTGGGCTCCAGCTCATTATATTATTTCTGTATGTAGGTGATCAAGCGCGGGAACAAGCCTAAGCTATTGCCTGGTGTTCTTTTTGGTTAGCCAACCACCGTGCCTTCCAAGGAGGTTCATGTTTAAGACTTTTATTTTCTTTTGTTTTGTTGTCTAAACAAGTTTCTGTACTGTCTGTGTATTGGGCTAAGACTCATTTAGGTTTATCTGTATATAAGTTGACGTTATATATGTAAATATAAGTTTGAAATTTGCGGTCCCATGTACATTTACACAACTCTATCGACATTGTATTTTGATATTATTTCAGCTAGCCCCTTAGTTTTACTAATCTATTCTGAGGCCTCCAGTAATCCCAGGATTACTGGTCGGTTACGATGCTAAACCTATAGAGACGAGTTTGGGTTGTGACATTTGTACTTGAGGATGCTATTGGAAGCACTGTTGCTTGCCTAACACATTTCCTCAGCTTTGACTTTGAGTAGAAATTCTAACATCTATAGATAGTTTTTTATATGACTTTAATGAATGGATTTCTATATAATCTTTGCATAGTTTTGGATTTTGTTTGGAAACCTATATATGATATAGTTTTTGGATAGTTTAGAACATTTTGGACAATTTAGAACTTAAGGATAATTCTTTTTAGATGGTTTTGAACTTAAGGATAGTTTTTGGATGTTTGGAATGTATAGACAATTGTTGAATTTTCATAACTTATGGATATAGTTTCTTTTTTATGCTTGAAACAATATTTTGGTGGTTGATTGATATTTTGTGAAGCTTGTTTGTAATGTTTGTTAGATTTTACAGAACAAGTTAAATAGAAATTGTTGAATTTTTATAAAAAAAAAAAACAATTGCATATTCCACGGCAAGCATAATAGGTTGTTGTTACCCATATTTTATGACGAGCAATGAGAGTTGTGATTTGTCCCAAGAATTAACGACGTGCAAAAGTAGTTGTAGAAAAATATTTCAACAACGCGCAAGATCCGCTGTTAAAGTGTTTTTAATGGCGTACTACGGCATGTCGTTGAAGTGAATAACTTTCCATGACTAGTCATTTTAAATTTTTGTCACATCACCTTAAAAATAAAGAGAGATAGAAGATAAGTGGGAGAAAAGAAGAGAGACAAAAAAAAAAAAAAAGAAAAAGAAAAAGATAAGATTATTATATTACTTGACAAACTATGGTATGATGAAACACTACAACAAATCTCGATTTTTACGGCACCAAATACATGTCGTGAATACGATTCTACAACGCGCAATATAAAGCCGTGTTATGACCAGTCATGGAAAGTCATTCACTTCAACGGTATGTCATAGTACGCTGTCAAAAACCCTTTTATAGCAGATCTTGTGAGTTGTGTTTGATTTTTCTACATCTACTTTTGTACACCGTTAAAAACCAATTAACAGCGGATCTTGTGTGTCGTGTTTAATTTTTCTATAACTACTTCTGCACGCCATTAATTCCTGGGAAAAATCACAACTCTCATTACTCGTCGTAAAATATGTAATATAACGACCTATTATGCCTACCTTAATTCACCAGGTTTTATTTGACCTGTTTTGTACAATCTAACAAACATTATAAACAAGTTTCACAAAACATCAATCAACCACTAAAATATTGTTTAAAATATCAAAAAGAAATTATATCGATAAGTTATGAACATTCAATAATTGTCTATACATTCCAAATGTTGTTCATATCCCACTCTTAGTCCATTTCTCCTGTTTTTCACCTGTTTAATACAATCTCAAGAAACTATAGCAAATTCATTCTAACAAGCTTCACAAAAACATATGTATATATAAATATCAATTACAAAAATACAGTTTTAAACATCAAAACATATCCATTGGTTTAATTAAACATCCAAAAACTATAAGTAGGTCCTAAACATTGAAAAACTATACACAAGTTCTAAACCTCCAAAAACTATAATGATTCTGGTTTAGACCCGGCCCATTATTGTTTTGGATTCAGAATTTCCTTGTCTTATTGGTTGTTCAACTCCTTTTCATCTTATTGTTTGTTGGTTTTGGTTGTTAGCAGTTTTGGTTAAGTTTGAAACAGGTTTGGAAGTTAGTTTTTCAAAGTATTGTTGCCCAGAAATTTATCTGTTTGCTCGAGCAGCCATACATGCGCTCGAGCGGTCTTTTGCAGTCTGTAAAACTACTGGAGTTTGAGTTCTTTGCTCGAGTGGTCATTCTTGCGCTCAAGTAAACTTTTACACATTTGAACTATTGGGAGGGGTGCATTGTGCACTCGAGCAACCTTTCTTGCGCTCGAGCGATGGTTTCATTATGTCTGGTCGCTCGAGCGACCATTCCTGCGCTCGAGTGATCTGTGTATATATCAGTCCAAGGAAGTCACTTTTTGGATCACTTTTTCACACCTCTCTCTCTAAACACTCCAAAATCTCATATCTTCTTTCTCTCTCTCTCTCTCTCTCTTTCTCTCTCTCTCTCTCTAGAAAACCATCTTTGAACCTCAAATACACCTTGATCTAGTGATTTCTCGACCATTGCCCTTTGGGAAAAAGAGTAGAGCACACCGAGAGCTTCCATTTGATCAAAACAAAATTAGTTTTCAGCTTTGTCGACTTTCAGCCCTTGTTGTTCTTGGTCCTTGTCTTTGAGGTAGGGATTACTTTGACTATTTTTATGATTTTTAAATTAGTTATTTGTCTTTTAAAAAGGATATTGTGATTTGGGAATTTTTTATAAAAGTCTAGGGTTTTGGTTTGAAATCAAAAGAGAGGTTTTCAAAATGGGGTGTTGAATATGTACATGGGTTTGTGAATGTGGTTGAGTTGTGATGAAATTGTGAATTTTATCCTTGGAGTTAATTTTTAAAAAAAGGGGGATCTTGCCCTAAATTGTGAACATTTGATTTTTTGTAAAGAGAAAATGACATTGACATTGGTTTTATGAAATTGGAACGATGATAATGATGGTGGTGGAGTTAGATATGAATTATCACTCCTATTTGGAAATGTTGGAAAGTATATCTATATTGAAAATTGTTTATCTGCTTAGAGATATCTGTTTTAGGCTATCGGTGGAGAATAACTACGATTGTTGTAGAAATTGTATAGGAATTAGGTGAACTGAAACTATTTTCTCATCCTTTTACATTGGGCATTATAATTTATTTAACACATTGAAAATATATATTGTTTTGAGAAAAAAATGGGTGAATACCTTTGTGAATCTAAGTAGAAGTGTAGTTGTGGTATTATGTTGGCCTGTGTATTCTTGGTGAAAGTCCAAAAACCCACACAGATAGGTGCCGAGCCTTCCGGTTAGTATCGGTAAAAATGGCAATTGGTAATGCCTGTAGCCTACTTGCAGACACATCTTAGAGATTCTCAGTGTTGTATCCACTGCCCTGTTTTCTATTGCAATGCAAATGATTTCATGAACTGTGATATAAACTTGGCATTTCATGGTTTTTGAAAAGAAATGTAAAATGTTTTGGCACGAGCATTACATATGCATTCACCTTATAAATCTGTTAAGATTCAAACACTGTGTTAGAGTATCTTTACTGAGTTTTGGCTCACCCTATGTAGAAAACCATTTTCAGGTGCTGAGGATATGCCTCCGCCAAGGCAGTAGCTTGGGAGGACTTGGAGTCGAGAGCTTCTTGTTTTGTTTTGTTGTATTTATTTTGTATAAGCCTAGAGCTTTATTTGTATTGAGTTTCAAACTTTTTTTTTTTTTTTGTAACCAGACATCGTTTTGGAAAGTTGTAGCCATTAGGGCACATATATATATATATATATATACATATGTTTGACTTTTATTTCATATCATTAACTAGTGGCACATGATATAGATTCAGGGTTAAGGCTTATGAATGTATAAATGCATGTGTTACTCTTTTGTAAACTGGAAGTATATGAATGGAAGGACTTTATTCTTGGGTTATGATGTTATTTAATTAATCATTAGTCTGATTTTATTGTAATATTTTCGGGGCATTACAAAAACTATTCATATCTAGGTAACTATCCAGAGTGCATTGAATTTCACTTTCTAGTTTTGTGGATCTCTACTAACTTAATTTTTCTTCATTATCTATTTCCACATGGCAATAGAGGAAGGACAACAGAAAAAATAAGGGTAGATATCTGCTTATTGGCGGCAAATTTGGCAGTATCACTCTATCATCATTCTCCATTACATGAGTTCATCAAGACATCCCCTGCACCCCTGTACTACACCTGAATAGATTTCATAATTTAATTTTACCCAATGTACAAAATTTAAATCATTAAGTAGTGATGCTGATGGCAAAATAATAACCCACAAAATACCACTTCTAAACAATAGAGATCAAAGCACATTCTTGAACACAATACAAAAATAAGATAAAAAATTAGAAAAAATCTTGTCAATTTGGAAAATAATTCTAAGTTACTCAAAAATAGAACAATTCCATCATTAAGTATATAAACTCTTCTTGAAACCTGCATTTTGACACTCCTATTTCAAGCAAACATTTTAATCATTCTAATTAAAAGTTTTTCATCAATCATTAAGAAATAAAACTGTCCATATAAACTCAACAAGTGATGCAGGTTACAGAGCTCACCTTGAGTGTTGGTCGCAACCCTTTTCGCTAAAGCCCGACCATCCATTACTTTTTCGGTAGGGCTGAAAAATATAAAAGGCAGCAAAAGTACATGGGAGCAAATATATTAGCTATGCACATATGAAACAAACAGGTGCTAGTTGCTTAAGAACGTTCATAGGAAATGCCAAACATGAAAATAGAAATTAACAAGCATTAAGCATGACATATAGATGTGACAAACATCAATTGTAAATTGTCCAAGAAAGAATGGAGCAAGAAACCTCTTCCTAGAAGCTTCACTTGCAGCTGCACTCTTAACATCCTTTGAACTAGAATCCCTTTTTCTGTTTCTTAAGCACAAGAGACCTAATCAGTATGTTTGTTTGGTTTGTCTTTATCAGTTGGTCCTCTAGACATACGAAAGGAAAGCATTAAATATAATTACTGATAAGAGTATTGAAGAGAAGTGCCAAAAGGCTTCATCTTAACCGCAACTGCAAAAGTAAAGACTTCATCATCAATTTAAGCATGTGCAGAATGTGAAGGATCAATCACTGTGCGTATCGGATTCCGCACTAGATGAAAGTGGATCGGGGCTCCGCACTTGGTTGGACTATCCAGGGACTGAGACTCCTACCACAGGAAGCACCGTTAGAGCTGCCCGGCCGGGGTTGGCCGGATAACCCCTCCAGTGTGGGAATTAACTATTGGAGAAGAGATGAAGAGAGAATTGAGTTTGAATGTGAATGTGATTGGAATAGTTCAGTTCCATTTCGTTACCTTCAATGTGAAGTTCATGTCGTATATATAGTGTTCCTTGCTTGCTTCTCAAGGTGGGTTCATGGAGCTTGGATGCTGCCAGGTGTCCTTTCAGCATTGCTCATGGTGGGGGACCACCTGGTAGTTCCCATTAAATGCATATACTCATTGTAGTCATGATGATAACAAACCACATTCCTTTGGTTCAACAACTTCCGTGATTCTAGGTGTAGGGGACCAGCTGAGGTAGCAACTTGCACATGCACACATTCACAACTTCCACGTTTCCTTGCGAGGTTTCCTCAGCTCGGTACCAATGTTCCTAAGCTCGGCATCATTATGCCTTGTCTCGGCCTTTTACAAGATCGTTCATGGAGATGGGCTGGTCCATTCGGATATCTTTGTATGGGCTCGGCCTATTTTCTGTTCGGCCCATAGATTCAGTCTCGCAGCTCAGCCCAGCCCAGCACCACGGTTGGACTAGCCTTTCCACTACGGGTTGGGCCCAAGTGCTTGAGGACTTGGGTGGACTATTGATCATGAAGTTGGGCTCAATTGGTTTGCCCATATGTTCATCTAACCCACTTGGATTTGGACTTTAGTGGATTGGGCCGGCCCAAGGCTTGGACCCGACCCGTTTCACATTTAGCCCCTTCATTTGCCCCCTAACTCGAGTTAAGGTTCCCTTGGGGGGAGCTATTGTTCTGCTTCCCAAGCGTCGCGTCGTTTCGATTTTCCCTAGTTCGGCCTTGGTGACGGTTCAATCCTGACACACAATCCCTGCATGCGTCCTTTCATGGTGACACGTGGCGATGTGAGATAGGTGTGCAGAGATAGTACGTCGATTCCATACCGAAGGTCGTGCTCCGTGTACCTGCGCGCCAGCTGGTGCAATTAATGCTCTGGTTGTCAATACAAATCCCTTTATCTGTTTTTTCGTTCCTCTGGAGAGTTTCAAAGAGACAGAAAGAACTCTTCCCGTTCCTCTGAACCAGTCTCGTTGGTGCTCTGTTCAGACTTTTTCGCCGCTGGTCTTGCTCTGCTACCACTGTTCTAGTCTCTGTAAGTCCTCTTGTGATTCTTCTTCTCTTGTCTCTTTCTGTCTTAATCATCTTGTTTGGCCCACTCGTTGTCTGTGTTCCTCACTCTGTTTTCTGAGTCCTACCTCTGTTAATGAAAGTTGATGTTGAAAGGATTTGAACTTTTTTGCTTTTCTATTTTGATGTATTGTGGCTCGGTCTCCATGACGAGCTTTCTTTCTGCACTTACCAAGACAATTTTTCTTTTCTCTTTTCTTTTCTTTGCTGCTGGTTATGAGGCTGTAGACACCCCATTTTTGACCGTCCTCAAGACTTGGACGTCATCGTTTTAACACTCGATGATTATCCATGTTCGTGTTCGTCTTAAGTTCTCGGAGGTTTCGGCCGCGCGCCTTGCCTCAAGACCTCTCGACTTATTTGTTTTGTGCTTGGTTGCATACCAAGCACTTAGGTTTTTGCCTCTGAGGGTAGGAAATGGCTTGTTGGCCACCCCCACACCCCACTGGCGTTGGCATGTTGCCACCGGCCCTGTTTAATTGCTACCGGCCAAAAGTGTTGGCCGATCGACAATGTTTTTGGTCGGCCGGCCATTATTTTGGTCGATCGGTCACTTTTTCTGGCCGAGACCTTTTCTTTTCCTTTTTAGGCATTATGCATGCCAGCTGTGCCAGCTGGTAAGCACAGACTCTGCCCTCCATACACGTGTATGGAGGATTTGCACCCTTGTTTTAGCTTCTCCAAGAAGCTTGAACCTCTTGAACCTTTGCTCTAGCTTCTCCAAGAAGCTTGAACCCTCTTGTTTCTCTATAAGAAAGGCCCTCCCTCTCCTTTAGAGAGGTTGAAAAAAATTTGTCTAAGGCACAAGAGATATATCTCTCTCTATATCTCTATATTTTGGGTTCAAAAGAGTGAGATTCTTGGCCCCTTTGCACACCACCTCACAACCACACACCTCCACCATTCATCTAAGGTTCTTGGAGGGTATTTTCAGAGGTTAAAGAGCTGGTTTTTGGTCCAAGAACCTGCTGGTTTTGCTGAGCTACTAGGGTAACTCCTTTTCCCTCTTTATTCCCCATTTTTGCACAAGATTTTAGCCCATCTTGCATGCTGTTTTGAGCTTAGTGTATAACTGATAAAAGTTCTATTTTTTTCATGCTTTTAATCTTTGTTTAAGATCACTTTTTTATTTGGGTTTGTTTACCCCCCTCTTAGGCCTTGTTTGGCCCCATTTTTGTGCCTTTTTTGTGAGCTTCGGGACCACCTTGTATTGGCCTTCTCACCACTGAAATCCAAAGGGATTTCAGTGGTGGGGATGGTGTTTTGAGGTCCTAAGAAGGAGAGGGATCCCCTCTCCTTTGTTGTCTTGTTTACTAGCACATTTGGCCTATCAAAGGAGCATATGTTTATATCATTTGAAGGCCTATTTCAGGCACTTTTTGGTGACTTTTGGGACCTGCCTAGCCTCTTTCCATGGCTGGTTTGGTCCCCTTTTGTTTGCCTCTTGCATGTGTAGAGTAATCCCTTTCATAGCTTATCAAAGTAGCACATCATTCTTGCATGTATTGACCATGTTTCAATGGGTTTTGGTTATAGTTTGGCATTCCATGATTCTATTTTTGGCTGGTTTGGTAACCCCTCACATGCTTCATAGGCTTGTAGTGTAAATCATGCTTACTAGCTCACATTGCATGTTGTTTTGGCCCTCTATTCTAGCACCTTTTGGCCACACTCCAAACATGTTTTGTTCATATTTTGGGCTGCCTTAGCTCTATTTTTAGGTCTCTTGGTCGATTGGTGCTTGCCATGCATGGTTGTAGTGTAATAGCCTTGCTTACCTTTGAGTTTTTGGGTCCCTTGCATGTGTTGCTTGAGGCATTTTAGTGTTTTGGCATCATTGAATATGATATTTCAGAGTTTATAGGTGTGCCATATTCTCATGTTTATCATGCATTCAATGTGTTTGAGAGTTGTGCTTTTATATCCCATTTGTGAGCCATTACATGAGCTTCATTTGGTGCATGTCAAGCCATCATTTTAGCTCATTTTGCCACTGTTTTGGACCTGCAAAAGGTCTGTTAGAAGTTGGTTTGGTCATTTGAGCATTGCTTTACATACCTCTAGTGTAATGTGCTTCACTAGTTTCGGTACTTGAGCCTTCCAACATGCATCGGGTGAGTTGTTTGCATGATTCGGAGCCATTTAGTATGCCATTTCAGAGCTGGAATATATGCCATTGTGTTCATTGTTTCATCCTTGCCATGCTCTTGTAGAGTTACATCTTGTGCCTTGGCTTGAAGCCCTTGCGTTGTGCATGCTTGTTTGTGTGTCATTGCCTTGTTTTCATCATGTTTAGCCACTGATTTTGGCATGGCTGAGGTCTACCCATGTTAGTTTAAGTCCATCTCCACATGTTGTTGCATGCTTGTCTTGGATGTTGTTGCATACTTGCTTCACTTTGTGTGTTGTTGCATGGTATGCATGCTTGCATGTTTGGGATGTATGCCTATTGTATATTGCATGCTTACTTACGTTGCATAGCATTGTGTGTGTATCCCTTGCCTCTTGATCAACCATGATAGAGGTTGGGGCCCCTTATGTGTTTATGTGCATTTCATTTGATATAAATTGCACATTCGGCTCCTTTGGCCATCATGCATTGAAATGCGTGATTGATGGCCCGAGGGTCGAGGACTATACTCCCTTGAGCCCATGACATGATAGGGAGGGTGGTCGTGCATACATTGCTTTGAAAATGCATTGCCATGCTCTGTTTGTCCTCTGCTGCAGCAAAACAGCATTCTGCATGAAGAGATGGCCGGTCGGCCATCTTCAATGCCGGTCGGCTACAAATTTATGACCGAGAGCCTCACATATGGTCGATGACCACTATCCTTTGGCCGGTGGTCCTATCTCTTGGCCGGTGACATCCCACAGTGCTCAAGGAGTGGTTTAGAAGCATCCTTGAGACTTGTGCAGTTTTCAGAGGTGCAGAGCAGTGTAAACAGAGGCAGCATGAGCACGGCGATAGATTTTCGAGCGCAGCCGAGCATGCATGCATTTGTCCCTCTTCCCGAGGCCTCTCTACTGCTTTAGTAGCTTAATTGATTCATTTAATTAGTTAAGTGGTTTTGTAATTAATTAGCTTGCGAGTTAGTTAATTAGGTGATTTGTATTATTCTTTCGGACCCTCCGTCGAGAGGACGAATTTTGTAATAAGTGTGCATGAGTGTGTGAATGTCTTCCAACCCCACGTCTTTCTCCCTTTTACTTACCTGCTTTTGATTGTTAGTTTAGGGCATGTTTCAATTAGCATACTAATGCTTCGCATGTCTGCATTCATTCATTTGTATTGCATGCACCGGGTTCGGCGCATCATACTAACTGCATAGTATTTCAAATTCCAACTTGAATACGTGTATCGAGTTGTCACATTTCACATGCCATTTCCTTAGAATAGCCGAGCCTATTTCTAGTTGCATTTTGCATGTGTTGCATTAGCCATCTTAACATGAACTAGGATCATGCATGATTACTAACTAGTTTCTGTTTTGGCTCGGAGTACACTGTAAGTGTTTATGCTTTAGCATCTTGCATGAGTGTGAGTGTTGCCATGATAGCATGCTTGCCATGAGGCTATCTGCTTATGTGATATAACTGCTTGAATGCCTGTGGGTGAAGGTTGGATTACTTGAATTGGAACAATTCATCAAATGCGAGTTTTAAGCCCACTTCAGGGTGGCAAAATCATGTTTTCTAAGCCCACCCGAGGGTGGCAAATCCACGACTTAGCCTACTTGCGAATAGCAACTTCAAACCATTTTCAAACAAACAAACATTGAATTGTTTTGTTCCAATTCAAGCATTCTAGTCTATACTTGTATGCTGCGCGCATCACTTAGTAATTCTAGGCTAACAAACCGGAATAAGAACACATGTGTTTTCCAAAACAAGATATCATGTTCGTAAAGGCCGATCTTTAGATCGGGCAAGTGGGGGTGCTCATAGATGACCTTCCCCAATCGTACCCAAGTTCCCGAGCCGAGGCAACTTTGGTGATGACGAACATGTGGCCTTAGGCAACGAGTCAGGGTTTCCTAAATTTCCTAAAATAAAACATTTAGGTGGCGACTCTGTATCTGGCAAAGCAGTCCGTGTTTGGCACTTCTTTCTTAAAAATCAATTTTCCAAAATGATTTGCCAGATTTGGACTCTTTGGTGATTTATCAATCTTGCATTGCACTTTGCGAGATCAGATTAAGAACCGTGACAAATGATACCGAACTGTAGCATGAGGCCCACGGGGCGCGTCTACAGAGGCCATCTGTGCCTTTTGTTGGATGATAGAATTTTCTCTTTGAACTTGCAATCTGATGCTGTTTGGCTTTTATGTCTGAATGTTTTCTATACTGCCTGCCCCTGACCGAGCACTATTGGGACCTCGGGGCCGAATCGATGTTCGGTCTGGTTCTGTACTGCTTTTAAATGGATGCTCTGTCTGATTCTGTACTGGTTGCCCCCGGCCGAGCATTGTTGGGGCCTCGGGGCCGAACTGAAGCTCGGTGTGGCTTTGTACTGTTTTGCCCCCGGCCGAGCACTGTTGGGACCTTGGGGCCGAACTGATGCTCGGTGTGGCTAATGGATATGTGGTATGGCTGTGCTTGAGTTCGTAAGTTGGTTTTACTTAGGTCCAGGTTGGTTCTTTTAAAAAACAATTGTTTTCCCCCACCTGGAGCTAAGTAAGATCGGTACTGAAGATTGTGCCCTTGGGTAGAACTGCTTGAGTTTGTTTCAACTTTGATAGCATAAGAGCATTTGAAGGGGTGTCTTACTCAGGTCCAGGTTGGTTTTGAAAAACAATTGTTTGCCCCCACTTGGAGTTGAGTAAGACTAATGCTGGAAGTTTACTCCTGACAGAACCTGGTCATGCTTTTTCCAACTCTGTTTGTTTGAATCAGTACTGAAGTGTCGACGTGTTGGTACTTAAGAAATTCTGTGGATTCAAAGATGTTTACTTAAGATATGTTAGTGTGGTTTCCACCAAGCAATTCCACTTGGCTAAAGTCCAATTTAGTTGCCAAACATTATTCCACCAAGCAATACCACTTAGCATGTTTGAGTGCTAACCAAATTTATATTCCGTCCAGTCGCTCTGAAAGTAAGTCCATTTGGGCGAAGACTAAAGTTAATTCTGTTTGATAAACATCAAAGCTAATTCTGTTTGGTAAGGACCAAAGCTAATTTCGTTTGGTGTGAACCAAAGCTAATTCCGTTTGATAAACATCAAAGCTAATTCCGTTTGATAAATATCAAAGCTAATTCCGTTTGGTGTGAACCAAAGCTAATTCTGTTTGATAAACATCAAAGCTAATTCCGTTTGGTGTGAACCAAAGCTAATTCCGTTTGATAAATATCAAAGCTAATTACAAGAATTTGAGAAATTTAAGAGAAATGGGGAAGCATTTGCATTGGTTGACAGATAAATGCCTTTACATTCTGATAGAGAAGTTGGGGGATAATTCTATTGATAGTATTTCTTGAGATTTGCTACATTCCAGGGCTGAGGTATAGCTCTTCCTTTCAGATCCTCTAGGTAGTAAGCTCTGTTTCCAATAGCGACTGTGACTTTGTACAGACCCTCCCAGTTAGGCCCAAGTTTGCCCTCGCCTGGTACCCTTTTGTGATCCATAACTTTCCTCAAAACCAGTTCTCCAGGTGTAAATTGCCTTGGGAAAACTTTTTGATTGAAACTTCTGATGAGCTGCTGCTGATACGCTTCAAGTCTGATCAGCGCTGCTTCTCTTCGGCCCTCTGCCATATCCAGTGCTTGTGCAATGGCTTCTTTGTTACTAGTGCTTTCAAATAATTCAGACCGAAGGGTTGGGAGACCTACTTCGATTGGGATGATGGCCTCCATTCCACAAGTTAGGGAGTAAGGTGTTTCCCTCGTTGAACGCCGTGCTGTGGTTCGGTAGGCCCATAATACGTGAGGTAACTCTTCAACCCATTTGCCTTTTGCATGTTCAAGCCGCTTCTTTACTCCGTTGATGATGGTTTTGTTTGACGCTTCTGCCTGTCCATTACTCTGTGGGTACCTTGGAGAAGAGTTCCTATACTAAATTCTGAGGTCAGCACAGAACTTTCTGAAGACCTTACCATCGAACTGTGTTCCATTGTCCGCAATCAGTATCCGTGGAATGCCAAAACACACCACCACGTTCCTCAAAACAAACCATTTTGTGTCTGCCTCTTTGATACTTGCCAGCGCCTCAACTTCAACCCACTTAGTGAAATAGTCAGTTGCAGCAATAAAGAATCGTCTGTTCCCAGTGCCTCGCGCCAATGGTCCAACAATATCCAGGCCCCATTGCGCAAAGGGCCATGGGCTGGTGAGTGGAGTGAGAGTTTTGGCTGGCTGATGAATGAGTGGAGCAAACCTCTGACATTTATCACACTTCTGTACGTACTGCTGTGCATCTTGTTGCATCCGTGGCCACCAGTACCCGTGAGTGAGGGCTCGGTCTGCCAGTGACCTTCCGCCAACGTGGCATCCACAAATCCCATCGTGAATTTTGTAAAGAACATTCTCGACGAGATTTGGATGTGCACATATGAGGTAAGGGCCAAGATAGGAGCGTCTGTAAAGCTTCCCAGATGGTGAGATCCAGAACCGAGCTGACTTATGTCTGACCTTGTTGGCTTCCCTTTTGTCTTCGGGGAGTGTACCAGATTTCAGAAAAGCAAATATTGGATCCATCCAGCTCGGCTCTAAGTTGTTGCAGAGGACTGGAGATGCAATACTTGGTTCTGGCACAAACTCAACCCAAACTTTTCTGGCATCCTTTGTATCCACTGATGAGCCGAGGCATGCCAGAGCATCAGCGTGGCTGTTTTTGTCCCGACTGATTCGTTCCACTCGAATGGATTGAAATTTTCTGAGTAGGTCCTTGGCCTTGCCTACGTACATAGCCATTCTTTCATCTCGTGTTTCATAAACCCCAGAAAGCTGGTTTACCACTAGTTATGAATCGCTGAAAACAAGAAGCTGTTCTGCACTGAATTGTTCGGCGCTACGTAAGCCAGCCAATAACGCTTCGTACTCGGCCTCGTTGTTTGAAGCCTTCCAACCGAGCCTGAGAGCATGTTCCCAGATAAATCCTTCTGGTGAAATAAGTACTACTCCTGCCCCCGAGCCTCGGTTACTGGATGATCCATCAACATAGAGGTGCCAGATGTTTCCAATAAAGAGTTTTCATGCTTCCGAAGCGCAGGGTTTTCCCTGTTCGGTGGTGCACGGCACCTGTGCCGAACTCGGATCCCCCAGTTCGGTACTCTGGGTGGGAGCAAATTCTGTGACAAAATCTGCTAAGACCTGGGCCTTGATCGTCATCCTGGGTTGATACCGAATGTCAAACTCACCAAGTTCTACCGCCCATTTCGCTGTTCGCCAGAGAAATTGACTCGGCTGAATACAGATCTGAGGGGGAATTCAGTGAGGACGTTAATGGTATTCCCCTGGAAGTAATGTTTCAACTTTCTCGAGGTGATAAGCAACGCGTATGCTAACTTTTCCAATGGTAGTACCGTGTCTCGGCATCTAGTAAAGTCTTGCTAACATAATATACAGGCCTCTTTTCCTTGTTAACTTCTCGAATTAATACTGCGCTCACGGCATGATCTGAGACTGCTAGATTGAGGTACAGCTCCTCTTCTGGTTCTGGAGTGGATAGTAGAGGAGGTGTGCTGAGGTATCTTTTGAGACTTTGCAGTACTTCAGTATATTCGCTACTCCATTCAAATGCTGCCTTTTTCCTCAAAAGCTGGAAGAAGGGCTTCATCCGATCTAAAGATTTGCTAATAAACCGATTCAGTGCAGCTACCATTTCGGCTAGTTTCTGTAGCTCTCTAGCCTTTGTTGGTACTTCAAGATCCTGTATTGCTCTGATTTGATCCGGATTCGCTTCAATTCCTCTGTGAGTGACCATGTATCCCAAGAACTTCCTTGTTCCTACCCCGAAAGCGCATTTCGAGGCATTGAGGCGAAGCTGGTGGTTTTTCAAGATGCCAAAAACTTCTCTCAAGTCTGTAAGGTGGTCTGTAGCAAAATTGCTTTTTACTACCATATCGTCTATGTAAGCTTCTATGGTTTTTCCCAGTTGGTCCTTGAACATCCGAGTGATCATTCGCTGGTAAGTTGCCCCGGCATTCTTGAGGCCAAATGGCATTACTCTGTAGCAGTAAGTTCCTCTTGGAGTGATAAATACTGTCTTTTCTTGATCCGGACCGAACAGTGGTATCTGATGATAACTGCTATAAGCGTCCAGAAAGCTCATGCGCTCATGACATGCTGTTGAGTCTACTAGTTGATCAATGCGAGGCAGCGGAAAGCTATCTTTAGGGCAGGCTTTGTTCAAGCAAGTGAAGTCAACGCAAACTCTCCATTTTCCGTTCTTTTTCTTGACAACAACTGTGTTGGACAGCCATTGCTGGTACTGAACTTCTCTAATTGCTCCTGAAGCCTGGAGTTTTTCGACTTCAGCAATTACTGCTTCGGTGTGCTCAACTGAGGATCTCTGACTTTCTACACAATGGGCCAAGCTGAAGGGTTGATGTTGAGCTTGTGGCAAGCAAATTCTGGGTCCAACCCTGGAGTATCATATGCTAAACATGCGAATACCTCCATATTTTCCCTCAGCAGTTCCAGCAGCTGAAGTTTCTCATCAGCGCCTAACGAGGTACCGATAAGGAAGTACTTTTCTGGGTCATCCTCTTTTACCAGGACTCTCTCCAAATCCTCTACTATCTTTTCCTCTAGGGCTCCCCCTACATCTTCCAAGACTGGCTGTTCGGCCACTTCTACCGTCTGTACCCGATTGCAGAGCTGCTTTGCCTTTAATGCTGCCATGAAGCAATGTTTGGACGCAACTTGATCCCTTGAGATCTGCTCTACTCCGTGTTCCGTTGAGAAACGGATGAGCTGGTGGTAGGTTGAAGGGACTGCCTCCATTTGATGAATCCACGGACGGCCAAGTATGGCGTTGTAAGGGGATGGAGTATTAATAGCCACGAACTCTATCTGGAGGGTTTTTGTTCCCGCCACGACTGGCAACACTATTCTGCCAAGCGGCCATTCTGGCTGTGAATTGAAACCGACCAACGGGGCTTCCGCTGGGGTAAGGTGCTGCTCGGAGAGACTAAGCTTTCTGAACAAATCATAATACAATATGTCTGCTACACTGCCTTGATCTACCAGGACTCGTTTTACGTCAAACCATTTCCCAATTCCCACAGTTATAATTAATGCATCAGTATATGGGTGCTGTATGCCTTCTAAATCTTTTCTAGTAAATGAAACAGTGCACAAGGGGGATTTAGGTACTGTACGTACCTTTTTTGATGCAGGCTCCACTGACATGACCCGCTGAATTTGCATAGCCTTAGCGATCTCTTCTTTCAGTGCCTCCTCAGATTCCTGAGTCGCTATCCCGTGCATCACATTTATTATCAGCCGAGGTGGATGCTCAATATTTGGTTCTGGTGGTGGGTTCCCCAGTTCGGTCTCTTCCTTATCCTGATCAATGTAATCCCTGAGGTGTCCAGCTGCCACTAGGTCTTCCAAGTGTTGCTTCAGTGCCCTGCAGTTCTGAGTCATGTGCCCCCTGTCTTGGTGGTAGGTGCATCTGAGCTTTTGATTGCGCCGAGCTAGATCTCCCAACATTTTCGGCGGCCAAACAAAGAAGGGCTCTCTCTTGATCTTTTCCAAGATTCGATAGATTGGCTCTTTGAATACAGTCACAACGGCTTCGTGGGATTTGGACTTATCCACTTCATTCACTACAATCCCTCGGTGTTCTCCTCGATCTGTTCTCTTCTTGTGCCGAACTGTTTGTTCTACTGACGCTACATCGATGGGGATCTGATCATCTTCGAGGCGAGCGTACTGCTCAATCCTGGCACGCAAATCTTTCAAAGCTGTGGTCGGGCGCTTGGTAAGTGATTGTCTCAGCTTACTTTCCGGGCGCAGACCATGTTTGAAGGACATAACGGCCATCTGCTCGCTGCACACATTTTCCTCCAGGTCATTGTACTCTTCCCAGTACCTCCTAGCATAATTGCGCAACGTTTACTCCTGCTCCTTTCGGAGGCCGAACAGTGTATCCGGCTCCTTCGGGATCTTAGTGTTGGAAACGAACCTGGCTAGGAACTCTTCGGAGAGTTGTTTCCAGCCGTGGATCGATCCAGCGGGGAGACGATCAAACCATCGAAGTCCGGTTTCTCCCAAGCTGGATGGGAAGACTGTGCACATCAGTGCCTCATCTTGGTTCCATAGGGACATCATCTGTCTATAATGGCTAATATGTGTCAGCGGGTCCGACTTCCCGTCGTATGAAGTCAACTTTGGTGGGGTGAATTTCTTTGGAGGTCTCATGGTCTCAATCTCCGGGAGAATGGCGAAGAGACGAGCCTGTCTAGCGCTCGGTGTTCTCTTTGGTGAACAGTACGATCCAGATGATCCCGATGTTGTTCGTTCTGCCTATTGCCAATCAACCAAGTACGAAGGTCCTGAGGAGGGTAGTCAATCTGTTGGCTAACTGTCTTCTGCTTCTTGGCCCTCCTCCGGCGTGACCCTCGGGTGTGGCTACTTGCCGCTTCACTCTGCACCGGGATAGGCTGGCTCTGTTGTCCAAACTCATTCGTGGGGAATTTTTTCACTAGTGGCTTTTTGGACGAGCTCCTTCGTTGCAAACGAGAGGGCTCTGCTTCCATCTTCTTTTCCATTGGATCGCCCAGCACCATCTTAAGTTGGGCTTTCAACTCCTGTATCTCCATCCCCATAGAGTCTATGATTCGATCTCTATAATCCTTTTCTAGAAGAAAGTGATGAGAAGAACCTCCAATGAAGGGTAATCGATGCTCGACAGATTCAGGGGTTCGATTATTGTTTCTAGTTTGTTCCTCGGGACTGTTGAGAGTGCCAAACCTTTGTCCTTCGTTTTCTCCGTCTGAAGAGTATGTGTCGAAGGCGGAATGTCCTCAATCCCCATCGCCGGAGCTGAGTGCAGAGCTCAGAGATGAAGTGATCCACGCTCACCACACCAATTGTGCGTACCGGATTCCGCACTAGATGAAAGTAGATCGGGGCTCTGCACTTGGTTGGACTATCCAGGGACTGAGACTCTTGCCACAGGAAGAACCATTAGAGCTGCCCGGCCGGGGTTGGCTGGATAACCCCTCCGGTGTGGGAATTAGCTATCGGAGAAAAGATGAAGAGAGAATTGAGTTTGAATGTGAATGTGATTGGAATAGTTCAATTCCATTTTGTTACCTTCAATCTGAAGTTCATGTAGTATATATAGTGTTCCTTGCTTGCTTCTCAAGGTGGGTTCATGGAGCTTGGATGCTGCTAGGTGTCCTTTTAGCATTGCTCATGGTGGGGGACCACCTCGTAGTTGCCATTAAATGCATATACTCATTGTAGTCATGCTGATAACAAACCACATTCCTTTTGTTCAACAACTTCTGTGATTCTAGATGTAGGGGACTAGCTGAGGTGGCAACTTGCACATGCACACATTCACAACTTCCACGTTTCCTTGCGAGGTTTCGTCAGCTCGGTACCAATGTTCCTTAGCTCGGCATCATTATGCCTTGTCTCGGCCTCATTATGCCTTGTCTCGACCTTTTACAGAATCGTTCATGGAGATGGGCTAGTCCATTCGGATATCTTTGTATGGGCTCGGCCTATTTTCTGTTCGGCCCATAGATTCGGTCTCGCAGCTCGGCCCAGCCCAGCACCACGGCTGGACTAGCCTTTCCACTGTGGGTTGGGCCCAAGTGCTTGAGGACTTGGGTGGACTGTTGATCATGAAGTTGGGCTCAATTGGTTTGCCCATATGTTCATCTAACCCACTTGGATTTGGACTTTAGTGGATTGGGCCGGCCCAAGGCTTGGACCCAACCCGTTTCACATTTAGCCCCTTCAATCACCTTGATCAAGAATAGATAGATATAAGTATAGCTACAATTGTTATAGTGGAGGTGGTTAGTTGTGCAGCAGTTAGATACATAGTTAGTTAGTTAGAACAGATTGAAGATCACTTGTATAAATATTTGTAATGACTCTCACAACAAACTAATCAATGAAATGTTCATTTCTTGTTATGAATTTCGTTGATAATGTAATTATACTTGACCGAAAGTATAATTTTTGTAATTTTAGAAAATTTATTTGTTTTAATTTTACCAATTGAATTATTATATATCTATCTGTTATATAATACTTAGGACAAAACATTAATAGCAACCAAAACTAAAATAAAATAAAAATTGTGTAACTCATGACATGTTTGGGGATTTTTTTTCTAAATATTCCAAAAAAAAAAAAAACAAATTAGAGAATTGAACCACTTTTCAAACTATTTAGGAGACTAACCTACTTTTTGAAATCACATTTTCAAAATGCGATTTTGAAATTGAAATTGCATCTTGAACATGCAATTTCACCTTAAAATCGCTAGTTGAAAATGATGACGTGGTGAAATTGCATGTTGAAAATGCGATTTCAATGAAATCGCATGTTGAACATACGATTTCAAGGTGAAATTGCATGTTGAAAATACAATTTCAAAAACAGGTTAGTTTCCCAAATAATTTGAAAAGCGAGTCAATTCACTAAATAGTTTCTTTTTTTGGATTATTTGAAAAAAAAAACTCCATGTTTGGGATATTATCTTTTTTATTAAAAAGTCAAGAAACGAAAGAGTTTTAAAATGTGTTTGGCATGTACCAAAAAAAAAATTCAAAATTTTTTGTATCGGTTTGAAAAGATCAAACAATTCTTGTGGGTAAGTGCATAGGTGTTTATACTTTTGGAAAGGTAAAACGGAGTTTGGCAAATTTAGAAAAAGCCAAAAAGTCAAAAAGTTATCAAAAAAGTTAAAAAGTTATCACTATTTACAATAAAAAAATATAAAAAAATTAATATACAAATATACATATACAAATCAACTTTTTGCCCATCAACCGTACTGACGTCAAACCCTACTGCAGTGAAAGAAAAAAAAATTACATGTTTACATTCATTAAGTTAGATGGTAAAGCTGAGCCCGTGGGGGCCCACCATAGGTCCTATTTTGATAATCCGAACCGTTAATATATAGAACTCGTCTAGTACTATATGTCTGTAAAAAATCACGTCTATCGGATATCGCTAACTACATGATCAAATCAGTTTTGTATAAAAATGGATGGTGTTATAGTTAACAGTTGACAAAAAAAACTGACATGATCAGATAGATATCGATATCCAATCAACGTGATTTTTTACAAGCATGTAGTACTCGACAAGTTCTACACATTAACGGTTCCGATTTGGAAAACGGGACCCGTGATAGCCCCACGGGCCGAACAACACCTTCTAATCAAAGCCTGAAAATGAGGCAATATTTTCCCATATATTAACCAAGCCGGCTGCACTGTCATTCCGTACGCCTACTACACTATCTTTTCCTACACACTTATTTATACAATTTTTTAATACACATTTTTCTATAAAAAGTCAAAAAGTTAACCCAAACATTCATATTTTTTTCTTCAACTTTTTAGTCCAAAAAGACAAAAAGTGCACTTATTTAGGACACCCCAAACAACCCAACAAATAAAAATATTTGCATTTTTTCATACAATTAAAAAACTCATTCCTAAATATATTAACTTTTCTTATCTCTTAAAAAAGTCCAAAATGTCACTTAAAAGGCTAATTTTAAAAACTCTGTTTTGTTAAAAAAGTTAAAATTTACTTAATATTATTTATTTTTTTGTTTATTTTTAAAATTATTTTTAATTAATTTAAAAATAAAGTTATCAATCATTGTTTAAGCTCGTGCATAGTACGGGTGGTATACTAGTTATATATTATAAGCAAAATGTTGTGAGGACTTTGAGTTTGAAACTCTCAAATTTTTTAATTTTTTGAATTTCTAAAATATATATATACATGTCATTCAATTATTGGTTATTACATTTTAAATGTAATTAATAATTAATTATTTGGTTCATAAGGTAGTAATCATCAGCTCACTTCAATTTGGAAAATAAATTAAATTTTGAATTGTTATCAATTTGAAAGCACAATTATTTTTGTTGATTTATTATCAATATAGTAATATTTATATACACATGGATATATTACACTATTGTATTTTTGTATTAAAATTATTTAGTTTAAAATTTTTTTTTTAGAAATAAACTCTTATTCTGAAAAATATTATGCATAAACGTAGACAATGTTTTCAATTTTTTGAGTTTATAAAAAATAAAAACGCATGTCATTTAATTATTGGTTTTTGCTATAACTTTTTACTAGCAGTTAAACCTTTGCAATTTAATTTATAAACTCATGTTATAAATTGAAGATATTCATAAAAAATCATCTTTTGATTGAAACAACAATCATAGAATGAATTGAGGGTTGTGCATAAGTTTATTAATAGTAAACTATAATTCATTCTTAAATTTTAATAAGTTTCAAAATTAACATGAACTCATCAAATTAAACTCACTCATAAAAATTTAAAATTATATATTTATAATTAGTCTAACTTCTCTTACCTAAATCAGCACTTGGGCTAAATACATTCAGAAACTTGATTTATTTATAAAAATTACAAAAAAAAAATTGAATGTCATTGCATCCATTATATTTATTATTACAAAATATTGTTACGTATCAAACTTAAAAATATATTATAAAAAAAAAAAAAGCATTCATATTCTATACTATATGGTAACATTTTAATTTTTTTATTATTATTTTTATAAACATACTCTTCACTATATTTATGTAAACTGAAAAAAAAAAATGATGATTAACATTTAAAATAAGAGTAAATTATATTTTGTCCCATTTATGTTTTACTATTTTTTCACTTTAACCCTTAAATGGTTTTCTTTTTCCCCACTAATCTTTCACAGTTTATGTTTTTTTTTCAATTTACTCTTAAAGTTAATTTTTGTCCAAAATTAGATAGAAAATAATGTGTTGGCGGTCATGTAACATAAAAAATATATATTATTATATTTAGATTTAAGTTTGAGTAAGAAGTGTAAGTTAAATATAATAATATATTGCATATTATGTGACTGGCAATGTGATATTTTCTAACTAATTTTGAACAAAAATTAAATTTAAGAGTAAATTTAAAAAAAAAATGGTTAAATGTGAAAGGCTAAAGTAGATAATAAATTTTTTAAGGCCAAAATAAAAAAAAAAATGATAAAATATAAAAGATAAAAGGTGTAATTTACCTTTAAAATTGACGCTATTGATTATTTGTCATGTACAACACTATTTTAAATTTTCTTTAGTAATGGCCTTTTCAAAATATTTATATAAAAGATTGACTCTATTTCTTAAAGCCAATCCATATAGGATTTTGCCTCAAATTTAATTGAGTCTCCCACAAGTAGACGATGGAATTTGATAAGAGTATTGAGGAGCATGGGACACCATCATCAAAGTCAACATTGAAGCCACAGCTAAAGCTGTAGTCTTCACAGACTACATGTAGCTTGCTTTTCGTGCTCCTTGGGGAGGTTTAGTCTTATCGGATACGATAGTCCTACAGTTCGGACTCACGTGGTTCTGAATCTGGTTTCACAAGTGTAATGTGAAACAGAAAAACACAAAAGAGTTCAAATTCAGCAAATCTTTGAAAAATCAATTTTTAATCAAAAATGCCAAAAATGGATTGCATTGCTAGATTTCAGAGTCGCCACGAGTTGAACTCGAACTTAAAAGGCGCCTCGGTCTGGTGAACTAGAGCTCTAGACATCCGGATCGGGATAGGGTCTACCTGGACGAGAAGAATAGGAACACCCTCAGCCGATAGATCCTAAGTTGTAGCAGCATTGACAGTGGTATTGGGCATAAGAGTAGCCACGTTAGGTGTATGTGAAGCAGAAGCCGCAGCCGGCTGCTGTTGTTGTTGTTGCTGCAACCTATTCGTGACTTCGGTTTGACGTGCGAGGTCATGCTGGAGTGAGTCGCCTGACTGCAGTAGACGAATTAATAATTCCTCTTGATCTGATGATGGATACTGGGCCATTCCAAAAGTAGATGATTATGCTTAAGGTGAACTGAGTACAGGTCATCAGAGAGGTGATTGTCGAAACAACGAAACTGGTGAACCCCGTCTAACCTTTCTTCACCTTGTAACTGGTGACAGTGACGTAGACACTAGCCATCCCTGAACTAACTCTCTGACCATACCAAGTCTATCGACACAAGTCCAGAGCACCTGAGGGATCTCAGAGCTTTCTGAAGCTATGGTTCCAAGACTACCTAGCAAAAGAGAAAACAGACAGCACCTTGTAGACACCTCATTTTTGACCGTCCTCAAGACTTGGATATTCTTGCAGGTATATCCAGTGATGAGTTTGATTACTCATCGAGCGCTCAAAGTCCACGGCGGAACGCCACAGGTTTAAGCTTTCCAAACCCTACATCAATTCTGTCTCATTTTTGGACCATGTTTAGGTCCTTTCAACATGATGTTTTTGATGCACTGCCGGCCATGTTTGGGCACTGTCGGCCATGGATTTTGTCCTTCCGGCCATTGATGTGCCCTGCTAGCCATCAATGAGCCCCTGTCGGCCATCACTGATGGCCGGTCGGCCACCAGTGTATCAATAGATATTTTCTGATATTTTGTGCCAATTGTTTGCACAGATTGAGCCATCTTCTTGCATGTGTATGGCTGGATCTCTTTGAGGGGATTTTACATCTTCTATATATAGAGGCCCCTTCTTGCATGTGTGGGGGTTAGAAAATTTTGAAGACAAAAAAATTTCTCTCTCTAGAATCCTCGCTCTAAATATTTTGTGCCTTATAGCTTAAATTCTCTACACTCTTGCATATAAGCCCTTGATCAAACTTGATCACCATTGAGTTGAGGTTGCTTGAGGTCCTATTTGAGCTCTAGAAGAGGATTTTGGCTTGGTTTGGCTTGATTTTGGTGCCATAATTGTATCTTGTCTTCAAGAGGTAGAACACTTGTGTTTTAAGCTTATTTAAATACTTGTTTTGTCATCTTTGCATACTGTTTTGAGGCTGGTTTTGACCTCTGAAACTCTCTGTTTTTATGGTCTAAAATGGTGGTTTAAGGTTTGTTTGGAGTTAGGGGTAGTCTACCCTTCTTGTTGCTTGATTACTAGGTTGTTGTACCAACTTTCAAAGCGTTCTAAAACAAATTTTTTGGCTCTTTTAACCACTAAATTCTAGGAGATTTTCAGTGGTAAAAACTATGTTTTGAGGTCCAAAATGGGAGGGGGTAGCCTCCCCTCCTTGTGTCTTGTTTGTAAGCCTAGATAGCTTAACATGTGAGCATGATTTTCTAGCATTTTTTACTTTAATCTTAGCATGTTTTTGCTACTTTTTTGGCTACTTTTAGCTCTGTTTTGAGCTGGTTTGGTCACTTGAGGCTTGCTTTGTATGCTTGTAGTGCAATTGTGCTTAAGTCTAGCTTGTACTATGTGTTGGCCTCCTATCCTAGCTATTTTTAGCTTATTTCAAGCATGTTTTAGAACTCCTCTTAGGCTGTTTTAGGACTGTTTTGGAGTGTTTGTACCTTTGGAGCTTTGTATTGCATGCCTATAGTGTCGTGTTTTTGGTTTTTAAACATGTTTTGCATGAGTTGCTTGTATGTTGTAGTATCATTTTGCATGCCATTTTAGCACTGAAATATTTGCAATCTCCCTCTATTCTTCACTCTTCCTTTTGTTTTGAAAGTGGCTTTGAGCCTCTTGTTGGCTTGAGTGTGGAATTGAGACCCTCATGCCTAATGGTTTAATTCCTTCGGGAGTTCATTACCAATAGCATGAGGCGTCTTTCATGCTCAAGGTACTTGTGGCTTAAGCCCTTTTTCCATTAGAGGACTCTCACCTTGGACTTAACCAGTTAAAGAATGGATCGGTAATTAAAATGAGTAAATAAAACATGACAAGTAAAACTTGAGCAAGTTAAGCATCTTTCGTGTTGCATTGCATGTGTTCAATCGGATGTTATATTGAACACAAGGAAGATTGGAGCATTTCATACTTAAAGTGATGAAATGAGCCAATCTCCTTTATCTCCATTGCCTTTGATCATTCATGACAAGGAAGTGGTCTAGAGTCTTGTTTTGTGCATTTATTGAAATTATACCCCTTGGTTCTTTGACCATCATGCATCGAAGATGCTTGGTTGGTGGTTTTGAATCCAAGAGTGCCACTCCTTTGATGTTTTAAGATGATAAAGAGGGGCACAGTACAAACATACCCTTGGAAAACCCTTCATTTTCCTTTGTTTGTGCTCTGTTGCAGTGTGGTGACTCAGAGCCCCAGTGGCCGTGTAGACGTCCCCGAACGCCCCGGGAGGGTTAGGTCCCGTTCTGTTCATATTGGGGTCACTACAATTCAAGGACTCAAATGTTACGGTTCTTAATCTTGAACCAAAGAGTCCAAATCCGGCAAATCGTTTTGAGAAACAGATTTTTGAAAGAAGTGCCAAACATGGACTGCTTCGCCAGATAACAGAGTCGCCACCTAAATATTTTTTAAATGGGAAATTTAGGAAACCCTGACTCGTTGCCAAAGGCCACGTGTCCGTCATCACCAAAGTTGGCTCGGGAACTTGGGTACGATTGGGGAAGGTCACATCGTGAGCACCCCCGCTCGCCCGGTCAAAGACCGGCCTCTACTAACCATGATATCTGATTTTGAAAACAATGTGAGTTCTTATTCCGGTTATTAGCCTAGGTTACTATGTGATGCTCGCAGCAAACAAGTATAGACTGAGTCGCCTGAATTGGAACAAAACATTTCATGTTTGTTTGTTTGAAAATGGTTTGATAGTGCTACCCGCAGGTAGGCTAAGATGCGGATTTGCCACCCTCAGGTGGGCTTAGAAAGCATGATTTTGCCACTATCTAGTGGGCTTAAAACAAACAGTCAACGCATTGTTCCACTCCAGGTAACTCAACCTCCACCCACAGGCATTCAAGGCAGTTATATCACATAAGCAGTTAGCCTCATGGTAAGCATGCTATTCATGGCAGTCACTCACACACATGCAAGGATGCTAAAGCATAAAACTCACCGAGTACTCCAAGTCAAAACAGAAAACCGATTAGAAATCAATGCATGATCCTAGATACACAAAATTGCCTAATGCAACACATGCAAAAGTGCAACTATAGCAGGCTCGGCTATTCTAAACATGGGATACGAAATGCTACAACTAACACGTATTCAATTTGGAATTGAAATATAAATGCAGTTTGTATGATGCGCCGAGCCCGGTGCGTGCAAAACAGATGAATGATGCAACATGCTATCATACTGTATGCTAATTGAAATATGCCCTATATCTAACCATCGTAAGCGGATAAATAAAAGGGAGAAAGAAATGGGGGTTGGAAGACATACATCGCACACACCCACACTTATTACAGTTATGCCCTCGCACAGAGGGTCCAAATAAATATACAGTCCGAAATAAAAGAATATTACAGATTTTCTAAGTAATTAACAAATTAAGTAAGAAAACTGTAAAACTGGCATGCAAGCCAGGGGCTGCCTCGCTTCTGATGAATGATGTATGCTGGACTGTGTTGCGCGGAAATCCACTGGGATGCCCAATTTAGCCTCTGTTCGCAGTGCTTCTTGAAATGCGTGCCCGACTCTGAAAAGTTGCTGATTCCTTATCTTGCTGCAACAGAGAGCAGGAAAAGGGCATAGCAATGTATTTCACAAATATATGCATGCCTCGATCCTCGTGCCACCAATCACGCATACCGATGCATGATGGCCGAGGAATCGGATTGCACAACTCACTATAGAATGAATGCACATGAATGCTACAACAAAGACCTAACTCCATCATGGGTAATCCGGAGTATCGGTGACTGGGAATTGAGACCCGTTCCGTCACTCGGAGTACGAAACGTGCCTCGTTTCCCGTGCCCGGGCTAACTCCTATCCCGAACACGATGCAATATGCATGATATGCATGAAATGCAACTAATATATAGTTCTAGTATGCGCAATGCTGATGAAAATGAGATGTCTCGAAATGCGTGCACACAGGCACGCAAACCGAGAAAATACATGAATGCAATCTAAGATACGACCTGGTATGCACTATGCTGTGAACATGAGATGAAAATGAGATGCCTCGAAAAGCGTGCACGCGGGCACGCAAACCGAGGCGATGATGTGAAATGCAAATTGGATAAAACCGGAGTGCCTCGAAATGCGTACCCACGGGCACGCACACCGAGGCGATGATGTGAAATGAAAATCGGATAAAACCGAAGTGCCTCGAAATGCGTGCCCACGGGCACGCACACCGAGGCGATGATGTGAAATGCAAATCGGATAAAACCGAAGTGCCTCGAAATGCGTGCCCACGGGTACGCACACCGAGGCGATGATGTGAAATGTAAATTGGGCTTATACTAACATGAGTGGACCTCAGCCACACTCACATCAGATGCCGTCGCGTAAAACAGAGGTGCCTCGAAGTGCGTGCCCACGGGCACGCAAACCGAGGCATGGCCCGAAGGCATGAAATAGCACGGGGAATGATATGTAAGCATGCAAACCAAATTTCAGCACCTAAATGAAAGGGAAAACAGCCCCGAAATGATGCGAAATGACAACCAATGCATGAAATCATCCCGAGATGTGATTTTAAGTACCCGAAATGGCCTATAGCCATACTAAACATGCACAACATGATCATGAAATGCAGACCAGTAGCAAGGCAGTCCCAAAAATAGCATCTTTTCAGTACAAAACATGGCCAAATTGTGAGCATAGATATGGCAACAATGGCATGCAAAAATGGGGGAAAAGAGGGGATTTATAAAGCAAGTGGTATATACAATGCTCAAACCAGAAAAATCAGTTCTAAAAAATTAAATAGGGACCAAAAATATGCACATTTACAGTAGATTAGATCCTCCAATTCAGTATGTAGATATGCTTAAAATAGCATGCAAAAATGAGCCAATAAAGGGCTACAACATGAGGTACCATAAGCAATCACCAAAAAACTTTGGACCCTTAACAAAACATGAAGAATGAGTCATTTCAAGACACTTTCTAAGCCTGATTAAGGCTCAAATCAGAAGCTAAGAAAGCCTAACAAAGCATGCAATTTTACGGAAAATATGGAGGATACAACATGAGGTACCAAAACCAGTCATCAAATGGCCTAAGGCCCTTAACAAAACATGAAGAATAGGAAGAAATAAGGCTCTGTCTAGGCCTGATGAAGGCTGAAATCCGAAGCATGGTGAGCTTAAAAAAGCATGCAAAATATGGCCAAAGAGAGGTACAAAGAGAGGCCATTCATGGAGGCAGCAAACAAGATTGATCCCTTCTACAATGTTGTAGAGGGACACAAAATAAGCTCAAAATCAGTTTATAGCATGCTCCAAAAACAAATTCATATAAGCTAAGAATAGCATGCAAGTTTACGGTAAATATGGAGAATTGCAAAGAAGGTGCATGATAGAACCACCAAAAATGGTTGAGCCCTTCTTCAATGTTGAAGAGGGCTTCAAAATAGGCTCACTCACAGCATATTTCATGCTCGAAAACAGATCAATCATGAGCTAAAAATAGCATGCAAGAACATGGACAAGACATGGATTCAAAGCAAGTGGCATGCAGAGGATGAAAACAAGGTTGAGCCCTTCTTCAATGTTGAAGAGGGCTCCAAAATAAGCACAACATCAGTTCATGAAATACTCCAAATCAGATCACAAATAGGCCAAATGAATCATGCAATTTTACGGTAATTTGAAGGCATTATGAAGCAAGTGCATGATAGAAAGGCCAAAAATGGTTGAGCCCTTCTTCAATGTTGAAGAGAGGCTCAAAATAGGCCCATTTACAGTTTATGTCAGGCTCGAAAATGGATCACTCATAATCCAAACAAAGCATGCAAAATATTGGCATATAAGAGGATATTGAAGGAAGTATAAGATAGAGGGCTCAAACAGGGTTGAGCCCTTAAACAAACATCAAGAATAGCTCAAAAGAGGACCACTTTCAGTAGTAGTCAGAGCTCAAAACAGTGAGCAAAAAGGGTAAAGAATTGATGGAAAATTATGCTAGAAAAAGGGATTTTGAGACTTACCCTTGAAGATCCAACTTTTTCTTCCTCTTGCCTTGATGAAGGTTGCTTCTAAGCCTCTGAGGAACACCCCCTTGCTGCTGGAATGGAAGTGGTGAAGGTGGAGCTTAGGGTTGATGAAGGATTGAGCTAGGAAGCTTGAAGAACTTTTAGGGTTTTGGAGGTGAAAATGGAGGCTTTTGAAGAGAGAGTCTTGAGATGAAATCTTGTAACCTCAACAAAGGAGGAGGCTATGCCTTCAAATAGGGAAGAAAAGGTGTAAAAGGGGAGGGAATTGCATCCAAGTATTCCCTCCCAAAATATCCCCCGGATGCCCGGGATATTTTGAAAAATATCCGGACAGCTGGAAAGGGCTGGAAAGCAGAAAGCTGGCCGGCCAGGTAAATTTCTGGGAGGTGGCCGGCCGGCCACCCCACCTGGTCGGCCAGCCACTCACCCTGGCCGGCCGGCCATGGCCCAAAAATGAAGTGTAAATTTTCTGGCCGACCACCATGCAATGGTGTCCTCCCAGATGTGTAGAATAAGGCCCCAAGGTCGGAATCTGGCAACTCTGAAGCAGGAGTCACAACATAGGACTTGAAGGAGAGGCTCAAAAATGAAAACAACAATTTCTGGCCGACCACCAACTTTTAGGGTCCTCCCATGTGCCCTCATCACAAATATGTAGCTTTGGTTGGAAGAAAATGGGCCTAGGGTGTTCAACATTAGCCCGGAAGTGAGCAAAACGGGCGCCGGAGGAGCAAAACTGGTTATCTGGGATAATTGCTGGCCTCCTACCCTCCAGTGATCTTCTTAATACTGAAACAGAGGTACCTGCCAAAATTGAACAAAAACTAATGAGAAATGAACGCTCGGGGCCCAAACCGCGCAGTTCGGGGTCCCGAAAATGGGCTGTAGGCACCGGAAGTGGCATACGGCCAGGAAGTGGGCATCAGGGGCCCCAGTGTTCTTCATAATGATAAAACAGAGGTACCTGCCAAGAACCGGAGAAAACCGATGCGAAATGAATGCTCGGGGGCCAAACCGCGAGGTTCGGGGCCCGAAAACCGGCTATAAGCACCGAAAGTGGCATACGGCCACGAAGTGGGCATCAGGGGCCCCAGTGTTCTTCATAATGATAAAACAGAGGTACCTGCCAAAAATCGGAGAAATCGGAGATGGTTGGGTGGTCCCGAGCCGAGGCACACGGCCTGACGGCTCCGAGAATCGGGAACCGGGCTCCGAAATGGGCAAAATGGCCTACGGCCACGAAAAGTAGCCCACGGCCACCGAGAAATATTCTACAGGACTACTTCCTTCCCTCAGGAAAGAAAACAGAGAAAACCGAGTCTGGTTCGCAAACCGAGACAAGGCACAGAAGAGGATTCAGAAGTTCGGAGGCAGGGCGCACGGCCGCGACTCTGAGACTTCTGAATAAGCACAGTATGCAATATCACCGAGCGCTCAATCGGTGACGTCTGAGTCTTAAGGTCGGTCAAAAATGGGGTGTCTACAGGCCGGCAGTGCCTCATTCTTGGCTGACAAGGTACATTTTTGGCCGGCAGGGGGCCGGCAGCAACCAATCATGGCCGGCAAGCCACTAGTGCAATCCTCAACATTGGTTTGGTAAGGTGGAGCAGAAAGTTCTTGGAGTATGCTCTACCCTGCAAACAGAGCCTCTCAAGAGCAAAACCGGAGGGCTTTTCGGGGTGAAAATTGGGTGCATGCATCCTCCACTTCCCGAAGCAGCGCTGTGGCAGTGTAGTTTAATCCTTTGCATGATTAGTTAGTGTACTGTTGCTTTAATTAACTAGTTTGCTAATTAGTTAAGTGTTGTAGTAATTAGTGATTATTTTGCTAGTTATTCATTTGATTTGTAATAATTAGTCTAATTAGTTTAATTAGATTAGTTAGCCTAGCTTAGCTTAGATTAGCTTAGCTCTTATTCATTCGAACCCTCCTTCGCGAGGGCACAATGTTGTAATAAGTGTGCGTGCGTGTGTGCATGTCTTCCAATCTCACGTCTTTCTCTCTTTTATTTAATTGCTTTTGATGGTTAGATTAGGGACATTTTCAATTAGCGTACCTTATGCTCGTATGTTTGCATCCATTCATTTGTCTTGCATACACCGAGGCTCGGCGCATCATTCAAACTGCATTATCAATTCAATACTTACTCGAATACGTGTGTAGACACCCCAATTTTGACCGACCTTAAGACTCAGACGTCACCAATTGAGCGCTCGGTGATGTTGCATGTCGTGCTTGTTCAGAGGTTTCAGAGTCTCGGCTGCGAGCCTTGCCTCCGGACTTCCGGGCTTTTCTGTGCTTTGCCTCGGTTAGCGAACCAGGCTCTGTTTTCTCTGTTTTCTCTTCCCGAAGGGAGGGAGAGGTCTCGTAGATCATCTCTCAATGGCCGTAGGTTACGTTTCGTGGTCGTAGGCCATTTTTCCCGTCTGAAGCCCGGTTCCCGGTTTTCGGAGCCGTCGGCCGTGTGCCTCGGTTCAGGACCGCTTAACCACCTCCGTTTGCTCCGGTTTTTGGCATACATCTTATTTCTCCCTTTTGAGGGACACTGTGGACCGAGAGACCAACTTCGTGGTCGAACACCACCTCTGGTGCTTAACAGTCAGTTTTCGGGGTCCCGGGCTGCGTGTTTTGGCCCCCGAACCTTCAATTTGCATCGGTTTGAGTTCATTTTTGGCAGGGACCTTATTTTCATTGTTGTGAAGCTTGTAGAAGGGTGGGAGGCCAGCAATTGTTCTGAGGACCAGTTTTATTCCTTCATCGCCCTCCGTCGCCCGTTTTCCTCGCTAGAAAGCTAGTGTTGACCATTCCCGGGCCACTTTCTTTGGCCCTCAACCACATATTTGTGTTGTACACACCTGGGAGGCCACCAATATGGCATGGCCGGCCAGCAACTCTTCCTGACCCTTTTGAACCCCTCTGAAAAGTTGGGTTTTCTCTCTCCTGGTTCACTTTTTCAGGGTTGCAACCACATAGCTGTGTTGTGCACACATGGGAGGCCACCAATATGGGTGGCCGGCCAGCTTCTTTTCATTGACCCTTTTGACCCTAGCCGGCCGGCCAGGGGAGGTGGCCGGCCGGCCACCTGAGCCCTCAAAAACTGGCCGGCCATGCTCCCCATGCCCTGTTCCTTCCAGCTATGCCCTCCTTTCCCCCCCAGATTCTGTATCCGAGGGTGGAACTTTTGGGGGGGGGGGAAATTTAAATTTGAATCTCCCCCCTTTTTCTCCACTCCTTTGCCTATAAAACCAGCCCCTCCCCTTCAATTTTAAGGGTTACAAAAATTGTGTTGAGGCTCTTGCATTCCACCTCTCTCTCTCTCTATTCCAAGCCTCAAAACCCTTTTGTTCTTGGACCATTTCTACACCACCACATAGCACCACCTCTCCATCCTCCTTTCCAACACTTTTAGGCTGTTTTCCAGAGGCTAGGAGCTCCTCTTCTTGGTTCAAAAGCTGCTGGTTCATTGGTTTACAAGGGTAAGTCTTCTTCTCCTCTTTTCTTGCCTTCCTTTGCTCTATATCTAAGCCATACTTGCTAGCATTTTTGGGCTCCGAACCTAACTGGAAATAGTCTTATTTTGAGCTCTTTTTCATGTTTAATTAAGGGCCTTTCCCTGTTTGAGGCTTCCTTCTTGCCTCTTGTGTTTAAACCCTCTTTTAGGCCTATTTTTGCATAGTATTTTAGGCCTATTTGTGACCTGTTTTAGACTTGGTTATAAACTGTAAAATATCATGTTTTGACCCCCTCTTCAACATTGTTGAAGGGCCCTCCTCTGTTTGAGGCCAGCAACTATCACTTGCTTCTTTATCCCTCTTTTGGCCTTTTTCTTGCATGATAGTTTAGCCTCATTTTTGTTCACTTTCGTGGCTTGATGTAAACTGTGAAGTGCCATGTTTTGAGCCCCTCCCAGAGCTGGTCGAAGCCTCTGATGCCAAGCTGGGCCCAATCTGCGCCTCTTCATTGAGCCAATCCAAGCACTCATCAGACAAAGTGCAACTGAAAGTGGGAGCGGGGGCCAGGAGCTCTCTAGTTCTCCATGCTGTGGCATACCGGGCAAGCTGTGTGCCTCAGACCGGGAAAGCAGCCGGGTACTCAAGCCCCTCAGGCAGGCAAGTCTGATCATGACCGAACTGGCGTAGAAACCGGAACGGAAAGTAGAACACACAGTGGGTCAGACCAATCAACTGGATCCCGATCAGCTGGGACATGCTATAACTCATTGCCAGGAGATTGAGCCAAGGGCAGCGCCAAGCAATACGATCTGCCGACAAATTGCACATCCAGTCAAACCACCATCCCTCATCAGGGCATCGACTAGGCGTTGTCGAAAGAAGTAGCCGCGAGCTGAGTAGGCTGGGCAAGAGTCCACAACCTGCAATTTATCCATCAACCATACCTGGGGAGGGATGAAAAATGAGAGAATAAAGAATAGAGAGACGTACGATGAGAGAAAAGTGAGAAAAAGGGTTTTGTGAGAAAAACCGAGCCTGAGGGCCGAGTGATGCGAGCAATATATACGTGAGACTGGGTGGGAAACATTACCTGCAGCAGTAGCGGACTTCCCGCAAATCTGGTCGTCTCCCGGCGATAGAAAGCGTCTAAGCCCATTAGTGTCTCGGCCAAGGTCATGGCGATGCAGCTCTTTCCCTCTTTCAAGCCTTGAGCAACTTCAATCAGACGAATGCTAGATCCGCCGAAGCCCGGGAAAAGCAGAAAGTGAGACAGCAGGCACAAGCAGAGAGCATGTTGTCGGAAACCTTGCCAATAATGGTCGTCGCGGTCACCGGTCTCAGAAAAGCGATGAATCAAGCCGAGGATGTCCAGTTCCCCATTACAGATCAGAGACCGAGCGTCATGAATAGTAAGTCCACACATTCGCCCTAAAGCTTGGGTGTGGCCAAAGTGAAACTGAGGCAAAATCTCTTCATGACGTTCAGATTCCATCAAAACTTGAAAATCTTCAAAAGTTGGACATACCTCTGGCCCGCTGAAGCTAAACACATGCGTCACCGGGTTCCAAAACCTCGCCGCGGCATGGAGAAAAGGCAGGTGCAGCGGAGTGCGGCTCAGCGTGAATAGTGCATTCAAGCCGAAACCCCGGAAGTTCAGCTTTTCCGAGCCATCTAGAGAAGCGATCCAAGCTGCGAGATTTTCGTTGAGAAACGCCTCCATTTTGATGCAAAACTAAGATGGAATGAATGAACCACGGAGCTAGGACTTTTAAAGAGGATAAGGCACTATTCGGGGGGACACGTGTCGAAAATTTGATGGTTGCTGGGCTGAGTGGCCGGCTGGCCACCTTTTCTAGCAGGCCGGCCACCTTTCTCCCTCCAAATGCAAAAAGCTGGCCGGCCAACTCCCAAAGGTGGCCGGCCATGCTCCAATGTGTTCCTTTGGTCCTGTTTTACCCTCTAGACGAAAGTTCCAAGAATTTCCATGCATCGGGAGTATCGAAGGCCTCCATTTCCCTCTGTTTCGGATGCGTTCCGTCACCCAGATCATCCGAAATACGTTTTGTTTGAAGAGTTGCTGTTAAGTCTTGCTTATCGAGTTGTTGTCTTGCTTATCAAGTTGTTGTTTTGCTTATTGAGTTGTAAGTTTGTCGAGCTGTCGAGTTTCGTGCTTTGAGTCGTTACCTTTTGTTTAAACAATTTCATTGCGTCTTGCTTATTTTGTTGTCAACATTGTTGTGTTCTGCTTATCGAGTTGTAAACAATCTCATTTTTGTGCAAAATGATGCGATATGATGCTAAGAGCATAAAATACCACACTTTTTGAACAAAAGCTGTTTCATTCCATCATGTTTTACAACAAGGGTACAAGTTTTACAAAATAATAAAACTGCCCAACAATGTGCAATGTGCTACAAACTACTAGCAAAAAGGTAAATAAAACAGGGGAACAGCTACATCAATACTCTCAAGAGTAGGAATAAGAGGCCCTCTTCATCCTCTTCTGCGAAGCAGCCTCTGCACCACCGGCATCATCGTCTGAGTCGGAGCTGTCGCCCTCAGGATCCTCCTCGGCCTCGCCTCCACTACTAGAGCCGGGATCAGAGCCACCCTCTCTGTCAGCAGATGTCTCTGACTGGCGATCTGCAGCCTCCTCCTCCTCCTCGGGCTCCTCCACTATGATGTGTGCCCTGCGTCTGCCTCGTCCGTGAGACGACTCCCCTCTCCCTGCTCCTCGAGAAGGCCTAGATGGCCCATGTAACAACCCTCGTACTGATCACCGTTATAACTACTGATTACTGCTAAATTGAATTGAAAATGACTGATGATCGAATTAACTGAAGTACTGAATAGACTGATTGAAATCGAAATTGAAATCGAATAAGTTTATCTATTAAATTGCATATTGCATCTGTTTGATTTATCGATTATCTGTTTGTGTTTATGTGTTTAAACTGCTAATTGAAGGCCTTATCGGCGGCCGAACTGAAAACCGTTTAGTGTTCCATAATCCGTAGAATATTTGTGATTTTATGGTATATTTATCTGAAAATTGATTAGGAATGATTAAACTAGATTAAAATGAGCTAATTGCAAACTTAGGCCTATTTACCAAATTGCCACTCTTAGTGGGCCACTTAGAATAATAAATTAGGCCTTATTACATGTGACCAAAGCTTCTTCCTCAGCTCTTTTGTTGCCTATAGCCGACCATAGAGGGAGACAAGAGTGAGAGAGTGTTTTCTTTTAGTGTATTGGCTTGCTCTTGGAGAATTGCTTGAAGAATTGAAGTATAATTGCATAATCTAGCTTTCCAACCTTGAATACAAGACTTAGGTAAGAAATTTAAGTCTCCATTGTTGTCCTTAAACCTGTTCTTCCATGGTTCATGCTCCATTGTAGGATTATGCCATAAATTAGTTCTATAATGTTGATTTAGAGCTCATTCCATGCATGCATGTGCATATTGAAGAGTTTTGGGTCGATTTCATGGCAAATGATGCATGCATGTACATGTTAATGTTTAAGACCATGATTTTATCTTGTTTTTACAGATTGGAGCTCACTTGAGCAAGCTTTGAAGCTCAAAAAATGGTTTAAAGTTCATGCATTGCATGTTTTGAAATTATTCCTGAAATGGGTTTGAAAAACGGCTTTAATTGACCAACTCTTGGCCCTTGCATGTGCAAATTGACTTTTGAAACCTGTTAATCATTGTTTTTGGAGGTGTTTTCCAGAAAATGGGCTCAGGAGGATCGAATTTGGAGCATCAAAACTTGGTTTTAAGCTTGGATGTGAAATCTGCATTTTTCCAGAATTCTGTATCCCGCTCGAGCGGAAGAAGTAGCGCTCGAGCGGATAAATCATGCTCTCAGCATTTTGTTGACCTGCGTTGCAGTCCGCTCGAGCGGATTAATGTGCGCTCGAGCGGAGAAATCGAGCATCCAGCACTTTGCATTGTCTATCAGACCGCTCGAGCGGGGAAATGTACGCTCGAGCGGAGTATTGTGTGTCACGCTCGAGCGGGGAAGTTGATGCTCGAGCAGGGACCTTGTTTTGCTTTTACGCTCGAGCGGGGAAACCTGCGCTCGAGCGGAGGCCCTGTTTCACTGAAATTTCTGGAATTGTTTTCTAAGTGTATTTTTGCATCCTCATCTCATCCTAGGCATTCTTAGGCCTAGTTTAAGACATCTTAATGAGAATTTAGACATAGAACCACACCGAGGAAATTTAGGGATTTAATTATCATCCTTCCCGACTGTGAAACTTAGTGTGTGTTCTATTTGCTAACTGTTTAGGGTTGGCTCTCGGGGACGCGCTCTAGCTGCTACTAGCCCAATCTCTGTGAGTAACAGTTGTGTAAAGATATGTTCAAAATGGTTATCTTTTGAATACTGAACTGAACTGTTTATTGAACTGTTATTGTTTACTGAATGAATGTATGTCCTGTATTCTGAACTGTATTGTGGCATCCTTAGCAATTATTGTTACTGTTACAGAGCTTTGTCGGTTCCCTTGTGGAACCATACTGTTTACTGAATGATTGGCCATCATTACTGTTGGGTCTATTAAGACCCGGTCCTTTGGACCTACTGTTTATAGGCTAATGGATGTACCACATATGACTGATTGACTGAAATACTGAAAGACTGAAATACTGTTTAATGAACTGCTTTCATTACTGTAAGGACATTCATTCATAACCTCTTTACGCTTTATGTTATTCACTGGGCTTTAGCTCACTGTTTATATATATATGTAGGTTCTCAGCAGCCAGACCAGAGCTAGGAGCGTGGGTTGGTCCCCAGTTTTGTGAAGCCAGCCTATGTGCCTCACCGTGAGGTTCCGTGTTGCCATGTTATGGCCTTGGGATTTTGTTTTAGGTTTTTCCCATCGGTCTCCTCACCATTTTGTATCACTGTATAGACCGCTACTGTTCTACTGTACTGTTATTGAGGGGTTAAGTCCCCGTACTGAATGTTGTGTATGATTGTATAGACTGTACTGTTTTGAACCGTATGAATGCATGAAAAATGTTTTTGGCATACAGATTTTCACAGCTCGATGGACACTAGTTAATTACTGTATTGGCTTCCGCCAGGCCCTGAACTCTGTTATACTGTATTACTGTTAAGCGGGCCTTCGGTAATCACGGATTACTGGCCGGTTACGGTGCTAAACCCATAGGGCCGGGTTTGGGTCGTGACAGCCCAGCTCCCCGGGAAGGCCTAGATGGCCCGGCCTGTGACTGAGCATACACTGGAGGCATCTGAAAATGAAAAAAATGCAATACATCAGCCGGAACATGTATATCAGATATAAAGAGTGGGTGCATGCAGATACAGTATGAAATGTGGTGTGTGTCAGATGTGCTCTACATAGACAACCTATCAATGCAGTAAAATGTCCAAGATCAGCATGTCATCAGAAGTATGATAAATGCCAGAAAACTAAAGGGTACCTGGAAGCCCATAATGGACAACTGCGCCTCTCTCCGCAAGACCATGCCCTCAAGCGAGGCTACCATCTCAAGCACCTCATCCATGTACTCCCGAGGTGGCTGCAGAAACAGGTTCAAGACATCAATGATTAAACAAATGCCAAAGTATCTGTGTGATAAATGGAAAACAGCAGAACATACCGGTGGTGAGTCAGGGTCACTGACGTATCGATGGCCAGGCATCGGAGGCTCTATCGGAATCAGAATTGGGGAGGTGGTCCCATATTGCCATCCCATCAACTCAGTCGGCATATCTGGCCATCCGGGATGATGATAAGTCGGAGGAACCGGGGGAACTAGTCCACCCCCACCTCTGGAGGTGCCAGCCCTGCTAATGGAAGGGGCACCTGCAACCCGAGCCCGGCTCGATGAAGGCATACCAGCAGATCTCCTCGTCGGAGTGCAGGCTCCTGTCAGCGGAGGCATCAAGTAGGTGTGGCGGTAGGTCGCATACTCCCCCTGCTCCAGATGCAGGAAGCCATCGGTACCTAGTATAGCATCAATGACCTCCTGGGGAGAGAGCCTATCGGCGGTCCGCATGTCGTCTGGAGGCTCTAAAGGAATGTCCTGCTCAGGGTGGCCCCATACCTGACGCAAGAAACGATCTCCCAAAAACCAGGCCCTCCCGACTGGCCCCTCAAACAAAATCCTATACCGACAGGCCCCCCACGCTCCGGCAAAATGGAATCGGAGGTCTCCGCCCAAATGAGCCCAAGGCTGCCATGTGATCTGCGAATAACCAATGCATAAGTTGATCAGAAATTATGAATGTGCAAGAAAAATCAAAGCCATAAAGACATGGAGAACCGAGAGTTCTGAAATACCTCTGATGACCACACCGTGTCAAAGAACTGCCGAAAGTAGAGAAGGGACTCCCGAGGTCTCGGCCGGTACTGGCCCTTGAATACGATTGAATACGGGGTCGTGAGGGGCACCTCCACCATAAGCTCTGGGGCTAGTATCGGGAAGTATGCGTAGACCCATAACTACGAGGAACAGAGCAACAGTCATCAGAATACAGAATGCCGAGTGCAGAATATAAATACAACATGCTGAGAGCAAAGTGCAGAATGTAAAGTGCGCCGTGTGTGCCATGTGCAAGTAGTAAGAAGCAGAAATGTAAAGCAAGAGGGCAGAAAGTACCTCCCAGGCCCTCCAATAGCCGCCAACCATGTTCTCCCGTCCGCGGGAGGTCGCGCTCATATAACAGTATAAAGTAGCCAGGCTGGCACCACCCCAGTCATATCTACCGACCTGCGAAAGGTCCACTAGAGCGCTCAAAAGATATAGCCTGACAGTGTTCCCCCTATCGGCAAACAGAGTAGTGCCGAAGAGGAACATCAGGAATCCGCGGGTGTACTGTGCCACCTCCCTAGGAGTCGCAGGCTCCATCTCCGGTCTCCTGAAATGGAAAGAGAACCAGGTGTATCGGACTCTCCCCGAAGATTTGTCGACGGGCGGGCGAGCCCCCAATAAGTATAACCAAGCGGCCTCCCACTCGCCCATATCCTCGTCGTATGGGATGGCCCAACCTCCCACATCTAGGCCCGTCAGTACGGCAAAGTCAAACGGGGTCATGGTCATATCCCCGGTGGCAGAGAAATGAAAGGAGTTGGTGGTGTCCCACCATCTCTCTACCAAAGCGCCCATCAGAGTCCTGCTAGCGGGACAGCGAGAGATCCCAGTACAAAAGAGCCCGAACCCTGCCACATCAACCAAATCCTGGACAGCCTCCGGGAGCTCGGCATACCACTCTCTCGCCGTGATAAAGCCGTATCCTCGCACGGTCCGGGCAGTCACCTGCGTTCAAGATGAACATATGTATTCAGTTTCAGAAAGAAATGAATAAGCTGTGTGCAAATAAAATGAATAAGCCGCGTGCAAGTAAAATGTATGAACTGTGTGCAAAATTAGATCAAATACACAATTCGGGCTGTGTGTTCAGAAAATTAGAGTTTGGGCTGCGTGTTCTACTCTCAATCAGTGTGTGCTGCGTGTTCACCTTTAATTCGGGCTGTGTGTTCAGAAAATTAGAGTTTGGGCTGCGTGTTCTACTCTCAATCAGTGTGTGCTGCGTGTTCACCTTCAATTCGGGCTGCGTGTTCAGAAAATTAGAGTTTGGGCTGCGTGTTCTACTCTCAATCAGTGTGTGCTGCGTGTTCACCTTCAATTCGGGCTGTGTGTTCAGAAAATTAGAGTTTGGGCTGCGTGTTCTACTCTTAATCAGTGTGTGCTGCGTGTTCACCTTCAATTCGGGCTGTGTGCTCAGAAAATTAGAGTTTGGGCTGCGTGTTCTACTCTCAATCAGTGTGTGCTACGTGTTCACCTTTAATTCGGGCTGTGTGTTCAGAAAATTAGAGTTTGGGCTGCGTGTTCTACTCTCAATCAGTGTGTGCTGCGTGTTCACCTTCAATTCGGGCTGTGTGTTCAGAAAGTTAGAGTTCGAGCTGCGTGTTCTACTCTCAATCAGTGTGTGCTGCGTGTTCACCTTCAATTCGGGCTCTGTGTTCAGAAAGTTAGAGTTCGAGCTGCGTGTTCTACTCTCAATCAGTGTGTGCTGCGTGTTCACCTTCAATTCGGGTTGTGTGTTCAGAAAGTTAGAGTTCGGGCTGCGTGTTCTACTCTCAATCAGTGTGTGCTGCGTGTTCACCTTCAATTCGAGCTGTGTGTTCAGAAAGTTAGAGTTCGGGCTGCGTGTTCCACTCTCAATCAGTGTGTGCTGGGTGTTTACCTTCAATACGGGCTGTGTGTTCGGAAAATCAGAGTTTGGGCTGCGTGTTCTACTCTCAATCAGTGTGTGCTACGTGTTCACCGTCAATTCGGGATGTGTGTTCGGAAAATCAGAGTTCGGGCTGCGTGTTCTACTCTCAATCAGTGTGTGCTGCGTGTTCACCTCAACAACGGGCTGTGTGTTCAGAAAATTAGAGTTTGGGCTGCGTGTTCTACTCTCGATCAGTGTGTGCTGTGTGTTCACCTCAACAATAGGCTGTGTGTTTAGAAAATCAGAGTTTGGGCTGCGTGCTCTACTCTCAATCAGTGCGTACCGTGTGTTCACAATTAATTTATGGGTTGCGTGTTCATAAATTCAGAGTGATTGAACTATGTGCTCAAGATGCAAATAGAATATGGTGTCATAGACTAAGCATTCTAAACAAGCTGTGTGCCTCAAATGAGCCGATAAACATAGCGAAAGCACAAAATGCGCGGGAAATGCAGAATACATTGCGGAAAATGCAAAAGTGAAGTAAATACCTCTCGTGCCTTGTGAGAGAGGTGAGACTCTGGCTCCCACAAAATCAAGTCCCTAGGCGCTCGGTCATCAAAGTCAGTGAAATGGTAGAAAACTGCCTGCGGGAGGATGTGCTCCCGAGGATGATACCTCTCGGGATCAAACGGCCGAATACTCGGGGGCAAGGACATGATGTCCGGCTCACCCCCGGCACCTGGAGGACCTCCGCCATGTGGAAAATGACCCGCCATTTTGAAAAATCTGCAAAAAGGAGCAAAAATGAGCGAAATGAGCCAAAATTGGAAAAAGTCAACAAAAGTCAACTCTCGGGAAATGAAAAAGTCAACAAAAGTCAACCCCCGAGAAAATCTTCCAAATATTGAGACAAACTTACCTCAAGTGGTGAAAATGAGAAAACAAGCTCCGAAATCAAAATTTAATCGGTTCAAAGTGACGAAAACTGAAAGATTTCGCGAAAACAACTTGCGTGGGGCGTTGGAAAACGCGTATAGAGCGCAGATCTGAGAGAGAAAATGGTTTGGGAAGGTAGAGAAGATGTTTTCAGAGCTGCACTTGTGAGCACAAAGTGTTTGGATGAGTATATTTAAAGAAAAGAGAGTGAAAAGATAAAACTGCCCCGAATCTGGGCTAGGTGGCCGGCCGGCCACCTTTTCTGGCAGGCCGGCCACCCCTCTCCCTCAAAACTGGCCGGCAGCCTCCCCCCTGGGAATAAAAGTGGCCGGTGGTATTCCCAAGGTGGCCTCCAAGCTCTCTGCAAATTTTGGTGATGATTGGAGTCCCCGAGACCTGAAAAAGTACAAGAGAAGTGCACTTTCCGTCGCGAAATCGCTCCGCCGGAACTTCAACTTCAACTTTCGATGTGTGTCTCATCATTACTCATCAAGATCAAGGTGTATCCTTTTTGAATATGTTGTGACCCTTCCGGGGGTGAACCGGAGGTCGCGATCGAGTCACCCTCGCCGAAACGCGCATTTCTCCGCTCATTGTTTTGTGACAAACGTGCATCCTAGTTTACACTTGTTCTGCATTGTTATGCACATCACTTGCATTCTTATGCATATACTTGCATTGTTATGCACATTTCCTTGGTATCACCATGCCTCCGTGCTTAAACTTGCGTTGTCACGCGCGTTCCTTCTCGCATTGCGATACACTCACCCATCGACATCACGTTGGTCGGCATTTCGATATCACATTGAACATATGTTGATAAATATATTGTGCTTGTTAAGTTTCTTCATTTTTTAGGCACGATATTGTATGTACGGCTCATTTGAGGCTGGTGCGACCAGACGAACCGCGCAGGTATCGTATCTTCTCCGTGTGAGACGCCGCGAGAGTTGAACAATTCTCCGCATTCTTAACTGCATGAAATGTAGTTGTTTGCTTTACATCCTTGCTTAAAACTGTTGCATCTATTGTGAATACCTGCTTCATTACAGCTTGCTGCATTTGCATGATCATTGAGTTACATCCGGCTTTATGCATATCGCTTTGCATTTTGCCCCTTGCCTGCGGGCTTGCCTGCGGGCGCATTTTTCGGTTTATCTTGTCTGTCTGTCTAAGTCTTCGACCTTGTCAAAAATGGGTCGTCACTGGACTTTGACATTTACTCCCGTCACTTATGACTTTCGAGTTCTGTCAAAGAGGAGCAACTGTAGACACCCCATTTTTGACCGACCTTAAGACTCAGACATCACCAATTGAGCGCTCGGTGATGTTGCATGTCGTGCTTGTTCAGAGGTTTCAGAGTCTCGGCTGCGAGCCTTGCCTCCGGACTTCCGGGCTTTTCTGTGCTTTGCCTCGGTTTGCGAACCAAGCTCTGTTTTCTCTTCCCGAAGGGAGGGAGAGGTCTCGTAGATCATCTCTCAGTGGCCGTAGGTTACGTTTCGTGGTCGTAGGCCATTTTTCCTGTCTGGAGCTCGGTTCCCGGTTTTCGGAGCCGTCGGCCGTGTGCCTCGGTTCAGGACCGCTTAACCACCTCCGTTTGCTCCGGTTTTTGGCATACATCTTATTTCCTCCCTTTTGAGGGACACTGTGGTCCGAGAGACCAACTTTGTGGTCGAACACCACCTCCGGTGCTTAACAGTCAGTTTTCGGGGTCCCAGGCTGCATGTTTTGGCCCTCGAACCTTCGATTTGCATCGGTTTGAGTTCATTTTTGGCAAAGACCTTATTTTCATTGTTGTGAAGCTTGTAGAAGGGTGGGAGGCTAGCAATTGTTCTGAGCCCTCTGTCGCCCGTTTTCCTCGCTAGAAAGCTAGTGTTGACCATTTCCAAGCCACTTTCTTTGGCCCTCAACCACATATTTGTGTTGTACACACCTGGGAGGCCACCAATATGGCATGGCCGGCCAGCAACTCTTCCTGACCCTTTTGAACCCCTCTGAAAAGTTGGGTTTTCTCTCTCCTGGTTCACTTTTTCAGGGTTGCAACCACATAGCTGTGTTGTGCACACATGGGAGGCCACCAATATGGGTGGCCGGCCAGCTTCTTTTCATTGACCCTTTTGACCCTAGCCGGCCGGCCAGGGGAGGTGGCCGGCCGGCCACCTGAGCCCTCAAAAACTGGCCGGCCATGCTCCCCATGCCCTGTTCCTTCCAGCTATGCCCTCATTTTCCCCCAGATTCTGTATCCGATGGTGGAACTTTTGGGGGGGGGGAATTTAAATTTGAATCTCCCCCCTTTTTCTCCACTCCTTTGCCTATAAAACCAGCCCCTCCCCTTCAGTTTTAAGGGTTACAAAAATTGTGTTGAGGCTCTTGCATTCCACCTCTCTCTTTCTCTATTCCAAGCCTCAAAACCCTTTTGTTCTTGGACCATTTCTACACCACCACATAGCACCACCTCTCCATCCTCCTTTCCAACACTTTGAGGCTGTTTTCCAGAGGCTAGGACCTCATCTTCTTGGTTCAAAAGCTGCTGGTTCATTGGTCTACAAGGGTAAGTCTTCTTCTTCTCTTTTCTTGCCTTCATTTGCTCTATATCTAAGCCACACTTGCTAGCATTTTTGGGCTCCGAACCTAACTGGAAATAGTCTTATTTTGAGCTCTTTTTCATGTTTGATTAAGGGTCTTTCCCTGTTTGAGGCTTCCTTCTTGCCTCTTGTGTTTAAACCCTCTTTTAGGCCTATTTTTGCATAGTATTTTAGGCCTATTTGTGAGCTGTTTTAGACTTGGTTATAAACTTTAAAATATCATGTTTTGACCCCCTCTTCAACATCGTTGAAGGGCCCTCCTCTGTTTGAGGCCAGCAGCTATCACTTGCTTCTTTATTCCTCTTTTGGCCTTTTTCTTGCATGATAGTTTAGCCTCATTTTTGTTCACTTTCGTGGCTTGATGTAAACTGTGAAGTACCATGTTTTGAGCCCCTATTAAACTTTGTTGAAGGGCTCTTGGCCATTTGGGGCCAGCTTCTGCCTCTTACCTCTATTATCTCTTTTAGGGCCTTTTTTTGCATGATAGATAAGCCATATTTGTGTCCATTTTTGAGACTTGTTGTAAACTGAAAAAAAGGCTTTTTTTGACATCATCTTCATGTTTTATTAAGGTTCCATTTTTTTTGAGGTCATATGCTATTTTGTATGCTTGGTTGCCTTCCATTTTGAGCTTTGCATCCTAGCCCTTGTTGCATGCTTCATTTGGCCTTCTAGCCACTGAAATCCAGTGGATTTTCAGTGGCTTGGTTGCTGTTTTGAGCCTCCAAATCAAAGGGGAGAGACCCCCTCTCACCTTGACTTGTTTGGTGGTCATTTTGGCCTTCCAAAGTGACCCCATCTTGCATGCTTCTTAGTCACATTTTAGGGCCAATTTGGTGAGTTTTGAGACTATCATATTTGATTTTCAAAGTTGGTTTGGGGTTGCCACATGTCTATCTTGTATGTGCTTAAGAACTCCTTGCATGGCCCTCTAAAGGAGCCCCTCATTTGTGCATGTGTTGACTGTCTTTCCATGTGTATTTGGGCGTATTTTGGCATGTTTAGTTCATTGATTTTTTCTGGTTTAGTGAAATTCCATGTGCTTCATATACGTGCCATGAAATCCATGTTTGATGGTCAAAATTGCATGCTATTTTAAGCCATCTTGCCAGCACCTTTTGGCCTTGATCTAAACTGGAAAAATGCATGTTTTGGGTCTGTCTTGACTCTGTCTTTACACTTCATGTTCAAATAATGCATGCTTTGTATAGCCATAAGTCATTCCATGTGCCTAATCTTGTGTTTCGGGGTTCACCTCATGCATCGGGTGCCATATTGCCATGTTTCGGGACTGTTTAGCATCATGTTTTAGTGCTGAAATTTGCTTGTTTGCATATCATGTTCCATGCCTTACCATGCTTTGGTAGAGTGGCATTCGTGCCTTAGGTTCGGTCCTCGATTTGCGTGCATGTGTGCACGCATCTCGAGTGTCTCATTTTCATCTAATGGCCTCCTATGTGAGTGTGGCTGAGGTCCACTTGTGTTGGTGTAAATCCATTATGCATTGCGTATGCCATTTCATTTCATAGCATTGTGTATGCTAGGTTGTACGTTAGTACATTGTGTATGCCATGTTACCTCGTGCATCGTGTATGCCATCTCATAGCATTATGTATGCTAGGTTGTATATTAGTTGCATTCATGTATGTCATGCATATTGCATTGTGTTTGGGATAGGAGTTAGCCCGAGCACGGGAAATGAGGTACGTTTCGTACTCTGAGTGACGAAATGTGTCTCAATTCCCCAGTCGCCGACACTCCGGATTATCCATGATGGAGTCTCGGTCTTGTTGTGTTTATATGTGCATTCATTCTATATTGAGTCATGCAAATCGACTCCTCGGCCATCATGCATTGAGATGCGTGATTGGTGGCACGAGGACCGAGACATGCATACATATGTAAAAATACATTGCCATGCCCCTTTCCTGCTCTCTGTTGCAGCAAATCAAGAATCAGCAGCCTTTCGAAGCTTGGCGCGCTTTCCAAAAACAATTGCAAACAGAGGCTAATTGGGGCATCGCAGTGGATTTCCGCGCAAAGCAGTTCAAACATGCATCATCCATCATCCGGAATAGAGTCGAGGCAGTCCCTAGCTTGCATGCTAGTTTAATGCTTTCCTAGATTAATTTGTTAATTAATTAGGGTTTTGTACTCATTCGGACTGTATTTATTTGGGACTGTATATTATTTATTTGGACCCTCTGCGCGAGGGCAATGTTGTAATAAGTGTGCGTGTGTGTGATGTATGTCTTCCAACCCCACGCCTTTCTCCCTTTTATTTACCTGCTTATGATGGTTAGATTAGGGTATGTTTCAATTAGCATACAGTATGACAGCATGTTTGCATCCATTCATTTGTTTTGCACGGACCGGGCTCGGTGCATCATACTAACTGCATTGTATTTCAAATTCCAAGATGAATACATGTTATCCGTCGCATTCCATATGCCATGTTTAGAATAGCCGAGCCTGCTATAGTTGCATTTTTGCATGTGTTGCATTAGGAATGCCTGTGGGTGAAGGTTGGGTTATTTAGATTGGAACAATGCATTGATTGTGAGTTTTAAGCCCACTAGATAGTGGCAAAACCATCTTTTCTAAGCCCACCTGAGGGTGGCAAAATCTGCATTTTAAGCCTACTTGCGAGTAGCAAACCATCTTTCAAAAACAAACATGAAATGTTTTGTTCCAATTCAGACGACCCGGTCTATACTTGTATGCTGTGCGCATCATATAGTAAATCTAGGCTAATAACCGGAATAAGAATGCATAAGGTTTTCAAAACTCGATATCATGGTTAGTAGAGGCCGATCTTTGATCGGGTGAGCGGGGGTGCTCACGAAGTGACCTTCCCCAATCGTACCCAAGTTCCCGAGCCAAGGCAACTTTGGTGATGACGGACACGTGGCCTTAGGCAAACGAGTCAGGGTTTCCTAAATTTCCCCAAAAATAAAATATTTAGGTGGCGACTCTGTATCTGGCAAAGCAGTCCATGTTTGGCACTTCTTTCAAAAAAATCTGTTTTCTCAAAACGATTTGCCGGATTTGGACTCTTTGGTTCAGATTACGAACCGTGACAAATAGAGTCCTGAGCTGTAGTGAGCCCAAAACGAACGGAACGGGGGGGACTCATTCCCTCCCGGGGCGTTCGGGGACGTCTACAACGTGTTTCAAAGCATGTTATCAAAGTGTTGCATATGCCATATTAGTAGCCGAGCCAATTAATTTCATATTGCATGTGTTGCATTAGGCATCTTATATAGTTAGGATCATGCATTTTTCTAACTAGTTTTTTGTTTTGGCTTGGAGTACTCAATAAGTTTTATGCTTTAGCATACTTGCATGAGTGTAATTGCCATATCGCCATGTTTTGCATGCTTACCATGAGGCTATGTGCTTAAATGCTAAACTGCATGAATGCCTGTGGATGAAGGCTTTGTTGTTTGAATTGGAACAATTCATCAAATGTGTGTTTTGAGCCCACTTTGCGAAGTGGCAAATCATGTTTTAAGCCCACTTGAGGTGGCAAATCCGCATTTCTAAGCCCACTTGAGGGTGACAAATTCAAACCATTTTCGAAAGCAAACATGAGTTGATTTGTTCCAAGTCTTGCGACTTAGTCTATACTTACTTGTGTGCGTCACATAGTAAAGTTAGCTAATAATCGGAATAAGAACACATAAGGTTTATAAAATAACATATCATGATTAGTAGAGGCCGATCTTTGATTGGGCGAGCGGGGGTGCCCATTTCAGGACCTTCCCCTCTCGTACCCAAGTTCCCGAGCTGAGGCAACTTTGGTGATGACGGACGCGTGGCCTTTGGCATGAGTCAGGGTTTCCTAAATTTCCCCAAAACAAAATATTTAGGTGGCGACTTTATAATCTGGCAAAGCAGTCCAGTTTTGGCATTATTTGATTCAAAATCGATTTTCCAAAATTATTTGTCGAATTGGACTCTTTGGTGTTTATCAGTTTCACATTGCGCTTTGTGAGATTAGATTCAGAACCGTGACAGGAGTCCGAACTGTAGGACCAATTCGATCTCTCCAAAAGGGGGCGCGAAAAAGTCGAGCTACACACCTCAGCCCCAATTTTATCAGATATGATGAGAGCTGAATGACTGTACTTCCTACTGAATTCTGCCCCACAAACTGATATTAACTGTACCACTGATATGGAGCCCCTTGTACAGTTTCACTTTAGAGCACATACCAGGTAAAGAGAGCCAAAGCACCCCTATAAGGGGGTAGGGTTACCCTGTTCTAGTTTTGGCATGAACTAGGGTTTCACTACTTCAACCATGTAGTTTTCTCAAAATCCTGCATACGGGTGAGCATGCTATCCTATGTTGGAACAGTCACTATGGGTTTACTATATGCAACTAGGCCGATTAGTCAAAAGAGGTATCTTGGCAAGATTACCTAATATCCCTCTCACACCTAACACCGAGAAGTGAAAGGGGGATTAGGCGGTACAACAGTAATCTAGATCCGAGGGTTGTGTTTCTAACATGGAAGAGTCCACGACCAACCAGACTTTTGGCAAGCTTTTTAGGCAAGCCGTCGAGGAATAGTAAATGGAAAACACAATGACTTAAAGCACCAATGCAAATGCAATGCAAAGAACATATATCTGTAAATAAAATGTCATATCATGAAGTCTGAGTCAAGTTCTCTAATATCCCCAATAGAGTCGCCAAAAATTATAACTTGCTTTTTGTGTTCCTCGGAGGGGTTTAGTTTCCTCAGATACGATAGCGCTACAGTTCGAACTCCCATGGTTCTAAATCTGGTTTCACTAGTGCAATGTGAAACAGAAAAACACAAAAGAGTCCAAATCTGACAAATCTTTGGGAAATTGATTTTTAATCAAAAATGCCAAAAAGGGACTGCATTGTCAGATTTCAGAGTCGCCACCTAAATATTTGTGGAAAATTTAGGAAATTCATAACTCGTACCAAAGGCCACTTGTCCGTCATAACCAAAGTGTCTCGGCTCGGGAACTTAGATATGAGAGGGGAAGGTCATGAATTGCGCACCCGACTCACCTGATCAAAGATCGGCCTCTACTAATCATGATGTGATTCTTATGTACAATATATGCTATTGTTCCGATTATTATGCTATCTTTACTATGTGATGCACACAAGTATAGACTAATTACACAAAATTTGGTATGCTTTGATTTCATGTTCGTTTTGAAAAGTGTTTTGAATATGTACCACTTGAAAAAGTGATCTTATATGTATATTTAATCAAATCATCCCAACTTAAGTGAAAAAGCCTTCATCCACTGGCATTAAAACAGGTATATCAACTAAGCACTTAGTCTCATGGTAAACATGCTTGACATGGTAACACTGACACACATGCAATATACTAAAGCAAGAAATGCCCACCTACTACTTAACTGAGGCAAGCCAAAATGAAATAAAACCATTAGAAAAATGCATGCTCTACTATGCAAGTGACTAATGCAACATATACAAAATACAACTACGAGGTTCGGTTTTTACTATGTCATGTGAATCATCTTAAACATGCGGTAACACACATATTCAAAGAAGTAAGAAATGACAACATTGTGTTAGAATGATGAACCGAACCCGATACATGCAAAAATGGGTATTTTTCACATGGTAATGATATGAAATCAAAATATGATGCTATATGCAATCCATCATAAGAGAGTAAATAAAAAATGAGAAAGAATGGGGGTTGGAAGACATACACAATATTACAATTTTGCCATCATGCAAGAGGGTCTGAATAAATATCCTACTTTAAACTAATTATTACAACACCAATTAACTAATAAGCTAAATTAACTAATTATTACAAATCCGAATTAAACTAACTAATTAATTACAACACATTAATATTAAAGCTAATTTATAGGACTAGAACAGGAGAAGAGGAGTCGCACGCACATAAATGAGAACATCTTCCTGGAAACCTCTCTGTTTGCTGCAAGATTCTGTTCTATTTTGTAGTTAGAAAATTAATTTGTTTTTGCCACAACTTTTGCTCTGTTCTGCTAAGAAAATGCCACTGCCTGCATAACAAAAGATGGCCGGCCTGTCTTAGGAAGTGGTGGCCGGTCGGCCACTGTTTTTGGGTTCTGTCGTGCTGCTACAGAATTGAAACAGAGTAAAAATAGAGTGTTTCTAGGGAATTTTTATCCTTTCTGCCTCTCCCTATCATGAAACTGATCAAGGGAGGAGTAGTGTCGGTTCATAAATCATTAATTGTTGCAAACTTGTGGATGATCTATGAATCGATAGGACAAATGCTCAATGAATGGAAATAAAAGACTAATAACACCTCCTTTTTATCATGGAGCTACCTCAAGGGAAGTGGTTGAAATTGTTTCTTGAACCATTAACATCACTAAAGAGTATGTAATTATTCAAGACTCAATGGGTTCAATATAACGTCCGATTGAACCCAACTCAATTTATTACTCTTTTTATTTCTTTAGTCCAATTTTAACCTCTTTTACATTACCTTGCCATTCTGTATTCATTTTGTCCAAAAGTGATAATTACTTCCACTAATGAAGAGAAGTGTCAAACAAGAAGTTGCACTTAGTATGAGAGAGATGTAATGCCCTAATAATGAATCTCCAAAGAGATTAAACCATTAAGCATGGAAGGTCTCTTTCTCATGTCTTGAACAACAATCAATTGTTTGAAACAACTCTTAAAAAAAGAAAGAAAACCAAGAAAGAAGGGAGGTTGCAGAGATGGTTATTACAAGTGTGAGTATATATATGAAAACTATGGAATAAGAGCTATCAACTCCAATAGATTGGTGTCTAAGGCCTAAACCACCAAATCTATGAGGACTTACAACAATACAAGCATAATATTCAAAACATAAACTAAATAAACATATTAAACAGCCCCAAAAACAAGAAAAAATAGTGTGGAAAGCTAGGAAAAAACACATGTTTTAGCCTTTGAAAACTCTGAAAATCAGTAGCTAAAAGTTAGGAAACAAGTGGGAAACACAAGGATAAAAGCTACGTAATTAGGTGTAAGAAATGGTGATTAACCCCTCCACCTTGGGTAGCTTTTAAGTCACAAACTTTAGCCCACAAAAACAGTCCAAAACAGAGTATAAACACCAAGAAAAAAAGAGTGAAGAGTAGGAAAAAGATGCCAAGAGTTATACCTTCGAAGAGAAGACACTCTTTTGTTCACAAACCACAAGATGTTCACTCTCAAGGGTTGAAATTTTGGCTCAAGAACCTCAGCAAGAAGCCTCAAATTTTGGTTTAGGAAGTGTATGTATAGTATGTATATGTTGCAAGATAGAGAGGGAGAGTGTTTGGCAAGTTTTTGAGCTTTGACAAAATTTTCTAACCTAAAATCAAGAGGGATAAGCTTGTATTTATAAAAAACAAACAGTTTCTCCTATCAAAAATATCTGTATAGAGACAGCTGGTGCAAGGCATGCATATGGGGGGGACAACTGGTAGCAAATATCTGCCAGTCGAGAAACCTGGCCGGCTGGCTAGATAGGAGGATGGCCAGCCACTAAGTTTTGGCCAGCCGGTCACCTGTTAGCCAGTAGACCTCTGAGTGGTCAGGCTAGAAAAAAAATATAGGTTTTTGATCCAAATAAGGTGCAAGGTTTTAGGCTCTGAAACTCAAAACCGAGGCTTATTGCTGAGGAATTTGAGCATTTGTACAGCATATTATTTCATCATCGAGTGCTCACCTTGAGGCACCCAAGTCTTATGGGCGGTCAAAAATAGGGTGTCTACACTAGGCAGCTGCCACAACTAAAGCTGCAATCACAAGAGAAGTGCCATCCTCATCTCAAAAGTGGGGTGTCTACACTAGGCGGCTACCTCAACTAAAGCTGCAATCACAAGAGAAGTGCCATCCTTATCTCAAAAATGGGGTGTCTACACTAGGCGGCTGCCTCAACTAAAGCTGCAATCACAAGAGAAGTGCCATCCTCATCCCAAGCATGTGCTAAGCAGTCATGCTGGACCATAAACAAGGCACTTGGACTTTGGTACCGATTCTTTCTCATAAATCTTCTATTGGCTGCAAATGGGTATTTCACATTAAAAAGAATAGATATGGTTATGAGAGTGGAGTTAGTTAGATATGCTGGGATAACAGATTTAGTTAGAAGAATTTAGCATAAATATCTGTAAGGATTCATTGAAATGAAATAAGAAAGAATATCTTCATTTTCTGTTATGGTATCAGAGCCTTTTAGCTCTAACAAGTGAAGGTCCTTCAATGGAGAATTCTCCTTCAAGTTCATCTTCATCCTTTACTTTGCCCCCAAATCTGAATCTTCTTCTATCAAATTTCAACTCTCTTATCACAGTCAAATTAGATTCTACCAATTTTCTTATTTGGAAAAATCAAATCCAGAATGTTCATCGTGCAACTAATCTTCTTGGATTTGTAACCAGTTCAATCTCATCTCCAGAACCAAAAATACTTGATTCCTCAAGAAAAGCTATACCAAAACCTGAATTTGAAGACTGGAAGCTTATTGATTCTCATCTGCTTAGCTTCATTACTGCTACTCTTTCTCCACATGTGTTTTCATCAGTTCTTCATCTTTAACATTGCTCACAGAATTGTCCATTACTTGTTCTCCTCCTCTTGTTCTTTAGTGCGACAATGTTTTCCACTATGGCTTTGGCCTCCAATCTGGTGTTTCACGCACGTTCCAAATACATAGAAGTTGATTACCATTTTATTCGAAAGAGGGTTTCTTCTAAACAAATTACTCTCTTATCTTCCTATATCTGAACAAATTGCTAACATTTTTACTAAGCCTTTGCCCTCTTCTCGGTTTCACTATAGTGCTCCCTAGCCCCATTGGTTTAAGGGGGGATGATAAGAGTATTGAGGAGCATGGGACACAATCATCAAAGTCAACATTGAAGCCACAGCGAAAGCTACAGTCTTCATAGACTAGGCGGCTGCCTCAGCTAAAGCTGTAGCTACAAAAGAAGTGCTAACCTCATCGCAAGCATGTGCAAAGCTATCATGCTAGACCACATGGATCAAGATTAGTTAAAAAAAAAATAGATATGGTTATGAGAGTGGAGTTAGTTAGATATGCTGGTATAACCGAATTAGTTAGAAGAATTGAGCATAAATATCTATAAGGATTCATTGAAATGAAATAAGAAAGAATATCTTCATTTTCTATTAGAATTGGTCCCTCCATATTAGTTGGTCTAATGCGCCAAATAATGAGTTATCCAAAAAAAAAAAAAAATTAAATGCATAACGTTTGAGATAATTGCTATGTCTTAAAACTCCAAAATTCTAATTTAATTTTCATGAGGAAATAAAGTCCACAAGTGATGAAAAGGCTAAGCTAGCAACTGTTGCTGCCACAGCTCAGGTTGTAGTCATTCCTAATGAAACAGAAGAAGTTTAGTGTGTATAAATTGTATAGGTGTATATGTACTAAGTGTGTGTGAGTTGGTTACATTGTAAAAATATATTTTAGTTAGTTAGAGATATATGGTTTGGCCGTTAGGAGAGGTTAGTAAAGTCAGTTAGGAATCAAGATTGTATTGTGTATATAAACTCAGAGCGTAATATCTTTTGATTAATAAAAAAGAAGAAGAAAGAATTAGTTCTGGAAATTCATCATGGTATCAAGCTGTAGACTCGACTTTCTTCGCGCGCCACCCTTTCGGAGAGGCGCGAATTGGTCTTACTACAGCTCGGACTCCTATCACGGTTCTGAATCTAATCTCACAAAGTGTAATGTGAGACTGATAAACACCAAAGAGTCCAATCCGGCAAATCATTTTGGAAAATCAGATTTTGAATCAAATAATGCCAAAACTAGACTACTTTGCCAGATTATAGAGTCGCCACCTAAATATTTTGTTTTGGAAAATTTAGGAAACCCTGACTCATGCCAAAGGCCACGTGTCCGTCATCACCAAAGTTGCCTCGGCTCGGGAACTTGGGTACGAGAGGGCAAGGTCCTGAAATGAGCACCCCTACTCGCCCGATCAAAGGATCGGCCTCTACTAAGCATGATATGTTGTTTTATAAACACATGTGTTCTTATTCCAGTTATTAGCTAATTTTACTATGTGATGCGCACAGCATACAAGTATAGACTAAGTCGCGAGAATTGGAACAAAACAATTCATGTATGTTTTTCAAAAATGGTTTGAAAGTGCCACTCGCAAGTGGGCTAAAGCGTGGATTTGCCACTCTCAAGTGGGCTTAAAACATGATATTGCCACTTCGCAAAGTGGGCTTAAAACTCACAATCATCGAGTTGTTCCAATTCAGGCAATCAAGCCTCCACCTATAGGCATTCAAGCAGTTAATCACTTAAGCAAATAGCCTCATGGCAAGCATGTTGTCATGGCAACACTCATACTCATGCAAGTATGCTAAAGCGTAAAAACTTACAGTGTACTCCAAGCCAAAACAAAAGCTAGTTAGAAATATACATGATCCTCACTATACAGAATGTCTAATGCAACACATGCAATAATACAACTAAATAGGCTCGGCTATCTAAGATGGCATATGAATGTAGCAATTTTGATACATATATTCAAAGAAGTATTGAAATAGGATGCAGTTTGTATGATGCGCCGAGCTCGGTGCATGCAAGACAAATGAATGAATGCAAACATGCAAGCATAAGGTATGCTAATTAAAAATGACCCTAAACTAACCATCGAAAGTGGTTAAGTAAAAGGGAGAAAGAAGTGGGGTTGGAAGACAAGCACACACACACGCACCCTTATTACAACAATGCGCCCTCGCGAAGGAGGGTCTGAATAAGCTAAGCTAAGCTAACTAATCTAATTAGACTAATTATTACAACAATTAACTAATTAACAAATTAATTAATTAAATCACAAATTCAAGCTAATTAATAAATAAAGCTTTAAACTAAGCTACCCCAGCTCTGTTTGAAGAAGATGCATGCATGCATTCGGTTTCTCGCCCCAAAAAGCATTCTGGTTTGCTCTTGAGAGGCTCTTTTTGCAGAGTGTCTCCAAAAGCTTTCTGCTGAAACTTACCAAGACAATGCTGGGTAGTGCACCAGTGGCCTGCCGGCCATGAATGGTGGCTGCCAGCCATAAATGGTGGCTGCCGGCCATCTGCCGGCCAAGAGTGTGCCTCTGCCGGCCAAGGATGTAAGGGTGCCGCCAACAATGAAAGGGTGCCAGCCACTGGTGTGCTGTGACACCAAACTGCAACAGAGCACAAAACAGAGAAAATGGGGGGTTCTTCCAGGGACATGTTTGTACTATGCCACTCCTTATCATCTCAAAACATCAAGGGAATGGCACCATTGGATCTAAAGCTACCAATCAAACATTTTCAATGCATGATGGCCAAGGATCCAATTTGCACAAATTCAATGAATGCACAAAACAAAGACACAAGTCCATCACCTCATCATGAGAGATCAAAGGCAATGGAGACAAAGGAGATTGGCTCATTTCATCACTTCAAGTATGAAATGAACCAATTTTCCTTGTGTTCAACATAACGTCCGGTTGAACACCATGCAATGCAAACAACATGCTTATCTTCGCATGTTTTACTTGGTTCATTTTAATTACTCATTTTAAGTTACCAAGCCATTCATTAACCAGTTTGTCCAATTGTGAAAGTCCTCTAATGAGAGGAAGGTCAATCAAAAGATGACTTAAGACATGGGAGAGACCATGCCATTGACTAGGAGGAACCCTCAAAAGAGGGTTAAAGCCATTTAAGCATATGCCTCAATCCCATAGCTTAAGCACAACTTAAGACTAACCAACCCTCAAAACAAATTAAAAGTGGAGAAATGAGGGAGGTGGCAGATTTTTCAGTATTGATATGGCATGGAAAACAAGACTCCAACATGCAAATAACTCATGTACAACATGTTAGAAGACTTAAGCATTAAAACTAGTAAAGGACACAACACTAGAGGCATACAATACAATGCTCAATTGACCAAACCAGCTCTGGACAGAGCTTAAACATGCCAAAACAGTGGCCAAATCATGCTGAAATGGTAGTCCAAAAGGCAAGAAAAACATGTTCATGTATTGGCTCCTAAACAAGGCACAATGCACAACTCTTAAAAGTCATTAAAGAGTAAAATATGTGAGAGTGTGACTACACTATATGCTCTAAAATTACATGCTAAATGATGCTAAAACATGCAATCAACTCAAGTAAAGCATGCTAGAAGTCTCAAAACACAAAGCTAGTGAAGGCTAACTACACTATAGCTATACAAAGCAAAGCATATATGACCAAGACCATCCAAATCAGAGTTAAAGCACGCTAAAACATGAGCAAAAATGTGATGGTGCCAAGCTAACACATGCTAGAATGATGGACTAACTCATTAGGCATGTTAAGCTAGAAAGCAAAATTACACTAAAAGTGCAACATGCAAGTAACCAGTGACTAAACCAGCCAAAATAGAGCTTAAACATGTTAAAATATAGCCAAACACATGCTGAGATCAAGCTATGAAATAGCAGAAACACATGCTCAAAGGTTAGGCTATCTATGCATACAAACAAGATACAAGGAGAGGGGACCTCCCTCTCCTATTTTGGACCACAAAACCAACTTTCCACCACTGAGATTCCTCTAAGTTTCAGTGGTAGAAAGGCCAAACAAAGGATGCTCCAAAGGCTAAGAAAAGTGGCTCAAAAGGCTTTGTAAGCCAAAGAGCAAAGAAGGGGAACCACCCCCTAACCAACCAAGGCTCAAACCAACATTTTAAAGCCTCAAAATTAGAGTTTTTTATGGTTGAAAAACCAGGTCAAACTAGCTTAAAGAGATGGCCAACCACCTAATTAAAAACAAGCTTGAAAGAGGTAAATCCTTACCCTTGAAGCACAGCAGCAAAACAGGTGAAATTCTGAGCCAAAACCAGCTTTGAGAGCTCAAATAGGACCTCCAAGAACCTTAACAACAAGGTAGAGGTGTTTGGTCTAGGGTCTCTTGGCAAGAGTGTAGGAAATTCTCACTTCTAAGCACAATATAGGAAGAGAGAGAGGCTTCTAGAGAGAGAGGCTGAAATTTTGCTCACGAAATTATAGAGAGAGAGAGAGAGACAGACAGAGAGACAGAGACAGAGACAGAGAGAGACATTTTAGAGAGAGAGGCTCCCCAAACTTGCCAACCCTTGAATATGAGAGAAAATGGCTCCTATATAGCAATATACAAGAGCTTTGGCCAAAAATATCAATCCAGAAATATCTGGAGCAATATGGGACACAGCTGGAGCTAAAGATCTGGAAAAATTTGAGTTTTGTCATTGTTGGCTGGCAGGGGATAATTTTTGGCCGGCAAGCATCATCAATGGCCAGCACTGCATCATCTATGGCCGGCACCCTTCACCAGTGGCCGGCAGAAAATTCTGCTTTCCAGGTCCAACTTCAAATAGGCATATCTCCTTCATCTGGATGCCTTTGCAGGTCATTCTTGTGCATAAATTGAAGCCCCCGGAAGTAAGCTTTCCGATGGTGGAAGCCTAACATCAAAATTCCAAGTGTGCTAAGAGATATCCCTCTTTTAGTGCAGCCTGCTCAGTTTTGGTCCTCAAGAATTGATGCCTAACTGCTCCTCAGCTAGTTTTCTTCCCTCCTCTCCTCTTTTCTTCAACTCCAAACCCCTAAATAAGGTGTTTTGAAAGATTTTTCAAAGAGTTCACCTCTCTTTCATTCATTTCCACTTTGTCCTTGCTCAGTTTACCGAAAAGCGCAACATTTAACAAAATGCGAGCGTCAGAACATCGTAGGAACTTCTTTTCAAAAATATTTTGAAAGAGAGGGTTTTAAGGTCTAAAAACCATTCAAAATAGTTTGGTCCACAGTGGGGTGTAAGGTTGGGATTTGACTCTCCTCTTGCCGAAGAAATTGAACCTTTGCACTGCACATCTTCATCACCAAGTAAACAATTAGTAGCGCCCAAGTCTTAAGGGCACTCAAAAATGGGGTGTCTACAGTTGCCCCTCTTTGACAGAGCTCAAAGTCATGAAATGACGTGAGTGAATGTCAAAGCCCAGAGACGACCCATTTTTGACAAAGCCAAAGACTTGGACAAACAAATAAAATGTAAATGCAGAAACAAATGGTTGCACCCGCAAGCTGCCTACGTATCCCTTTGCAAGGAATCAAACCAGCGTAATTCAGGGGCAGAATGCAAAATGATACACAATATGATGAAACCAAGCAAATGGTATACAATGCAATGAAATAATCAAACCACCAGCAGTGCAAAACCACACAAATATCACAAAGGGATGGAGATGCAACAAACTATGTTTAACACAGAAAAGGTGCCGAAATCCTCAAACCACAATTCTCTCAGTGCACATGCAGAACTGTGTGTTTCGCAGAAAAAACACAAGTAATTGGATGGCATGATATAAGCGAGGAGTGATCTGATGTGGAAAGATCGTGATCCTAAATGCTAAATGCAACAAAACAAAGTACAATGCAATGGATGTAGTGGATGAAGTGAATAAGGCGCGTGACCAAACCACATTTCTACCTAGAAAATGTATGGACACAAAACAAACCACGTCTAACATAGAAAAGGTGTCGACACCCTCAGACCATAATTCTCTTTGTGGAATAGGCGCGTACACATTATCACAAAACCATGCTTTAACGAAGGAAAGTATGAGCACATGCCAAACTAAGCTTAACATGGAAATGATGCAGGCGATAAAACAATGCAGTAGATGCATGCGATAAATGCTATATGCAATGCAATAGACGAAATAGATGATGAAACAACTAGTAAGTGAAGGTACCTCACAAGGGCAATTGGCAATGACTCACCTCATGCTGATGGGGATCTTTCCCTTCTTCTCAGTTGAACCACAGGTACTACTTTTCTCCATAGCTATGGTCGCCGCTTTCCCTATTCTCCAACAGAGTGATAGACTAGGTTGGTTCAGTATCCAGAATTGAGGCGCATACCCGCTACCTCAACCTATGGGGCTTCCATACAGATTTCAAGTCGGGGATACACCCCTGGGTATTTAAACCAGACTTTAGTCTCAAAAATCCCGAACCATTGTGTTCTAGACATCAGCCATTTGAACTCTAGTTTCCACCGTCTCAGTTCATCTCCTAGGAACTCACCGTACACACAGGCAAGTGGCTATACTAGACCACCGGAAGTCGTTCGGGCATGACAAACACCAAAGGAATTGCACCTTCAGAGGATTTAAGGTCTCCAAGACCAGATGAGTGCACAAGACAGTGCGAGTGATACAAACATACGAGGTGCACAAGACAATGCAATGCAAGGTAAATGCACAAAATAGTGCTCTACAGGGTGCACAAAACAGTGCGATGCAAGAAAGCGCAATTGAATTGCAATGCACAAGACAGTGCGAATGATACAACAATACAATGTGCACAAGACAATGCAATTACGATGCAAGAAAGCGCAATTAAATTACAATGCACAAGACAGTGCGATGCAAGGTGCACAAAACAGTGCGATACCGGGTGCACAAAATAGTGCGATGCCGGGTGCACAAAACAGTGCGATGCAAGAAAGCGCAATTGAATAGCAATGCACAAGACAGTGCAAATGATACAACAATACAATGTGCACAAGACAATGCGATGCAAGGTGCACAAAACAGTGCGATGCTTGGTGAATGCACAAAATAGTGCTATACAGGTGCACAAGACAGTGTGATGCGCAAGACAGCGTGATTGAATTGCAATGCACAAGACAGTGCGAATGATACAAAAATACAATGTGCATAAGACAGTGTGATGCAAGTGAATGCACGAAATAGATGAGAATGCACAAACAAGTGCAGGTAAGGTGCGCAAAACAGCACGATGCACTGCACTAACGAGTGCAGGTAAGGTGCGCAAGAAAGCGCGATGCACTACACTAATAAGTGCAGGTAAGGTGCGCAAAACAGCGCGATGCACTGCACTAACAAGTGCAGGTAAGGTGCGCAAAACAACACGAGCAAGTTCTATGCGAAAGAAACGAGCATTTTCTATGCAAGATGAGAGCATGTAATGAAATGCACAAGATAGTGCAATGCGCGAGTGTAAACTACACAAAAAAGTGCGATACGCAAGAAAGCGCGAGAGTAAACTGCACAAAACAGTGCGATGCGCAAGAAAGCGCGAGTGTAAACTGCACAAAATAGTGCGATGTACAAGAAAGCGCGATTGTAAACTGCACAAAAAAGTGCGATGCGCAAGAAAGCGCGAGTGTAAACTGTATAAAACAATGCGATGCGCAAGAAAGCGCGAGTATAAACTGCACAAAACAGTGCGATGCACAAGAAAGCGCGAGTGTAAATGCAGGATTTTAAGGTCTTCTGGACCGGGTGAGTGCACAAGACAGTGCGAGTGATATGAAATTGTGAAGTAGATGCAATGAGTAAGATTAATGTGCGATAGATGCACGATGTTAATTGAAAGCATGTTCTATGCATGAAACAAGCATATTATATGCAAGAGACAAAACATATTCTACGCAAGAATCATAAACAATGCGCGGCAAGCATGCAACAGAAGTGTATATGAAAATGAACATTCTACGCAATAGAGGGGAAATATATACTTTGGTGCCTCCGATTTACCTCTCAGAGGACCTTGCAACGTGCTTAACTCAAAAAGGACACACCCTGTTCAAATTGGCAAGGGGTAACATTTGCATGCTGCTTGGACTGCCATTCTGACTTGAAGCAGGCATACACTTGGGGTCATGATACACTCATACTCTAGAGAAAGGCGAGGCTTGAGAACGTGCACCTGAAATGCAGTCTTGGAACTCATCGAAGTTGAAACACACTAAGATGCTCAAAATTTTCCCTCTTTTCTTTTTCTTTGCAGTCTGGAACCCAAATAGCTTCAATCAGGTCCTGGTTCGATTGTTCTCACATGACCTGGGTTGAACCCTGCAGTTCATGAAAAAAAGAAATTATGTTTTGCACATATGTGGAGAATGGCACAGCACTCTGAGCACAAAACGATTTATTTTTTGAAATTGAGAAATGAGTTCTTGACCTGGTATTGAGCCTACGACTGACCACAGTCAAAACGAATCAACAAAGGAAAAACAAAGGTAAACAACCTAAACACATCTATTTGTGGGGGCCGAATAAATGTGTGAGAGTACATAGGATAGCTGAATATGTTAAAGTAGGAAATTAGATCGTGTACGACACGGCTCCAGCCCCGAGAGGTAGAGGCCGAATATCCAGGTCGGCCTCCATCAGTTGTAGATAGGGCCAAATAAGAAGATATGGCCGAGTGAGCGATTATTTATTGGGCGAAAAGTGGGCCCAACCATCAACATCAAGAACGACTATAAATAAGAGAAGCATAAACCAAAAGAGGTACGTGAGAACAAGTAGACATAACTTAAGACATAAGCAACCAATAGAGCGGATACTGACTTATCCGTCGGAGTGCTAATTCCGGCACCCCCGACCGGAGTGTTCGTTCTTTTTTCAGGTGACTAGCTGAGTATCACGAGCGCCCCCCAGGATCAGAAGAATATTCCAAACCACTTCTCCACAATTGGCGCCGTCTGTGGGAATACTCCAGCATATCCATGGTGGGCGTGATGGAAGATCCTCCGGTAGTCACTGACGACCTTACACCACGAGATGACACCACCCTAAGCAACATGCTTGGACCAGAGAATATTACCACACGACGGGCCTTGAACTTCGATTCACCTTCGACTTCAACGCATGAGACAATGCAAGCGATCATGGAACAAGCCAAGCAAAATGAACAGAGGTTGGAAAACATGATCGCTGAGAACGAGCGCCTTCGCCAGGATTTGGCCTTGGAAGTGGCAAAGTCCCAACAAGCCGCATGCCAAGATCCGGGACGACCTCCGAGAGAGGATGGCCGATGACCTCGAGCTCGGAGACATGATAATGACAGTGATTCTGACTCATTATCCCCAGAACCCAAAAAGAAAGGACGAGTCAAAACCTCTAGTTCCACCGACGAAAGCCCGCGTGCACGGAATAAGTGAAGACCACATGGTTCAGACGAAGAGGACCAACATGATCCCTCTGTGCGACGGATTGCCAAGGTAGTACTACCTAAAAAGTTCAAAGCTCCATCGTTCACCCTATATGACGGAAAATCGAATCCCACCGACCACATCCGTCATTATAAGCAAGCCATGACGTTACATGTAGATGACGAGGCTCTCATGTGCCGAATATTTCCGACCAGTTTGGGACCATTGGTCGTCAGATGGTACTATAAGTTGGAACCGGCATCGATCAAGGGCTTCCATCAATTATAGAAATCCTTCAGGGCAAGATTCATCACTAATGAGGTCCAGCCGAAGCAAGCCGACTCTCTCTGGGTAATGCAGATCCAACCAGGGGAAACCTTATGAGCGTATTCGGCGCGCTATTGGGAATGCTTTAATCTTGTGGATGACACCTGCAACGACTCCATGGCCATTACCGTCTTTAAAATGGGGTTGCATCCTGATAGTACCCTCCACAATTCCTTGACTAGAAGGCCCCCCAAGACAGTCTGGTCATTGATGAAGAAGGTCGAGGAATACTGCAAAGTGGAAGATAACGCTCTGCGTGTTAAAGCCGGAAACAAAGCCAACAAGACGGCCCCTTCTGAAATTGTTCAACCGATAAATTATGTACCATCACGAAGCCCTGAACCACGGAATCGGACTAAACGAGACAGGCAAAAGGATTCGCGCCGATCAAACAACCAATGTTCCCACCGAGCTAGTGAACAACTTCAAATAGATAGCAGGCGCACAAGGCGCGCGAACAAGAAATATATGGAGTTGTTAGAGCCGATCAGCACGATTATGTCCAAAGTCCAACACCTTTCGTTCTTCAGATGGCCATCCAAAATGATGGGACCTCCCGACACGAGGAGACGAGATAGGCGGTGCGAGTTTCACAAGGACCATGGCCATGATACCGAGAGTTGTTATGCATTGAGGGATCACCTTGAGGAATTGGTACAGGATGGTCGGCTTAAGCAGTACATCCGAAAAGACAACTAGACCAAAATAGTGGCTTTACGGCAGGACTCGCCTCCACTCGGCGTAATCCATATGATATACAGCTTGCCGACGACATCCGCGATACATACAATTCAGTCGCATCCTGACCCCCAAAAGCAGATCACACCAGCAAAATGGCCCCATGAAGCTCCGAGTATTACCTTCGACGATTCTGATTTGATCGGCGTAACACTCCCCCACATTGACCCGTTGGTCATCGAACTATGCGTAAACTGATTCACCGTTGAACGCGTTCTCGTAAACTAGGGGAGTACTTCGGAAGTTATGTATTACAAGACCTTTATCAAACTCGGGTTCATCGAGTCAAACCTGTCTCCAGCTCCTTATCCATTATTCGGCTTCAACGTTAATCTAGAATACCCGTTGGGCAAAATCACACTGCCAGTTCGAGCGGGCTTCCGAACAGTGGATGTGGAGTTCTTGGTCGTCAAGCTCCCTTCGTCGTATAATCTCATCATGGGATGAACTTGGCTGCATACCATGCTGGCTGTGCCAAGTACCTATCATCAACTGCTCCGCTTCCTGACAGAACACGGCATTGAACACATCTGTGGTTCCTAGAAATCGGCACAAATGTGTTATTTCGTTACCGCCAAGACACCAAGAGAGTTGGAAGTGAATTCTATTGAGGTGCCGGATCGAGAGAGCCTCGACGACGTTAGACGCCTCCCAAGTGAAAAGGCGACGGAAGCACTGGATCAAGTCAAAATTGATGGAAATCCCGACAGGTTCTTCATGGTCGATGCCTCCCTGAATCAAGTCGACAGGCAACATTTAATTACCTTCTTACTCAGCAACCTTGATGTATTTACATGGTCACCGTATGAGATGACGGGGGTAGATCCATTTGTTTCCCAGCACCGTTTAAATGTTGACCCAAAATGTAAGCCGATTGTTCAGAAAAGCCGGCGGTCAGCCACAAAACACACCGCTGCCGTTGTTGAAGAAGTTGACCGGCTGCTTGATGCTGGAACGATCCGGGAAGTGACCTATCCTACATGGCTGTCGAATACTGTGGTTGTAAAGAAGAAAAATGGGACTTGGCGTGTCTGTGTGGATTTCACGGACTTAAACAAAGCTTGCCCCAAGGATTGTTTTCGCCTCTCCAGAATAGACCAACTCGTAGACGCCACGGCACATCATCAACGAATGAGCTTCCTCGATGCCTACAGAGGCTACCATCAAATTACCATGCACCCGGAAGACCAAGACAAAACTGCATTCCTCACCCCAAGAGGAACCTATTGCTATAAGGTTATGCCTTTTGGGCTGAAGAATGCGGGGGCAACTTACCAAAGACTAGTCACTGCCATGTTCAAGGAGCAACTCGGCCGAACGATGGAAGTGCACATTGACGATATGGTGGTGAAGTCTAAAGAAGAGCAGACCCACCTAGCCGATTTGAAAGAGACATTCGGCATTTTCCGCAAATACAAAATGAAGTTGAATGCTTCCAAGTGTGCGTTCGGGATCGGTTCTGGTAAATTCTTGGGCTATATTGTCAATCACCGCAGAATCGAAGCCAACCCGAGGCAAATCACAGCAATCCTGGAACTCGGCTCTCCTCGATCGGTCAAGGAGGTCCAAAAGTTGATGGGGATGGCCGCCGCACTCAACAGGTTCATCAGCCGTTCCACCGATCGCTGCCAACAATTCTTTGATACCCTACGGCAGGGTAAAGCTTTTGAATGGACCTCTGAATGCGAAGCCACTTTCAATGGTCTGAAGACCTACCTCCGATCAGTACCACTCTTGACAACACCTTCGGCCGGCGATCAGCTCATTTTATATTTGGCAGTTTCTGACTGGGCCGTTAGTGCCGTGCTATTAAAGGAAGAGCTTGGGGAGCAGCGGCCAGTGTATTATGTGAGCAAGGCAATGGTTGATGCCGAAACACGTTACCTCCCGTTGGAAAAACTCATCCTAGCCCTCGTGATGGCAGCAAGAAAACTAATGCATTACTTTCAGGGGCATACCATTTGGGTACTAACGGACTACCCCCTCCGGACAGTACTCCATAGTGTAGAAGCATCAGGCGACATTTCAAAGTGGGCTCTCGAACTCGACCAGTACGATATTCAGTTTATGCCTAAAACCTCAATCAAAGGGCAAGTCCTTGCCGACTTTGTGGCCGAATTCACTAGAGGCCTCGCCGACTATAAGTCCAACCAAACTCAACCTAAGTCGAACTAAAGAATTTATGTTGGGGACATTTGGCAGTTGTATTGTGACGGATCATCTAACCAACGGGGCAGTGGGGCCGGAGTAGTGATCATGGCTCCTGACAGAGCAATAATCGAGCAGGCCGTCAAACTCGGCTTCGAAGCATCGAACAATGAGGCCGAATACGAAGCCCTGCTAACCGGCTTACGGAACGCACATCTTCTGGGTGCTCGACATTTGCTTATATTTTGCGATTCAAAACTGGTGATCAATCAGCTAAAGGGGGAGTACGCGGCCAAAAACGACCATATGGCAGCCTACATGAAAACTGAAAACTCCTTGCTGGCACAATTTGACCATCATGAATTGAACCAAATAACCCGTGATCAGAACACACATGCAAATGCCCTGGCCTGCCTAGCTTCTGCCATTAACTCAGAGATTAAACGGACAATTGAAGTGGGTTTCGTCCCTAAGCCGAGCATTGGCCCTTCAGAAGAAGTCCAGGTCAATGTCATAGAGTCAGGACCGAGTTGGATGGACTCCATCACTGCATTCTATCTTCCGAACAACTCCCGTCGGATAAGAAAGAAGCGCACAAGCTGCGAAACAAAGCCCTGCGATACTACTTGGGTCTGCAAGGAAAGCTTTACAAAAAATTCATGTCTGGCCCATACCCAGAATGTGTTCATCCGGATCAAGTCGAGGAACTCCTGACTTAAATATATGAAGGTAGCTGTGGTGCCCATTCTGGCGGGCGCGCTTTGGCTCATCGAGCTGTGACACAGGGGTATTATTGGCCGACAATGAGAGCTGATGCCGAATGTTGTGTGAAGAAATACGAACAGTGCCAGAGGTTTTCTCCTTTAACCCATTTGCCTGCTGAAGAGTTGAGCTCTATAACCAGTCCTTGGTCGTTCGCCCAATGGGGACTTGACATCGTCGGACCATTGCCTCGCGCCCCGGGCAACAAGCGATTTTTTATTGTCGCGACAAATTATTTCACAAAATGGGTAGAAGCGGAGACACTAACGCATATCCGAGATATTGATGTCAAGCGTTTTGTATGGAGAAATATCATAACACGATTCGGCATTCCAAGAGCACTTATTTCAAACAACGGCTCCCAGTTTGATTGCGGTGTCTATCGAGAACTGTGCGGTAAGTATGGTATTCGACCCTATTTTTCCACCCCGGCTTATCCACAGAGTAATGGCCAAGCTGAAGCATCCAACAAATCCATTTTGGACGGCATCAAGAAGAGGTTGGAGAAACCTAAAGGCAGGTGGATCAAAGAACTGCCAAGTGTGTTATGGGCTCATCGCACTACTCCGAGGCGGTCCACCGGGGAAACGCCGTTCGCTTTGTGCTTCAAAACGCAGACAATCATCCCCTTAGAGATCGGCCTCCCAACCTTGAAATCGAAAGTTTTTGATATGGGCCGAAATGACATGATGTTGCCTTGGATTTGACTCTGATTGAAGAACGAAGAGATCGCGCCCTCGCATCCATGGCGCGGTACCAACAGCAGCTTGCTAAGTCTTATAATCAACGTGTACAGCTACGCCGCTATATACCAGGCGAATTGGCCCTGAAGAAAGTGCTTCCAGCTGCCAGGAAGCCGGCTGATGGAAAACTGGGTCCTAACTGGGATAGCCCCTATCAAGTCGACTCAATCGCGGGAGTAGGGGCATATCGGCTGAAAGACATGTCTGGGAGGAGTCTGTCACGACCTTGGAATTCAACGCACTTGCGTAAATTCTATCATTAAACCCAACCTGTGGGGCATGATACTTGTTCTGAATGGCTCAACATGTATAGATTTCACTTTTGCAAGGCAAAGTTTCCTATTTTCTCATTGCGGAATGCAGTTCAAAAATCTTCCAGTTTAAGCCTCCGGATTCAGAGCACCCTTCGTGGATATCACGATTGGCCAAGATAAAAAAGCCTCCGGATTCGGAGCGCCCTCCGTACAGGTCACGTTTGGGCCGAATAAGATTCCGGATTCAGAGCACCCTTCGTGGATATCACGATTAGCTAAGATAAAAAAAGCCTCTGAATTCGGAGCCCCATCCATTCAGGTCACGCTTGGGCCGAATAAGACTCCAGATTCGGAGCGCCCTTCGTGGATATCACGATTGGCCAAGATAAAAAAGCCTCCGAATTCAGAGCCCCATCCGTGCAGGTCACGTTTGGGCAGAATAAGACTCCGGATTCGGAGCGCCCTTCATGGGTATCACGATTGGCCAAGAAAAAAAAAGCCTCCGAATTCGGAGCCCCATCCGTGCAGGTCACGTTTAGGCCGAATAAGACTCCGGATTCGGAGTGCCCTTCGTGGATATCACGATTGGCCAAGATAAAAAAAGCCTCTGAATTCGGAGCCCCATCCGTGCAGGTCACGCTTAGGCCTAATAAGACTCTGGATTCGGAGCGCCTTTCATGGATATCACGATTGGCCAAGATAAAAAAAGCCTTCGAATTCGAAGCCCCATCCGTACAGGTCACGCTTGGGCCGAATAAGACTCCGGATTCGGAGCGCCCTTCATAGATATCACGATTAGCCAAGATAAAAAAAGCCTCCGAATTCGGAGCCCCATCGTGCAGGTCACATTTGGGCCGAATAAGACTCCAGATTCGGAGTGCCCTTCGTGGATATCACGATTGGCCAAGATAAAAAAAGCCTCCGAATTCGGAGCCCCTTCCATACAAGTCACGCTTGGGCCGAATAAGACTCCGGATTCGGAGCGCCCTTCATAGATATCACGATTGGCCAAGATAAAAAATCCTCCGAATTTGGAGCCCCATCCGTGCAGGTCACGTTTGGGCCGAATAAGACTCCGGATTCGGAGCGCCCATACGTGCATGACGCGCTGGGGGCTTTGGCGTGCCGCTGATGATTTTCACAATTAAAAAGCACGCATTGTTGACAAAAGTTAAAACATGCAAGCATTAAAAATGAAATGTTTCATCACATTAACCGATTGGCTCAGAATGTATAAACATAAATTGAAACATACACACATTTGAAACAAGGTATTTTATTAAATTAACCAATAAGTACATAATTTGCGCCCAATCTGTGTTGGAGCATTTACAATATGTTCAGTTTTATTCGGCCTCACCCTCATCGTCGCTCTTCTCGATTTTGAAAGCGCCAAAGGAAAAGTGATGACGTTGGTATAATAAAGACGCCGATTCAACGCCTGCTTCTCGCAGAGCCTCTGCGGATTAGAGAGCCTTAATCCACCCATGCCTAAAACCCCGATTCTCGCATCGGCATACTTCCTCGGCGAGTTTCTCCTTGGTCTTGTCTATCCTGACTTTCCGGCCGTCGTGGAAGCCTTTCTCATAACCACTGGACCTCGCAGTCTCTACTGCAAACATGCTTGTCGTCTCTCGATCGGCAATCGCATGACTTATCAGCCGTTGGGTCACCCTTTCCTCCACGACTGGGTTAGATTGGCTGGCCACGCACGGCTCGGCAGTTTTGGCTTTCCATAGCTCACGCTCGGCCTTCTCCGCGCGAGCCCCCAAGTTTCGAATTTGTTTATCCTTCTTCTCTATTTCACGTCACGCGACACGAAGGCGCATGCCGATTTCATAGGCGGTGTACAGCTCTTTCACCGCTCCATGAATGCCCTCCTGAAGCACCTCGAAGTCAGGTCGACCAACCATTGACTGCTGGACTTCTGGCGGAAAAATCCGTCGTGCAAATTCGACTGCCATGTTCGGATCGCGGATGATGGAATCTGCCTCCGTCATCGGTTTGTTCTCGACGAAAACTGAAAAGCTCAATGGGCATGGTGGTTTACTAGCCTCACTTCGCGAACGAGGGGAGTTCCCCCGTTGGCGCTTCTCTTTCCTCGGTGACCTGCTTCATTGACATGGAGAGTGGCGCCTGTCACGTGCTGCAGATGTCCTACCTCCCGTATGGGAAGGTTCGCCATCTCGATTCATTGCTGAGTCCAGCTCAGCCAGCGTTCTACCATCTCCCTTACTGTTAAAGAATAGTCTAGTTGACATTCACACTTTTATGGCCACGTCTGACGAACACAGTTGAGTTGCTTTTTGGCACACAAATGGAATCTCTCACTTCCTTTTTAATCACTCAGGAGTGCACCGCACTCTCAAGGCAACCTCATCAATGCGCGCTCCATAGACCACCTATATTCGGCGTTCTTGATTCGTTCTAAACTGGGGCAAAGGCAGATCCGTTAATCTTAACGGCTAAAGGCTGACCAATCGAGTCGGCTAAATCCCATGGCCTTGCGCCGAAAGGATCACGTGCCTCAGTCACGTCATGAACCACCGATATTCGGCATTCTTGATTCGTTCCGAACTGAGGCAAGGGCAGATTCATTAATCTTAACGGCTAAAGGCTAGCCAATTGAGTCAGCTAAATCCCATGGCCTTGCGCCGAAAGGATCACGTGCCTCAGTCACGTCACGAACCACCGATATTCGGCGTTCTTGATTCGTTCCGAACTGGGGCAAGGGCAGATTTGTTAATCTTAATGGCTAAAGGCTGGCCAATCAAATCGGCTAAATCCCAGGGCCTTGCGCCGAAAAGATCACGTGCCTTAGTCATCTCACGAACCGTCTACATTCGGCGTTTCAGTTCATAACTCAGGCAAGGGCAGATTTGTTAATCTTAACAGCTAAATCCCATGGCCTTGCGCCGAAAGGATCATGTGCCTCCATTCATATGCAAGGGTATGCTCATGAGTTTATTCGACTAATTTGAAAGTCTAACCGCGAGGATACGCCATTATCTTTTTAGCAATATTTAATTCATTCTTTTAATGGAATGTTTATCTATTGCGCAACAGACAGCAATAGTCTTACCCAAAATAGTGAAAAGCAAAAATCTTCATTGATAACAACAATTGAGTACAGGCAATAATGCAAAGCAAGGGAAATTTTCATTCATAAAGTGAATACATATAGTAATCATTTTATACATGAAGATTACCCTAAGTAAATAGAAGTCTACAAAAAAACAAAACATGTTTGCAAGACCATACATTAAAAATTCCTAGCAAAACTAAAGTGTCGCCCAAATCAATCCTCGGTGTCAAACTCAAGCGCTCAACGTCCACTTGCTCGTATGGAGTCGGCATGGCTAATGTCACATTAGCGGCAGCAAGGGCTTTGAGTCAGTCGTGTTTGAATCCCCGATTCTCGAATTTGGGGACTTCTTCTACATAATTTTCAAGGGTTGCGCCCTTCCCAGCCTCGAACGCCTTGGAAGCCTCGGAGTCGGCTATTTCCATCGCCTTCTTCGACTCTTCCAATTCGGCCTCTAGCTTGGCAATCACCTCCTTGGCTAACTTGAGTGAATCTTCGCTCGCGTTTGCCCTCTCCTCGGTGGCCAATCTGAGCTGGTCAGAACTCCACGCCCTTTCCGCCTCGGCTTCGACCCTTGCACTTTCCATTGTCGCTCTCACCGCCTCAAACTCGGCCCTGCTCCTCTCACCCTCAACTTCCGATTTCAAATAGCCAATTCTTTCAATGGTGTCATGCTAGCGACGCCTATTTCGACTATCCTTCCGATCGTCTACAAAACAGGGAGTTAAGACCAAAACAATATACGCAGAACGCGGAAGTTAGGATCAAGTCACATACCAGAAAAGCCGACTGAGCCGCTAACGCGATCGACAGCAGATCTGGCTCGGCCTGAAATATGGCTTTGTCAACCGGTAGGGAGATCAAAGAGGCCATGCTCAAGGCCACAGCCGGGTCTTTTAAAGCCGACGCATCAGAGGGAATCGGCATGTTCCTTATCTTTGGTTGAACAGTGAACGGAACAACCGAAGCCGATTCCTCAATACGAGGCCGTTTATCGACCTGCTCTTCCGCGGACTCGGCTTCTTCCTCGACGCGGCGTTTCTCCCCCCTTTGTTCCTCCTGATTCGTCTGCTCTACCCGTTGCGACTCGACTATTTGGATTTGAGCCGTCTCCCCCTCGATAGCAGGCAAGGAGGGCTCAGCTTCGGCAACAGGTGGAATTTCTAATCGAATGGCCTCTGCTCTCCGCCGGCCGGCCATTCTTTCGGCGTTTTTCTTCTTGGCAAGTTATGTGAGTGAAAACCCAGCCATGTCCTCAGGGTACAAGCCGGGAAGGTCTTCTAAACCTGTAAAGATGTCGTCAAAGGAAACGTCTCCTCAGCCTGAGGTGGACAGAGGGTCGGATGAATTGAGGCCGACTTCCTCAAAGGCTAACTTCAAAGCCTCATCTACTTCTGTTTCAGAACGGTTTGGCAACCCAGCTACCTCCTTAGCTACCTCCGCCTGCTCCGAATCGGACCCGCCCAAACCAACCTACCTCAAGTTTTTGAAGTTGGTTAGGATGAGGGTCGTAAGAAACTCTTCACCCCTCAGAATTGGGATGTTTTCTACTGTCGAAAACGTCGTATACGTCGGCTCGTATCGAAATAGAATGTGGGCCGCCCTCCCTTGTTTCGGAAGGCTCGGACGGCCAAAGTATTGGAGTGTGCGACTTTAATTTCCGCAAGAACAACGTCATCGGTTGAAACCAAAACTTTCTTCAAATCGTTTCCTGCACAAGTAAAACCATGAGACCGCAAAGATAAAGCTGAGCAAATATAAAAAAAATAAACGCAAGGGGCTGTGTGGCCACCTGGTTCGCCTCTCCGTCTAGGAATGGAATCTAGGCGGTTCTCGCCTTCGCCGAATTCCCAGTTACCTCGAACAACGACCATGACATCATCAACTCGCTTGCCAGAGCTGGAAAGCATAGTCACTAATTGATGGTCGATGTCCTTGGCCCTAAGGAAATAGCGCCCGTGTCGGCCAGAAGACTTGGCCAAGGCATAACAATGCTGAATAGTAGGTATACCGAGATTAATCCTAAGGCGACGGTTTAATTCTATAATTCCCATTATGATTCGAAAAAAGTTTACATTAGGTTGGGAAGGGATTAGACCCCAATGGCGAAGGATAGCTCTAAGGAATGAGTGAAGGGGGAAACGGACTCCACCCTCTGCAATTGATAAGAGAGGGAAGACGATTATTCTTTCATCAGCCCTTTCCATATCAAGGGTGTTGTCTGTCACAAGTGACAGACGGACGTCATCGGGGATGGAAAAATGGTGTCGAAAGCCAGAAACTCGATCCGCAGAAAGGAGGTCTTTCAAATGCTTTGCCATTTTCATCAGTCTATGGAGTACGCTACACTAAAAACAAACCAAGAAAATGGATTCGAAGTAGAGAGGAAGAGAACTTACAAGAGGCGAGGAAGACAATGAGGGATAAAAGGAGGTTGCAGAGGCGAATCGAAAGGCACACCAAAAGCTTCAAGTATTCAAAAATGTGTATGCATTCGAAAAGACAACAAATTTTAAAATCACAATAAATGGAAGGAGCGTACGAAGGGGCGGGAAGATGTAATGATGACCAAAAGGCATGTGAGCTCTGACGTTTGCATTGGAATGAGGTTAGCCGCCGAATTTTGGCTCTGACTTTTCGAGTTCGAAACCAAACACGCCAACTAAACTGTTGTTGGTGGGGTGTTTGGGGGATAATTGTGGGGGCCGAATAAATGTGTGAGAGTACATAGGATAGTCAAACATGTTAAAGTAGGAAATTAGATCGTGTACGGCATGGCTCCAGCCCCGAGAGGTAGAGGCCGAATATCCAGGTCGGCCTCCATCAGTTGTAGATAGGGCCGAATAAGAAGATATGGCCGAGTGAGCGATTATTTATTGGGCGAAAAGTGGGCCTAGCCATCAACATCAAGAACGACTACAAATAAGAGAAGCATCAACCAAAAGAGGTACGTGAGAACAAGTAGACATAACTTAAGACATAAGCAACCAAGAGAGCGGATACTGACTTATCTGTCGGAGTGCTAATTCCGGCACCCCCGACCGGAGTGTTCGTTCTTTTTCAGGTGACTAACTGAGGATCACGAGCACCCCCCAGGATCAGAAGAATATTTCCGAACCACTTCTCCACACTATTGACACTCAAAACGACTCAAAACAAGAATTGAGACAAACAAAAACACACACACGCAACACTCAGATGTGTTCCAATGGCGAGAGACCTCTCAGTTCACGAGGAGCCCACAACTTCTCCAAGTATTGTTTCCCACCCTTTGTCATTTGTGATTCTCACATCACTCTGGCACTCAATCTCTAGTTTTCTGAAAAAACCCTTTTCTCACTTTTTCCTCTCAACGCACATCTCTCTATTCTTCAATCTCTCTCTTTTTTTTTTATCCCTCCCCTGGGTGGTTGATGGATAAACAGGAAGTTGTGGGCTCTTGCCGCTAGTATTCTACTAGATCCTTCTTCTTGACATCGGTTGACGATGCGCTTGGCCAGTTTGGATGTGATCAGACTGTCCAAATGAGGAAGTGGAATATCCTGCTCCATTCCGGTTCGTGTTTCGCACTTGGCTTGATACCTCGCTGCTTGGAGGATGAAAGAGCTTTCGGCCCTTTGCTTGTTAGCTTCAGTTGTGCCCTTCCTGGTGAATATGGTGCCCTTTCCGGCAAGTATGGTGCCTTCTCTGGCAAGTATGTTAACAATGGGGAAAAGACAGAAAACCTGACTCAACTGTGCCCCTAGTTCATCATTTTGACCATTTTTTGTTTTTGGCTTTCTACTAAAACAATTTTGCTCAACATGAGAGTTTGATTAACACGCTTGTTCGATTTTCTGATTCAAAATCATGCAAGTCAGGTTGTGAGCACTGAAAATTTTCCTTTTTTGGGTCGAAGAAATGGTCCAGTTTTGGAAAAATTGAATAATTTTCGAGAGAACTAGTCAACCTCATTAAAAAATCCTCAAAACTATTTTTGCAAATGCCCACTGCTCGGCCAACATAAAATTTACTCTTGAGATGCACAACCTCAGATCTGAACTTGATTTGTCTTGCAGCTGAATCTTCCAACGGAATAGAACAACTGAATTTGAACGAAGACGAGCCAATTTGCACATGAACAAGATAGCCGAGTTAAACAAGGATAAACCAATCAACATGGATGAGCCAAGCAGGCTAAAAATGATTGGGGCCGAACTTCAGGATGAAGTTGCCTACGTATCCCAAACGTGGGAATCAGGACTGACATAGTTCCGGGTTAAGGTTCACTCAGGTGTTAACACTCTCCTTTTGCGCTCTAACTTTTGCCAAGGCCGCCCTTCCGGGTTTTCAACCTTGCGAGCTCTGTTTTTCTTTTCTTTTCATTTCTTCCTTTTCTTCTTCTTTTCTTTTCTTTTCTTCTTCTTTTTCTTCTTTTCTTTTTTATTTTTTCATTTTTGTCCTTTTCCTTTTTTCTTTTCATTTTTTCATTTGCTCTAACTTTTGCCTGGGTCAACCTTCCGGGTTTTCGGCCCAGTGAGCCTCTCAAGGATAGAAAAGTGTAACTTGTCCATGTTGATCAGTTTTGAAATCTTGAAGCCATCTGGATCCAAGAGAATAGTTGTTGTTCGCTGATGATGTAGGAGTCCATCCAATCGGGTCTGAATTTGCCCCTAATGTTGTGGATAGGAACTCGGTTGTCCTTCAACAATACTTTGTTCTTTCAGCTGCTCAAATCTGGCTTTCTTGCCAGTCTTCATTGGTTTGTAGAATGACCATCTTTTGAATCTTTGAGCACATCTGACCTTTTTGCCCCTAGTTCAAGGGCTACTTCTGATCTAGCTTTGCAAGCCTCCTTTGATAACATCTGACCTTCTTGGTCTGACTTTCTTGCCCCTAGTTCAAGGGCTGCTTCAAATCTGACCTGAAGGGCCTCCTTTGATGTCATACGACCTTATTGCCCCTAGTTCATGGGCTGCTTCAAATCTAGCCATGCAAGCCTCACATTGTGGTTGACCGTTGAACATTCTGAATCAAAGTCCAAGGTTTGAAAGCGAAAGGGGTCTAGTCTTGAGGCTGATGGCGATCCAATGCTGCACAATCTCAAGATCAATTCCATACATGTCTTCGTAGGACCACGCAAAACATTTTTGAAATCTTCTAAGAAAGCGACTAGTCGCTCGCGCTGAAGACAATGTAGAACCAATCTGGACTAAGCCAGGATCCTTCTCAGTACTTACATTAACAAATATGATCTCATTCATTAAGGGCTTAGCTTGCCTCTCTTTCTCTCAGTTGATCAACTTTTTGCAAATCTAGAGGAATTCCTCCCTCTTTGTTTTCAACACAGTGTTAGAAAAGTTTTTGAAAAACATAGGTCAATACAATGATTTCAAGGCACAAAAAAGTAGGTGAAAAGCACAGCCGTTTCATTCAAATCTTCTGGCACAACCAGCTTCAAGGCAGAAACAAACACAAAAGTGTGAAAATCACTGCTGTTTCATTTGGATCCTCTGGCGCAACTGGCTCACAGATGCAAAAGAAAGAGTGTAAAAGACAAACACAAAACAAGCAAGTGATGCCCGAGGTAACACCCCCGAAATCACCCGACTCCAACACAACAAGACTGACTTGATACAACAAGACAGACTCAACTGACTCAGTACAAAAAGACTGACTCAATACAACATAACATAACTGACCCAATACCCAAGTCAGAAAGTACAAAAACTAGCATTTGCACATTGCTCAAAACAGTGCGTGCTATTCCCACGTCAGCAGTAAATCGAGCGCCATCAACAGGTGATTCATCCCCCGATCATATAATCACATTATCCCCCAAGTTCACCGATTCAGTACCGATAGACTCTACAGGACTTGGTGTGACAATGACCTTGTTATCAATCAAATCTTGTATTTCATGGCAAAGGCGAAGACACATGTCAGTGTCATGACCGGTTTGTTGATGGAAGGCAAAATACTTGGCCGGGTTATGTGAGGGAGGGACGTTACTTGGCAGTGGGCGTGGTTCCAGGGGCTTCAGATGCCCCTTTATGATCAGGACCTTCCAGGCCGCTGATAGAGGCATATAGAGCGGGGTGAAAGTCCTTTGACCCCGGGGTGGATATTTCGAGGTTTGTGGAGTTATGGATGTACCAGCAAAGGGATTGGCAGGTGCTGACTGGGTTTGATGATCCCTTCTGAGTGTAGGACTGGAGCTGAAAGGGACGTTTCTGGCATGACATCCCTTTTCCCGGCTTGCCCCTTGATTCAAACTGCCCTCAACTTGAGCAACAAAAGTGTCATCCACAGTCTTTGCAACAACTGTGAGAACTTGCTGTTTGTTCAGCCCTTCTGCTTTCAAAGCCTCAACAGCCCACTGAAGGTGTTCATGGGAACCAATGCCTGCCGCTACCTTGTTCTTACCACTTACCTCCACTTTGCCAGGGATCGGGTTGCTATATCAGAGCAAAGCCCAATTGTTGTCAATATGCCACCACCCATATCTAAGATGGCTTCAGGTTGGCCTTTTCAATTGCAGCTTGCCCTAAGTTTGAGGAGCCTTCTGGATTGAAACTTCTGGCCTGTGATGTGGTCGATGACGGAGCCAATATCCCAAAGGCCAAATCTGCCACAGTTCTCTGAAGATCTTCAATCATTCTCAACAGCTCAGAAGTAGTGGGTTCAAGGGATTGAGATGATTAGGGTTCAAGTGCATCCATCAGGCATAAGTCCATGCTTTCTGGAATAAACACCTTAGGCTTGGGTAGATTGGCTGGGGTGATGTATATGCTGGGGTTGAAGGTAGGTGGTAGTGTATGGATAAGGTTAAGGTGTGGACGAGGTACTTGGTCATTGGGGTCTTGAGGTGGAGCTATCGTCCAGTTGTCGATGAGATTCTAGACCTCATGACAAAGGCGGTAGCAACAATCAGTGCCATGATCGCGCTGCTGATGATATACGCAGTATTTGGTGAGGTTATGTCTGGCAAGGAGTGGGTCAGGTAGAGGTTGAAGATCAAGGGGTTTGAGATACCCTTTTTCCATCAAGACTTTTAGTGCCTTAGTTAGGCTCATATAGAGAGGGGTGAGAGTTCTTCCTTGAGCTCGGGCTAGGCTAGCTGTTTGTAGGCTCGTTTTGGAAAAAGGGTCGGCTGTGGCGACTGTATTAATTTCAATGGGTTTGGGAATAGTGCTACTACCAGCATGGGTACTCCCGGAAATCATCCTCCTTGTTGGTTCACTTGTTCTGGGAATAATCCCTTCATTGTATGCACTCTCGATCTGAACCCCCAGTTTATGTAAACTTTTGAAAGTAGATAGTGGAACAACTATCAACTTCTGCAACATGTCATGCTCAAGGTTCTGCACCACTATTCGCACTTGGTCCCTCTCAGAAGGGCGATTTGTCATCTGTGCTGCTTTGCTCTCCACCTTGCAACAAATTCTACAAAAGGCTTTGCAAGATTCTGGTGGGTTGCTTCAAGCTCTTGGGTGGTCATTTCAAGTTGGGTGTTGTAAGAGTACTGATTGACAAAGGCCTCAGCCAACTCTTCCTAATTCTGCTTCACTGCATCCTCCAACTTGGCATACCAAGTGGCTGCTATACCCGACAGGGTTCTTCCGTACACAGAGAGTTTCTGAGGCTTAGTCAGACCCGTCGGTTTCAGGGCGTCCAAGAAAAGCCAGATGTGTACCATAGGATCTCCAGACCCGTCGAAACGGTCGATATGTGGCATTTTGAATCTGTCTAGGAGTCGTACGGCAGCCTCGGTGTACCCATCCTCAATGTTGGGAATAGAGTTAAGGCCCTGTGCCTTTTTGAATTGCTTCTCAAGGTTCACAATTTTTAATGAGGTCGGGCCAAGCTCATTAATATCAAGGAAATAAAGCCTCTCCTTAGGCTGCACCAGAGGTGTGAAAACTCGAGCTTGAGCCAACCCTTCTCGGGGATCCAGACCATGCAAATCTTCGGCTAGCGGAAGTGGGTCAAAGTTTGGCTGGGGTCCCGAGACTGGATGTGTGGTAGGTGCCCCAGATGGGCATTGCACTTCGGCATTGGTCTCATCCTGCCTGGCGATTCCCTGGTTTAATATCGCCATCATGGCCACAACTTCTTCCGGACTCTACGTCATCACAGTCTGCTGTGTTTGAACAAAGATGATATGACTAGTGACTGTCAGATCAGTTAAACCGGTGAGCCCTGACTGGCCTTTCTTTGCGTTGCCTCTAGCGAAGAAAACACTGGTTGCCCTTGAACTGAATCTCCGACCTAACAAAGTCTATCAACACAAGTCCAATGTACCTGGGGCATATTGGAGCCTTCTGAAGCTATAGTTCCTGGACTACCTTGCAAAAGAGAAAACAGACAGCATCTCAGCCCACTTTCATCAGAACAAATATGAGCGTAGTTGAATGACTGTGTTCTCTATACTGAATTTTGCCCCCAAAACAAATACCCTCAAACACTGATGTCCTCAGACTGATACCCCGACTTGCAACTGATACATGCATTCCTGTAGAGACACACCCTAACAGCACATAGCAAGCAAGTGAGAGCCAAAATACCCTTATGGTGGGGTAGGGTTTCCCTGTCCTAGTTTTTTCAGGAACTAGGGTTTCACTACGTACACATGCGGTTTCAAACAACCTATATTCAGGTGAGCAACCTGTCCTAGTTTGGAACAGTCTCTATGGCTTCTGATATGCAACTAGGTCGATTGGTCAAAAACGGTGCCTCGACGGTGATCCCGATCCGAGGTTTGTGTTCCCATCGTGGCAGAGCCTATAACCGGTTAGCCTTATGGCACGCTTTTCCAAGCAAGCCTCCGGCAAACCGTTCAGGAATAACAGATGGCAAACACTGTGACTTAAGCGCACCAATGCAAATGCAATGCAAAGAAACACATAAGTGTAGATAAAATAGCATGTCATGAGTTTCGAGTCAAGTTCTCTAAATCCCCAACAAAGTCGCCAGAAATTGTAGACTTGACTTTCTTCGCACGCCCCCCTTTCGAAGAGGCGCGAATTGGTCTTACAACAGTTCGGACTCCTGTCACGGTTCTGAATCTAATCTCACAAAGTGCAATGTGAGACTGATAAACACCAAAGAGTCCAATCCGGCAAATCATTTTGGAAAATCAGATTTTGAATCAAATAATGCCAAAACTGGACTACTTTGCCAGATTACAGAGTCGCCACCTAAATATTTTGTTTTGGGAAATTTAGGAAACCTGACTCGTGCCAAAGGCCACGTGTCCGTCATCACCAAAGTTGCCTCAGCTCGGGAACTTGGGTACGAGAGGGGAAGGTCCTGAAATGAGCACCGCTACTCGCCCGATCAAAGGATCGACCTCTACTAAGCATGATATGTTGTTTTATAAACACATGTGTTCTTATTCCAGTTATTAGCTAATTTTACTATGTGATGCGCACAGCATACAAGTATAGACTAAGTCGCGAGAATTGGAACAAAACAATTCATGTATGTTTTTCGAAATGGTTTGAAAGTACCACTCGCAAATGGGCTAAAGCGCGGATTTGCCACCCTCAAGTGGGCTTAAAACATGATATTGCCACTTCGCAAAGTGGGCTTAAAACTCACAATCATCGAGTTGTTCCAATTCAGGCAATCAAGCCTCCACCTACAGGCATTCAAGCAGTTAATCACTTAAGCAAATAGCCTCATGGCAAGCATGCTGTCATGGCAACACTCACACTTATGTAAGTATGCTAAAGCGTAAAAACTTACAGTGTACTCCAAGCCAAAACAAAAGCTAGTTAGAAATATGCATGATCCTAACTATACAGAATGCCTAATGCAACACATGCAATAATGCAACTAAATAGGCTCGGCTATCTAAGATGGCATATAAATGCAGCAATTTTGATACATATATTCAAAGAAGTATTGAAATACGATGCAGTTTGTATGATGCGCCGAGCCCGGTGCATGCAAGACAAATGAATGAATGCAAACATGCAAGCATAAGGTACGCTAATTAAAAATGACCCTAAACTAACCATCGAAAGTGGTTAAGTAAAAGGGAGAAAGAAGTGGGGTTGGAAGACATGCACACACACACACACCCTTATTACAATAATGCGCCCTCGCGAAGAAGGGTCTGAATAAGCTAACTAATCTAATTAATCTAATTAGACTAATTATTATAAAATGAAACGAATAACTAGCAAACTACTTACTAATTATTACGACAATTAACTAATTAACAAATTAATTAATTAAATCACAAATTCAAGCTAATTAATAAATAAAGCTTTAAACTAAGCTGCCCCAGCTCTATTTGAAGAAGATGCATGCATGCATTTGGTTTCTCGCCCCGAAAAGCCTTCTGGTTTGCTCTTGAGAGGCTCTGTTTGCAGGGTATCTCCAAGAGCTTTCTATTGAAACTTACCAAGACAATGCTGGAGAGTGCACCAGTAGCCTGTCGGCCATGAATGGTGGCTGCCGGCCATCTTCCGGCCAAGAGTGTGCCTCTGCCGGCCAACAATGAAAGGGTGCCGGCCACTGGTGTGCTGTAACACCAAACTACAACAGAGCACAAAACAGAGAAAATTAGGGGTTCTTCCAGGGACATGTTTGTACTATGCCACTCATTATCATCTCAAAACATCAAGGGAGTGGCACCATTGGATCTAAAGCCACCAATCAAACATTTTCAATGCATGTTGGCCAAGGATCCAATTTGCACAAATTCAATGAATGCACAAAACAAAGACACAAGTCCATCACCTCATCATGAAAGATCAAAGGCAATGGAGACAAAGGAGATTGGCTCATTTCATCACTTCAAGTATGAAATGAACCAATTTTCCTTGTGTTCAACATAACGTCTAGTTGAACACCATGCAATGAAAACAACATGCTTATCTTGGCACGTTTTACTTGGTTCATTTTAATTACTTATTTTAAGTTACCAAGCCATTCATTAACCAGTTTGTCCAATTGTGAAAGTCCTCTAATGAGAGGAAGGTCAATCAAAAGATGACTTAAGACATGGGAGAGACCATGCCTTTGACTAGGAGGAACCCTCAAAAGAGGGTTAAAGCCATTTAAGCATATGCCTCAATCCCATAGCTTAAGCACAACTTAAGACTAACCAACCCTCAAAACAAATTAAAAGTGGAGAAATGAGGGAGGTGGCAGATTTTTCAGTACTGATATGGTATGGAAAACAAGACTCTAACATGAAACAACTCATGCACAACATGTTAGAAGACTTAAGCATTAAAACTAGTGAAGGACACAACACTAGAGGCATGCAATACAATGCTCAATTGACCAAACCAGCTCTGGACGGAGCTTAGACATGCCAAAATAGTGGCCAAATCATGCTGAAATGGTAGTCCAAAAGGCAAGAAAAACATGTTCATGTATTGGCTCCTAAACAAGGCATAAAGCACAACTCTCAAAAGCCATTAAAGAGTAAAATATGTGAGAGTGTGACTACGCCATATGCTCTGAAATTACATGCTAAATGATGCTAAAACATGCAATCAACTTAAGTAAAGCATGCTAGAAGTCTCAAAACACAAAGCTAGTGAAGGCCAACTACACTATAGCTATACAAAGCAAAGCATATATGACCAAGACCATCCAAATCAGAGTTAAAGCATGCTAAAACATGAGCAAAATGTGTTGGAGCCAAGCTAACACATGCTAGAATGATGGACTAACTCATTAGGCATGTTAAGCTAGTAAGCAAAATTACACTACAAGTTCAAGATGCAAGTAACCAGTGACTAAACCAGCCAAAAAAGAGCTTAAACATGTTAAAATATAGCCAAACACATGCTGAGATCAAGCCATGAAATGGCAGAAACACGTGCTCAAAGGTTAGGCCATCTATGCATACAAACAAGATACAAGGAGAGGAGACCACCCTCTCCTATTTTGGACCACAAAACCAACTTTCCACCACTGAAATTCCTCTAAGTTTCAGTGGTAGAAAGGCCAAACAAAGGATGCTCCAAAGGCTAAGAAAAGTGGCTCAAAAGGCTTTGCAAGCCAAAGAGCAAAGAGGGGGAACCACCCCTAACCAACCAAGACTCAAGCCAACATTTTAAATCCTCAAAATCAGAGTTTTTTATGGTTGAAAAACCAGGTCAAAATAGCTTAAAGAGATGGCCAAGCACTTAATTAAAAACAAGCTTGAAAGAGGTAAATCCTTACCCTTGAAGCACAGCAGCAAAACAGGTGAAATTCTGAGCAAAAACCAGCTTTGAGAGCTCAAATAGGACCTCCAAGAACCTCAGCAACAAGGTAGAGGTGTTTGGTCTAGGGTCTCTTTGCAAGAGTGTAGGAAATTCTCACTTCTAAGCACAATATAGGAAGAGAGAAAGGCTTCTAGAGAGAAAGGCTAAAATTTTGCTCACAAAATTATAGAGAGAGAGAGAGAGAGATTTTAGAGAGAGAGGCTCCCCAAACTTGCCAACCCTTGAATATGAGAGAAAATGGCTGCTATATAGCAATATACAAGAGGTTTGGCCAAAAATATCAATCTAGAAATATCTGGAGCAGTATAGGACATAGCTGGAGCTAAAGATTTGAAACAATTTGAGTTTTGTCATTGTTGGCTGGTAGGGGATCATTTTTGGCTGGCAAGCATCATCAATGGCCGGCACTGCATCATCTATGGCCGGCACCCTTCACCAGTGGCCGACAGAAAATTCTACTTTCCAGTCCAACTTCAAATGGGCATATCTTCTTCATCTGGACTCTTTTTCAGGTCATTCTTGTGCCTAAATTGAAGCCCTGGAAGTAAGCTTTCCGATGGTGGCAGCCTAATATCAAAATTTTAAGTGTGCTAAGAGATATGCCTCTTTTAGTGCAGACTGCTCAGTTTTGGTCCTCACGAATTGATGCCTAACTGCTCCTCAGTTGGTTTTCTTCCCTCCTCTCCTCTTTTCTTCAACTCCAAACCCCTAAATAAGGTATTTTGAAAGATTTTTCAAAGAGTTCAACTCTCTTTCATTCATTTCCACTTTGTCTTTGCTCGGTTTACCGAAAAGCGCAACATTTAACAAAATACGAGCGTCGGAACATCGTAGGAACTTCTTTTCAAAATATTTTGAAAGAGAGGGTTTTAAGGTCTAAAGACCATTCAAAATAGTTTTGGTCCACAATGGGGTGTAAGGTTGGGATTTGACTCTCCTCTTGCCGAAGAAATCGAACCTGTGCACTGCACATCTTCGTCACCAAGTAAACAATTAGTAGCGCCCAAGTCTTAATGGTGGTCAAAAATGGGGTGTCTACACAAGCCTATGCCAACAATCAAGGGCAGAATGATTGTTCTTTCCACAAATTTGGTAGATTAAATTTGGGTGCACTGTGTTTCCATGAGAAAACCTTCTATCTCTGAAACCACCTCTGAAATTACCTCTATTTCCTCGAGCAAAGAAATGACCTCTACGAGAATTGGAACTTGAATTTTTAGAAGAAACATAGGCAACAGTAGGCTCTTGTGTTTGTAATTTCTTTTGCGACTCTAAGCAAAGAAGGGAATAGAGCTCTTCCATGGAGATAGCTTCAGATTTCTCATGCTTCCATTGTACAACTACAATCATCTAGTTTTCCTTCGAAGAGAGCTTATATTGCTTTTACACCATCTGTCTCATCTGACTCCACTCCATGGTATCTTGACTCAGCTGCAACAGATCACTTGACTATTGATTTGGGTCATCTTCAAGTTTATGAACCTTATCAAGGATCTGAGCAGATTACTGTTGGAAATGGCCAAACATCATCTATCATGCATATGGGTAAGGGTATTCTTCCCACTTCTCTTCATTCATTCCAACTCAATAAGGTGTTGCATGCTCCTATCTCATCTAATTTGGTATCTATGCATAAGCTCACTAAAAGAATAATTGCAATATTACATTTACTGATTCCTCTTTTGTGATTCAGGACAATAACAACAAGGCCATTTTACACAAGGGCCTTAATTCTCATGGCCTTTACCATTTTTCTCTTGTTCATTCATGTCACTCTCCTTCATTGTCACATGTTGCTACTGCATTTTTCAGTCCTATTACTGTGTCTACTTTAGAGTCCATTTGGCATGAACGACTAGGTCACCTTTCTTCCTCTAAGTTTGCACATATAAAGAAGCATTTTATTTCTTTCATTAATAAAACCAAGGGTATGTCTCAACCTTGTCATGATTGTAGTGTTTCCAAAAGTCGTAGGCTTCCATTTTCACTTTCTAATTCAACTGTACAAAGACCATTTTCTCTTGTGTAGGGGCCATTTACCTCTTATGTGTCTTCTTTTTAATACTATGTGTTGTTTGTTGATAAATTTACTAAGTTTGCATGGCCTTATCTTTTGTGCTATAAAAGTGAGGTCTTTCTTTCTTTTTTTTTCTAAATTCCTAGAGTTTAAAGCATTTGTTGAGAATCAATTTTCTACAACTTTACAAGTGCTCGAAACAGATGGAGGCACTGAATTTGTTAACAAGGCCATGACCAAATTTTTACTAGCACATGGTATTCTTCATCAAACCTCTTCTCCTTAGACACCTCCTCAAAATGGTGTTTCAAAAAGAAAACATAGACACATCACTGAAACCGTTATAGCCGTTCTTTATCATTCTTCTGTTCTTCTTCAATATTGGTTTGATGTTATTTCTGTCTCTACATATCTCATTAATCGAATGCCTAGTTCTGAACTCCATCACAAGTCTCCTTATGAGTTATTGTTTCATCAACCTCATTCTTATAACTCCATGAAAGTCTTTGGTTGACTTTGTTATCCTTGGCTCAAGCCCTATGTTACTCACAAACTTCAGCCCAAATCAATTGCTTGTATCTTTTTAGGTTAACATCCATCAGTTAAAGGCTATCGGTGTTTGGATCCTCTCTCAGTCAAAGTCTATTTCTCTAGACATGTCATCTTTCATGAAGATGTTTTCCCTTTCACTCAACAATCTCAACCTGCTTTTTCTCCTTCTTCTTCTCTGTCTTATATTCACTCATTTTTCTTGTCTTCTTTTGTGTCTCCTTATACTTCAGCTCCAATAGCTTCTTCTCCAGATTCCTCTATTTCTTCTCCTTCTAGATCTCTTTCACCAGTTTCTTCTAGCCATTTTGTTACACCTGTACCTATTGTTCCTACTCCTATTGACTCTATTTCTATTGAGTTGCCTCTTCCTCCCCATCTTCCTTATTCTCTTAACACACATCCCATGACCACAAGATCTAAGTCTCATTGCCTTCTTTCTTCTTCTCACACTAATGTTTCTTCTAATTTAGAACTTGCCAGTTATAAGCTATCTCTTCAAAGTCCTATTTAGACTGCTGCTATGCAAGAAGAATGTCAAGCCCTTATGAAACAAGGGACTTGGTCTCTTGTCCCTTCTCCTCCATCTAAAACTCCAATTGTATGTAAATGGGTTTTCAAAGTCAAAAGAAATTCTGATGGCACTATTGCTAGGCATAAAGCTAGGTTGGTTACCAAAGGTTTTTTGCAACAAGAACGGATTGATTATAATGAAACTTTTAGCCTAGTGGCCAAGCAACCCACTATTAGAGTTTTGCTTTGCATGGCATTACACTATCATTGGCCTCTTAAACAGCTTGACATAAGCAATGTTTTTCTCCATGGAATCTTGGCTGAGGGAGTTTAAATGTTCCAACCCCTTGATTTTTCCAATCCAGCTTATCCTCATCATGTTTGCAAGCTTCAAAAGGCCCTTTTTGGCCTCAAACAAGCCTCTCGAGCCTGATATTCCACTTTCTCTCAGTTTTTGCTTGGACAAGGGTTTGTTAACAGTCATTGTGACAATTCACTGTTCATTAGGAAATCATCTTCCTCCATCACCATTTTGCTTGCTTATGTTGATGACATTCTTCTTACTGGGAGTAGTGCTGCTCATATTCAGTCTCTTATTCAGCAAATGTACACTGTCTTTGCTATGGAAGAGCTAGGGCCCATTTCCTATTTTTTGGGTATTTCCATCAAGTCAGTTGGTAGCTCTTATGTTCTCTCTCAACACAAATATGCATCTGAAATTCTTGCCAAAGCCGGTATGAATTCTTGCAAACCTTGCAACACTCCTATTGCTGTCAAGCCTTCTACCACTCCTTTAGATTCTCTACCTTTTCATCGGCCTGAGCTGTATAGAAGTTTGGTGGGAGCTTTACAATATTTGACTATGACAAGGCCTGATTTGTCTCTGGCTGTCAATCAAGTTTGTCAACATATGCATGCTCCATCAAATGGTCATTTTGCTGCTCTAAAACAGATTCTTAGATTTGTTCAAGGTTCTCTTTCACATGGGCTCACATTTCAGCCAGTTCCTTTACTCTCCAAGCTTTTTCTGACTCTAATTAGGCAAGAGATATCTCAGATAGGAAATCTACTTCTGGCTATTGTGTCTTTCTTGGCTCTAATTTGATTTCCTGGTCTGCTAAGAAGCAACCTACTGTCTCCCGGTCTTCTACTGAGGTTGAATACAGATCTTTGGCACATACCACTGCTGAACTTAGTTGGCTACAAATGTTTCTTGTTGACTTAAGCATTGTTATCACTGCTCCACTCATTCTCTGGTGTGATAACCAATCTGCTATAGCTCTTGCTTCTAACCCAATTTTTCACACTCGATCAAAACACATTGAAGTGGATTGTCATTTTATTAGAGACAAGATCTGCCAGAAAACTTGTTCTTAAGTAACCAATGATCAAATTGCTGATATTTTTACAAAACCCTTATCAGCATCCATACTTTCTTCTTGACAATCCAAGCTTCTGGTCACAACTCTTCCTATCAGCTTGCAGGGGGCTAAGGAAATAAAGTCCACAAGTGTTGAAAAGACTAAGCTAGCAACTGCTGCTGCCACAGCTTAGGTTGTAGTCATTCCTAATGAAACAAAGGAAGTTTAGTGTGTATAAATTGTTTAGGTGTGTATTTACTAAGTGTGTGAGTTGGTTACATTGTAAAAATATATTTTAGTTAGTTAGAGATATATGGTTAGGCTGTTAGGAGAGGTTTGTAAAGTCAATTAGGAATCAAGATTGTATTGTGTATATAAACTCAGAGTGTAATATCTTCTGATTAATAAAAGAGAAGAAGAAAAAATCAGTTCTAGAAATTCATCATATATACATCTAACTATTAGCAAATTTGACTATATACCTTATTTTTAAAAAAATTTATATCCTATATCTAACTTAACATATTTTTTCGTTTGGTATATTTTTTAACATTTAGTAGAAAAATTTTAATTTTACATTTCATGTATCTCTTTGTATAGTAAATTAATTTACATAATAATTTTATTAGTGTTATTTTAAAAAAATTATTGCAAAAAATTTACTTACATCTCAAGTTTTCTATTTAAATCTCATGAGTTTTATTGCTTAAAAAATCACTACTTACACTATCATTTTGAGAGTCTAGAAGAAAAAAAATTGCAAATATTATTTCTTAAAAAAAATATAATATAAATGTATTTTAAATAAAAATTTATATCTATTTTTTATTTAAATAGAAAATAGAATTGTCGTACACAGCACTGCTGCACCGCTAGTATGTTATATAATATAATGATATAATATGATGATATGATATGATCTCCAATTAAGATATAGAAACATTGGATTTGGAAAATGATCCCAAGAGACCAATTCAATGAATGATTTTTAAAATGATTACGGAGACATTGATGTTCTTTCATTTTAAAAAATAATAAATGGCTCTGCACCGCCTATTCCAATTACCTATATGTTATCAAATGAAAAGACAATTCGCCTGTTTGGGAACTCAGATTTAAAGTTAAAATACTCTCAAACATTAAAAAAAATCAAACAGCCTCAAGCAGTGATTTTTTTTTTTTTTTTTTTTCACTTGTATTAAAAAAAAATGTAACCTAAGTTAGTCACGTTGATAGCCTACCACTATCATATTGACAGTTTATTCCACAAATAGTAAATGATAATTTTGTCCCTTTAGATCAATTTAAAAAAAAGTGAGGTTAGGAATAAATTTATCATTTCAACCATAAATATCATTTTAAACACATTTTTCAATATAACAATCAATCAAAAAATTTAACTAACTTTCTAAACATAAAAATTAAAATAACTTACTAAAATAATCAAATAATTAAAAAACAGAACAAAATAACCACTTTCCAAACGAGATCAATGTAATTATTTCCATTTGAGAGTCGTCCAAGTACACTGGCACTCAATAATTGATCACTTTACCCATTCATATTCCCAACATTGATCTCCAAAGTCTAAATATGTATATATACAAACAGCCATTGGGTTAGTGTCCTGCACAATCAAGTTAACAGCCATGTCATCCTCCACGGCAAGCTTGAAATCCTCCAAGGTGAGCTTGAAGCTACTCATTGACAGAAAGGTCCACAAGGTCCTCTTTGCAGAAACTGGAAAAGACTTTGTGGACTTCCTCTTCAACCTTCTTTCTCTTCCTGTTGGGACTGTAGTCGGGCTCCTCACCAAGACCAGCATGGTTGGCAGCCTTGGAAATCTCTATGAAAGCGTTGAAAATCTGAATGAAACTTACATGCAATCTAACCAGAGCAAAGAGACTCTGTTGAAACCCCAAGCACCATCCAGTTCTGCACAAGTTGCCCTTCTGTTGACCGATGAAATATCTACTGTTAAGAAAGTGTACAAGTGTGGAAACTGTCATCAATACATTGCTGATGACCCACGAGCCATTTGCCCCTATTGCAAGTACACTATGTCCACTCAGGTGACATGGGTTAAACCCAAGGTAGATAACAATGCTTCGTCTAGTGAGGGCGGTGGCTATGTGAAAGGTGTGGTCACGTATATGATCAAGGATGATTTGGTGGTGACGCCCATGTCTACCATTTCTGGTATTACAATGCTCAACAAGTGCAACATTCGAATATTAGTGCTCTAGAGGAGAAGGTTGTAACTTTTGGAATGGGTGAGGTATGTTTAAAAAAGTTTTAAGTATTGAAATATTCCGATTGCATATGTTATTGGTGTAATAGTTGAAAATTTAAAAATTCCACTTACAGAAAACTTATCTTGATAATGGATTCAAAATGTTGTAACGATTTTAAAATTTTAAGCTTTTTTTATGGGTATTTTATTTAAATGGATAGTCCAAGGTTATCCACATATCTTTCTGGTAAAAAAATCTTGTACTATATGTTTTGTTTGTTCGATGTACTAATATATTTATTTTTGATTTTGGTTAGGGTTTGAAATTGCTGAAAGCAGCTCTGGTATCAAAGGAAGTTTTAACTAGTATCTTCCTTGAGGAGAAGGTGGCAGAGAAGGTGGCAAAGCCAGTGTAGGTTCATATAATTGGAGCCTACAATCATATTAAAAAGCTTACCACAATTTTTTTTTGTTATGTTGCATGCTAGGGTTTGAAATTGTTGAAAGACGTATGAATCTGCAGTTTGGTTTGTTCAACTTGTAAGCAGGCTGCATTTTTGTGAATGACTTGCAATCAAAACATTCAGATCGTCTGATATGGTTTGGAAAAGAAAAGAAATTGCTATTAGACAACCTGTGTTTTCTCTTGCTCTATTTGGTTAAGCCAGAAAGAAAAGAAAATATATTGATTTCTCCTTAATTTTGCTTTATTTGGGTGTGGGACCACATGGGATTTACATGATATAATCTCATATCCATATAAAATATTTGAAAAAATATTTAATAAAATATTTAGAGTTATTAGTATTTTTCATCCAAATGAACTGTTAAACTTGCTCTCTCTTTGCAATTTCTTCAATCACGATGTCATTAAATATCAATGTACACTGATTTTTTTTATTGGACTTAAAGTTTACACATGGGTCTTGTTTTGATAACTGTTCATTTTGATTCACCTTCGATGTATATTATTTAGGTTTCGTTTGGGAACAGATTTTTTTAATAACTTTTTGATTTTTTGGTTAAAATATGATGTAAAGAAAATTAGTATGTTTATGATGATTTTTTAATTTTTTACAAAAAGACGTATAAAAAGTAAAGAGAAAAGAGAATCTTTGATTTTTTAGTATGGGTTGTTGACTTTTGATTTTTTAGTGACTTTGACTTTTTGACTAAAAAAGTCACTTGCCAAACGAGGTCTTATTTGATCTAATAATCATAATTTTTTTATTTTATTACATTTGTCTTTAAAAAAAAAATAGAAAGTAAATATGTTTTTCTGAAATATACTATCTATGTTTTTTTTTTTTTAGACAACACGATAAAATTAGAAAATATTATAATTATCAAATCAACCTAAATTTTTTCATGCATGATTTACATTGAGCGTGCTACAAAATAAATGGATTTGATCATCAAAATGAGACCAATGATAGGCCTCACAAACCCCCCAAATTTTTTTTGTTGAGATATAAGCATGAAATTAACCTAACCCTTGTAGAAATTTTGGTGAGCGTTTCTCAGCCTTGGTAAAGTTGATGAACAAGAGATTCTCAATGGAAAACTACTTATGATCGGAAAATAGAATACAAAAATGCTAGGTATGTCAAAAAATTTTACCAAAAATTTTACGTCATATTCATATGAGTATGATACCCACACTATAATAGAATAATAGATCACAATAAACTTGTATGGTAGGTAAAATTATTTATGATCTTAATTTCTCCTGGGTCCATAAACAAAAAATATTTTAAGAAACTTCTATTCATATAAAATTTCATATAAAAAACATCACACGTACAGTGTGGTATATTTTTGTACATAAAACTCATAATCAACATGTTTTGTAACGCCTTGATATTTCATCAATAATTCATAATGGTTATTTAAGAACATTATAACTAAGACAATAAATTAAAATATTAAATAATCTGATTATTGTTTCAAAAGTTATCTCTTTCCCCTTGAACTATTCATATAATTAGATCAATGTATTAATACATTATCGAAAGAGTAATAGTTCAAAACACAAGAGATAATACAAAACAAATGTCCTCAGGGTTTACATTTTTTCAAGGATTTTATTTGATTATACAAAAGATGAAAATCTAACTCCGCACCAAAATAGCCCAAGCCTTTATCACATAACACAAAAAGGAGCCTCCGTACTCCCATTCGAAACTTCTCCATGCCAATCACTTCAATAGCACATCAACATCATTCTTTGAAAGGTTATTAGTTTTTTGGTGAGCAATCGCCCAGTAGGAAATACCATTAACAAATTATATAATTAATCGAAATACATATGATCATGCTATGTAAAGGATGAGAAAAACCCATGCCTGTTGCTTTTAAAAAAACCATGAACCCAAATCAAACAGTGTCCATAACAAGTGCTCATCCAAATCATGGATATAAATATGCTCTGACGTTTTGATACAAGAGTTGTAAACCATAAATGTGCGCGCGCACACACACACACACACACATATAATAATTCCACATTTGCCGGCTCTAGAAACGGCAAGCTTTGGGCACCCAAGACCTTACTCTTCTACATTTGTTGATTCCAGAAACGGCAAGCTCATGGACACCCAAAATCATGTTTTCCACATTCGCCAACTCTAAAAATGGCAAGCTCGTAGACATCCTAAAACATTTCCCACATTTGTATTCATAACACAACTCAAACCAAAACCCGATTCATAACCCGAACTCATACGCTATTTATCCCCTTCCAATATATTCCAATTAGTGACAATTCCATGCCACAAGTATAATTAATGAACGCATATGATGCATGAGTTTACAAATTTCAATTCCCTTAAGGTAGTTTCAATTCACAACAATCAAACAATTTTAAACATTTTCAATTGAAGTAATTCTCCAAGTCATATCCGAGAGGGAAGTTTTTATATGCACTAGGGCCGAGGTAGGCCAAGGCGCGGTAATGGGCCGCGGTAAAAAGGGCCGAGTGAAAGGACCTTGCAGTTAGCCCGGTCTAGTTGTGGTTGTGGTTACCACGGTCGGTATGGTGATATTTAACCCGGTCATGGTGTTAAGAACTGAGACATTTGGGCGTCTTATGGTGGACCTTACTCCAGCTAGCTCGGTCAGAGCTTACTACGGTTAGCTCGGTCTCGACAGACCAAACCAAGATACAAGCAATGAAGGAAAGAACCGAGCTAGTTGGAGTTCGGTCATTTCTGCCGCTTTAGTATGACCATGTTAGCTCGGTTGTTTTGTCATGCTACCAAGGTAAAATCATCTCACTTAGTTTAAGCAGTGAGGGGGGTGTTGAAGGATAAGCATTATCTTTCAGGAGTGTGATTCCTAGGAGGACTCTACATGGGAATAAGAGTCCTACTAGGATTGTGCCACACGGAACCTATAAAAGCTCAAACATCACCTATGGAGAGGTAACACAACTTTGATTCTGAATACACAGAGCTTTTGTCTATTTGTCTATTTTGCTGACTTAGGCATCGGAGAGGTATCCGGCACACACCCGCCGGCTAGCTCACGTTTGTGTTTTCAGGGAGTAAAGCGACGATGTTTGGAGGAGCGCAGACTTGATCAACAGGATTATACGAGAAGAATTATTTTGTGCAGGTACAATTGGCACCGTCTGTGGGAATTCTACAAAGAACAAAACCTCTTGATCAAGCTTTCCTCTCTTGTTGGAAGCAATGGCGCACAATGAAGACTTGCCGCACTCAGCCATTAATGGGCAAACCCCAGAGGGGGGTGGGAGGCGCGAAGGCTTGCCTTCTATCCCTCCCATGGCAGATTTAGAACCCAGCGACAGAACCCCGGAGGGATGCAAGAGGGAGGCGGGCTAACAGCCCCCGTCGCTTTCAAAGTCCTGAAAGACAGAGGCGGAGGATGGACCCTCAAGTTCTGGAGGATCGCGTGAAGGAGCAGGACGAGTTAATAAGGAAGATGGCTGCAGACATGGAGTCAATGAAATGCCAGATGAAAGGAAAAGGGGTGGCGACAGGAGAGGGGCGCAAAGGCAACACGCCCCCTCGCCACTCGGAAGATCGTGGTAGGCATACCACACCATCGCAAGCAGAGAGTAGGAGCCTGAGAACAGGCGACACTCAATCAAGGACTTCCAGGACTCGTTACTCCAGGTCTGAGAGAACGAGAACTGAGAGGTCATATACTGAGGGAAGCACCTATCGGCCCTCGCACACGCACCAGACGTCATCTAGGCACACGGAGTTGCCCAGATCATCTGACTTGCGAACTGTGCTTGAAGAAAGGGCACGATGGAAGGAGGATACCAGGGCACGTGACCCGCGCAGAGTTTCAGCCCTTCAGCGGTTGGCCCCTCGAACGCATGGGAGCGTCGAAGTAGGAATGCAAGTACCGCGCCTTGCTTATGAACCAACAGACAAAGCATTAGCAAGGTTGCAGAGCTCGCCGTTCGTTCCAGCAATTGAGAACGCACCGCTACCTTCGGGCTTTCTCCAGCCCAAATTCACTACTTATGAAGGGAAGACAGACCCCTACATGCACCTAAGCCACTTTCGCTAGGTTATGACAGTATATCGGCGGAACGAGGCCTTGATGTGTATCCTGTTCCCATCAAGCCTTGGCGACCTAGGTTTAACCTGGTTTGAAAGACTACTAGAAGGCAGCATCGCCTCCTGGGCACAGTTGGCAGAGGCGTTCGTGACTAGATTCAAGACGAACACCAAAACACCAGTGGAGATCGACCAGTTACTCTCCATTGACATGGGCGACAAGGAGACTTTGAGATCCTACAACAGTCGCTACTGGGATACCTTCAACCAGATTGGGGATTGCCCTACAAACCTCGCCATTGCACAATACAAAAGGGTCTACCAGTAGGAAACAAGTTGAGGGACTCAATTCTCATGATGCTACCCCTCACAATGGAGGCCTTGATGGAAAGAGTGTACTAGCATATTCGGGTGGAGGAGGATGGCACCCGTGCTAAAGCAAAATCTGGTGCAACAGCAGTACCAGATAAAAAGTCTACGACAAAAGTCAACACGGTAGAACGACCAAGCAGGAATAGGCGAGGTAGGCGGGCCAGCAGAGAGGACCCAGACAAAAGGTGGTTAAGAGTTCGCACTGTCATTACCACGGTGTTCAAAAAACCAATCTACCAGATTCTCAGTGAGATACGCGACGAACTTTTTGTCCGATGGCCAACTAAGTTGGGAGAAGCGCAGAAAGACTATGACGAAGGTCCCGATGCACCTTCCATGATGAAAAGGGGCACCACACTGAAAATTGCACGCCATTGAGGCAGCATTTGGAAGAGTTAGTGGCAGCTGGGCACCTGGACCAGTACATAGAAGGAGGAACACAGCTAGCCCCCCAAAACCACAACAACCCAAACGGAATGTCGATCGATGCCCCACCTCAAGGCGTAATTAACGTAATACATGGGGTATTCAAACCTAAGCGAATATGTGAGCTCAGGGGGATGATCAAAAAGGCTGAGCACTTAAGGGAGGTATTAAGTGCACAACCTGCTATCAAAAAGGGGAGAACAGAGGGCACAAATGTCATATCTTTTTCAGACAAGGATTTAGCAAGGATATACTGCCCTCACAATGATGCACTGGTTGTCACTCTACGCGTCAAGAATTTCGACGTCAAACGGATCTTGATCGACCAAGGGAGCTCGTGTGAGATAATGTATTACGAAACCTTCAAACAACTGAAACTGGAGGACAAAGACATGGCACCTGCAACATTGCCCCTAATTGGATTCAACTCAATACCAGAGTGGCCAGTGGACAAGATAATCCTCCCAGTCAAAGCAGGAACCATGACAAAACAGATGGAATTCTGGGTATTGAAAGTCCCTTCCACCTACAACGTAATCCTGGGGAGGGCATGGTTGCACGCCATGCGATCGGTAGCGTCAACCTACCATCAAGTATTACGGTTCCCCAACGAAACCGGAGTAATTGAAGAGGTCTTTGAAGACCAAATTATGTCCAAACAATGCTTCGTCACAGTAAATGGCAGCTGCGCTGCCAAAGGATATGTACAGATGATGGAAGAACCTGAGAGCAATGAACTGTTTGCGGATGTTGGCAAGGCAGCTGAACAGAAGGCGGTGGAAGACTTGGTACAGGTAAGGATAGATGAAAAAGACCCAGAAAAGTTCTTTTTGCTCGGCTCGTCATTGTCCAACACTGAGAGAATAGAGGTCATGGAATTCTTAACCTCTAATATCGAAGTGTTTGCCTGGACACCGTATGACATGCCTGGCATTGACCCAAACTTCATCTGTCACCAACTGAACGTCCATCCAACTACCAGACCTTATACAGCGCACTCGCAGATCAGCACTCCACCACGCCGAGATAGTGGCGGAAGAAGTGGGAAACCTGTTGGAGGCAGGAGCTATCAGAGAAGTGCACTATCTCAGGTGGATCTCCAATACCGTAGTAGTGCCAAAGAAGAACAGAAAATGGTGTGTCTGTGTAGACTACAAAACAGTCAACAAGGCATGCCCAACGAACAGCTTTCCCCTACCACGGATAGACCAACTGGTAGATCTAACGGCAGGACACAACCAGCTTAGCTTTCTTGATGCGTACAGAGGTTACCATCAGATCGCTATGTATAAGCCAGACCAGGAGGTTACATCTTTTACAACTCCTAGAGGGTTGTATTGTTACAAGGTCATGCCCTTTGGCCTAAAAAACATAGGGGCAACATTCCAACGGATGGTCACCAAGATGTTTGAACCATTGTTAGGCAGAACAATGGAGGCTTACATCAACGACATGGTGGTCAAGAGCAAGGATGAGAAGGACCATCTCAGGGACCTAGATGAAATGTTCGAGATACTGAAGAAGAACAAGTTGCGCCTAAATGCATCCAAGTGTGCGTTCGGCGTAGGATCAGGCAAATTCCTAGGCTTACTGGTGACCAACCGGGGTATAGAGGCAGACCCCTCTCAAATCAAAGCAATCCAGGATCTAAAGAGGCCCAACTCAGTAAAAGAAGTGCAGCATCTCACTGGCATGGCAGCTGCGCTCAACCGGTTCATAAGTCGGTCGTCAGACAGATGTCGACCATTTTTCCAAGCATTAAAGGCCAAGTTTGAGTGGGATGAAGAATGCAACTGCGCTCTAGAAAGCTTGAAACAGTACACGTCTTCTCCACCCTTGCTAGTAACCCCAGTACCTGGAGAATAGCTATTTTGTACCTGGCAGTTTCACAGCACGCAGTCAGCGCGATATTGGTCAGGGCAGAAGGAATCCAACACCTGCCCATCTTCTATGTTAGCAAGACTTTGCTTGGCGCAGAAATCAGGTACTTACCATTAGAAAAACTGGCCTTAGCCTTGATGATGGCCTCAAGGAAGCTATCGCATTACTTCCACGCCCACACTATAATCGTCCTAACAGCTTTTTCCTTAAAAGCTTTGTTTGAGAGGGCGAACTTTTCTGGGCGAATCTTGAAATGGGCGGTGGAATTGGGACAGTTTGATATCAAATTTCAGCCTAGACCCGCAATAAAAGCTTAAGCCTTAGCAGACTTTGTGGCAGAGTTCACACCAGGAAGTCATCACATCTGCCCAGTTGACTTGACGGGCACAACCGAAATGGGGATGGAAAGCGCCGCGGGAAATACACAACCCCTGATACGGAATGCCCGGCCACATCCCAAAACAGACCAAAACGAAGAAAGGGAGAAAGAAGCAAACCATGCTACACCAAGCAAAGACTCATCAACAAGTAAAAACTTGGTACAATCAGATAGTGAGGGGCAAACGGTAAGTGTGGACTTTGAAGAAAATACCAATAACACTCATGACCCCAAGGCATCATTCGATCCCTCTACTTGCTGGAAGCTGTTCGTTGGAGAGATGTGGAAGCTCTTCGTGGATGGAGCATCCAACAGGCACGGTGCAGGACTTGGCATAGTCCTTATCTAACCGGATGGCCTAACAGTGGAACAAGCAGTCAACCTTGGCTTCCCAGCATCAAACAACGAAGCGAAGTATGAAGCGCTTCTGGCAGGACTAAAATCAGCACTCTACATGAAGGCCACCGAGCTAATGGTTTACAATGACTCACAACTAGTGGTAAATCAAATTTCAGGCGACTACGAGGCAAATGATGAAAGGATGGCTAAGTACCAAGAGTTAGTCAGAAAAGAGATCGTGAAATTTGAAGTAGTGCGGATAGAGCAGATCAGCAGGGAAGAAAACAGTAGAGCAGACGAACTAGCAGGCTTTGCTTCGATGTCAGATACATCCATCCCACATCCGTTACTGATTGACTACTTACCAAGACCAAGCATTGAAGAACCTGAAGCAGCTGAGGTATGTTGTGTCGAATTAGGCCCTTCATGGATGGATCCCATTATAATGTTCTTAAAAGACAACGTCTTACCCAAAGAGAAGAAAGAAGCCAACAAGATTAGAGCAAAGTCGCAGCGATTTTGGCTCTCTCCATCAATGGCCTTGTACAAAAAATCCTTCACAGGACCTTATTTGAAATGTGTCCATCCAAGCAAGGTCGAGGCATTCTTGTTCGAGACACACGAAGGCGTATGCGGAAGCCACTAAGGAGGAAGATCATTGGCCTACAGAGCAATTTCACAAGGATATTGGTGGCCATACATGCAAGCAGATTCAAAGAAGTATGTCAAGAAGTGCGAGAAATGTCAGAAGTTTGCACACCAAATACATCAGCCAGCCAGAGAACTCCTACCATTAACCAACCCATGACCCTTTGCGATATGGGGCTTGGACATAGTAGGGTCATTTCCAACGGCACCCGGCAACAAAAAGTTCTTTCTTGCAGCAACAGACTATTTTACAAAATGAGTAGAAGCAGAAGCACTCGCCTCAATAAAAGAGAAAGATGTGAAGAAGTTCGTCTCGTAGAATATCATTACTCGGTTCGGCATACCCAAGGCTCTAATATTTGACAACGGCACTCAGTTCGATGACAAAATTTTTAGAGGCTTTTGTGAAGAATACAAGATAGAATTCTACAATTCTACTTCGGCATACCCCCAAGCAAACGGCCAGGCGGAAGCATCAAACAAAGTCGTCTTGGATGGATTGAAGAAAAGGTTAGAGAAAGCAAAAGGAAAATGGGCTGAGGAGCTTTCTCATGTTTTATGGGCTTACCGTACCACACCTCGGCGATCAACTGGAGAAACACCATTCTCCGTAGCCTACGGCATGGAAGCAGTAATCCCACTGGAAATTGGCCTCCTAACCATCATAAGCGAAAATTTTGACCCAGAGTTAAATAGAGAAGCCATAGCATTGGAGCTCGACCTTGCAGAAGAAAGAGGAGAAAAAGCACTGGTCCATATCGCCTCATACCAGCAAGAGTTATCCAGAAAATATAACAAGACAGTACATCCAAGGCAATTCAAGATTGGAGATCGGGTGCTGCGCAAAGTAATGGGAAATACTCTAGTACCCGGAGACGGCAAGTTAGGGCCTAATTGGGAAGGACCACACAAGGTGGTTGGATTAGCAGGAAAAGGGACATACCACTTGGAGGATGGAGACGGCAAGGCCATTCCCAGGCCATGGAACACTGCCAATCTCAAACTATTTTATTTTTAGCTTTTCTTAAAAGTACTTGTAATTTTTCTTTTTTCAATAAAACAAGTAGTTTCCTTTTCAGCATAGTTGTTTTCTTCTGTAAAAGTTGTTTTAGTGAGCTAGGGGCAATGAAAGTAGAGTTGGCCAGAATAACCAACTTTGCACTCTCTTCAGCTAAGATCAGGATCTGGGCTGAAGAGGTTGGCTGAAAAAACCAACACTTACTTTTCCTAAGCCGAGATAAGGATCGAGGCTGCAGGAAGTTTGGAAGGAATAACCAAACACTTGGCTCTGGGTTGGCAGGAATAACCAACTTTGAGCCCTCTTCAGCTAAGATCAGGATCTGGACTGAAGAGGTTGGCTGAAAAAACCAACACTTACTCCTCCTAAGCTGAGATAAGGATCTAGGCTGCAGGATGTTTGGCCGGAATAACCAAACACTTCGCTCAAAGTTGGCCGGAATAACCAACTTTGGGCTCTCTTCAGCCAAGATAAAGATCTAGGCTGAAGAGGTTGGCTGGAAAAACCAACATTTATTGCTCTTCAGCCGAGATAAGGATCTAGGCTGAAGAGGTTGGCTGGAAAAACCAACAATTACTGCTCTGCAGCCGAGATAAGGATCTAGGCTGAAGAGGTTGGCTGGAAAAACCAATAATTACTACTCTTCAACTGAGATAAGGATCTAGGCTGAAGAGGTTGGGTAAAAAAACCAACATTTATTGCTTTTTAGCCGAGATAAGGATCTAGGCTGAAGAATGGTTGGCTGGAAAAACCAATACTTAGTACTCTTCAGCCAAGATAAGGATCCAGGCTGAAGAGTGGTTGGCTGAAATAACAACTTTTTGTGATCTTCAGCCGAGGTAAAAACCTAGATTGAAGAGGTTAGCAGGTATGACCAGATAGATTTCAAGGTTAAGACCGAGATAGGTATCTCGGCCAGAAAATGTTATACTTCGTTCAGATTATAGTTGAAAACTAAATGCAAGCATGGAGTAAACCGAACAAATAGTCGAACAAAAGAAGATTTCATTGAAAATTCAAATCAAAGGTACAAAAGATGGGGCCTCAGCCTGGTTACACATTCTTTGAAATGAAGAAAAAAGAAGAAAATGTAGGGTCAAGCAAAAAGGTCGTCAAGATCCGCATCCAGATCAACTCGAAGCCCGGTTTCAGCAGGTAGCTCGGTCACACTTTCAACCAAGTCTTCCACCGGCGGCTCCACCCGAGCTGTTTGGACAGCGGGATCATTGGCAACGACCGGAGCATTATTGCGTTCTGGGGACTCCTCTCCTTCCTCAGCTTGAAGAAATTTTTGTTGAATGGCGGAAGCATACTCCACCATGTAGTTCGGTATGAAATGCGGAGGAGGGTTGAGGAAAACCTCGGTCTCTGGGCCGTGACCGAGCTGCACCACGGCTGCCTTCCACCCACACTTGAAAAATATATCCTTAGCAGCTTCGCACTGCAGGATGTAGGTGGCTTCACCTTTTTTGTAACCGCGATCTTCCGTGTCTTCTACCTTTTTCTCCAGCTCGGTTATCTTAGCATTCTTCTTTCCTTCGAGCTTGGCTAGCTCGCGCAGATATTTGTCTTTCAACACGACCGCAGCCTTTTGCTTATCTGCTTCAGCCGAGCTGACAAGACCGGTCAGGCGGGCCACCTCGGTCTGTAGCTCTGCCATTTTCTTCTTGGCCTCGTCTAGCTCGGCCGATTTAGCATTGGCATCTGCCATGGCCTGCCTTGTGGTTTTTCAAAGCTCTAACACGCGCTTGTGAGCAACGTGGTTCTTTTGTAGGGCCTGCAAACAGAGGAACAATTTTTAGCTGAACCGAGCAAACATATGTAAAAGGAGAAACAAGAAAAATGAGAAACTTACCAGTACCATTGATTTTGTTGCCGAGCAAATGGCCTTCAGCTCGGTAAGATGATCGTGGTGCTCCATATCGGCTGGAAGGTAGACGCTCTTGGCAAGATTAAAGGCCAACAAATGGTCTTTTTCTGCGACCATTGAGTCAGAGTCAGTGATAGCGCGGTTCTTGTAAGTGATCTTTGGCACCCATTTAGAGGAGGTAGCTCGGTCAGAGCGCTCCGGTTGTGGGCTCGGTGGTGTGGTCTGGGGAAGGATGGTTTCATCTTCGTCGACAAGGCGTGGCTCGGTTGTGGAAGTCCGAACACGCTTGCTTGGCCGAGATGATGACAGCTGAGAAGTGGGAAGCGCTACCACAGCCTCGTTTGTCTGGCCAGCTTGTGGTACCTCGGCCTGGTTTGTTTTGGTGATAAGAGCTCTTACTGCTCTCTTTTTGGCCATATCTTATTCTGCAGTCAATGGGATAAGATTGATTTGTGGGAGGGTTGGATCAGGTTCAGGAGAGGGCTCCAAGAGGAAGTCTGTCACCCTGGTCTTCCTCCTGCTGCTGTATCTATAGGTCGGCTCAAAGTTGAGTAGCTCGGCCCAACTTCGATTGGGATATTTAGTGCGGCGTGGAGGGCGTCAAGGTTAGGGTAACTGTACTGCGACTTTAGAAGGTTCAAATCTGCATAAAGAAGGAAAAAAGACAAGGGTTAGTGCGATTCAAAACTTACAAATGAAGTAAAGAAAGCACAAAACTAAGTTGAGGTAATTATACCGGTTACTCCTTTATTCCAGTTGATGCAATCTCCTGGTATTTGGGCTTAAAGTCACCAGAAACGCAGAAAAAATCATCATCGTTTACATCTTTGTCCGGGGTATTTTTTATTATTTTCTCTCGGCGGCGTCTTATTCTTAATTAATAAACCCATCCATCTTCGTTTTGGCCTAGAGAGTACTGGTGAAATAGCTCGGCTAAACCGAGGTTAAGGCCAAGCCAGCGATTTAATTCGGCGATGCCATTTATTATTCGGTAAGAATTTGTCGAAAACTAGGTTGGGCAAAGGTTTGTTTGTCTGAGGAATTCACAAAGAAGAGGCTGTATAGGGAATTGGAGT